>OU343224.1:23816842-23948905 GCA_910596185.1 Chrysanthemum makinoi | reverse complement strand
AACTGAGTAAAAGAATTATTGTTAGGAATAGAAGTAACGATTATTATCGATTCAATATCTTACTATCTTATAACAGAGGGATGCACTTCCCTCATATTAATTATTTTAAGATTTTCTTAATATAAAATTTAAGCAAATACACATACTAAAGCTTTGTGTACAATTAATTTATGCACAACCATGTATATTAAACACCTACAATTAATACTCTTCTTCAATCACCCATTTACACAAAAATACAACCATTTTACCACATAATACAATATAATCAAGCAGCTACTCATTTACTGTATAAATCCAATAACCCAAACACTTAAAAGTTAAAACACCAAAGATAAAACAAAACTACGAACTTAAAAGGACCAACATGCATAACTTGAAAGACTTAAAGTTAACCAAATATAAAATTCTCACCATCTATAAAGCTGTTCTAACAGAAAATATAAAATTAAAAAATATTTATCAGCACAAATTTTATTATCGGCATCTACACAAGATCACATATTAATCGCTATGTATAGGTTAATATGTAATAGGTAATCCAAAGCTAGTCCATTAGAGCAATGGCAATGTACCGCTTTACAAAAGACACTTTTACTATTTAAAAGTTGAATGATTTTGCATTGTAACTTATGCTTTACCAAAGACTTGTTGAGAATGACTTGTGCATACCAAGCTTGACATGAATCTTACAGCCATTTTCATTAATTGAAGACTTAAAGTACACAAATAGGGTACGAAAAAGCTATCAAGATTTTTAAAGATTGTAGAAGAAAAGTTTCAGAAGAAAATAAATGAAACAATCAATGTTTTATCCATAAAGTCTTTGATAAATTGCATTGTTGATGCTTCTTAGTTGATGTAAAAGTCTATATAAACGGCTTGGCCCAAGAGAAGGCTCAAGATCCGACCATAGAGGCCTAGTGTAAGGGTTATATAAACCCTCTCCTACACATGGAGAGGACGTGGAAGCTCATTAGTCATTGTTTAATTTACACATAGTGGCATCTCTCTGCTCTCTCTCTCCACACATTTATGTGTTTTGATTTTTGATAGAAAAGGAACCTACAATTGGTATCTACAGCTAAACAATGATTTTGGAGTTTTTTGTCTAAAAGGTGGTGTTCTTTTGTGGTTTTATTTTATTTTATTATTTTTATTATTATTTTTTTTTTTGTAAGTTTTTGTTACATTAAGAACTTTTTTGATAAAATCTTCAATTTGTGTTTAAACCTGTTAAAGGTGTGATTTTTATGTGTTAGGTTTGTTCGCTGTTTTGATAAGTTTTTAGTCAAACGCACTATAAGGTATTTCGAGAACTTTCATAGTCAAAACCTTAGATTTCGTGGTTAAATTTGATAAAGTTTTAATTTTTATGTAAGTTTAGGATTTTTATAGCGATCTATCAAAGACTTCAAACACAAAATAGGGTTTTTTAAGTGTTTTCGAGTAGAAAAATTTGCCATATTTTTCTCGAAATTGTTGCATCTTAAAAATACTCAATATCTTCATATTTTTACAAACCATGGCGCAAGATTTGATAGTTGAGATTTCACTAATTAGGTGACATGGCATTTCGAGAACTTTAGTAATTTCGAGAAAAAGTTTCGAGTAATCCGTGGTGGCAGTTTCGAGAAATTCTGGGTTTCGAGTAATTTGAGATTTTCGAGTAATTTGGATATTTTAAGTAATTTTCAGGATTTTTAGGCAAAGACATTTTGAATTGCATAAGTCGGCCAAGATATTTCAAGTCCTTGACCAATTTCAAACCTTAGAACCTTTCGAGTAACCTAAAAAATTTCGAGAACCTTATACACTTTCGATAACCTTGCATTTCGAGAACTTAGAGACTTTCAAGAAAGTTATACATTACGAGAACTATTCCTCCATTTCCAAAACGAGAACTTTCACTTTCACCTAAACGCCAAAGATTCTTAAGGTTAATAATAATAATAATAGCTAGAGGAGCTGAGCTCAGTTAGTATCTCTCGCTTCCATTAACTTTGTAAATCCTTTGAGTTTCTAATAAAGTGATGTTTTTAATAAAAAAAATTAATAATAATAATAATAATAATAATAATAATAATAATAATAATAAATGAATAAAATAAATAAATTGGTATAAAGGGTGAAAATTTTAGCTAACAAAAAATTTGCATTTCAAATTTTGGCTAGAAAAGTAGAGTAAAATTTAATTTTTAGGATAGACTAAACTTTCAATTTTACCAAATTCAAATGTTGGTATAAGGGTGAAAATTTTATGGTCCAATTTGGCCAAAATTTTCAAACTCAAAAAATTTTAAGTAACTTTAAAATTGAATTTTATAGTGATTTTCAAATTTTGACAAAAGAAATTTTTCAAATTAAAATTGGAGGAAATTGATAATTTTCACACCAAGAACCGAATCACCAAAACACTTCTCCATTATCGCATAAAGTCATACACATCAAAATTCAATGGAAAAGAAAATGCTAATGAAAGAGAGAGAGATTCTATGAAAAAGTGTTCAAGTCACAACAGAAGTTCATAGATAAATGATGCTATGATTCAAGGTTTAATCAGGCATTTTAATACTTCATCAGAGTTCGACTTCATAATTTCCAAGCAAAGTTCATCCAAAACTAGAACCAACTTGAAAAGATACTTAATGAATAGACACTTCATTTGTGTGAATGCAAGGAAGCTCTTAAAGTACTCAAGACTCAGCTTCGTAGTATCTTAAACCCTTGGTTGTTGAATCACCAAAGTTTATCGCTTCAACAAAAATTTAGAGTACACTATAAGACTTTCAAAACTAAATGCATCAAGAATATAGGTGTTGGATCGATATACTCTAACCAAACTAACTTATGTAGCTTGTAAGTGGCTTAGCAACCCTGATAAATCCTAAGTTACTAACAATGAAACATCAATTAACTCTATTAAGTATGCGGAATTTACTTCAATAAAGCTAAGAAGAATTAAATTTAACTTCAACGATTTTATTAATACTTAGAACCTGCTTGTTATACAGATTCTCTAACAACTCTAATAACTCTAATACTGCTGTATGAATTGCACTCTTAAACCCTAAAACATATATATCTCTAATGCCAATCTAGGGTCCTTTTATGTACAAGGAATACCCTAGTCTACAAATCTAATTTTGTACGACAAGTAATCTAAACTAAGAATATTCTAGAATAACAAAGCTTCCATAAACGATGTAACAGCTTCTTTAGCTTTGCGTGATTTTGATGTTGAGCAAGATTTTGACTTTCTTCTTTAGCAAGATTTTGACTTTCGCAATTTGACTTCTTCAAGACTTTGTATTTCTCCAAGACTTTATATCCCAACTATCCTCCCCTAACTTGAATTCTACTTGCTTGATTTCAAGTTCCTTTGTATATGTATCTTTAACATCTTTGTCTTCAAGGAAAGATTGTGTCTTTATCTTCAAATTTTGTCTTTGTACTCACTGTGTTTGTATTATCATCATCAAAGTAGTCTTTAGAAATAATTCTTTACAACAATAATCAACAATCTCCATCTTTCTCATTCCTAACATATGACAATTTGTACATCAGCTATTAAGTTTCAGCCTATTCTCATCACTTCCGTGTGTAAACTCCCAGAGGTGAATCATTGAAATTTTAATGGATTTTGATGTTTCTTTACCAAAGCCATTAACTCTGGAGTAGCCAATGTTTAGGTGTGTAAGACCATGGTACATTGATAACCATATGATTTTTAGCAAATCATCGGCTATCAACGGATTTGTTTTGTTTACCAAAAGTCGCACTTTTGGACTAGTTAGTTCTTGCAACCATGGTGAACTCCAAGCCATTTTTCTTGTGGGCTAGCCAACTCTTCACATTTGCTAATATGGTGAGTTGATTACCATACAACTTATTAGCAAGTTGTCAACTATAAACGGATTTGAGATATCTTTACCAGAACCGTTTACTCATGGATTAGCCAATCCTTTTGTTAAACATGGTGGATTGATAACCTTATGTTGTAACCATCTCAAAAACCATTAGTTGCTGTTAACTTTTGTTTCAAAATATTTTACACTTAACAAAAGTTTGCTTATTTTATTAAAATTGTTTATCGGTTTTGTGTCATAAGCGCATTTTTGTTAAAGTAATGCTTGATCGAAGTATTTTGAATAGTAATCGATTTTTCAAAAATTTTACAATTAAGAATCACATCAAGATTTATGCACCATCATCAGCCATAGTTGTCCATCTGATAAACAATTTGATGACCATGAGGGCAGTTTCATTATCCTCTTCAACCTCCATACCATGATCTAGCATTCTTCTCATAAGATCCATGTAGCGGATATCTTCTTTCTGCTAACATATGAATCATAGTCCCATCTTCCAACTCCAAAACATGCACCTGCATTCTTCAAAGAATCTCCCACCATAATCTCCGGACTTTGGTTTTGCCAAATTTCATCGTTGCTTGTTTCTTCAGCTTCTCAGATAGTGTTGAGGTCTCCAAGCAAGACTAAACCAATTCCTTCTGATGAAATGTTTTCAAAATATTCTTGCACCAGTTGATATAAATGCCACAAATCCTCTCATTGATGATGCAATATGTCCCATAGCAAATTAAACACTCAAACTCTCATCTTCTCTATAGCTCCATCCTTTGATTCTATGACTTCAAATGTAGATATCTTTGACTTTTCATTTCTCAGAACATCTTTAGACTTAGGATGCTCAAAGTCTACAACTCTTAAGTATCCGACTCAATTCTACCTCTCTCGATGGTTGTTTATCTTCATTGTTTTTCTCTTTAAGCTTCTTTTTCTAGCATCCTCCTTCAACTTATCATCATCTTTAAAAGAAATAATACTATCAACTTGCTTTTGATAAGCTTCTCTAACCAATTCATACAACTGTTTCATCTCTAAATACTTCAAATTTCAGAATCCAAAGATATCTTTAGATAAGCCATCATGGCATTTCTTTTCTTAGCAATACTTGTTCTTCTTGGTATAACAGGAACATGTTGCTTTTATGGTATAGCAGGTTCAGTTCCTTCACTGGTAGAGCAACCTCAAGATCATATTCAGCTTGAAACTTCTTGCCTTCTTCATTCTTAGCCACTTCAATAGCTCTTACCGCCAAAGTCGCCTTCTTTTTCTTCTTAGTTTCTACCTTGCCTTTGCCTTTGTCTTTAGGATCTAACACTGGTCGAGAAGCTTGAGGTTGTTCTTCAAGAACTCCGAATAATACTAACACCCCTTGGTCTTGATAGATTTTGTAAAATTTGAGCAATCTGTCTTCATCATCACTGCAGATGCTCTACCATGGGTGTAACAACTTCCTCGTCTTGTAGGATTGTTGAAGGACCAGCTTCTTCTTCAAAAATTAGAGTCCCGGTGTAATTAGCTCTTGTCTATATGTTCCTTAAAGAGCGTAGCATTGATCGCACCTTGATCATCAAGATTTCTACACCAAGACTTTGAACTCCAGCCCTTCGTGCTCAGATTTCTCAATATTTATCAGGTTTCAAGATTTGAGGTTCATCTTCTTTATCTACATGAAACTCAAGATTCTTTCAATATTATCTTCCTGATTCCTCCCTAATTTGTGTATGAAGATCGCTTTGAACCTTTTGCCCTTCTGAAGCATTCTTAAGTTTCAGACTTGACCCACAATGTATATGTGGACCAATGGCCGTAACAAACTTCTTTAATCTTCTAAATTTGATGTTCAACTTTTGATTTGTACGTTAGCTTCATAACATTTTTTCAATCTTTTCAATTCTCTCGACAAAGCATAGTTGTCCGAACTTGACCTCAGCTGCCACATCTCCTCCTCCGATGTTCAGCCCATCCAGGAAGTGTAATCATCGGGAGAGGATGTGGGTTTACCGTTCTCAATCACCATGAGCGATATTTGTTGAGATGTAGAGGTGAAACCGCAGCACTTCTGCGCAGCAAAGCACCTTATGAAGGCAAGAGATGTTGAGAAGCGTATGATGAAAGGTCTAAATACTATCATTTTGTATCATTTAAACCGCAAAACATCCAAAACACTCTAAATGCATCAAAATGATGAAAATATCACAAATAACTGTTTTATGTGTTTTAAATGCAAAAATATCAAAACTGGTGAAAACGATAAAGTTTGCATAATTGGCGCTTAGTCCCAAGTTTCAAAAGTTGTCAAAAACAAATTCTCGGTAAAACAAAATAAAGAAAATGTTATTCAATGTCCCCGAAATATTCTAAGTTGTCAAAATGGTCCTTGAATAAATCTTTTGTCAAATGACGTAAAAGGTCCCTCAAGTTTCAAAATGTCAAGTTTGGTCCCTGGAAATTTGAAAATGTCAAAACTGGTCCTTGTACTATTGGAACTTGTCAAAATTGGTCCTTGTGAAAACTTTGTACCATGTGTTTGGTCCTTCTAGAATCTGAAATTACAAAATGGTCCTTATCAATAATAACTAAGCCTTGAACCCTTTGCCTATTTTGATCCCCTGCCATTCCATCTTGACCTCCCCTTTTTGACCCTTTGGTCAAAACCAGTCAACCAAACACTTACCCGCCCTTATCCTGTTTATCTTCAACCCATCCACTTGCCTGCTCCTCTGCAACTTACACCCAATCACACTCACCAAAGCCTTATCCTTCCAACCCTCACTCCTCATCATCACCTCTACTCATCCACCCCTCCCTAGTGCTAGCTCAGTCCACAGTGGTCAAAACCACTTTTCCCGCCAAAACAATCCAATGGCCAAACTGCACCAAAAGTAATCCAATGGCTCGGAATCACTCAGAGATGAAAGAGAAACAGTTTGGGTATAAAAAGGAAGCAAGAGGAGAAAGAGAAAACAAGTAGTTTAGTTTTATTTTCTCTTGTATGTCGTTTTTAACATTTATGCTTTAATTTAAGTTTAAAGATGTAATCTTTTGTTATATTGTACTAAAATTAAGTTGTTTAATCAATACAACTGCTTTTCAAGTGTTAATTCAAGGCTTTACTTAAGATTCAAATTTTCATATTCAATTGCTTGAAAATCCATTTTCAAACTCTTTTATCCAAACCATTAGTAGACTATTATTAAGTTCACATGAGCTTGTTTGAGCTATTTAAAGCTTTGGTAGCTCATGATAAGTTTCAAGCAACTCGGGTACTTGGTCAATGAAATTCAAAATGGGTGCATTTGGAAATGGAAATGATGTGGCTAATGCCAGCATGGATACGGGGTGAATTAGATTAGGATAGTGTAAGGGTTCTCAGAGGCCAATTTATAAGTTGGACCTCTTGTGAGTGTTGTTTATCTCATTTTCAATTTTAGTTCAATTTGCAATTTATGTTTGTGTTTGTATCCTGATCATTATATGGCTTGAGCTTGCTATTTAGTAGTGATTAGGTCAGAGAGTTAGTTTAAGCTTGTAAAATGAGATAAATCATAGTGAGCTTAGTTTAAATTAGTGAATCTGTTCTAAAATAGTGTTTGTTCTGTTGGAATTCCAAAGCTTAAGCTTTGGATTTTGCTTAAAACCTCGCATACTTTCTCAAATAGCATCACTTGACTAATGCCGCCTTAATATTGCATCCCTAAGGCTCAAAGTCAAAATTACTTTCATCGGTCTAATCTCACAACCTATAGGATTTTTAAAAATCAAAAACTTGTTTTATGTTTAAAACTCATAGATATAGCTTGCATTAGGTTTAATTCATTTTATAACATCATTCTCAGTCCACAAAGTTGGATCAAAGTTCATGAAAGTCAAAGTTCCAAATCTGTCAAAAAGTCAAAAATCTTGGAAACTCCGGCTTCCACCAACCTAGAGGATTTTTCATGAGTTCATTTCTCGGTCAATTCCATTGAAACTTTGGTTTTATAAGTTCAACAGTGTCTAATTTCTTACTATTTTTGTAGATTTTACAAATTTTCTATAATCTCCAAAATTGCTTATCAATTGGTCAGGGTCTTCTGCATAATACTTAAAGATAATGAAAGGCATTGTGTCATCATAGCCCTACAACAAGCTCAATAGAGCTTATCCAAGTCTAGTTTTTGGTTTAAAGGTTCTTGGCCGTGTCTATTTTAAGTTTCAATTGTTGGTTTTCATTCTACCTTATTGGGTGGCTTATTTTAAGCCACAAAGTAGGCACTAAATTGCTTTGGCATAAATGCTCAAATCATAAAATCACAAAGCTTGTAACTGAGGTCAAGTATTGCTGTAATAAGTTTTTCTAAAGTAGTTTTAACATAATATAGCTTCTGTGGTTAGTTTGGTAGCTTGTGTCCTTCAGAGTTATTTCAAGCTTATTACATAGTACTTGCACTCCAGCTTGCATAATCCTACACACAAGCCCCCTGTTTTATATTTTTCCTTGATTCAGTATATTATTTTAAGCTTATCTTGAATTTTTCATATTTTTCCAAGACTGCTTGGTATTTTCTCCATTTAAACCGCTTTTAAACCTTTAATTAGCTTTTATTGCAATTAATTAAGAAAAGTTTCAAAAAAATAATTTTTCATTTTTACTAAGTTAAGATAAATATAAAAAGTAAAAAAAGTAATTTTCCAGAATTTTCATAGTTTAATTTGTAATTTTTAGTAATTTAATTAGTTTTTAATAGTTTTTAATTCATAGAAAATACAAAAATAATCAGAAAAATATAAAAATAGTTTTGAAAATTCTCTTTTGTTATTTTAGATTTTTCCAAGTCATAATTTCATTTTTTAAGCTTTATTTCATATTTTCTTATATTTTAGGTTATTATTTAATAGTTAAAATTAGTTTTTAATTAATAATAATTAATTAAATAGTTATAAAAATAATTTTCTTTTTCTATAAATTTTCTTTTATCATTAGGTTTGTAAAAATGTCATTTTCATATTTTAGGATTTATATTGTTTAAGTTTCACATTTTCAGACGTCATGTAGTTTTTAAATTAAGTTTTATAAAACATAAAATCAAAACATCATTTTGCAAATAGTGATAGCTGCTATTTAATATTTTTTATCTTTTAACTTTCTTTAATTTGCATTTATTCCCTAGTTTATGTACTTTTTCCTTAGTTATAATAAATCACAATCTTTATCCTGTTCAACCTCTCGATCAAGATACCGACTATTCTCGCATGGGACTTAACGACTGGGAAACACTATACTCTCCCCGATCTTCATTGCATTGGTGTTTAAACTGTTTAAGTTTTACTCGGCCATTCACAAGTGTCCTTATGTGGTAAAAAATCACTCGGCCTTGCACCAATCACAAGCATTCTGAGTCGATGCAGCATCTCTTTTCTTCACTAGCAATACCTCATCTCTAATCCGCTTGAACAATTCCATTATAGAAGTAGTCAAAGGAGTATTCCTTCGAGAGAATTTATCACTCTTTTTAGCCATGAAGGTGAATATCTTTGGAGGTTGTACCACAATGTAATAAGCTCAAGGTTTTGGTACATCATGAAGTTGTTTGTTCAAGAAAAATTGAACAAATCGTGGATACATTAACCGTGGTGATCCATGAGAAATGTGAGATAGCATACCATCTAGAATGAGTCTTGAAAAGTTGAAGAGACGATTTGTAGCCAATCCACTAAAGCATGCTATATTAGATCCAAATTGCTCCCATGAAGTACTTTTGAACTGATGCAATGAAGGACATGAAACGATACTTCAATTGTGGACTAAACAAGGGTTTCGAATGTTGTTTCGCACCTTCATACCCACATCTCTTAAGGTATCCAAATAACTTGTTTGTCAAAAGTATATTCTTCTTCATCATCAAATAATAAATCTTCAATTGAAGCTTCACTAACTTTCACCATCTTTCCAAAAACCTTAGCTCGTATATATGACTCATCATCTTCCATGTGAGATCTAGTAGCTTGCCTAAAATTGTTGAATCCATGGCTCAATAACATCCTGCTTCTACCAAAAGTGCATAATTGATTGTTGATCCAGTAAGAAAATCAATTATGTCATGGAATGCGACATTAGCTTCAGTCTTATCTAAATTGGCCACCATGTTGTGTTTAGTAACCGTGTTTCGATTCGCCATTGATTAATGTTTACAAAAGAAAGTGGTTCATGAATAGTAAATGTGGAGAGAGAAATATGAAAGATTGATAAGTATAAAAGATGAGAGGAAAATCGAGGGTAGTTATTTATATGTGAGATTTGAAAAATCACGTTCCATAATAATAACAAAGTTACCGTTATTTGAATTTTAACCCATCTTTTGACCGCTGGAACAATACGCTGATAAGACAAGCGTTGCTTTCCACGGTGCAGACTTTCAAAGCGCTTTCATATAACCAAAAGTAGTACTTTTCCATTCTCTTCTTCACAATGGCAAAACTTTGAATAGGCATTGATTGCCTCCTCAAGCAATGCATAAGATCTTAACTAACTAATCAGTCCTCCCCTTAAATGTAGCTTAGTAATTAATCATACCAATACTCACCACCAAGTGATTGAATCTTGAAAAATCAAATCCTTTTGTGAGTAGATCGCCTACATTATCATCCTGTGAACCTTGACAACATTAATGAGTCTATGCTCATAACAATCTCTGATAAAGTGATGCCTAATCTGAATATGCTTGGTTTTGGAGTGATAAACTAGATTCTTCACAATGCAAATTGTACTCTCATTATCAATATTGATAGGAGTATTCTTGAAGTTGAACCCATAATCTAAAAGTTGATTCTGCATCCATAACACTTGTCCACAATACTGCAAGAAAGAAATACATTCTCGCTCAGCCGATGATGTTGCTGAATGGTTTGTTTCTTACATTGCCATGAAACTAATCTTCTTCCAAGATACCGCATCCTCCGCTGGTTGATCTTCTATCATAATTATCACCTACATAATCACTATCTAAAAAAGCTTCCAAGTGAAAAGGTACATATTCTCGCCTAGATGATGTTGCTGCAATGGTTTGTTTCTTACATTGCCATGAAACTAACCTTCTTCCAAGATACTGGTATCCTCCAGTGGTTGATCTTCTATCATAATTATAACCTGCATAATCACTATCTGAAAAAGCTTCCAAGTGAAAAGGTGAATCCTTTGGATACCAAAACCCTAACTTAGGTTGTTGTTTCAAATAACTAAAAAATTTCATCAGATTCATACGAGATTTTGGTGAGACTTGATATCTTGCACATAAACGTATCAAAAAACATGATATCGCCTGATGCAAAAGGTACATAAGACAACCAATCATTGATCTATAAAGCTTGACTTCATGTGTGTCAGTCCATCTTCCTCTTTCATAGGTTCCCATATTTGTAACACAAGCCTCAATAATAAAGAAAGAAAGATAAGATGATCTGGTGAACGTAAACCCACACTTTATGTATGAAATAAGAAGAGTTATGCTAGAAGTGAAATGAATTGAACAACCAACCCTCGCGAGGGTTTACAATGATTATTTATAGGCGCGAGCCAGGCAACACACTAGCATCCTTCCCTTCTTATGGGCTTGGGCCAAGGCTCATGGGCTTCTACACAAGCCTAGCTTAATAACAAACACAAAGGCCTAATTAAGCTAACTATTACATATTAATCACTAACACTTGTAATATAGTTTAGGAGTGATTCCAATAATTTCCTAATGAGTTGATAGCTTTAACTGCAAGTGATAAGCCTATCATTGCATCAAAGTTGAACTTCTTAAGAATGTTAGAGACATACTTATCTTGACTTATGAAAATTCCTTCCTTTGATTGTTTAGCTGAAGCCCCAAAAGAAAGTTAATTCACCCATAGAACTCATTTGAAATTCATGTTGCATCACTGCTCAAACTCCTTCACCATCGGGATCGCTTAGTTGCTCCAAAGATGATATCATCTACATAAACTTGAACCAACATGATATCCTTCTTATCTCTCTTGATAAACAAAGTCTTGTTAATTGCTCCTCTCCTGTAACCATGTTGCAATAAGAAAGTGGAGAGCCCTTCATACCAAGCCTAGTGCTGAAGGCCATAAAGAGCCTTAACTACTTTGTAGACTTTGTTCGATGTGTAGGATCTTCAAAACCGTGAGGTTGTTTGACATAGACTCTTCGTAATCTTGCCATAAAGAAAGGCACTCTTGACATCCATTTGATAAACAAGAAATCCCATATACGATGCAAAAGCAAGAAATATTCAATGGTTTAATCCTTGCTACAGAGCAAATACTTCATCATAATCTAATCTTCTTGTCTCAGATCCTTTTGTAATATAGTTTAGAGTGATTCCAACAATCTCCCTAAGTGTTGGTGATGAATGAAGGAGTGATAAACGCTGTAGGTGCCATGTAATAGTAGCTTTGACGCCTTCTAACAATCTTCTTTCTTGTGAGAAGAAATGCCTTGATTCAACAATCTCCCAAAGGTGAGAAATTGTTTCTTTGAAAAGTTCCGCTTGACGTCATCATTTTCTTTGTTCTTTGATCTTTGTTCCTTGTGATGGTAGTGATAGTATGTTGTTGTTGTTCCGCATCAGTTTGCTGCTGTTCCAAAGTGTCTCCACGCCTTTCTCCAACATGCTCACACGCTTTGACGCTAGTATTTCAAGATCGATGTAGTTCTTCTTAGTCTTTAAACTTAGTAGATTCTTTGATATGATGAAGAATCATTCTGACTTTGTGTTGCCTTTTGAGAGAACTTCCATTAATGATGATGTTGGTATGAGTATGTGAAGAATCAGACGATCACCGGGCCCGAGCTTCCATAAGAAGAAACATAAGAATGGTTAGTGATAAACGGATTCCAAAGACTTACAAGTTTGAACTTCAAGAGTTAACAAAGATAGGTCCAAAACACAACTCTAATTTCACAAAAGTTGTTCCCGAACCGAGTCCCACAAGTGAGATAACGCTGATGTACCGGTACACCTACAAGCTCGATGAGTCGCCGAGGTACACCAAGCATCACCGCGATCAGACCGCTTAAGACACCTGCTGAATCCACCTGAGTTACCGGCGACCCCGTCAAGGTTGTTTGTTGACCCCGGCAGAGTTTCCATTCAATCACTGGATCACATGTGTAACCTCTCATAAATGTTCTCATGCATTGCTAATATCCGCTGAAGGACTCGATAATGTATCACTTGCGCCCTTATTGTTGAACAATATGAATTGTCGTTGTACCTAAGTATAAGAGATCTTTTGATGAATCTCATGACTCTAGACTCAATAGGCGCTTTGGTTTTCCCGAAGCGAGACTAGAGGTCTCCTTCTTCAATACCAAAGAATCTCTAAGAGAAAGCCGATAGTTTATGTAGGGTTCAAAGGAGAATGAAACAAGTCATTGAGAGAAACTTGAAAGCAATAAGGTTTAGCGTGCGCCATCGGGTCCATGACTCCACTTTGATCTTCAATACGGCGGTCATCAAGTGACAACCAAGAGCATATGAATTGAACCCTGTCTCCGCCTAAGTTGAATAATCTGAGGGCTATTTCTTTTCACCCTTTTCTTTGCTTTTCTTTTTAATTCTTCAACTCCTTCTTTTCTCCTGACATTCTCATTTTCCTTTTTATAATCGCATCTAAGGAATTCTAATTCTAACTATTGGTATGTCCTTGGTAGATCCTCCTACCAAGTGATCATAGGATCTAAGTATTCTAACCTTAATCACCTTATAAATCACGTTACAAACTTATTTTGAAAATTTCTCAAAGTGTTTATTAGTAAAAAACATTTTGTACCACCGTGAGAGTTTGTTTTATAAATACTTCCTCCACACGCGCTTAAGTATTTTGACGAATTCTCGCGACGGCAGAGAGTAAGAGCGCGACTTTTGAATTGATCAACTCAAGATAGACAATCCCCCGCGGAGACACTAAGCATGCTTGTATAGTTAAAGAGTTGCATAGTCGCCAGGTGACAACTATCTCTATTAACTATCTTTAGGTGTGGACAAGCCCTAAAGGTTATCAAACCCACAAGTTCATGTCTACCAAGAGTTTCTCAATGGTACATTCTACTGCATACAAGTCCTTTCATGAGACACGCTACATCACTAGCTTAACTAGCTTGAAATTATTACCCCGTCCCGACAAGTCTTTTTCGAAGTTACTAACATTTAAGATATCGCCAATTCATGGTTAAGTTCAGAGTAACAAAGATTCATTTGCAACTTCACAACATATTCTTATCACATAATTTTTCTCCCCTCAAAATGGCATATTGAATGTTATTTTGATGAAATTTTGATATGGAATATGACCATTTGGAGTTTTATGGGAAGATTTCACAAAGAACAATTTTGTGAACAAAGATTGTGGTTGACAAATACTCCCCCTCAACAAGTGATATAAACTTTTGAGGTTTTGAAAATCGTAAGGGGAAGTGCATGTTCTTTTGAGCAAAACTTTGAAAAATGAAAGTTTTGATAAGTTTTACTCAAAAATAAGAGGCTTTCACTCCTTTTATAGGATTGTGGCACCGGCTGCACTAATGTGGTCCTTTCATTACAAGAACGGGTTGTACAATCAAGTTATGCGTGCACAAGCCATAGTCATTAAATAATCATCAAATGTAAAGATAATAAACCAAATCAAGGGTTACCGTGAGTATCCTGTGAGTCCAAAGAATAACCTGTGAATGCGCTCGACGCTTGATAGCCTCGTGGAGAAATGCCGGGACGACAATACTACCTAAACTTTCCAATGTACCAACCGTCCCTTCAACAACCTTTCATCGATGCGAAGTGATGATCCTCTCTGCACATCCTGCTCAAGTTCCAGAATTCCATCTCTTCTTCAACCCTATGCCTTCATGTATCTCCCTTTAACCGGAGCTAAGCTAAACCGTCCTTTACACTCTTCGCAGTATGATCCCCAAACTTATGAAGTTTCTACAAGCCATCAAGCGCTTGTGGTGTAGTTTACTACGGATACTACGAAAACGGTTTTGAATGAAAGAGTGAATATAGGAAGATGGTTGATGTCGTGAAGGGATAGTTGAGGTCCGTGAGTTGACACGGTCCGATATGATTCCACCAAGTTGTAAGTCTTCTACACGCCTCGATCACTATGCTCGATGAAGATGAGCAAGGACTTGATGTATTCACGCTTGATTGCCGAAGTGTTCTCATTCTTCCCCTGTATCTTTGGCAAGATACGATCTTCAATGTCGTTGAGACAAATTCAAAGTCCTACTAAAAAACATAGTCCTCTTCGTCTTGTCGTTTGACTACTATTTTCTTGAGAAATGTATAGTCCTATTTAGACGAAGAGTGACATGCTTTACTAATGCAACGATCCTTTTTATCACTATACACTCATGCATGACTTTTGAACCCGGGCAGCCTTTTGTAGTAGATTCGGGCGCTTTCGCCAATGGTGAATCCTATACATTGCATCAAGGTCATACCTTTCCACTGCCAAGAAACATGTGAGTAGCATTTTCTTCGATGGCTATGCAATTGGAGTATATGGTCACCGAATGGAAGTGTAAGTGATGTAGCATGATTTTGACACATCAAGCACATGTAGAAGAAATTCCGTGTCTTTGTTGAAGAAGTAGCTTAAATGGAATCTTAGGTTGATCCGTTGGCCGGTGGGTAGAGGTTCTCCGCCTCACGTGTACTATGGAGCCTTGTCCTTTCCGTGAAGTCAATGTTCGCCTGTGGTTGAGCCAATCGATGTTGTTGTGACATGGCTCGTAATGTTTTCTTAGATATCCAACCTCAATAGCACTTTCCGAAATTGTTTTGGCGTTGAAAAGCCGTCATTCTTGATGCGCTTTAACCGACTTGGTCATCTTCTTCACCCGAAACTTTTCTTGAAAGAACTTAGCATGATCCAATGTTCGACCTTCTACCATATCTCGACCTCGTAGGAGGGAGTAGCACAAGTGGAAAACCAATAAGATTCGGGTGTCATCTTCGCCTAGCCATGAGACTACCCCAGTCGCCTTCTCTTCTTCTTCTTTGGCCTAGATGATGATTCCGGTTTCTTTGTTGTGTCGAGAGTGTGGGTTGTTGTCTGGGGCTCGTATCTCTTCATCGCCACCACCGTGTACCAAGTGAATCACCGGCTTTCTCTCGGTCTCGAGGTGGTAACTCAAAGTCCTAAGGTTTATCGCCAGCAGAACTTGGTGGAGAGCTTCTCACGTATTGGAGTCCTTTTGGGAGGTGGTTGCATGGAGGAAGATTCACCACTTTGACGCTTAGGGCAGAGTCCTTGTCCTTATCATCGCTATCTCTTGGTCGCTTAGGTTGGTCCTGGCCATTCTTTTGCATGATGATCCGAAGTGATAATCTAGTAGACCTTCAAAAAATTTAGCTTCATCCGAAGTAAAAGTTGTAGATCATTTTGACATTTGCATCACCAATTTAGCAATTAACTCAGCTTCGTGAGAGATCGATTCTTTGGCCATTATATGTTTAACCAATGCGACGATATTTGAGTAAGTTGTCCGAAAATACTTCTCTTGTCAAACTGTGTGACAAGTAGAGAAGAAACTTGTGAGTATATCTTCTTGCCGCCTTCTCCATTCCTTTTCAAATCTCTTTGATAAACTTCTGGATTTGTTCCTTTCTTTCAACAACTCGCTTATCCCGCTTTGAAGAAAGTTGATTCCGGCTACCGAAGTTGATTCAAATTTTTGTTGGTCACGTCTTTCTTCCCTACTGCTGACAACATTGACAATCTTGTTTCTTGCCCGGGATATCCAAGAGTTGGTTGGTTTCTTTACCTAATTTGGATGTGGATCCTGCCAGCCTTTGGATGTGGTGGGAGATGAATGAGATATGACCCATAGGATGAGATATGAGAGACTCAAGATCCTTACTTTCGGTTCAAGTTTCTTCTTTTGAGCGTCTTTGGACTATCTAGAAGAAAATCTTCATAGTTGACTTAAGCCATCTTTTCCGGACTTTGGCCGCTTTCTTACTTCTTTAAGCCTCCAGCTTCTTCATCGACTTTAGCTTGAGTTACTTCCAGACTTTTCGCTTTTGACTTAGTCAGTACTTTCAACATCTTCATCGCCTTTTTCTTCTCTCGACTTCTCCTTTTCGTTCCTCAAATTCATAGGTGATGGTGTCCTCCAAGAGTCCTGTTGTTGTTCGTGGGTGGTGGTACCAGGTTCCTCTTTATCGGGTTGATTAACCGCATCGAGAACCGGTGTAGATAGTGAAGCACCACTTGACCCTCCGTGGCCACTAATTTGTTCTTTTTGAATTGTTCAAAGAATGTGTTGAGTCTCAAATTCTTCACCTTTTTCCTCGAGTCTTTGTCTAGTTGCTCTTCATCCGAACTTTCTTCTTCTTCTTGCTCAAGACCGAGTCTTTCCCTTGTCACCTTTGGGACTTTGAGGTTTTGCTACTTTCACAGTTTCAACGATTGGGGTTTTAGAGTAGAAAACTTCTTTGTCCGCTTTAGTGTTTTTGAGTCTTCATCACTAGCTTTTGTTTCGGGTTCGGGTTGGGAATAGGGATGGCTTCCTAGAGGAACTTTCCTTTTCGAGTATGTGATCTCTTAGGAAACTTTCTCCGGCTCTTAGTGCTTGTAACACTCAAGACCGCCTCTCCGGTTTTCCTAGTAGGGAGCAATACCAGAGGACTTTTCGTCAAGAAAACCCATTTGCCTTCATCAACCGCTACCAGATACCTTTTGTATGAATAAAGTTGTTTGATGTCATCATTGAGAAGATATTCGTAACACCGCACTCGCTTCTTTGTTGTTGAGTCTTTAAATCTGACGGTGAGTGTGGGCTCATACAACTCGGAGTGTTGTTTGGGGTCATTGAGTCTCAAAGGAATATCGATTATTCCCAGAGCTCTTGGATCATCAGCTTGGTATATCTCGATATATGGGATCTTGGAGCCAAGCTTTTTGAAGAAAGACATCATGTCGTCCCATATCAAAGCTTCAACTTCAATGTGCTTCATGTTGACCAAAGCCCAAAAGATCAGAGTTCCATGAGCTTGGGATGCTCATAACCACTATCACGCCCGTAAACGGATTTGGTGATAATGATGTAGAGGGTTCTCCATGGCTGAGGAATATTCTTAAGATCCACGTATGAATGCTTTGTGATTACTCCGTGAGCTTGCCATAACCAATGTCGATCATGAATTGCGTAACGCCTCTTCGTTGGTGGCATTGTATTCGCTTGGCTCGATGACGGAATGAGAAGAATAGCCCTTAAGTCCGGCTGGTGTGATGGTGACTTGTTTGTGGTTGAGCGTCACCATCACAACATTTTGACCTTTGATCTTTTGCATTGTATGCCAGAACTGGTGAATGTAGATCTCCCAAGACCGTAAATTTGCGTAATTGGTGAGCATGTTCCGATAGGTGATTCTTCTAATGTCTACGAAAGAATCGACATTGTAGAAGACTCGAAAGCAAAAGTGAGACTATCAAAATCAACACGGGTTATTCTTTCCATCTTCATTGGATAGCCATTAGGAAGAGATCTTCAATGGTGATAACGCTTGGTGCTTCCACGTTTGCATTTGAGCGCCCATGTCGCGGATCCGAAGATATTTAGCCAAAACTAGGCTTAGGCTTAGAAATGGCAAGCTTATGCGAAATTCAGAGGATTATACCGCAAACGTGAAGCTTTATGCGTAGGTTCTGGACTTACGCTGCAAGAAATATTACGCAAGTGCAGGAAAAGAGGTCCTTATGCGTAGAGCTTACGCTGCTGCAGTATATGGAACCTTACGTAAAGGCTTACCGTAGCAAGAGTCAACCTTATGCGCCAGAGGTTATCAAGCTTAATGATATCCTTCACGTGATACGCCGTAGTCCCCAATGTAGAACCTTACGCCAGAACGCTACGCCGCAAGATTTCTCTTACGCGATAACATGCTACGCTGTATGGTGATCCTTGCGCGTGATGGAAAAGTAACCTTGATTCTCGAAGTTATACACACGCTGAAACCTCAAATAAATTCATCATAACACCAACATTATCATCTATATCCAATCCTTTCGTGTCTAAACATGGAAATTCAATTAACACGCTTTACGCCAGAAACCGGTTACGCGAAAACTTAAAACCCTAAAGCTTAATTTCTCATGTTGCGTTCTAGCCATAGGAATTGCACAAAACTTGTTCTGGTAAGTCTAGGAAGCCTAATGAGTTGTTCTATCCTATCCAAGTTTTAACATCAAAGTCTGCTTAACCGTATCGTAATCTACCCAATTATTTATGAACATAAACCCTAATCTTCAATTTTCATGCAATTAGTGTTTCAAATTCTAAGCATGGATATGGTCAATTCAACTTGTAAACAACATCAATTAACTATCTTTTATCCAAAAAACATTCTCAATTGAAAATCCCCAAACTTACGTATAAACCCTAATTACCAAATTCAATCAATTAGAGTTTTGGTGATATTTGATGATGAAAATGGTATCATTATGATTAAACAAACGTTTTGACACTACCATTTCAACCTCAAACACACAAATGAAGAAGTTGTGTTCATAGCTTACGCGTAGAACACAACAATCTCCCAAACTTGATTTTTAACCGTTGATTCGCTTAAAATTCAAAACCAACGTTTGTTTTAACCCAAAGATTGTGAAAACACTTACAAATTGTTGATCAAGAATACAGATTTGAAGATGAGATTTTACGCTGTAAGGGGATATGGTGGTTGGGATATTAAATGAGATGAATTAAATGAAGAAGAGGTTAATGGTTAGGTGGAGAGTTTTGTTAAAATAACTTTGAACTTTTGACATAATTAGTCCCTCCACCTTAACCATTTACAATCAATGTCCATAACTTCCATTTTGGTTACCAAACTAAGGATATTTGAAAGAAATTTGACTTAATAATTCCCCTTCGCCTTAAATAATAATGAACTTTTTTAAAGATTTGAGTCCTAGGAGTGTCAAGAACCGTAAATGTGACCACCATTATAAAAGAAACAACCGGGATAAGGTAACATGCAAGTACAAGGTTTTATTAAACCTAAAATATTTATTTTTCTTCCCCCTCAACACTTGACTGAGAAAAATACTGAATTTTGAAAGATTAAAGTGTTGACGGAAGATTTGTACTTGCAATGTTAAAAGAAATATAGATAGAAGAATATTTTTGTTGTTTTATCAGATTTTATATTGTTAGGTCACTAGATTTACAACACAAGCTTAATAGAAAGAGATAGAGGCGATTGAACAAGAAATCAAACACAAACACACATATAAAAAGACACTAATATGCGTAGAGTGTTGGTGAAAGAAATAACTTGAACAACCAACCTTCAAATGAAGGTTTACAAGGGTATTTATAGAAGGGAAGCTAGGGCAACACTCCTAGTTCCCGCCTTTCTTATTGGACATGGGCTTAAGCTCATGGGCCTTCTACATAAGCTTAAGGCTAATAACAAACATAAAGGCCATAATTAAGCTACCTATTACATATGAGTAATTACTAACACTTGATTATGGTTTAGGAGTGATTCCAACAATCTACCCCTCAAGTGTTGGTGATGAAAAACGGTGAAGGCGTTGATGTAATAGTAGCTTTGACGCCTTCTGACATTCTTCTTTCTTGTGAGAAGAATTGCCTTGATTTGAACCATCTCCCCAAAGGTAGCGAGATAGTTTTCTTTGAACAGTTATGCTTTGACGTCCTCTTTAACTTTGTTCTTTGATCTTTGTTCTTTGTGATGAAAGTGATAGTATGTTGTTATTCAGATCAAGTCTCCGCCTCGCTTCACGCTCCAGTTCGTTCCACGCCATTCTTTCAACATGCTCACACGCTCTTTTGGATTACATTGGAAATCAAGAATGAAGTTCTTTAAGTCTTTAACTTTGTAGATTCTTTGATTTGACGAAGAATCATTCTCACTTTTGTGTTGCTTTTAAGATAGAACTTCTTTGATGATGTTGTTGGTGTGAACAAGTGGAGAATCAGACGATCATTCCGCCCGTCCAGAGCTTCCATAAGAAGTAAACATAAAAACGGTTAGTAATAAGCGGATTCCGCACTTACAAGTTTGAACTTCGAGAGTGTTGACAAAGATAGTGTGAAAACACAACTCTAATTCTACAAAGGCCGCTCAATCGGAGTCCCACAAGTGAGATAACACGATAAAATCAAGTACACCTACGATTCGATGAGTCGCCGAGGTACAATCAAGCATCACCTCACGCATCAGTAGACCGCTTGAGACCACTAAGCGCAATCCACGGGAGTTGCCGAATTGCCGTCGGTCGCTTGATGTTGACCCCGGCAGAGTTTCCATTCAATCACCGAGGATCACAAATGTGAACCTCTCATAAATGTTCTCATGATTGCTAAGATCTGTGAAGGACTCGATAATGTACCACCGAAATTCTTATTGTTGAATATCAAGTGATGAAATGTCAAGTGTACCTAAGAGATCTTTTGATGAATCTCGTGGCTCTAGACTCAATAGTGCATTTTGGTTTTCCCGAGCGGAGACTAGGGAGAGGGTCTCCTTCTTCAATACCAAAAATCTCTAAGAGAAAGCCGATAGTTTACGTAGGGTTCCCTGTGAGAATGAAACAAGCTTCGTTTGAGAGAAACTTGAGTGGATAAGAAGGTTTAGTGCATGCGTCACGGGTCCATGACGACTTTTAATCTTCAATACCGTGTCATCTAGTGACAACCAAGTAGCATATGAATTGAACCCGTGTCCGCCTAAGTTGAATAATTGAGGGCTATTTCTTTTCACCTTTTTCTTTGCATTTCTTTTAATTCTTCAACTCCTTCTTTCTCCGATTCTCATTTTCTCCTTTTTATAATCATACCTAAGGACTTCTAAATACTAACTATTTGTGGTGTCCTTGGGTAGATCCTCCGGCTCTGGCGGATCATAGGACGGTTATTCCTAACCTTAGTCACCTTATAACTCCATGACTAACCTATGTTGCCATAAAACCATTTACTTGAAAAAATCTCTCAAAGTGTTTATGAATAACAAAACATTTTGAACCACTGTTGAGATGAGATTTTGCATAAATACTCCCCCTCCACATGTGCTTAAGAGTTTTAACGGTTAAATGCACAAGGAGGAAAGAGCGCCACATTTTGAATTGATCAACTCAAGATAGACATTCCCCATGAGACACGGTTACGTGGCATAGTTAAAGAGTTGCATTGTCAGCTTTTAGGTGACAACTAGCTCTAATAACTACCTTGAAGGTGTAGACAATCCTCAAAGGTTGTCAAACCCGCCGAGTTCATGTCTACCAAGAGTTTCTAATGGTACATTCTACTCGACAAGTCCTTTAGACACGCTTACATCACTAGCTTAACTAGCTTGAAATTATTACCCGTCCCCACAAGTCTTTTCGAAGTTACTAGCAGTTAAGATCTCGCCAATTCATGGGTTAAAGTCCTTTTACACGAGAGTTCATATAGCAAAACACAACATATTTCTTATCACGTATTTTCTCCCTCTCAAAAATGGCATATAAAATGTTATTTTTGAAAAGTTGAGAATAAATATGACCATTTCGAGTGTTATGGGAAGAATGACCACTGTGAACAATTTGTGAACAAAGTTTTAAGTCAAGTACTCCCCTCAACAAGTGATATAAACGGTTGAGGTTTTGAAAATCATAAGGAAAGTACTTGTTCTTTTGAGCAAAACCTTGAAAAGTGAAAGGTTTGATAGGTTTTACTCAAAAGTAAGAAGCTTTCGCTCCTTTTATAAGGATTGTGGCAATCGCCGCACCACGTGGTCCTTTATTTACAAGAACGGGTTGTACATTGTAATGTGTGCACAAGCCATTGACATAATAAATCATACATCCAAATTTATAATGAAAGAAGCCTCAAGGGGTACCGTGTAGTCCGTAGATGTCGCCAGAGTGTGAATCGCGCTGAAAGCCGATGATGTTTCTCCCGGTCGCACCACCAACATAGCTTTCCAATCTTCTCGAACGATCCCTTCTATACAACCGCTCATCAATCATTGTGATGATCCTTCACATCCCTTCGATCCCGAATTCCATCGCTTAGGAGACCCAATCTTTTGGTGTATATCCTTCAACCGGTAAGCCAATCCGCCCCTAACCATCTTCAAAGTGTGATCTCCAAACTTGTGAAGATCTCTGCACGCCATCAAGCAATTTCTTTGAAGTTCACCGCGTAAACGACGAATGGTTTGCCGATGAGTGTAAATTGTGAGAGCCGGTTGATGTCGGGAAGATCAAGCCGCTGGTGGAGTGAAGTTGACACGGTCCGATAAGATTCAACCGCAAGCCGGAGATCTTCTACACGTTCTTTGATAACTATGCGTCTGATGAAGATGAGCACCGACTTGATGAATTCACGCTTGTACTTCAGGGAGAATTGTCTCATACGCACCAGACTTTGGCAAGGTACATGTCTTCGATGTCGTTGATAGACAAATTCTCAAAGTCACCTTCAGAGAATGCATAATCCCTTCGCCTTGTCTTTGACCACAATATTTCTTGAGATAAGTGTAGTCCCATTTGGACGAAAGATCAACGTGTTTGATGGCAACGATGTTTTAGTAATCAACACCGCATGTTGAGACTTCGACCTGGCAGCCTCAGTAGTAGATTCTTCGCGCTCCGCCAATGATGAATCCCATACATTGCATCTCGTCGATGCTTCCACTTTGTTGGAGAACAAGTGATTAGCTCTTTCCTCGATAGCTATGCGCTTTGAGTATTCGTCATGGAATGGAAGTGTCATTGATGTAGCGTATTTCCTTGAACCATCGCCACCGTGAAGAAGAAATTCCAAGTCTTTGTTGAAGAAATATCCGAATGGGATCCTAGGTTCATCCGTTGGCCAATCGTTGGTAGTGGTTTAGACCACGGTGTAATATGGAGGGTTGTCCCGCTTCGTAAAGTCGATGTTTGCTTCAGGGTTGAGCCAATCCATGTTATTAGACATAGCTCGAGCAATGTTATCAAGGTGATATTCGACCGATGGCACTTTCTCGAGCTATCTTTAACAGTTGAAATGCTTCATTCTTGATTCGCTCAACTCGATTTCGCCATCTTCTTTACTTTGAACTTTTCTTGCAATTTTAGCATGCTCCAAAGTAGTACCGCTCTACCGATCTTGACCTTCTTCAGGGTAGGGAGTGGAATTGACAAGTGTAGAAAACCATTCAAATTCCTCTCAGGTTATCTTCATCTAGCCATGATAGGACGCCAGGGCTTCTTCTTCTTTTCTTAGGCCTAGATGAGGATTCCGGTTTCTGTACTTTGTCGGGTGAGGCGGGTTGTTGTTGGGGCTCATGGTATTCTTCATCGCCACCACCCGTATACTCAAAGTGATCACCGGTTTTTGAGTCCGGGGTGGTGTAACTCGTAATCCCGAGGTTTATCGCCAGAAGAGCGGGAGGAGATCTTTGTTGAGCCGGAGTCCTTTGTGGTGGAGGCGGCATTGAGTACTGAATCGAAGATGATTCACCAGACTTCTTTGTGCGCTTAGGCTCCTTATCCTTATCTTGATCTTTGTCTTCATCATCTCTTGAACGCTTAGGCCTTATAGCCTCTTCTCTAAATGATGACTTGAGTTGGTATTCCAAAGAATGCTTCAAACAGCTTTAGCTTCATGGGAGGCAAACGCTGCAGAAGCATGTTGACATTTGCTTACCAAGCGTTTACTAATTCATCATCTAAGAAGATTGTAGTTTCAACTGGATTGATGCTCAAATTCATCGGAGTTGATTTCATGGCTTGCTTGGCTAAATGTAAGAGATTCGGATAAAGTTGTTCCGTAATACATCTCCTTTGTCGCTTCGAATGACCTCCATTAAGAACTTGTGAGTGTATCCTTTTATCATCTCGTCCATGCTCCTTGAAGATCATCCTTCATAAGCTTCTCAGACATACTCCTTTCAACTTTCATCTTGTCATTCTCATCATGAAGATCCGTTATCCGACACGAGGAAATTCAACTTTCTCAGAGAATATCTTTCTTCTCGACTCGTTTGACAATTTTAACGATTCGATTCTTAGATTGAGAGATCCAAGATGGAGTTGGCTTCTTTAATCGATTTGATGATTTGGTTGATTTTGTTGATGGTGGTGGTGAAGAATGAGAAGAAGAATCTGATGATGAAGAGACATGAGGAGACTCGATCCTTTGGAGGTTCGAGGTTTTCTCCTTTGATCGAAGACTATCTAGAAGAAACTTATCATAATCAAGTGTCATCTCCATTTCTTATCTTTCTCTTAGCTTTTCTCGCCTCGCCTTTTCTTTGTCACCCTCATCTTTCTCGACTTTTCTTTAACTTCTAGTTCCGGTCAAATTCATGCTCAATAGTTTCTTCCACGGCTTTTGTTGTTGTCCAAAGTGGTGGCACTGCATCCCTTATCGGGTTGATTAACCGCATCGTGACCGGTGAAGGTTGAGTCGCACCACTTGACCTCCGGCCACCCATTTGTTCTTGTGCAAATTCTTTTGCCACGTGTTGGAGTCTAAGGAATTTGAACTTCTTCCTGTATGAAGTATCCAGCTGCTCTTCTTCTTCATCCTGAGCTTTCATCATAAGGCACAAGTACGAGTCTTCCTTTTCCTTTGTCACCGGTGGACTTGGAGGTTTAGTCACTAAGGAGGTGTTGCAGATTCAGAGTAGAAAGTCTCTTCATCTGATTCAGTAGCCTCCGAGTCCTCGCCCATTAGCTTTCTCTGCTTCAGCTTAGATAGGAATAGGAACAACTTCCTTGGCGGAACTGCCCCTTTCGTGGAGGATTCCTCCTGGAAACATCCTTCTCGACTTCGCGGCTTGCAAAGACTTCCAAAGACTTCCTCTTCGTTCTCCTAGTAGGTGTTCCGTAAGGCTTTTCATCGAGATGACCAACTTTGCCTTCGCATCGCTACTTGATACCTTTTGTATGTTTCAAGCTTTTTGATTTCATTTGTCGAAGGTGATCAGCAAAGACGGCACCGCTTTGTTGACGATTCCTTGATTCGACGATAGGGTAGGCTACCAACATATCGTGATTATCCGGGTCATTGAGCCTCGTGGAATGTCGGGATGAAGTCCAAGTGCTCTCTAGATCAACAATTTCATGTATCTGACATAGGGAATCTTTGAGCCAAGTTTCTTGTGAAATGACATCATGTCTTCCCATAGCAAAGGCTTCAATTTCGATGTCCTCTTTGTTGATTAATGACCAGAAGATTTGTAGTTCCATGAGCTTGGGATGCTCATAACCACTATCACCACCAGAGACCGATTTGGTAATGATGATGTAGAGGGTTCTCCACGGTTGAGGAATGTTCTTAAGCTCCACATGAGAATGCTTAGTGATTATTCCCCGGCTTCATCATAGCCAATATCAATCAGAATTTCGAGCCTCTTCAAGGTGTGGCATAGAAGTCATTTCGGAATTAGAAGAACAGCCCGTAGATCTGCTTGTGTGATGGTGATTTGTTTGTGATTGAGTCTTTGACCTTTGATCCTTTGCATTGAATTCCGAATTGTTGTATGTAGATCTCCGATCGTAGCAGAGTGTGAGAGCATGTTCTGTACGGATGATTCCTAAGAATATCCACAAACAATCAAGCAAGAAGATTCTGAGCATGTGAGGGTTTCAAAGTCAACTCTGAGATTGTTCTTTACAATCTTTCTTGAATAGCCATTAGGGAAGATATCAAGAATTGTGAGAACTCTGCATCCACATTCATTTGAGCACCATGTCGCTGATCTCAAATAACATTAGCCAAAAGAACCAACATATCGAAAGACATAATGTTAGTCAACGGAAGGTTTTATTGTCTAATTATTGAATGTACAGTGTTAATGATTGTTACGAGTCCTAAGTCACTTGTTTGTCCAATAGTCCAATGACGCCGTGAAATGTTTCGTGAGTTAGTTAACTTTAAGTTTTAAAGTTTATGTTATCACTTATAGTTCACAACATATCAAACGCTTAAGTTTATTAGTGACATTATTGGATTCGGGACGTTATGATTCATTTATTTACAAGTTTGCACGCGTAACAATTCAAAACGAAGGTTTGATCAAGGCTTATGCGTAGGAATAGTAGCTTATGCGTAAACAAGATAAGTATATGCCAGAGACGTAAGCTTACGCCGTAGGATCCCGACTTACGCTGTAAGAAATATTACGCGTAGGAACAGAGAACCTTATGCGTAAAACTTAAGCGTAGGCGATATAAACCTTACGCGTAGGATTACTCGTAAGAGTAAACCTTATGCGTAGAGTCATCAAGCTACGATATCCTTCACAGTGATACGCAGAGTCCCATTGTAGAACCTTACGTAATGTTACGCTGTAAAATTTCTCTTACGCCTAACTTTCTACGCGTAAGGTGATCCTTATGCGTAGAGTAACAAAGACCTTGATTCTGAAGTTTTATGCGTAGCAAGCCTGAAATAAAATCATCATATCATCAATCTTAACATGTATATTCATTTAAAAATGATCATGGCATGAAACTCATTCAAACAGTAGGCGTAGAAAACATACGCGTAGTCAAAACCCTAAAGTTCAAAAATTACGCATATGATTTCTAGCCATAGGATATGCACCAAAGTTTTTCTGGTAAGTCTAAGATGTTGAGAGAATGTAATACCCAAGTTTTAACACTTAATACGCAGTGAATCAAAAATACCCAAACTCAAGAACATTAAACCCTAATTTCTAATTTTCAATCAATTAGGGTTTCGGTTGTTATAGAGCAGATAACATTAATTCATCATGATAACAACATCACACAACAATATTTTTGACCAAAAACATTCACATTTGAAAATACCCAAAACCACGCATAAACCCTAATTTTGAAAATCATTCAATTCGTGTTTCGGGTGGATTTTGAGGATAAAACAAGTATCATTGATGTTATAGACACGTTTTGACACAATCTTTTTAACCATAAACACACACCAATGATTGTGTGTTCATACGCTTATGCGTAGAACACATAATCACACAAGATATCTAACGCTTTGACCGTTGATTTGCATGAAAATTCAAAACCTTGCTTGTAAAAACGTTAAGATTATGAAAACACTTACAAAATTGATGATCAAAAACACGATTTCTGAACGATTTCTATGCGTAGGATTAGTTTGGTTAAGAGTAATAAATGTGAAGTGAAAGTTAGGTGAGGGTGTTTTATTAAAAATGACTTTGTGCTTTGGCAGTTATAGTCCCTCCACCTTTTCCTTTTTCATCCAAAGCCATTTAACTTCCATTTTGGTTACCAAACAAAGATTTTAAGAAAGAAACTTGACGACACTCCCCTTGACTTAAGAAATAATGAAAGGTTATAAATTTTAGTCCGAGGAGTGTCATTAACCGTAAAAGTTTACCACCATTGATAAAGAAACAACCGAATAGATAACATGCAAGTACACGATGTTTTGAAACAGTAAGTATTTATTTTCTCCCCCTCAACACTTGATCGAAAAATACTGAATTTTGAAAGATTATAGTGTTGACGGAAGAAATGTACTTGCCATGTTGAAAGAAAAATAGATAGAAGAATATTTTTGTTGTTTTATCGGATTTTATATTTTTGTATTTTGTTTTTGAAAAAATATTTACAAAAGAGATTTTGGTGTTTGACAGTTTTTAAGACTGTTTTAGGAGTTCATCCAATTCCTCTTGAGTCAAACACCTCATACCAACCCGGTGGACCAACTCATTAAACCTAGCGGGAGGCAAGGCTTTGGTGAGAAGATCCAATTGGTATTCTCGACTCCACAAAATATAATTCAACAAGCACTGCTCCACGTGATCCTTGATGAAATGATATCAAGATCGATGTGCTTTGATTTCGAAATGTTGAATCGAAGTTGCACGAGATCGCAATGGCACTGATTGTCGCAGTACATCGATTCTCAAATACGTAACCATAATATTTGAGTTGTGTTCTCATCCAAATGACTTGAGCACAACACGCCGACATGGCTACATATTCTCGCCGGTTGAGGACAAATGTACAATCCTCGCTTCTTCGATTGCCATGACACCGCTTATCACCAAGAAATTGTAAAGCTCCTCAAGTACTTTTCCGTGAGTCTAAGCATCCCGCGGGGTCACGCCTCAAAAAGCGATTAGTTCAAAACCGTAATCCTTCGGATACCAGATTTCCAAATTAGTGGTTCCCTTGATGTATCAGAGGATTCTTTTAGCCTCTGAGAGGTGGGTTTCAGCTTGGTCGCGATCGATAACGGAGCAAAGATATACGGCAAAGACAATATCGTCTCGTAGCTGTTAGATACATTAGAGACCCAATAATACTACGGTATTTTGTAGGGTCCACCAATTTCCCATGTAAATCAGCGCCTAGCTTCTTGGTATGAGCCATTGGTGTGGCATAGGTGTCACAGGTTTGCATTCCAAATTTGTGTAACAATTCAAGGGCATATTTGGACTGACTCAAGAAAATACCACGGGGTGATTGATGAACTTGTAGTCCTAGAAAGAACGTAAGTTCACCCATCATGGACATTTCAAAATGTTTCTTCATTAGTTTTGCAAAAGCGATTGAGTACTTTTTATGAGTTGACCCAAAATGATGTCATCCACATAAATTTGAACAATTAAAATATGTTCCCCGTGATATTGTATGAAAAGAGTGGGTCAACCAACCTTTGGTGAAATTGTTGGCAATGAGGAAAGATGATAGCTTATCATACCATGCCCGAGGAGCTTGTTTGAGACCATAGAGAGCTTTGTTCGCTTTGTAGACATGATTAGGGAACTCGATCAATGAATCCTTCGTTGACCGACATAAACCGCTTTAAGTTGTCCATTGAGAAAAGCAGCTTTGACATCCATCCGAAAGACCGTGATATTCATATGAGCCGCGAATGCCGAAAATCCAACAACCTCAAGACGAGCAACCGGAGCAAAAGATTCTTCAAAGTCAATACCCTCTTCCCGACGATAACCCTTAGCCACCGTGACGTGACTTATTTTCGATAACTTTCCTTCAAAGATCCAATTTGTTTTTCCAAATCCATTTAAGACCAATGACGAGACCCCGTTGGTCTTTCAACCATTTCCCATACTTCAAGACGCTTGAATTGGTTGAGTTCTTCTTGCATGGATTCAATCCAGTTGTCCTTTGTCATTGCGCCTTTGATGTTTTTAGGTTCAGATTGGCAAACAAAGGAGTGCATAAATGCAATGTTCACCATCCTCGTGAAGACGCTGTCTCGTAACGACCGGGTTGATTCGGGTTGCCAATAATATTTTCCGAGGATGGTCTTTGTCCATCTATGTGTGAGGGTTGATGTTGGTATACATTGTGCGATTTTGAGGATTCAAATGGCTTGTTGAAGATTCTCGCGACATCGTGCGCTAGCCTCATTAGCAAACGGGTTAAAAACGCATTTGGATCAAAATCGCAGTGGGGGTACTTCATTCGAACATCATCACCGTTCATCATTGTTGAAGCGGTTTGTTCAACCGTTGTGTTGGAGTCAACTAGTGGTACTTCTTCAACCGTAGTTGTTGTAGCGTGTGTATCGTATAAGAGTATTATCGTTGAGCAAATGAAACAGGATACACCGAGCACGCTCATCAATATCGCCATCAACAAAGGAGCAAATAACCTTTCCATTTGTTGACGAGTAAGTCGGGGCTTTGTTCAATTGATGATGGGGTTTGGGGAAGTTTAAGCGGTTGTGTCCGGTTCCAAGTCATATACTCGTAAGCCATTTCCGTAAGTTCATCAAAATGAGCATGAATCGCTTCCATAACCTCCTTTGTTCGACGATTCCAGATTCGGAAACCTTTAGAATTATCACAATATCCTATAAAGACTCCAATGTCACCTTTGGCTTTGAGCTTTCCAAAGTCATCACGATCATTATTCGGATAGCAAAGAGATCCAAATACATGAAAGTGTTTGAGATTCGGTTTTCAGTTGTGGACAAGCTCAAAAGGTGTTTTGTTGTGGCGCTTTGTAATCATAGAACGGTTTTGAGTATAGCATGCAAGAGATACGCTTCTGCCATAAGTAACTGAAGTTTAGCATTGATTAACATTGTTCTGCAGCTTCCACTAACGCTCGGTTTCGCTCTTCAACAACTCCGCTTTGTTCTGGTGTACGTGCAATAGATGTTTGATGCTCAATTCCCACTTTCTCATAAAATTCACGAAGAGTTTGGTTAACAAATTCGGCTCTCGTCTGCTCGATTTGTCGAACGGTGTTTCAGAGTCGAACTTGTATTTTCTTGAGAAAGGTGATGATCATCTGTGGAGCTTGATCTTTGCTTCAAAGAAAGTAGACCCAAGTCCAGCGTGAATAGTCATCAACAATTACTAAGATGTAGCGCTTGCCATTGATCGCTTGCACGCCAAGATCGGGCCACACAAATCCATGTGAAGAAGATGAAGCACATGCCGAGAGTCTGGTTCCACCTTTGAAGGAAAATGAGCACGAGTGCTTTTGCCTTGTTCACAAGCCGAGCAAAGGTGATCTTTAGAATACCAAATCGGGGGAGTCCTTCAACTAGTTTGTGTCGAGCAAGGTTGGTGATGGTTTGAAAGTTTAGATGTGAGAGACGACGGTGCCATAGCCAGATTTTGTTGATGTTGCCTTTGAAAGTAAGCAGATGGGAGAAGAAGCAACCATGTCTTGCATAGAGATAGTGTAAAGACTTGAATTACGCGAGCCGCATATAAGGTCGTTTCCTTGTAGATCACTTAATGAAACAAGTTTTCTCCCGAAAGCAACCTCCAAATCTCCATCACAACCGACCTACAAAAACAGATGTGACCGAGGCCTTCCACATAATAAACCCTGCTAAATTCGATGTTCCCATTGATATAGTCTCCGTGAGCCCATGATAGCCGAAGTGATCATTCCCAACCGACAAGCCAATGAACTTTGCAATAAAGTTTGATAACAGCTTTAAGGTTGCTCGTCATGTGTCGGAACATCCGCTATCAACAATCCAGAGAATGATTTGACACCGCATTACATAATGCATCTAATACAGATGGAATAGAAGTAGATGTGGAACCCGAAATGTTAGAGGGTTCCGGAGCAGCTATAGTAGACATACACACATCAATAGCTTTAGGTATCCATTTAAATCCTAGTGTGTTATATATCCATTTCCGCCATCTCCAACTAGTATTTGCTTTAGTCTTAGTGAATGCACTAGGTGGTACTACATTCCTAGGAGGTGAAACCGAGCTACATGGACAAGAAAGCGCTTTCTTAGAATCTAAAGAAGGCGGTCTACCAAGCACACACTTAGAAAGATTAGTGGGCCTAGAGGTATTCCGGTTCTTAGGATTCCTTAAACGAGATGATAGCTTTAGCAACACATTTATCATGACAATCAGAATTCATACTTTTACGACAAATAACACAAGGTGCATCGATCAATATCAAAAGTGCTTAATGGTTTAGCATTCGTTACATCACTATTTCTATTACATTTGCCGGACGCAATATCTATAGTGGAAGCAACGTGAGTCTTATTCATAGTCCTAGGGTGTTCTTCTACTTTAGCATTCTTAATTGATCTTTTCTTAGGTCGCAACTTCCTATTCTTCGATGTAGTGCTCTAAGGCTGTGAAGTGCGGACGTTTGGAAAAGACGCAACTATTCCTGCTTTCAAGAGAAGGAAGCACGCTTAGCAACTTGTGATTTGGCAAGAGGGATTCTAGGTTCACGATTACTAAGTGTTACCGGGCTATTCTCTTAATCACGGTAGGCGGAAGTTGTTCATACTTTCCTAACATTTCTCTTAACTTGAAGATAGTGTGAATCGATCTTGATTTTCGTAATCCGAATATTTCCAAAGAAAATGCATAACTTCTTTAATGTGTGCAAGATAATGATCAAGTTCATTTGATGCTTCATCACGAGTCTTTTGAGTAAATCAAATATGACACCATATTCCTTTTAACTTTTACAAGTTCTTGTTCATATTTTGAGATTTGACACTTAAAAGACACGCTTTGATCATCCAGTTGCTCAATTTTTGGATCGAAGATTTTGTCACGCAACTGAGCGATTTTGTGTTGAAAAGCAAGTTGTTGATCGTGAATATCTTTTTGACACCAATTAAGACGACGTATTGCATTTGAAAGTTCGTTGACAATCGCTTGTTTTCAACTTTAAGGACTCGACCAAGCACATTATCATGTTCTCAACATTTACCACGTAATCAACAAGATCACAGAGATATAATCAAATGCATATGACAAAGAATTCAATAACACAACATTATGGACATCGCACGATGACATCTTCCAAGAGTCGATCAACATCTTTTCTCAACATTTTCTTTTTACGCTTAGTATTAGAAATAGATGTTTCGCTTTCTAAAACGACCTTCATTATCCAAGTTCCTTATGAAAGTCCCTTTCCCAAGACAATGCACAACTTTTCAAATTTTTAACATTTGGTAAAAGATTTTTCTCAAAAATGTCTCTTTGTTCTCGCGCTAGAGGCGATTGAAAGTGTTGAACTTTGATTTCGGAATGATATTCTATCTCATGTTGTAAAGTTTTGAGGTCAGCCATGAAAAGGTCAAAATATCAAAGAATTTTGCGATTTTCATGTTTTGAGTTTACTTCACTGATGGAAGGTAAAGGACCATAAGTTTGTGCATAATCTGGTTTGGGATTAACATTAGAAGACTCGACGTTTTATGATAATCCTTGGTGTGTTAGAAGAATCCGCTGGTGTGACGAAAGTGACCGCTTTTGAATAGTTAAAAGGTTTGTTGTAAACAACTTTTTCTAATTTTGATCGACTCTCGCCTTCTCGTGATCTAATTCCTCTTGACGATGATATTCAACAACACTCATAAATGTAATTATCAATTTTATATTCTGCACTGAAACTTCGTGATTTGGTTTGAATGATTTTATTGAAAGCTTAGGTTTGTAATCAGCAAGATTCGGTCCATATCCATTTGGATTGGGTTTTAAAGTAAACTTTTCAATAGGTGTGACCGACTCGCCATGTTTGTAAACAACAGTTTTAAACTCTTTAAGTTTGTTTTGCAAGCCGATGATTTCTTCAAGATGATCATCTATTCGCTTCGTTGAATGCTTTTTGTATGCAGAGAACTGTTTTTGACAAGTTAACAACTCACCCTTAGCTTTTTGATTTTCCAAGGTGAGAGCGTTAATTTGCTTTTTATGTTCATGTTTCAGCTTGTTCTATTTCGCATAACAAAGCATTCTTCGAAGCGCTAGATCAATCTGCCTCTAAATATTTTTCGCTTTGATGAGATTTGGCAAAGGTCGCTTCAAAACCGCTTTCACGTTTTTCTTGAGTTTTGAAAAAGTTGAGTTGCTTTTGTAAACATTCAAAATCCTTGGTTAATGTGCATTTTTGCTTTTCAATTCCTGATTAATGGCATGACATTTTTCCACTATGGTTTGTTGGTCTTGTATTAAACGAGCAAAATCTGGATGAGGCAAAAGTTCGGTGTTCAACGTGAGTCACAACATGATCATTACGGAGATCCTCAAGTATAACCACGGAGTCAATTTGATTATCAAGGGAAACCATGTTGGTCATCTTGATCGTCAAATATAACTACGGGATCTAGTTGAAAATCGTCGGAATGAGATGTGGACGACTCATTTTGAACATTCCGAGCCTTGCCGGATTCAGATGTTGGCGGAGATATGAGATCGGAGATAAATATGGTTTGTTCGGTACCGAGACAAGCCATCGTGTCATACACCGGCCTGTGTCACTCATGTGTAACTCATGCATATTAGCCATCAACATAACAAATGCATTGGCCTGCAAATCCTCCATATCATCATCCGAGTGATTTGCCATAAAGCTCGTTTTTTGTCCGTGAGAGTTCCACCAGCTTCATCCTTAAGAGCCAAAAGAAGAGCCTCTTTGTGATAAGCACTGCCTCTAGTCCTAGGCTTTGGGCATGCATTAGCCAGATGTCCCTTCTCATTGCAGTTGTAGCATCAAAGACCATTCAACCCATTTTGAGCATTTCCCTGTTCCACCACTTGAGCTCTATTGTTATTCCTACCCACAAAGATTAAACCCTTGACCACCGCCCATCCGACGACCATAACCACGATTCTCAACTTCAACTCGCCCATTGTTCACAAATGCTTGATTCCTTGTATTAAATGAGGAACGAATACGGTTGTTGGATTTGTTGGTATAACGGCTAAAGGCATTAGCAATCATAGCAAATCCTTGTTGCAATGCTTGAATCGGATCGATTCCTCATTAGCTTCGCTAACAAGTGCTTGAGCATTGTTGTTGTTGTATGGAACCAATTGAGTTTGTTGAGATTGAGGCTGTGAAGGATCATATGGTGTGATTGTAGCAGTTGGTTGAGTTGCTGGTTGAGGAGAATAACTGTTTTGAGCATATAAGGCAAGTTGTTGATTTTCCGGATGTGTCGGTGGAGCAATTTGAGCACGGAGAATCCTTTCCCTATCAACTTCCTTTTCATGAGGCTTCAAGTAATCGTACAACAATCCATATGTAGAATGATGCAAATTCTTCGCTTGACGGAGAAAAATGACATACTTCTCCCATTCAGACCAAGACTACTCAGGAACTTAGTATTCACCGCAATTATTGGCATGATGATGTTGTGTTTATCCAAATCATTGATGATGTCCAAAATCGATGATGATAAGACTCTAGTGTCTCTCCGTGTTCAATCATGAAGTGTTCATAAGCCAAGTAAATTTTGGATTCCATATCCTCCCGATTGAGTACAGATCCTTCCATAAGAAGATGAATATGATCCCACATTTCCTTTGCAGTCTTTTGAGCATCAACACTTCAAGGAATTGGGTTAGGTAATCCTAAGAGGATATATTGCATTGCAAGTTCATCGGCTTCATAGTGTAGAAGTTCCTCTGCATTCGTGTCGGCAATGAGCAATGTTGATTGTTCATCTCTTGGTGGATTAGCATTTGGATCGGCGGTACGATACAAAGAGGCATCTCAAATGGAACTTCCAAGATAACCTTCTTTAAGAACTTTCCATGTGGCTTCTTCAGATCACAAAACCTAAAGAACCTTATCACCCATTGATCGTAGTTTCCTGGAGTGAGCATTGGAGGTCTATCAAGTGATCCAACCTCATGAATTGATTGTTGGCTACTTAAAGCTTCACACATCTTTGCAAACCAAGTGGGTTCCTTCATAGTGTTCCTTGATGGATGTTGATTGAATTCATTTGTGTAGGGTTGAACTTGAAGACTTGGTGGTGGTTGAACCATTTGAGGTTGTGGAATTGCAGCAAGTTGTGGAGTATGTTGTTGATTAAATTGTTGTTGATAAATTGCTTGTTGTTGATTCCATTGTTGATGTTGTGGAGTTAGTTGTTGTTGACGCTGAGAATAAGTGTAAGGGAAATAGTTAGAGTATGGTGGTTGTGACATGTTGAAAACTTGTGTTGGTAAAATGGATCTTTGTAGTCGAATGAACCTTTGTTGATGAAGTGTCCTTAGGCGTAGAAATCACAAGAAACCAAGTAGAACTTATGCGTAAAAAACACCAAAGTTACGCGTAACAATCAAGAGTTACGTGTAGATTTAGCTTACGCACTAAAGTTATGCGTAGACACAAAGTTAGGCGTAGAAACTTAGTCGTAGGATTACCTTATGCGTAAGACTAGGCTTAGGCGTAAGATGAATCTTAAGCGTAGGATTTCTATGCGTAAGCTTTATGCTTATGCGTAAGTTTAGGGTTTTATCCCAAATGATCTTTTACACTATCACAAAGCAAAAGATATCCAAAGTCGACGTATTTTCATGCTTATCCAAGCAAGAAAACACGGAGTAAACCACGAAAACGAAGATCAAACCAAGGATAACCTTACGCTGTAATATTAGGGTTTTGATACGCGTAAGGATTACTCGTAAAATGATAATGCCCAAAGATTTGTTTCTAAACCAGAATTTTGTTATGGAATAGCTTCAATATCACCAAAATAACACAAAAGTGTGAAACTTGATGATCCAAAACGGCACTCAAAATAGGTTACGCTGAGAACGCCATACCCACGAACAAAAACAAGCTTAAAACGTGAGATCCACGCATAAAGTATGAAACTTTTTGCCAAAAACAAGTATTTTAACACCTTAAAACATTGAAAGTACAAGAATCTTGGATTAAAAAGTGTAAAAACAAGTTTTTAAGCGAACCAAAGTATCAAACGTTGTTTTACGCTGTAGGACCTTAAACCTACTTCCAAAACAAAACGATTCACCCAACTAGTAGGCGATTGATACCACTGTTAGGTCACTAGATTTACAACACAAGCTTAATAGAAAGAAATAGAGAGGCGATTGAACAATAAATCAAACACACACACACACGTATAAATGTAGAACGGTTATGAGGATGTAGTGAAAGAAATAATTGAACAACCAACCTTCAAATGAAGGTTACATAGAGTATTTATAGGAGGGAAGCTAGGGCAACACTCCTAGTTCCCATCCTTTCCTTATTGGACATGGGCCTAAGCTCATGGGCCTTCTACATAAGCTTAAGGCTAATAACAAACATAAAGGCCATAATTAAACTAACTATTACATATGAGTAACTAACACTTGAATAAAGGTTTAGGAGTGATTCCAACACTATTATATATTTTAGGCGCTTGCATTGTGACTTATTATGACCATATGTGAATTGACTACTAGACTTACTACTAGAATATGGAAATGTATGTCAACTTATAAGTTACAAGTCTTGTATGGGCGGGATTTGTAACATGGTGAGTTAATAGGACATTTGCAAGGCAGACATACTTAAAAAAAATTTCGTACTATTTAAAGACTTTCTTGAAAATTGGATTTTATAATATGTAAAAGGACTTTTATAAAAATGGCTTTTTGTAATACATAAAATCTTTCATAATATTTTCATAGTTGACCCGTTTCATCATGCATTTTGATCACAATAAGCATGATTTATGAAGTCTTTATAAAAAGGTCTTCACGAGTCGCTCTATGGTCATAAGTATAACAAGATGTCTTTTGGAAATCAAGTTTTAAGATTTTATTGTCAAAGTCGGCTTGAACAGAAATGGATTGTAACATTTACTATTTCCTAAAATTTAAATATGGTATTGTACTATATCTCTTTTGCAATGTATATTGATTATGTTGCACATCGCGTTTCCGCCTCTGGGGGGTGTACACAATTGGTATCGTGGAGCCAAGGTTATAGAGAATGGGGTATTCTAAAATAAAACCTCAACTATAACCATCGACTAAAGTTTCCATAAAACCTCAAACATGGTACGAGATTAGCTCGAGCATTTCATGAGTTGTTCTAAATTATGCATAGCACTCATCAACTATGCATAATTCAAAGAGTTTTATCATGGGATGATTGGGATAGTTACCTTAGATCATGTTTGGTAGGAGTTAGAGTCTAGGTCAAATTGAGATGCATTTTCAATATCCTCTAATGCATGGTCTATGTGTTTTACATCGTCTATGTGTTTTTGCATTATGACTATACTGCTAGGCATTTTGTGTATAAGACTTTTTTCCTTTAGGACAATATATGAGCTTGAACTTAAGTACTTTGAATTGACTTGGCATTATGTGCATTGAACCACGTAGTCGACATGTACCTTTAGCATTAGGCATGCCTTCGTTTTGTCAATGGCGACCTCGACGTCATGAGCCTTAGTTAGACCTTTAGCTACTCGCTAAGCTTTCCACATTTGTTGAATTGATTGGTTTAAACAATTTTAAACTCGAGGAATTTAACTGTAAAAGGTCTCTTACAAAGATGAAACCATCTCTTTAAAATTACTTGTTTCTAGCTTGATCAAGTAACAGTTCTTGTTTGATGACTCTGCGAAAATCAGTTAGAATTAGCAAGTTGTTACCCACCTACACAACTTAAACACATGGCCGGTCGGTTGACAAGTTGTGGTCAAGAATTCATCAACTAAGACATATCTTTTGAGGGCAAAGCTCGAGAATGAGAAAGCTCGAACCATGAGAGCGTACACCTGTAGGGCCGACGGGCCGAATCTCGAGGACGAGATTCTTTTTAAGGTTGGCGATGGGACAACCGTAAATTTCGGCTATTATTTATATCGAGAATATCACGTAATTATTTATTTTCTGATCATTATAACTCAAACGAGAAGTTATCTCGTGTTTCCAAGGTTCCGACACCACACGCAAACTGACACCCTGATAGTATTGGCACGGAATTTATTTTCTAATGTCAAGATAATAATAATACCATATTAATCCACTCGTCAAAACGTCTCCGAAAATATAAAAATTATAAAATACTGGACACTGCAACTTGAAAGGCGTATTTTACATGAGAATACGTTATTTTCACGGTACAGTTTATACAATACAGGATACAATTAATACTAATAATAAAACTAAAAATAAAAATATTCCTACCCTATCCTCAAAATATGCCGCCCCCCCCCCCCCCATATATTTTTCGTCTTCTCCTTCCCTGTAAACCAAAATGCAGCCTACTTCGCATTTTTCGAGGAAATTTGTTCCCTTACCCTTGTAGCATCACTTCCTCTCAACCTAGTAAGCTATGCAATAGAGCACACATATGTGGCATGTGAATCAATTCGAGGCAAGGAAGCTTAAAGAAGAAAGAAACATGTTGTGGGTTTTGGTTGGGTTACTATCACTATCCTAAATCATCTCCAATGAAAGGATTCAATCTCAGAAGGGTATTCATCAACTCCCATCTAAAAATTAGGGTTTCAAAGATCAAAGGGGTTTTGATAATTACCATGGGAGTTTTGTAATTAAAAGGATAAGGAAGCTTTTCAAGTATCAATTGCTTAATTCATCTCGTGTCCCTTCAATCAAAGAAATTAGTGTCCAGTTCATCGATCGACCCTAATTATTATTGTAAGAATGATATTTGTTAATTTCAGATTATGAATTAGTTTATTATAATTCCAATAAATATATATTGTGGATACTTGTGATGTTGTTGTTGTTGTTGTTGTCGAACAACGAAAGAATCATGATAGAAACCTAAAATGATAAAATTGGTTAAAAAGAATTTATCGTTATTGTTGTTGCTTTCATTTTGTCGAGGCACAAACAAGAGAAACACAAAAATACTTTTAGTTTGAGATACTTAAATGATTTCGGCTTATGTTTTTTTTATTTTGGTTTCGGCTTATTTGGGGTTTCAGATCTTAGATCATGTCATTGATGTTTGTTATCGTTCAGTAGATAAGTAAACTAATCGGTGAAACCTAGTTGTTTCCCCTTGATTTCTCAACATGAAGCCCTTGCTCATTGATGGCCTAGTCGGCTGTCAAAATAACCTACGAGGGTGTCGAGTCAAGTACTAAAGACGAGTCGTACCCGATGGTCTTAGCCACTAGTCAAATAGTTGGAAATTGTTATTAGTAATACCTTGTTTTCGCTGTGCAAAAGTGAACTCCCCCGAGTACTTGTGCTTTACTTCAGGTCACAAAGAGACACACCGAATGGTAGTCTTGATTACCGTATACTGCTCGAGACCACGAGTGGTGGTGAACGCCCCGGTCTCCGGTATTCTTCCTTCTCCAGTCTAAAAAAAAGGTTTAGATGTTTTTGCATTTCTATGTTCGGTTTAAATTCTCTAATGTCAAAGTAAGTTTACATTTCAAAATGGAAATTTTGTCAAATCCAGTAGTTGAGTCTCACGTACTGATTTTTGAGATCTTTGGGCCACAAAACCCATTTCTTAATAAATGTTTCGGCTAAGAGCCCGTCTGTCTACATTTGGGTGTGCTTGGTTTATTTATACCAAGCCCAGCCCAGCTGGCGTGTTTGGTTTTGTCTGGGCCGAAGCCCATGTTTTGTTACTATCAAGCGGTCTTCGTTAGAGCCCGAGCTTCGTGCTCAGCCACGGCCGAGCACGACACTCAATCATCCGTCTTTCCAAACTTTCGTCGACAAAATAATATTTTTTACGACGTCACAAATATGTAAAGAACACATATAATATACACGTTCGAATGAGTTAATAGAACTTTTATAAACAATAATTGGGGTACAATGTTTTATAAACACCACAATATCAATTATATCCAAAATGATAATTTTATTCTTCAAAAACTAATATATGTAAATTTCATTTAAACTCGACACTTTTCAAAATATATGCAAGACTATCCTTTTAAATAAACTCAACAAAATATAATATTTTGTCAACATACTATTTACAATATCACAATAAACATATCATGTACTTATAGGTATATATATATTTTTCGAACATAGTTTTCAAAACAAGTTCTATTAGTCGAAATATACACATTATTTTAAAGATGGCATTTTTAAAGCCTAACGACAACAACAACAACAACAACAACAATGCTTGTGACGATACATAAAGTCAGATAAGCTTTACTTGGGGTCAAAAACTGAGACTTGTCGTACTAATCTAGGTCGCGTGTTGGTGCCATCCAATAATTCTATTTGACTGCTGCTTTAGACTGCTTTTTGCCAAGGTGAGTTCACAGTCCCCTTTTTATCGTTTTACTTATTTGGGGTGAAATGCATGAACTTAAATCTTAAACTATATTTTTGTTCTAAGTTATGAATTTATTTGGACTATTTGATATATCCTGAACCCTTTGACTTATTGTGACCTTATGACTTGTTCCAGACCCTTAGTATGCCTAGAACTATAATGTGCCTTACGTACTAAGTCTTAAAGTCTCCATTGTTCGGAGTGGTCTTATATTGATAATATATAATAGAGGTTATATTGTTCGTACGTGCTAAAGTCTCTCTGAGCAATACAAAGTCTCCCTCGAAAGCAACAAAGTCTCCATTGGAGCAATACCAAGTCTCCTTTGTCGGTAGGAGCAACATGAAAGTCTCCACTGTTAGGGCGAGGGTGTGATCTATTATATATTTTAGGCGCTTGCATTGTGACTTATTATGACCATATGTGCATTGACTACTAGACTTACTGTTAATACAAATAGGCCGTAAAAACGTTTATTTATATTTTACTATCTTTTAATGTTTTGTCTATAACAAACGTAAAATCATTTTAACGAAACAAATAAAATACTTAAATGGTTTGAACTAATAGTTTATAACATATTCACATTTTCACATAAAACACCAAAATAAGTATAAGTGATTTTATGATTTAATATTACATATGTACAACAACTAGTGTTTACATATTTGGGTAAAATATACACATAACTAGTATGTAGTATATTGGGTAATATAAATGGGTTGAAACTTAAGTATCATAACCCATTGGGCAAATACATTGAATGTAGTTGGGTACAACCCAAAGCCCATGACCCATGGAGCTTGACCCATAACCCATTGCATGACATCATGCTTATATCATATATGGATAATATCCATAACCCATGGTTTTGACCCATACCCATGTGACTAGGTGCATTGCACTCAAGAGATACATTGTATCTAGCTAAAGACCCATGGATCAACCCATGACCCATGACCCATAACCAAAATACCCATGGGTAAAAGGGAGCGTCCCACGGATCCTTAGCTTTACGCTAGATGGATCCCTTGTGGAAGGGATCCGTGGGATCAAGCAATGTTGAAATTTTTCCTCTATAAGTAGTGAGCCATTTCTTCATTGTTTCTCACCCCTTTCTAACATACTTTCCCAAGAGTTAAAATGTCTCTAACCTCAGATCCAAGAGATCTATGTTTGTAGTTTTGTTTTTGTGTGATCTTCTAGGTTCCTCTTAAAGGCAAGATCACCACCTTTGAAGTCGAGCAAGCTCAAGTCCATGAGTTGCCATGCTTCCTCATCATCAAGACTATTGAAGTCTTCTTGTTGATGATTGTTTTTCTTTTCTAAGAAGTGTTGAAGACATTAGTGAAAGGTGTCTCAAGTGTCAAGACGGAGATATTAGTGAAGGGTATCTATCGTCCGTATCATAAGCACTTATGGTAGGTGCTTAGAAGTCAAGACTAGAAGCATTAGTGAAGGGTGCTTAGAAGTCAAGACACAAGACATTAGTGAAGGGTGTCTTGAAGATCTAGTCAAAGGCATTAGCGAAAGGTGCCTTAGATGTACATTCGATATGGTGTATTTCGATGTACAAGATAGATTAGTACTAGATCCAAAGATATTGATATCCTTGATGATGTTGTAAAGGAGTAGATCTCCTTTGGGGTTAGTCGTTGGTGTAGTGTTGGGTAGTAGTTCCTCCATTGCAATGGAACTAGGTGCTTAGCCTAGTACCTAATAAAGGGTATGCGACGTTGTGTAGGTGTGGTTCACCTTGGTGTGAAAGAAATAGGTACTTAGCCTAGTACCTTATAAAGGGTAGGCGACGTTGTGTAGGTGTGGTTCACCTTGGTGTGAAAGAACTAGGTACTTAGCCTAGTACCTTATAAAGGGTAGGCGACGTTGTGTAGGTGTGGTTCACCTTTGAGTGAAAGAACCCGGTGGTTAGCCTAGCACCGTAAAAAGGGTATGGCGGCGTTGTGAAGGCTTCTCCGCCATAAGGATATTGGTGTAGTGTTTACGAATTCTCGAGTAGGTGACTCGGGGAGTGGAGTAGGGCAAGGAAGGTGTCCTTGTAGCTGAACCACTATAAATACTCGCGTTGTGGTTTTGTGCTTCTTACTCTTATCTTTCATTACATACCTTTATATGTTTGTTTATCAACATCCAACACACACAACCAAATAGATTGACATAAGTCGATCTAAATAATTAAAAGAAAGTTTTAATTGGCAAAACTATTCAACCCCCCTTCTAGTTTTCCACAATTGGTACCAGAGCTTCGTTACCAAGTTCCTTGAAGTATATTATACTTTAAAAACTTGATACGATCCATAGTTAATTGAAAACTACAAAGAAAGTTTTTTCATAAAAACAAACACCATGTCTTTTAAAACTATATGTTTGGATGTTGATTTGATAACAACAATTTTCTTATTTACTTTTTTATTTAATTGCACTAATCTTCTTTGTCATGTTTATTAGTTAAAGCTCATACCCACCAAGCTATAGGAATCACTTGGTAACAAGAATACCTTCCTTAAGAAGGTATCTTAAACGTAAAGGAGCGGGAATCGTCTAAGTGACATTTGTTGTGTCATTTGTAAAGACATTCCTAAGTGCGCTAGAGGTATGACTTTTCTTTTATTTTTCTTGATAATTAAGTATGCCTATTTAGGTATTTATATGATTATCTCTTGTGCATATACATGTTTTACATGAAGCTTCATTAGGAAGTTTTTCTCACATACATGTCACTCTTTCGTCTAAAAATAATGGTTTATAAAACTTGTGTTTTGCTTCACTCAATCCATAAATCATATCTTTCTAATAATAAAACAAAACACAAATATCAAAAATTCCTCTTTTCCCATAAATACTCCCACCGTCGACCACTCTATCAAATCCCCACTTTTTCAAATCTTCCAATTTCAAAAACTCCCTCTCACTCAAAACTTCATCCTCCTCTCTATTTCATCTCAACCGAAACCAAGAAGAATCATCTTCAACATGGTTTACATCGCCTTCGTGCTCATCGTCTTAACATTCATCGCACTTGTGTTCCCTATGATGAAGTTCACATACGGAGACATTTACTTTGTGTTGTTAATCTACGTTGGGGTTATATACCCAATCCTTTGTATCATTCTTAGTATTGAAATGAAATATTACTAATAGTCTAGTTATCTAGGTTATTGTTATCATAATGTGTTTATCATTTCTCTTTGTTTCATTTCTTTCTCTCGTGATACATTAGAAGTCATGTATGCATGTTAAAAGAAAATGTAGGCTAAAACACATATCTTGGTATAAAACTATGAGATCTAAAAACCTATGCTTTTCATCATAAAATATGTTTCTGTAACTACAGATCTACGGATCCCGGAAGATATACTAGCCGGATCCCTTTTGTAAAGGAACCGTGGGATCTGTCCTACTGGAGAACAGTTTTTCATGCAAATTAAAAACCACTTTTCCTCTAAAAGTAATACTCCACTAGTATGTCAAAACCATAAGTGAGTTAAGTGTCTTTCTTGTTAAAAACCATTGTTAATAATCTAATAAAAAAAAAAACGTTAGATAATCATAGGTTGACCAAAAACATCACTTACTATTAACTCATCATTTCTATAGGTTCAACTATGACGCATGAATATGAGTTTGATTTTTCACTCACTAGCGTCTACACTCCGAACATCTCCCTTGAACCCAACACACCTGGCATTCATGTCCGTGGGTTCAATAACCTCGAAAACCGCCACTTCCACGAAGGACGTATTGTAGACACCTCTCTACAATTCGAAGAAGGTATCAATACCTCCTTCCGAGCCATAGGACTAGAATGTCTTCTTGAAATCAACGGGAAGATATGTCCAAGGTTCATAATGGAATTCTTCCGTCAAGTTGAACTCGTTTGTAACGAGGATCGCTCTCTATCTCTTTGGTTTTATATCAAAAACCAAAAGTTTACTTTAACCATTGGGCATTTTGCTCACATCCTCCGAATTCCAAATCATGGACAATGCGCCTTCACCGAAGATTGGTCTCTTGATTCTCTCTTCAACTTTCGTAAAGAAAATAGTCCATATTGTTCACACATACCCTCCCCGAAAGATTTACATCGCATGATATGCAAACCTCGACCATATTACTCCGATCCAAACATTATCTTCACACGGGACATCCGAGAAGAGTACAAGCCCCTTGCACTCATCCTACGTGAAAATGTTTGGAGTCTTAGGGGAAATCGAGAAATCCTTCCCGCTTGTTGTGCTCACATATTGTATTGTTTGCTAACACAATAACCATACAATCTCGCCTACTTCTTCGCAAGGCGAATTGTAAATCTTCAAGGTTCCAAGAATAAACTCATCCCTTATGGAATGTTTTTGACGCGCCTCTATCATAACGTTATGCACTTTCATCCTCAATTTCAAAGTCCGTTGTACGTACTTGTAAACAAGATGATGGAACCGCTAAACATATCTCTCATGAAGACTTTCTTCATTCTTGATTCCACCAACACTCATCAACAATGTGATGATCCTCCTAGCGAAAACACTCAAGGAACCTAGTAGTATTTCAAATAGGATCAATCCTCTTGTACTCGTGCTTTATCAATGTAATCCTATTTTCTTCATGAAATAAAACATCTTACATTTGATATCTTAGTGTTAGAACCCCTTTAAACTAACCTTGGAATATAATGAATTTTCAAGATCATTGCATACCTTTAGTAAAGGTTCTGTTGAGCAGATGGACGGATCTCAAAGTTTGTGCTAGACGGATCCCTACATTTAGGGAACCGTAGGATCCGGCAAACAGAAAATGCAATTGCAAGCATTATATTTCAAACATATCCTTAGAACACCTCACACTAAGATAGACATAGTGTCTTAAGGCAAATTAAATCCTTATCAAGCTAAGTAGATCCTTCCCACTCACACATAAACTCACCTAGATCACAATCAAAGACGCTTGTAGATCTATCGTTTCATTTTAATCCATTACTCTTCCGCTCTTAAGCTCACACATCATTTTTTTCACATGATCCCTCATATCTAAACATTGGAAACCTCTTATAGCAAAATCGATCATAATCATCCTTACAACAAAATTGGTCAAAATTGATCAAATCCTAGTTTCTCCATCTTAAAGCCTCTAGGATATTTTCCAAAGGATTAATCTAAGTCACTATCTGATCTCTAGGATCATTTAGCTTCACTTGACACTCTCAAAATCTTTAGTGTCATCCTTGCTCATTCATTGGTACTCATGAAAGTTCCAATTCCTTCCATAAAAGGCAATCATTAGCTACATCACTCATTACCCTAAAGTACTTAAGCACCCCTTCATTTAAGACACTTAGGAGAACTGAAACACTCATGATGATATAGATCTTAAACCTTAGAAACATCATTTCTACTCTTTCATAGCTGCTGAGAGCCGGATCCCTAGGATTAGCCTAGACGGATCCCTCTGAGGAGGGAACCGTGGGATCCGGGTGACAGATTATGTCAAACCTTGCTAAAACCATCATTTCAACTCATCTTTCTAACTCAAACACTCCATCTCATTTTAAATGAGTTCCTATATCAGTACAAACTCTGAAGTTGACTCTTGTGCATGTTAATCATCACATTCCAATGAATCTTAGTGGATTAAGGCTTAAATGCACTTGCCAAATCTCTTGCTTTATAAACCACATTGTTAGGACTTCCATAGTCATCACCTTCATCCTAACTTTCAGCACTTTAGAAACCCTTACAAACCTCTTGAAATTATCTCATCATGAGGAAAACTCCAAGTAGTAACTTATCCACCAAAGAACCACCCAAGAAAATTGCTCGTGTTGTACACGAAATTTCTTCAACCGAATCATCTCCGGTCAAACCAACGAATGCAAGGATCTCTTCTCAACCAATCAAACCAATTCTGAAAAGGATAGTACCCACAAAACTACCTATTCCAAACACCACCATACCTCCTAGGCCAAACAATATCATCTCCACTAAACCATCACCATTGGTTCCTAGAGCTATATCTTTTACATCTCCACTATCATCACCACACCTCTACAATTTAGAGGATTTGCCTCCTAGGCCTTCTCATCCGCTTTCGCCGACAACATTCTCCTCATTAGGAGGAATAATGGTACAAAATCAAGGTGTTGAGTCAATACTAGCTCCGGCTTCCTTTTCGCCGTTTCCATCATATAATCCCATTTGGATTATGAGAAATCATCAAAGTCAACCACCCGACCATATGGAAGTTGACACTTCTCTACCACCACCATCATTCTTGGTTGAGCCATTCTTAAATGCGCCTCCACCAATTCCTCCGTCGTTTGAAGCTCCACAAGCCGCTTCACTTGATCCTTCGCATCAAGCCATTTCATTTCTTCCACCACCACTACCTAGCCATGACAAAGATTGCTATCATTGTCAACATGTTGAAAGTTTGATACATGAAGTACGAGAAGACCAACGTTTCATGTTCTATCATCTCCTCGAACGTTTCGACGAGATTAAACCTAAACAAAACTTGAGCTAGAAGATTTTAGTGGTGTCCTAACATCAAGCGATAGTTGGTCTAGAAATTCCTAGTCATGTATTCTTTATTTTCTTAGTTTTTAGAGTCATGTATATCATAACTCTAGTTTTATTAAATGAAATTACATGCTACTTGCTATATTTCTGAGTATATGATTACGTTGTATTCATATCTCACTTTTTTGATAACATTACTTGTTATATCACCATTGCTGAAATTGATCATCAGCTATACGGATCCCTCAAAATTGCCTAGACGGATCCCTACTATGAGGGAACCGTGGGATCCGTGAGACAGAAAACTATTTTTTCTACTAACTTGGACCACATTTGCAGGAAATTGTAAATTATACTTGCTTTCTAACCTTTGTTTTGTAGTTATTTAATCTACACTTGAAGACTTTGACACCCTAAAGCTAGGGGGAGCTTTGTGTCAAAGCAATACATTGCAAATTACTTGCAATATTAGGATTACATTTCTTGACATCCCTTTGCAAAATTGCAATCATCAAAGGGGAGCACATTCGTCACTTAGACGAAATCTTTTGCAAACTTAGTTGCAAACAAACTAGCTTAGTATTATTTTCTTGACGCCCTTACATAGGGATGGACTCGTCAAGGGGGAGTAAAGACGAGATCCTTTCCCGTTACTTGCTCTCTATTTATTTTTATTTATTTCACATGTTTTTCCTAAAACAATGTTAGTTTCCTTTCGAAGCTCTTTTTGTTTCGACAAAAAGGGGGAGAAGAAAGTAAAAACTACAAATTCAAACTTTTACAATTTTAGCTTTTCCTTAAAATAATTTTTTGTTTTGTCATCAACAAAAAGGGGGAGATTGTTAATACAAATAAGCCGTAAAAATGTTTATTTATATTTTACGATCTTCTAATGTTTTGTCGATAACAAAAGTAAAATCATTTTAACGAAACAAATAAAATACGTAAATGGTTTGAACTAATAGTTTCTAACATATTCACATTTTCACATAAAACACCAAAACAAGTATAAGTGATTTTATGATTTAATATTACATATGTACAACAACTAGTGTTTACATATTTGGGTAAAATATACACATAACTAGTATGTAGTATATTGGGTAATATAAATGAAGTATCATAACCCATTGGGCAAATACATTGAATGTAGTTGGGTACAACCCAAAGCCCATGACCCATGGAGCTTGACCCATAACCCATTGCATGACATCATGCTTATATCATATATGGATAATATCCATAACCCATGGTTTTGACCCATACCCATGTGACTAGGTGCATTGCACTCAAGAGATACATTGTATCTAGCTAAAGACCCATGGATCAACCCATGACCCATGACCCATAACCAAAATACCCATGGGTAAAGGGGAGTGTCCCACGGATCCCTAGCTTTACGCTAGACGGATCCCTTGTGGGAGGGATCCGTGGGATCCGGGAACAAAGAGAATTTTTCCTCTATCAATAGTGAGCCATTTCTTCATTGTTTCTCACCCCTTTCTAACATACTTTCCCCAAGAGTTAAAAACTCTCTAACCTCAGATCCAAGAGATCTATGTTTGTAGTTTTGTTTTTGTGTGATCTTCTAGGTTCCTCTTAAAGGCAAGATCACCACCTTTGAAGTCGAGCAAGCTCAAGTCCATGAGTTGCCATGCTTCCTCATCATCAAGACTACTGAAGTCTTCTTGTTGATGATTGTTTTTTTTTCTAAGAAGTGTTGAAGACATTAGTGAAAGGTGTCTCAAGTGTCAAGACGGAGATATTAGTGAAGGGTATCTATCGTCCGTATCATAAGCACTTGTGGTAGGTGTTTAGAAGTCAAGACTAAAAGCATTAGTGAAGGGTGCTTAGAAGTCAAGACACAAGACATTAGTGAAGGGTGTCTTGAAGATCTAGTCAAAGGCATTAGTGAAAGGTGCCTTAGATGTACATTCGATATGGTGTGTTTAGATGTACAAGAGAGATTAGTACTAGATCCAAGGATATTGATATCCTTGATGATGTTGTAAAGGAGTAGATCTCCTTTGGGATTAGTCGTTTGTGTAGTGTTGGGTAGTAGTTCCTCCATTGCAATGGAACTAGGTGCTTAGCCTAGTACCTAATAAAGGGTAGGCGATGTTGTGTAGGTTTGGTTCACCTTGGTGTGAAAGAACTAGGTACTTAGCCTAGTACCTTATAAAGGGTAGGCGACGTTGTGTAGGTGTGGTTCACCTTGGTATGAAAGAACTAGGTACTTAGCCTAGTACCTTATAAAGGGTAGGCGACGTTGTGTAGGTGTGGTTCACCTTGGAGTGAAAGAACCCGGTGGTTAGCCTAGCACCGGAAAAAGGGTAGGCGGCGTTGTGAAGGCTTCTCCGCCATAAGGAGATTGGTTTAGTGTTTACGAACTCTCGAGTAGGTGACTCGAGGAGTGGAGTAGGGCAAGGAAGGTGTCTTTGTAGCCGAACCACTATAAATTCTCGCGTTGTGGTTTTGTGCTTCTTACTCTTATCTTTCATCACATACCTTTATATGTTTGTTTGTCAACATCCAACACACACATCCAAATAGATTGACATACGTCGATCTAAATAATTAAAAGGAAGTTTTAATTGGCAAAACTATTCAACCACCCCTTCTAGTTTTCCACACTTACTACTAGAATATGGAAATGTATGTCAACTTATATGTTACAAGTCTTGTATGGGCGGGATTTGTAACACGGTGAGTTGATAGGACATTTGCAAGGCAGACATACTTAAAAATGTTTTCGTACTATTTAAAGACTTTCTTAAAAATTGGATTTTATAATATGTAAAAGGACTTTTATAAAAATGGCTTTTTGTAATACATAAAACTTGTGTATTCACCAACTATTTTCATAGTTGACACGTTTTCTCATGCATTTCAGGTGATCGTCAATAAGCATGATTTATGAAGTCTTTTGCATAATGGAGTCTTCACGAGTCGTCTATGGTCATTAAGTATAAGAAGATGTCTTTTGGAAATCAAGTTTTAAGATTTTATTGTCAAAGTCGGCTTGAACAATATTGTAACATTTTACTATTTCCTTAAATTTAAATATGGTATTGTACTATATCTCTTTTGCAATGTATATTGATTATGTTGCACCTCGCGTTTCCGCCTCTGGCGGGGTGTGACACGATAAGTCATTCGTTGTGTTTTTAATGCTTGAGTAATATTTGTGAACATTAGTTTATAATCACCTAGAGTTATTGTAGTCTAAACATCAAAAGATAACCTTAGAGTTATTTTATGAATCTTAGAGATTTCGTAGGCAATAACCTTAAGGTAGTCTCAAAGAGTTAGGGAAAAACGTATACCCTATGACCTTAGAATACCCAACGCGTTAAGAATAAGGACGTAACAATTCAACCATCAATAGGAGATAACTAGGGAGTAATAGCATCTAGGTAAACACATCTTTAAATCATCATAAGAGCACACAACAATAGACATAGACTACACTCACCTTAGATTAGTTAATTAGATTACTAGAGTCATCGGTAGAAATACCAACTCCTCAAATCCAATACCCCGAGATTCGTACCTTTCAATTTTCTAAAAAATATAAAAAAGAATAAAAAATAATCTTCCTCAACCCCAACCTTAGCTTAGTAATTTCTCACTAGCATTCCTATTCCCCTATAGAACGATATCAATTCCCGAGGCTTACCCTAATACTACACTACAACGATTAGGTTCACTGCCTAGGGTGTTGAAAAACTTGCTCGACGAAAAGGAAGTTCCTTTGACCCCGAACGCGCGTTGTACGCGTATCATGATTACATATTATGGCTCCGCCACTGACTTGATCGTCAGTAAGCCCAATAACAAATTGGCTACGGTCCGGACATAAAGACGCACGCAGAGCACCTAGTGGATCAGACACATGACCTTGGAAAGTGATCTGTGTCCGCAACTACGATTACTGCGAAATCTTGCCCGACAAGGGTCCCACTCCGGCCACTAACAATTATAAGAGAAATACTAGAAAACCCTAGCATTGGACTTGCCTATAAAAGGAACTCTAATTCTCTTACAAGATATGAATTTCTCACACACATTAATACACACACTCTAATATTCTCTGACAAACATAAGTACCTACTCTCACGCCAGAGCTTAATCGTGGGGTTAGTTCCCATGGTAAAGCTAATGGTTTACTTTCATATATGCAGGGAATCATCTCATTACTTGGTTTAGCATAGATCCAATCCACTAACAACTTGTTTGCCCGGCCCAGCGCACATTTTCAATCCATATATCCACACCCGTCACACTTTTGTACTAACATAAGATTTTGTCAACATGGTTTTTGGTAACAATTATAATAATAATAATAATTATTATTATTATTATTATTATTATTATTATTATTATTATTATTATTATTATTAATCTAAAGTCTTTTACTAGTGGTATATGAGTTACCCACTATCCTAGAGGTTATGGGTTTAAACCTCACCAAAAATATTTATCAGATATTGTGAGATATGTAGTATACAATGTGAAACAAATTATTGTTAAAAAAAACTATCTTTTTTCTCTAGCAACACATTCGAACTTTTTCAGGATCTCGGACAAAGGCAGAAAAGGGGTTTTCTTGGGTTTCTTTGTTCATGGCTTGTTCAAGTAATTCAAGTGTTGATTAGGTTAACGTTCACGACTAGCTTTATCGGGTGTACTTGGTTTAAGTGTTTGTGTGTGATACTCATAGAGGCATCTATTTTAGATGCTTAGTTTCGTATTGATTTTATTGTCCGTTACTAAAGATCAATTGCCAAGCAATGTTAGGTTTTCTTTATCCTTTTTATTAATTAATTCTGTTTTAATTATTTGTTTATTTACCTGCTCAAAATGTGTCACTAAATGAGAAAATCTATTTATCAAAAACCCAAAAATCTTAACAAATTTTAAAAATAAATGGTAGGAGTTTGTTGAATACAGTTAATAATAATAATAGCAATGATAATGATAAAGATAATATGAATTTCATGGAATTTTAACAATCCTTCTCATATTGCTATGGAATGTTGAATTCCATATATATGGGATTTTGAAGGAATTTCATTCCATTCCGTTTGCCAACCAAACACAGTAAGGAATGGAATTCAGATTCCAAATTCTTTAAAATTTTCAACCAAAACACGTTATGAAATGGAATTGGATTCCAATTTCACCAGAATCCTTAGGATTTCGCCGAACCAAACGGGCCCTAAAAGGGTAGTTTTTCTTTCTTTGGTTAACTATGATTAAATATGGTTGGGAGCTTAAATGCGTATCACACGTGCCTCACGTTATTATACCACTAGCAGGGTACCCGCGCGTTGGAACGGCGAGTACCCTGAAATAAAAAAATTTGATTAATAATGTATTTTAGTTTATTATGTTCTTTTTAATAATAAATTTACGGATATCAAAATTTCGTATAGCCCATGCCCGTTTGGGCTCGAACCCCGTTGGCCCGTGTCTTCTCGGGCTCGAGCCCGTTTGGTCCGCGCCCGTTCGGGCTCAAGCCCATTTGGCTCGTTGCCCGTTCGGACTTCAATATTTGTATAATGTTTTTTTTATTTTTAGTAGTGAAATTTAATGCATGAAGTGTGTTTAATTTGGTTGTACAATATACTTGATAATTTGTAGTTTTTATGTAAGGGGTGTTTTAATAACTGTGTTAATTGTATTCATTGATCAGTTAAATAATTGACTATATTAAATAACATTAATGTGGTGTTTTGTTGTACACTATGCTTCTTGTCTTGTACGTCTGAAATTATGTGCATTAAAGTGTTATACACTATGTTTTTTTTCTTGTAAGTAGTAGTTATTATAGTCATTTATAACATTGACCAATTTAATAGCATTAATGTTGTAAGTCTGAAAATAAGTCTGAAAATTACATCATGCTTATTTTGTTGTACACTATGCCTATTTTGTTGTAAATCTGAAAATTGGTTCCAGCTATTGTACATTGTGCTTAAATGGTTGTAATTTTTGGTGAAGGGGTGTTTTTAATAGCATTAATGTTGTTTGATAGAATTTTGGTCTTAAAATGACACAACGCTTTATTTTGTTGTAGAATATGCTTACTTTGTTGTAATTCTGAAAATTGAGTGCATTAAAGTGTTGTAAACCATGCTTAATTTCTTGTACGTCTTAAAATTAAAAGTGATATGACTTCGTGCATTATATGTAGTATAGATATAGATTACTCTCTTTTTTTTATCAAGCATACGTTTAGACAGTTTTGTTTTTTTTTGTTTTTTTTTAATGTTAGATGATGTTATCACCATCACAAAATACGTGTTTATATATTTTTGTCAACTTTACTTCAACGATATCGTAGTTTGATCACATAATATTTACAGAATGTAATTTAATAATTTGAGAGGTTATAAAATTATAAACGCACATAAAAACAGAAAATAGTCAAATAACAAAAAAAAAGGAAAAAGATTATGTCAAGTCATGTTAAAGGAGTAAGAGCATTAACAATAATAACGCCATAACGGCGTTAAACCACAAATAACGGCGTTGAGCCCGTTATACCCATTGTGGTAACGGCGTTAAAGAGGTAAAAGGGAGTCGGCGTTGAGGCCTTAACGCACATTAAGGGGTAGGAAAAAAAATTCAAAATTTTTTCACTTTCACCCCTTGTAACGGCTACTAGCCGTTAGGTTTAAAAAAATTTCATTTTTAACCCTAAACGGCAAGTTTTTATTAAAAAAAAAAAAAAAAAAATCAAAAACATTTTTTTACCATTATAAATACCCAATTAAAATACTATTTTTTTCACACTTCCACTACTAAATCCTCTCAATAATTTCAATCTTTCAACTTCAATTAACTGCAAAAAAAAAAAAAAAAAAAAATGTCGGGAGGCAACGATGATACTTTCTTTAATCTTCTCGGTGGTGGGTGGAATCCCTCAAACCCGGGTTCATCATCTAACCCGAATTCAAACCCCAACCCACTAGACTTCTCGAGCCAAGAAATGTGGCAACAACATCACCAATTTCTCTTTTATCATCAACAACACCAACAAAGCACCTTAAACTCCAACTTTCAAAACCTACAATTCACACAACAATCACAAACTGAAACACATGATGTTGCTGACACACCCACGTCTTCTCCAAAAAAAGGAAAAGGTCGTATTAAGCGAAAATCAAAAAAATCCAAAGACCCCGAGCCCGAACCAGTTGATTCTGATGAAGAGAAAGTTTTCGTTAACGCACGTTGGACTCCAGGAGAGGAAACATTACTTACAAGATGTTACATAGCTGTTTCGGAGGATCCAAAAGTTGGAAAGTGCCAACCTAGAGATACGTTTTGGTATCGGGTCAGAAATGAGTTCAATAGAGACAACTTTCAACGGCGCAACAAGGACATGATGTCAAGCAAGTGGAAAACTTTGAACGACATATGCACAAAGTTCAACTCTTGTTACAAACGTGCGAAACGGGATCAACGAAGCGGGGAAAGTGAGCTGGATGTGATGCAACGGGCAAAGCAATGGTATCGTGAGGAAACTAAAGCAGCACCGTTTGGTCTCGATGACGCTTGGGAGGTTTTGCGTCATTATAAGAAATGGGACACGCCGGAACCGGTTAATTTAACCGGCGAAGTCCCAAGCCAAACAAACGAGGCTTTGTTTGGTCATGATGAACAACCTTGCCCTATGGGAAAGAAATGTGCTACAAAGAAAGCAAGATCAGAGAGCACGACAAGTACTGAGGGAGCAAGCACTGGAGGAACGAGCTCGTCAGGTTATTTCAGAGAAACTATGGCAAACGAGTTTCGTATGAAACGTGAAACCGCCGCAGCGGCGTATCGGGTCCAGCAGGAAAAGGATCTCACAATAACAAGGTTGGAAGAGATAAAGTTTTTGATGACGGATACTGTAGGGCAAGATCCAAATGTTGTGGCTTGGATCAATGACGAGAAAGACCGAATCATCAAAAAATATAACTTGAAACCTCGTCAGTAGATCGTATTCTCGTCATTTTCTTTAATTTGTTGTAACGTTTTATTTGCAGTGTGTTTTTTTATTTTGTTGTAACTTTTTTTTTTTTTTTTTTTTAATCTCGTATTGTAATATGTTTTCAATTTTAATGATATGTTTAGTTTAATAAATGAAGTGTTTGTTTTAGTTTAGGGGTTGAAATTGAAAATATGAAATGTTATTGATGTTATTGGGATGTTATTGTTGTGGGTGTTTTTTGGGGATGTTAAGGTGAATTGTTAAAGCTGATGTGGCGCTGACGTGAACGGTGTTATTGATGTTATGATGTTATTGTTGGGAATGCTCTAGCACAATAAATTTAGGTCATCTAACCATAGTCTCCAAATCAACTTTTGCTTCATATTTGAATAATGGAACACAAGAGTTCATCTCCAACCATCTCTATATATAGAGAAAACAAAATCCTTAATATCCTTCATATTTGAAAAATCATTATTCATCCTTCAAACGTATAATAATGTTTTTTTTTAATATATATATATATATATAAGGTATTGTGAATGAAGTAATTGATTGGGCAAAATTAATTCTAGTTTTTTTTAACATAAAATTAAGTCTAGTTAATATATAAAAGTTTTGAAGTACAAGTTTCGAGAATGTGATTGAAGAATAGAGATGACAAAATTATGGAGGATAAATGTTGAAAAAGGATGCCATTTTTTCTTCGAGTTTGAAAGATTTTTTAGAAGATGTGGTTGATATAGTACCACCACACAAGATTATCTTTTATTTTTTTGTCTAGAAAGCCATTAGTCCTGCCACACATGCATTGAATATGATTAGGTCTGTTTCGACAACAGAAACCGTCTATAGTCTGTTCTTTACTTCTTGAGTCCAAAACTTGCAAGATGTTAGGTCTGTTTTTGTCCCGTCTATTTGGACCATCACACAACCCTGTCGACTTTGATAGTAATTGGCAACGCCAAATGCTATTTCTTTTCTTAAGAAAAGGTAACCTTTTTTTTTTTCTCGACCTAAACGACTTGATACAAAATTGTTAGGTTAGATGTAAATCTAGAAGGTGAATGCAAAATTGGTCCTTTGTGTGGACTTTTAACTCTGTAATCTGTATGCATAATAGTACAAAAAATTGGTCTGTTTCGATCTTGATTTTATAATCTTATGATTTTACGATATGATTGTACAAAAAATAATCTCGCTTCTACGTAGGATCTTTGTGTGATAAGATCTTAATATATATGATCCCGATTTTGACCGTATAGTATTTTAAGATGTCGCTCGATCCAATCTACTTTTCTCGAACCACAAGTTAAAGAACTACAAATTTATTTATTAAGTTTTGTGGACTATGAAAAACTATAAGCTAATTGAATTAAACACTTTATTATCATAATTTTGACCTACACACTTGAAAGATGATATATAATAATATGTAAATTTGTATAATTTTACAACACCTATTATGAAAATGACACTATAGTAAGATTTTAAAATATTAAAAATCCGATCTTACAAAAATACAACGATCCTAAGTAAGATCTAGCTCTTAAAAACTTTGATATTGTTGACGTATGTGTCCGGACGGACTAACATCCGGCACGCCCATCGATCGGACGGGTCAATCTGACGTCCGGCCAAAGGGAAACAACTGCCGACCGTGTTAGCGGATTTCGAGGGATTTCTTACCAGTAACATATGGCTAAAACATGAAGTTGGGGAATAGTGACTGAACAGTAGAAGAACAGTAACATGAACATAAAGTTGGGGTAGTATAAATACCCCAACACATTTAATATTTTGCATTAAGTTTTCACCTACACTTATTACCACATTTATTACTACATTTACTACTCTCCACTTATCCTTACGCCGGAGCTTGGTCTCGGGATAACCCCCGGGACGAGGCTAACGCGTATGTGCCTTGTGCAGGAAGAATCAGATCCTTCCGCCGGACAGCTGGAATTCACCGAAGGACGGAAATTTGCTTCAACAAATTGGCGCCATCCGTGAGACCCCGATTCATTCTGCCAGAGAATTGAATGACAGGTCCGGAGCTAATACCTCCGCCCAGGCCCCTTCCTCCGCCGGAGCAAATAGGCGGAAGTGGGGTCAGCAACAACCAAACTCCCGGAATACTGGAACAAATACAAGCCCAGATGGCGTCGTTAGAAGCTCTTATTAAGAAGTACAACACTACGGGAGCCAGTGCTATCAAACCCATCCGGCTCACGTTCGAAGACGAAGATGAAGAAGAAAAGGATGCTGAGCCGGACCCCAAGAACGATCTTAGCAAACCACATAAGGAAGTGGCTAGGTCACCCTTCACAAGAAGGATAGTAGAATTCGCCGGTCACAAGTACACCATGCCTACTAACCTGAAGTTATATGATGGATCAGCTGATCCGGATGATCACATCAACCGCTTCGTGGGAGCAGCGAACCAGGGGGAATGGCCGATTCCTGTGTGGTGTAGGATGTTCCAGCAGATTATGGATGGGGCTGCACAGGGCTGGTTCAGTAATTTGGAATCAGGGAGCATCGACAGTTGGGACGATCTGAGAGAGCAATTCACTACAAGGTTTGCTCTACGACAGAAAAACCTGAAAGATCCCACAGAAATCACCAGGATTGTTAGACAGGCGAACGAGGCGCTACCGGTGTTCAAAGAATGATGGACCGACGAGGCCAGCAGGATACCAGGAGTTCCCGAACTCATGAAATATCAGCGTTCGTGAGTGCCCCGATTTGGCTAAAAAGTTTTCTGATCAAGTCCCGAAATCTGTGAAAGAAATGATGACTAGGGTGGATTATTACATCCGAGCAGAAGATGCTTATAAGAACACTGAATTGCCGAAGGGAGAAGCATACGAGTTGTCCCGGAGGGGAAACCTTCCGGCACCAAGAGATCGGAATCCTAAGGGGGGATTCGGGGACAGAAGAAGGAACGATAGGAGGGCTTGGGATAGAAATGATTCCAGGCACAGGGAAGTGTTTTCCCCGTATGTCGCCCCGAAAAGTGACGCTCGGCCCCGAAACGAATTTCGGTGCAACGATCTCAACAAACCCGAAAATCACAGGGTCATGCTATCCGGCCTATCCAAGCAGCCTAAAGAGATATTGGCTACCGAGCACCACCTGAACTTGCCTCCACCTCCTCCTTTACAAGGAAAACCAAGCAAGGAAAACGAGGACAGGTTTTGTGAGTACCACGGAGAGAAAGGTCACCTAACCAACGACTGTTATCACCTGAAAAAACAGTTGGAAATGGCTCTGGAATCAGGAAAGTTGGATCACCTGGTAAAAAACGTGCAGCAGAGAGGACGAGAAAGGCCGAGAGGGAATAATGGGAAAGGGAAAGTAATCAATATGGTTAATCATTACGTGGAAGACCGGAAAAGGAAGGCCCGGTTCTACGACGAGGTGTAGGATCTTACATATATTGTGTTATGATGATTCGGGTGGCCTTGGATGTTGATGATACAAGTATGCCATGGTTTTAGAGAGATGAAGAGATGAGAGGATGAAACTAGAGAGAGAAAGTTCAACAAAAAAGAAAGGTTAGATTGAGAGTGCCACCCCTTCCAAGGATGGAAGGGGTATATATACTTACAAACTAAACGCCCTCCTGACGGGCTGTGGATCAGGCATACAGTGGGTAAAGACCCGTCCTTCCTCCACGGTGTTACTCTAAACTAAACTACACTAATAAATACGTAAATAAAGATATGTCTACGAGCTAACTTATGCTAGATAATAGTTGGGGTGACCGACTCTTCACTATGGATTTTCTGAATCCTAACAATCTCCCCCTAAGGGAGGTCACCCTATGATTTACATTTCGAATCCTAGCATTCTTTCTTTGTCTTTAGTTCTGAGCTCGTAGAATTCAATTCTTCAATTTCCGCAATCTTTGTGCTTTAGCAGTGATTCTTCAAAGTCCAACTGCTTTGTACTTTTAGTGGAGGTCTTTGAACTGATCCACGTCTTGATGATCTTTGAGCTTTCTTTGAGATCATCAGCCACAGTAAATCTCTGGATCACCCTTTGTTGTGTTTCCATCATGTGAAGTTGTGACTTTCGGACCGACATGCTCACACTTTCTGGATGATGACATCTTTTCATCAGAGTAGCGGAAGCTTTACTGGTTCATGATATTTGCATCTATCAGAGCCAGGTTATGTATATTAGCACTTGTCATGATTTCTTTAATTAAGTGTGGATGCTGTGAGCATGCGGCTATGAATTAACTTCTGAATATCGATCAGCTGCAACCGTCCAAATGTACCTGCAAACAACAGTTAGCAATAAAACACACGAAAGTGTCTTTGACCACTTTCGTTGAATTGAGGTACACGGCCCACGGTTCCCCATTGATCAGTACAAGTACTGCCTATGATCAGGTATAATTTCGAAGAATCTCCTTGACAGGGTTTCGCAGCTGCTCTAGCTGTTCTCAAACCGGAACGTCTCAAAGAAGACAACACGGAGTGAGTGAACCAGCGAATGGAGATTCACTGATTGATGAAAAGTGATTTGAAAACAATCGTGTATTGCTTAATAGAAAGTGTTTTGCAATACAACGAAGGTTTTATGAAAAATCAATTATCAATCATAAATACCCTTTAAATTTGAAGCATTAATACACAGTCGATGTGTTATGGAAAAGAACTTTTAAGCACAACGACCGGTTTTTCAAAGGTATCCGTCAATTCATTTCCTGGACCAAGGTTGATTCAAGAATGAATCGCCCAATCGTTTCTATCCAGTTGTCACAAGCTTGATCTTTTGCAAGATCTCACATGTCACCCACCAAGAGCTTGTTTGATGTTGGCTCTAGAAGGATTTCCATCTTCATCGTGAATATTTAGTATATCACTCGGATGTTCTGGCAATACCACAAGGATAATGCGTAGGACTCTTAATATATTCTCACTTTCCACAATGTGTGAAACTGCAAGTCTTCATTAATTCAGTGTCCTAATGAGATATTGTGAATGATCTCTTGGCTCTAGACTCAATAGTGCACATTTGGTTTCCTATGTCGGAGACTAGGGAGAGGGTCTCCTTCTTCAATATCAACCATCTCTAAGAGAAAGTCGATAGATAATGTCGGTTCCCCGTGAGAATGAAACAAGCCCTTTTAAGAGGAACTTGAGTAGCTTGGGAAGTTGTAGTGCAGTGCATCACTGGGTCCATGACGTCTTGTCTTCAATACCAGTGTTACCTTAGTAACCACCAGTAGCATATGTATTGAACCCGGTTTCTACCCTAAGGTTGAATTATTGGAGGGCTATTTCTTTTCACCCTTTTTCTCATTCAATTCTTTTTCATTCTTCAACCCCTTCAGTGCTTACCGAGACTTCATAGCTAGAACCTTGTTGGGTTTATTCCAGTACTAGCTCAGTCTCAGTCCGCACTCTTCCCATATCTCACTTTTCTCCTTTTTTCAATATACCTAAAGACTCTACACTATCTAGTCGATTGTCCCTGGGTAGATCCCTCCGGTTCTGGCGGATCGTGGGAACGAATACCTAACCTAGCCATCCTTATAACTCCATGCATAAAGTAAATTGGTCTATCTTTTGGTATTGTTCATTTCTTCTTGAAACCAATTGAAAAATCATTTGGAAAAACAATCAAGGTACATGTGATACGAGATCAAAGCATTTTGTACCCTAATAGTTTTGATCATTTAGAAAACTTCCTCCTCAACATGTGCGTATGATTTAGAAATTGTTTAGCACAAGGAGGCAAGAGGACTTTGAAATATTTTCTTTGATCACAATTTTCATACGAAAAAGCCATTTGATTTTCATGGTAAAATTCTCCCCCTCAATATGTGCATAGGATATTTAAAATCATTTTATCACATAGAGGAAAGAGTTCTTTTGAAGCACATCCACAATCACAAAATCCATTAAGAAACCATTTAAAACTCAATCAAGGTACTTTATAAATCACTTTAAAAGGCTTTCGTACCTCGATAGTTTGTTTGCTCCCCCTCAATATGTGCTTCGAGATTCGAAAGCGTTTAGCACATATGAGAGAGCAGCCTGCACAATTAAATCAAAACGATCACCTTTTATCAAATTTCATTATTAAATCACAAATTCTCCCCCGATAAAAAATATCAAACCATTTGAGATTTTGGATCCCAAGTGATTTAATAGGTTTTAGAAAACATGGGAGAAAATGTGCCAGATTTAAAAAAACTCATCTTATTTTTGGATAAATCCTCCTCCTCAACATGTGCATTGTGTATTTTGAAATCGTTTGGCTCATGGAGGCAGGAGTGCCTTTGAAGGACTAAAACCAATTCCATTTAAACAGATAAGAGATTTAAATCACGATCTCTCCCCCGATCAAAAATATCAAATCATTTGAGATTTGTGATCCCATCTGATTTAAATCATTTAGAAAAGTTTGGGGAAAGACGTGGCAAGATCTAATTTTGAAAAATGACTGATAGAGGACCAATTATAGACATTAAAGATTGTTAGTGTCAGGTATGATAGTTTTTAAGAGATCTTTTAAGTAAAACAAAACAATTTCACAATCAAACAAGAACAGAAAAAATTTCATTTCGAAAGACCTTGATTCTAAAGAAAAAATCATACCATGACATAACATTAAATCTTTAGATCACCACATTTTAACGTACAAACCGGACTTTTGTGAAGAAATATCGTTTAAAAAATATTTAATTTGAAATCACTCTCCCCCTCAATCCATAACAGTAGTCGATGATTGAGTGACTTATGTTTTGATAAAATGAAGTCCGGTGATTTCCAAAATTTAGTTCAATTTAATTTCAAAACAATATTTTTCATTTTCAAAACAATGTTTTCAAAATTGTTTAAAAATGGTATCCTGCACAAAGATACGTTAGTGGTTGAGAAGCTTTTGTTGTTGTTGCTGTAGGGCTTGGAAGAAAAACCGTCTGCCGATGCAGTGAGACTTCTTCTTGCGTTGCATTTTGAATGCCAACTGAGGTCAAATTAAGCTCCGTTTCTTCATCACTTAGAAGAAAACCATCTGCTGATGCAGTGAGACCTCTTACGTTGCATTTATGCCAACTCTTCATGGAAGTCCAATTAAGCTCCGTTTCTTCATTTGTCAACCCAAGAAATAGTTACCCTTTCCTTTCGGCATCCAATCATCTTCAATTGTGGGATCCGGATCGGGAACATTCTTTTATACCAATATACCTGCATACGTTAGTCTACACAAACAGATATATGGTGGTCGACATCACCCAAACAGCAATCGACTAATTAAAGTCAATTCAACATAACAATCAGATCATATAAGGCATGGGAATAAAGTGTTTATCAAACTCAAGTCATCTAATCCTAACAATCATATCCTAGGCACCTAGTCCTTCAACATAGGTTAACATCATTTTTAATTAAGCATATTAGGATAATTAAGAAAGCCCGTTAGATGATATAAATTTGAAAACATTCTCCCCCTCAATCAATGACTCATTTTTTGAAAAATTTAAAAGCGCTGAAGTCATTGATTGAGTTTTCATATTTTATAGAAAACTCTGAATCTGATTGATTTGTAAGCAACTCATTTTCCACCATTTTGTTAAAAAAACAAATATTTTTCTGAAGAATTTAAGACGGAAAAACATTTGTGTAGGAACAGCAGTCCTTCGACATACTTTCCTCAATTGTTATAGGATAAGTGCACGATAATTTTAAAAATTGGTTTAGCGCAACACTTTCCTTTCTTTAAAAACGGGTTGCTATCTGAAATAATAGCAAACCATGGTTTAAGTACGGGTTACAGTCTGAAGTAACTGTAAGCCATATTTTGAGACATGTTTTGGAAAAGAATATTTACACCTCCTGCTCGAACTTCATCTATGGTCCCGTGCCATTGTTGAATGACATTTCTAAGACCGCAGATGTTATCGATACCAGAAGACATGTCTTGAGAAAAAACATATTTTTGGTATTTTTTAAATTTTCTGATTTTTATGGGTTTTTGATGGTTTTATATTTTTCTATTTTCTTTTGCTGGTTTTATATTTTTGTATTTTGTTTTTCTGATAAATATATACAAAGATATAATAGATGATATAGTTTAAGAAGATGATGATACGAGTACCGAGATAAGGATATCGAGCAGCCCCGTTGTAGAAGATAGAAGTCATCATCTCTTAACCATTCACCACCAAAGCTTTCGAGGCTCCAGAATAGAAGATAGAACATGAGCCTTTGAGAAAGAGAGACTTTGGTAGCTTCCCCCCAAACCGAAAATCCATTAGATGAGCAGATTCGAAGCTCTATTTCAAGCTTGCCTTAGCCAGGTACACAGATAAGCACACCATTATCATAAATCCCGCTGCTCCTTTTAAGAACGATAAACGAGATTCTTCGTTCGGGGTTATATCATCAACAAGAACAGCAACGTATCATCCCACTCTTGAAATTTCTTCTCATATTTCATTACCACTGAAGTCTGAAGCGATCCATACCAAAAAGTTGTCAAGAGACCACTTCCCCCAAGTAGATGAATTGATGCAGTCAGTCTCTTAGACTAGAGCTCACGAACCCGAATACACGTATACCCAAAGACAGAGAAACTTATAACATCGAAGTAGCATTAAGTCCGATAGCCAAAGAATAACCCCGATGAATACTTTTCTCTCCCTTGAAGAAAGTGTATGAAGCTCAAAAACCCGAAGTACTCGAATGCCCAAAGAAAGAATAACCGATAACACTGAAGAAGCATGCTGAATCACTGATTATCTCTGCGGATGACAATCTCTGCGGATGTCAACTCCGGAATAAGTGATTATATCTCAGAATCACTGATTAAGCCCTCAAGTGAAACAGCTGAGCATACCCAATGTACACAATCTCTCTCCCCTGATGGTTGCGATAACATCGAAATCATCACACACTTGTGTACCTCTTTTATCTTCAGAAACTTTCTCTTACATCTCTTCCCCCACGTAGTTGGAATAAGAACACTAGAAGCCACTAGATACACTGAGTTTCTCTGCGGTCATGACATTTGTCTTCCCGGGATAACTTTAATCACTTAGAAGTATTAAGTTCATCATGTGTACTTTTTATGCTTTTATATGTAAGTCTCCTTCCCCCTTGCTGGTTTTGACACTTCAGAATCAACAACATATTATATGCCCAAATACTTAAAATCTTTTGAGAAGATCGCTTGAAGTCTTTGTGAGAATCAACTTGCTGAATAACGTGAGCAAGTCTAATGAGGGATTAAATCTGACTTATCACTCTCCCCCAATTAGTGCTCTCCCCTAAACCGACAATCTGTTTGATAAATGCCTTCTTCAAGATTGTCCAGTTGGGGGATGGAAATTTAACATCTTCTTCTCACCTAATGCATTCCCGTTAACTTATATATAGCAAACCCCCTTTACTCAAATCTCTCCCAATCAAACAAGAACAGAAAGATGTTCATCAAGGAAATCAGCCTCGCAACTGGAAGCACTTTGTCATTAAACTCATCAGTCCGTAAGAAGATGTCAACCAACGGCTCTTAGAAGAAACTCCATGTAAAGATGACCCGATAAGAAGAAGCTCGGTTCTTACATGAGTTTGGAGCGGTATGACCATATATTCTCAGATAAAACTCAACATTGCAACAGTTTCACACTTCTTCTCCCCCTCAAGAATTGCATACGGAGTTGCCATTCTTGATTAACCAAGTGAAATCATCACGATGTAGTTTATTCACCCTTCTCCCCCGCAAAACTAGCAAATGAATTCGCCATTGCCAATTCTGATTGAGCAAGTGAAATAAGAATACTATCAATGGTAAATAGATCCGCTTGAGCAAGTGAAATCATCATGACGTAGTTTATTCACACTTCTCCACCCGCAAAACTTGCATTTGATGTTTTCATTGCTGATTTTGTTTGAGCAGATGAACTAAGAATACAATCCATGGTAAGTAGATTCACTTGGTGACTGAACGTGCATGGAGAAAGCATGAAAGTTGTTGATGAGAATGGTCATACTAAGAAGATTTCTCTTCTTCAGAAGATAAAGCGCACTGAAACGTACACTTTTCTTTTCTTTAGAGTACGAGGCATGAACTGTTGTGTTCATACGTCATTAATCTCTCTCTTTTCAATCTCTCTTGGAAAACTTGTAATCAACCCCATTATCATTCAGTAGGCTCTTTGTCGTGACAGCTGATGGAGAAAACCCAATATGATGAATTTGACCTTGAAGTAAACTAACCCGAACTCGTGACTTAAACTTGCACATATGTAACAAAGAGCGGTGCCGATTTCCATTAGCATCTCTAAGTACTCTCTATGTACTCTATACTCTTCAACCAACCAACCATCAAGTATAAGACGTACATTACATTTTGAAAATCCACAATTGAATGTGACACTGAGCACTACAACGTAACTCCTTAAAGTGATAGTTATTTTGTGGTGTTGTGAGCCCAATTCCCCCAAGTGGTAAAAGAAAAGGAAAAAGTCACCCAAAAATAACTAGAATTCCAAGTCTTCGTTTTTGATTAAGCTCGAACAAGGATCTCGAAGAATCTTCATCCAACCATCCCCGATACCTTCAGATACTAAGTACACTTGCCCGTGATATTTCACTTCAATCTCAAATAAATAATCTTGAATTACGCCGTTGTCACATCTTCTGATTAAACGCTCAAATCTAGCCTCCTTTGACGTTTTAAGTGAACTATGATAATGGTTTCCATCCCGACCATGGTTAAAAAGCACATAACCCCGTAAAACCATGTAGTAACCAAACTGCCATGACGAAAATCCAAACACACATTCAATTCATGAAGTATACCCTTTTATCCCTTCTTCGAAGTAGAAACCGTAGTACCAGCATCAGATAAGATCCAGAAATACACTTTCCTTTCTCCAGGATGGTTCCATCAATACGGGATTTTACAATTCTATGGGTTAAACCGAGAAATAGTTTCTTTCGCGGGATTTTACAAAACCAAGAATAAACCGCAAGATAGATCCGAAAATGCACTTTACAATTTTAACCGGGATGTTTCCATTGTTACGAGATTTTACAAGTCTATGATTTAAGCCGAGAAATAATTTTTAAGGATTTTACAAAATCAAGAAAAAACCGTAAACAATGTCAGCTTGAATGTGTTAAGACAACTTTGGTTTCGGTGAATATCTGTTTTAGGGGAACATGCAGTGGTTCTTCAACAATTCTTCTCCACCATGAACAATTCTATACCCAAATGTAGACAGCTTCACAAACCATACTAAGTCAAGTAGTATATACTACTTCCCCTGGAGGTTGACCGTAACACATCAAAGTACACGTTTCTCCCCATGATGGTTTCGAACTTTCGGAAGCATCATAGCGTGTACTGACTATTTGCATGCCAAGTTCTTGTCATAAGCAAACATCTTGAAAAATCATGATTTGACGCTGAAGATTCTTAGAAAGATTTTGCTTAGACTGTGAAGTATCATTGACATTTTGTGGTGTCGAATATCTCATGGAATTGAGAAATTGAACCTCCATTTATTCATCGGCTAATAGTAATGACCACATATGAAGATAACGTCACTTCAATAAAACCGTACACAAACCCCGTAGTCATTTTTCCACTTATTCGCTAATTTGTGAATTTGTATCCTTCCGTGAAAATATAGACCAAAATACCCTCTTATCGAATAGATTAAAACTTATGCATCCAAATATATGTGAATGATAAGTTTCGGATAACACCATGTTTGTTAAACAAATTCATGAACTCAATAATTCAGGTCATATCGTTTAGTCCACGAACGAATTAGTGCAAAGGCCCAAATCCAATCCATGCAAGCTTAACTCAGATCCACTCACGCCAAAAGGGCCGGACCTAGTCCAAACATATATAACCCGATCCATTTCGCAATCCATATCCGGTTATATAACAACAAATACAAACCCTTTTTATTTCCACTTAACCTAAACCTACAACACACCTTGGTAAAAAAACGCCTACCATACAGATATACGCCTCCACCTATTCTCTCTCATCAAATCACACCATCAAAAACTGAATCTGATAGAAATACTCATCTCATCTCAACAATTCTTCATCAAATCCGAGTAACAATCCATTTCAATTGAACCACACACGACCTCAACCAAACAAGATGACAACAATTTCTTATCAATCCGAATCAAGAGCAAGTCAAGATCCTTTGGAGGGTCTAAGGTAGGGTCGTCGTATGATATTTCATTTTGTTAATGGTCTTGAAACGAGCCAAGAAAAGATTATAACACATTTGTTATACATCGTTTCTTTTTGTTCGGATATTGAAAGAAGCTTTGACTTCAACACAAGATCGATGATGTATTAGTTCTTTTCGTGTGTTTAGAGATCTGTAAAGGTCATTAATTTTTAGTTTTACCACATGAAAATAGAACAAACTGAGATCTAATAATGTTTTTCATTTTTGATTCAAGTCTATGATAGTGTTAGAATGAGATGGAGGATGTGATATGTGATTGAGTCGGAGTTGGTAAATGGGTATGAGATTATTGGATTAGGTTAGAAGAAGGTTCAGATTTGAATGAATGTCTTCTTTTCTTTTCGTTTTCATTTCAATAAAAGATGAACTAGGTGATATATTGAGACTGAGGTCTTGATGTATTAAGTTTGGTATAATTGGTCATGTGGTGAGTCTCGCATAACTATATTTTGCTTTCTTACACGTGAAAGACCATCTACACGTGGGTATATGGTCTTACGAGTAACTACAGGTCTTTGCGTAAGCCATTTGTTTATCGCGTAAAACCTTCAGGCGTAAACCCAGTTCTTACGCGTGGCGTAGACTTATCGTAAGAACTACGCGTAACCATTCCTTACGCATAACTTCACGCTATGCGTAAATAACATGTAGATGGCTCCTTTAGGCGTAAGAATAGGGTTTTGACCCTTTGACTTTTACGGCGTAACCATTCCCTACGCATAACTTCCACGGTTATGCGTAAATATCACTGAAGATGCTCCTTATGCGTAGAAAATTAGGGTTTTGACCCTCGTTGACTTTTTCCGATGAGTTTTCCGACCATGTTTTCCGACCATCTTCATAGCAAACCCAGAAAAACTGCATAAAAATGCATCTTTTTACCCATTTGACTATAAGATAGCATAAGAAAGGCTTTTAGTTTACTCGTTTTGACCATTTGAATCTGACCATTTTGACCACATGTAGCTTCACAGATATGGAACAAAAACATCTCTAAAAGGATGAGACACAAGACTGTTTGGACAAAAGGTTGACCCAAAACAGATATGTCAACAGTTGATAGAACCAGGGGCTGATTTTGGACCAAAAATAAGGATACACAAACATGAAAAAAACTGTTTACCCAAATACACGGAAAAAAAATTCCGACCACAAAAAAATACCCAAAACAGTTTAAAACATGTAACAAAACCACAATAAATCATCAAAACACAAAAAACCTTGGCTCTGGTACCATTTGTAGGATCTTACATATATTGTGTTATGATGATTCGGGTGGCCTTGGATGTTGATGATACAAGTATGCCATGGTTTTAGAGAGATGAAGAGATGAGAGGATGAAACTAGAGAGAGAAAGTTCAACAAAAAAGAAAGGTTAGATTGAGAGTGCCACCCCTTCCAAGGATGGAAGGGGTATATATACTTACAAACTAAACGCCCTCCAGACGGGCTGTGGATCAGGCATACAGTGGGTAAAGACCCGTCCTTCCTCCACGGTGTTACTTGATGAGTGTGTAAATACTCATCATTTTTGGTTAAATCCGAACTGCAAAACGTTTAAAAATGCTCAGAAATGCATCAAAATACTGAAAATATTCCAAAATTGTATTTTATATGTTTCAGATGCAAAATGTTTAAAATCGGATGAAAAATGAGCAAAGTTTGCATAATTGGCAGTTTCAGTCCCCCAAGTTTCAAAAATTGTCAAAAATAGTCCCTGAGCACTTAATTTCAAAAGAAAAATCACCAAAGGTCCTTTTAAAATCATAAGTTGTCAAAATTAGTCCTTTGGTGAAAAATATCAAAAGTTTGAGAAAATTACAAGTTTGGTCCTCCAAGTCTCAAAATTGGCAAAAATGGTCCTTGGAAAATTGGAAAATATCAAGTTTGGTCCTTGTAATTTTTGAGATTTTCACATTCATATGGAACAACTTTGCAGAATTGGCAACATTGGTCCCTGAATTTTCAGAAATTACAAAAGAAGTCCTTGTAGTTAAAACCCTTTACAAGCCTTGGACCCTTGTCAAAATCCCAAGTGACCCCTGCCAATCCCTTTTGGACCCTTACCATTTGACCCTTTCCCCTTTTAATATTATAACACCGGTCAAACCACTTTGACCCACCTTTTCCCTCCCTCACGGGTTACCTTCTTCATCATCATCCCTACACCCTCCCCCTGCAACTCTGCCCATTTCCCATCATCACCACCCCAACCTTATCACTCCAAACACTCAAAGCCAAGATGCATTTAATGCCTTCTCTAACGTAACACTCTACCCTCTCCAGCTGTTAAAACAAATTTGGCCCCAAAAAAGCATCCAATGGCCAAAATCATCCTAAGCCATCCAATGGTCCATATTGTTAGTGGGATTTGAAGAGAGAGGTGAGAGAAGCTCATTGGAGTATAAATAAAGGAAGAAAGAAGGCAAATAGGAGCATTAGTTAGTTTAATTTCAATAATGTATGTCGTTTTTCAAATTATTAGTCTTAACTGAATTCTTAGTTGTATTTTAAAGTTTCCTTGTATCAAAGTAACTTAGTTCATTGTATTGCAAGTATTTTAAAGTATCAATTCAAGCTTTTGTTCACATCTCATGTTTTATGTCAACTGTTGGAATTTGCAACTTCAAAATCTGATATTAAAGTTTCAATAGCTTATTTATAAGCTCAGTTAAGCTTATACAAGCTTATTATAGCTTCTCTGTAAGCACAATCAATTTTCAAACAACTTTGGTTCTTGGTCAAAGAAAGTCAAACTTGGAGCAAAATTGATGCAGAAATGGTAATGGGTGATGCAGACATGGAAATGGGTTGATTTAGAATTCAGTGGGTTGATAGAAATAGGATAGAGGTTCTGGTTCTCATGTTCTTTGGCATGCCACGTTGGCTAAGGACCATTAGTAAGTTTATATTTCAAGTTGTAATGCATAACTTGTTTTTGTAGTCATAAATAATTAAAACACCTTAAGTAGCTATATTTAGGACAAGTAAACTCATTTTAATCAGTTATAGTAGCTAGTTAAGTATCCATCTCAGTTTTGAGTTCATAACAGTTATTAATGGGTGTTTGGATTTATAGCTTAAAATGTGTTAGAGGTGTACTCAGTGATAGAATTTTGTTGTTTGTAGTTTGTTTAGCTCATTTGAGCTCATATCAGTCAAGTACTTTGTGCCTGCAAGCTCTGAAAGTCAAACATCACTCAATCTGTCTCACTGTCTTCACTGTTGTGATTTTGGTTAAGCAAAGTCTTATTTTGTGTTTAAAGTTCTTAGATAAAGCTTGCATTAGTGTCATTTCATCATAATATAACATAATCAGTCCTCAAAGTGGAATCAAAGTTCATAAAAGTCAAATAAACTCAACTGCTTTCAAAAGTCAAAAGTTGAAAAAAGTGGTTTTCATCCAACTGGAGTGATTTTTAATTGAGTCATTATTGGGCCAAATTCAGTGATATTTGTTGTTCTAAAAACTTCAGATGGTCTCCTTGCTTATCACCATTTTTGTGAAATTTTACAAATTTTTTATAAGCTGCAAACAGCTTCTCTTTTTGGTCTCATATGCCCTGTTCACAGAAACTCAGCATACACTGAGTTTTTCTCAGTTTTGTGCAGGCTTGCACAGGGTTCATTTGAGCTTGTCCAGGGCTCTAATTTGGTTCATAAGTAGTTGGCTAGGTCTAGTATAGGTTCCAAGTTCTTGTTTTTGGTTCCTAGCTTATTTGAGTGCTTATTCTGTGGCTGCAAAGTAGTACCCATAAACTGTTGTTGTACTTAAAATCAAATAAGCCATATCTTTGTAACTTGTGATTCTGAGGTTAAAGCTTGTTGTTTTAAGTTGCATTTTGGTTCTTATAGTATATTAGAGCTTCTGTGTTCAGTTGGTGCTTATTGGTGTTCATTTGCTTATTTCCAAGTGCTTATTCTTAAGCACTCATCCTTGCAGTTTCATATTCCACCACACAAGCACCTGTTTTTATATTTTTCCTAGATTCCTCATATTATTTTAGACTTAACTTGAATTTTTCAGATTTTTCCAAGTCAGTTTAGTATTTTTCTTGATTTAATTCAGTTTTTAGGCCTTTTTAATTAGCTTTAAATACAATTAATTAAGAAAAGCTTCAAAAAAATAATTTTTCATTTTTCTTAAGTTAAGATAAATATAAAAAGACAAAAAAATATTTTTCCAGATTTTTCTTGGTTAAATTTGTATTTTTAAGTAATTTAATTAGTTTTTAATAGTTTTTAATTCCTAGAAAATAGAAAAATAATCAGAAAAATATAAAAATAGTTTTGAAAATTCTCTTTTGATATTTTAGATTTTTCCAAGTCATAATTTTATTTTTCTAGCTTAATTTCCTATTTTCTTGTAATTTAGGTAATTATTTAATAGTTAAAAATAGTTTTTAATTAATAATAATTAGATAATTAGTAATAAAAATAATTTTATTTTTCTATAAATTTTCTTTTATCATTAGGTTTGTAAAAATATCATTTTCATATTTTTAGGATTTATACTGATTTAGTTTCACATTTTCATTTGTACGTAACGTAGTTTTTAAATTAAGTTTTATAAAAACATAAAAACAAAAACATCATTTTAAAAATAGTGATAGCGTTTATTTAATATTTTTTATCTTTTTAAATTTCCTTTAATTTGCATTTAAGCCTCTGTAATTTGTTTGCTTTTTCTGTAGTTGTAATATTCACAAATCCTATTTTCCGTTCAAATTTCTCGATCACTATACGTTTGGTGATCCATTGCATAGCTCGTTGGGACATAACGACCCAGGGAAACACTATACTCCCCTGATCTTCATTGAGTTCGTGTCTGAGCCGTTTTAAGTTTCTTACGGTCGGCCATTCACAAGTGGCCGGTTTGCGTGAGAAAACTTGACGGTTCGGGAGCGATCATTACTCTAAACTAAACTACACTAATAAATACGTAAATAACGATATGTCTACGAGCTAACTTATGCTAGATAATAGTTGGGGTGACCGACTCTTCACTATGGATTTTTTGAATCCTAACACGAGGACTGGATGAACGTCCCCATATCCTTTCCGCGTATAGCCACGGATGACTTTTCCAAAGAACCGTTGATTTTGGAAGCAGAGATAGAGGGTTATCTGGTCCGAAGGGTGTTCGTGGATGAAGGTGCCTCCGTCCAGGTGATGTATGAGCACTGCTTCAGCAACCTATGTCCGTCCATTCAGTCCAGGGTACAAGAAACTAGCTCTCCGCTAGTGGGGTTTTCCGGGGAAGTTATTCAACCCTTAGGGAAGATTGAGCTGGAGGTGCGATTTGGAGATCATGGTTTGTTCAGGACGGTCATAATGAAATTCACAGTTGTAAAATCACCTTCGCCTTACAATGTGATACTAGGACGGACGGGTCTAAGAGAGTTGAGAGCCATACCCTCGACCATCCACGCTATGATGAAGTTTCCCACTCCCGGAGGAATAGCCACCTTGGCCACCAAAAGGGCGGTAATATTGGAGTGCAGAAGGCTGGAAGAAAGGCAAGACCCAAGGAATAGTTGCTTCCCGAAAAAGAAAGCAGAAGCAATAGACCAGGGAACTCAAGAGTTAAGGATGAAGGAGGATATATTGGTCAACGCGGCTTACCCTAGCCAGCGTGTGACTATAGGAACTGGTTTCTCCCGGGAATGTAGAAAACAACTCATTGAGCTCTTGAGGAAAAATAAAGAGGTGTTCTCTTGGGAACCGACGGACATGACCTGAGTACCAAGGCGTTTCATGCAACACTCCCTCAATGTGAACGTCTCGGACACGCCGATCGCCCAGAAAAGAAGAACGTTTTCACGGGAGAAAAATCAGGTTCTCACAAGAGAGGTCGAAGAGTGGATTCAGGCCGGAATAGTTCGCCCGGTGAGGTACCCGACGTGGATATCTAATCCGGTTCAAAAACCTAAATTCTTCATGCCCGAAAGATTACTATCCCTTACCAGAAATTGATTGGAAGATCAAATGCGTTATGGGATACAAGTATAAATGCTTCCTCGATGCCTACAAAGGTTATCACCAGGTCCAGATGGATAGGGACGATGAGGAGAAGACGACGTTTTATACGGAACAAGGGACATACTGTTACACCAAGATGCCGTTCGATTTAAAGAACGCTGGGGCCACATTCCAGCGGTTGGTAGATTCTGCATTCCAATCACAGATAGGCAGAAAATTGGAAGCATATGTGGATGATATGGTCATAAAAATCCGAACGGAGCGAGAAATGATAGCCGACATAGCAGAAACCTTTGATAACCTCAGAATGATCAACATGAAGTTGAACCGACGGAAATGTTCGTTCGGAGTATAGGAGGGGAAGTTCCTCGGATATATGGTGACATCGGATGGTATAAGGGCAAACCCCCGGAAAACAAAAGCGATCATGGAGATGAAGTCCCCGGAGACGTTGAAAGAAATGCAAAGTCTAAGCGGGAAACTGGCGGCCTTGAATAGATTCTTGTCAAAATTAGCGGAGAGATCCCTACCCTTCTTCGAAACACTAAAGAACATCGCTAAGGAGAATAAGGGTGAATACCGCTGGACAAAGGAGGCCGAAGCGGCCTTCCAAGAGATGAAAAGGTTGATATTAGAGTTACCTTCTTTGACCACTCCCAAGCCAAAGGAAAATTTATCTATATACTTGGCAGCTTCGAAGGGAGCAGTGAGTGCTGTATTAGTGGTTGAAAGGGAAGGGAGGCAATCACCGGTACATTATGTAAGCCGGACCCTACATGATGCGGAAAGGAATTATACCCCAATAGAAAAATTAGCTCTATGTTTGCTGCATGCGTCCGGTTACGCGGAGATACTTGAAGCACACCCCATCCAGGGTCATCACGGATCAACCCTTAGCGAAACTATATAAGCTAGAGGTCTCAGGGAAATTGGCCAAATATGACGTAGAGTTAGGAGCTTACAACATCATCTATGAACCTAGAAATGCGGTCAAAGGACAGGTGCTAGCAGACTTCCTCACGAAGGTACCTGTGGAATCCGGACGTCCAGACAGCAAGGGAAAAGAGGGGAACGTGATGGAAGTAGGAGAAGCAAGGGAAAAAAGGTTCCGGCGCAAGGTTGGTCCTCATCAGTCCGAAAAAGGAAGAATTAACTTATGCTTTACGACTCAACTTCCCTTGTACCAATAACGAGGCCGAGTATGAGGCTCTACTGGCCGGTCTCCGGATTGCAAAAAAACTCAAGATCAGGACTCTAAACGCGGGGGTTGATTCCAAGTCGGTGGCTAGCCAAATCAACGGAGAGTTCACGGCTACCAAAGAAAGCATGCGTAAAATATCTGGCTCAAGCAAAAAAAACACATTGCTGGGTTCCAAAGCTTCAAGATCTGCAACATTCCGAGATCTCGAAACCAAAAGGCAGATATACTAAGCAAGCTGGCGTCGGTGGCTTTTGACCATCTCACTAAAAAAGTGCTGGTAGAGGTTTTGGATAAACCTTCGGGAGAGGAAAGGATGGTCAACGCCGTAGTAGAAGAAGAAGCGGATAACTGGATGACACCGATCATCAAATGTCTGGAAGAAGGGATCTGACCGGAAGATCCCAACGAGGCCAGGAGTTTACGAATGAAAATTCCGCAGTACGTAATGGAGGAGGGAGTCCTTTTTAAAAGGGGCTACCTAGTGCCAATGTTGAGATGTGTAGGGCCGCTACAAGCAAATTATATAATCCGGGAGGTACAAGAGGGATGCTGTGGGATGCACTCCAGACCGAGGACAATAGTGGCGAAGCTCATGAGACAAGGGTACTATTGGCCCACTATGCATCGAGACGCACGGGAGGAAATTAGGAAGTGCGACTCTTGTCAGATACATGCCCCGGTACCCAAACTCCCCAAAACACTATTGACCTCTATCATGGCCCCATGGCCTTTCTACCAATGGGGAATGGATGTGTTGGGTCCCTTTCCGGAAGCACCAGGCCGCATCAAGTATGTAATAGTAGCAATTGACTATATCACAAAGTGGACAGAAGCGAAGCCGTTGGCAAAAATGACAGGGAAAGATGTCATAAAATTTGTATATGAAAACATTGTATGCAGGTACGACCTACCGGGGGTCATAGTCACTGATAATGGGACAAATTTCGTCAATGACCCCTTCAAAAAATGGTGCGAGGGTTGAAAATTAAGCAGATGAATACATAGTACACCCGCAGCCAATGGATTGGTAAGGGCTAACAAAAGTCTGATGGAGGGAATAAAAACAAGGTTGGGCCGAGAGAGAACCGGATGGGTGGATGAGCTACCTAACGTTTTATGGGCACACCAGACAACTCTCAAAACAAGCAACCACTACAAGAAAAGTGGCTTTTTAGGACCCCCATAAGCGTCATAAAATGGTACTTTTTAGGACCTTTCATTTAATAGGACCAAGGATGAAAGCGTTTCATGTAAGGCGGTTGTAATAGGTCCAAAGCGTCCTAACCCTTATGAAACCAATTTTATGGTCGTATTATATGTCTATGAACAACACAAATAGCGTCCTAATAAAACCATATTAGGACACTTTTACAATGTTTTAACATGTGATTACCTACTTTTAATCTTTTGAGACACATAAAAACGTCCTTAAAAGTATTGTTAGGACGCTTATGATGTAACATCTTAGCTATTTTAGCAACCAAGAAAAGGGTACTAATAACTCAAATAAGATTATGATACCAATTTTATGGTCGCATTTTAGGTCTATAAACAACACAAATAACGTCCTAATAAAAACATATTAGGACACTTTTCCAATGTTCTAACATGTGGTAACCTACTTTTAATCTTTTGATACACATACAAACGTCCTTTAATGTTAATTCTTAGGACGGTTATCATATACCATTATAGTTACTTTAACACCAAGAAAAGGGTCCTAATATCCCAAATACGATTATGAAACCAAATTTATGGTCACATAATATGTCTATGAACAACCAAATAACGTCCTAATAACAACATATTAGGACACTTTTACAATGTTGTAAAACGTTGTTACCTAATTTTAATATTTTTATACACATACAAGCGTACTTAAAAGATAATTGTTAGGACGCTTATCATATAACATTATAGCTATTTTAGCACCAAGAAAAGGGTTCTAATTTTTCTCAAAGAAGATTATGAAACCAATTTTTTGGTCGTATAAAATGTCTATTAACAACCTAAATAACGTCCTAATAACAACATATTAGGACACTTTTACAATGTTAAGTTAATTGTTAGGACGGTTAATAAGTTTAATAGGACAATTTCAAAGTCCGGACAAGTCATATGATAGGACGCTATTTTCACCATGCACACTCTATTATTACGATATGAATAAAACATCAACTAAATATTAAATGAATAAAATCAAATTGTATTTCAAATTAGCAATTGTCATAACAAAATCACTAAACATAAATAAGGTAGACAGAATCTAACATAAAGTCTGTTAACATTAAACAATACATTAACGCAACAAGAAGCTTAGTCCGTGGTCATCATGCATCATCTCTCTCAATCCTCACGGACCACCTACAAATAAACACCCATGTATAAGCATTAAGCTCCATGTTAGTAAAATTATTGGTATCACAAGATTAACAAAGACATACCGAGATAAAGGGACAAGGCCATGCTATGGTTGCACCAACACAGTCTTCAATTGTGGCAAATAACCCATAGGGTCTCACCAACACTTCATCTCTTTTTGTTGGTACTTGAACGTTTACCTCACACCATCCTCGTCCAATCTCTGTACCACCAACTATATCATTTGGGTTCAAGCTCCTCAGCCATCCTTTTGCTACAGTCTCGGTTGAGTTTAGAATGCTTTTAAGGACAACTTCATCCCCGACCTAGATTTCAGTTTTCAACAAACATTTATCAATTTATAGTCAAGACACATGTATTAGGTTAAACAGATGTAATACTGCAGGTATGGAGGCTGGGGTATACAAAGGAGGTAAAAAATTGATCAGTGTAATACTGCAAGTGTGGAGGCTGGTGTATACTAAATAAGTTACAAATAAGCTACAATAAGCTAAATAAGCTGTAACTACATGAGTTGTAACTAGATTAAGCTAAAAACTACCAGATAAGCTAAAGGAATAAGCTATAGACCAGAATAATCACTTGATCAAATATCACAGGCCAAAGAGGCCAAAACCAACAACCTTGCAGCCCTTGTGAGTCCCACTAGGGTTGACAGGGATCCAAAGTGAGACTTGATATGAAAAGGTGACTTATTGAGGTTTCTAAAAAGCTAGGACTAAAGGTTTGGGTCCCACAGATAAGCACTTGATGAGGGCTTGAACTTGGGTGGTCAACACTGATCACTCAGTGTATGGGTGGAATTGGACAAACAAAAAGCTATCTGCAGACCTATCTAATAAGCTCAAAAGTTTGAAATAAGCCCTGAACTTTATAGATGAGCTTATTGGCTTTCAAAAAAACCAATAAGCTCACTGTGTGGCCCACTAATGAAGAAGCTAAGGCACATGGAAAGTTGGGGTTTTGGTGATGTCCTGGTGCTTGAGGGCAATGGTTAGCCCTGCAGGCCACTTTGAACTATCACCTAAGCCATAGAAAAAATCATAAAAATAATCTAACTGTGGGATTCAAAAGCTTAGATGGGGAATTTCAACATGTAAAAATCTCAAGACTTGAATCTCAACACAAAATTCACAAAAATTCTCCCAATATCGAGTTTCGACTAACATACCATTTTTACTTTTTGATTTTGAACTTAAACTTTGACTTTAATGAAACTTGTTTGATCCGTATGCACTAATTATGATTATTTAAGCTATGATAACACTAATTTAAGATACATGAACAAGATTTAGACCAAGTGGGTGAGATTTGATCCTCACATGTCCCAACAGTGGACTGTGAGAGTGAAGGTAATTTGATTTTGACTTTCTCTAGTTCAAACATTGGTTTTATAGTTTTACTAGTTCTAATATCACCTAGAGGTCATAGTGTGCAGATAAACAAGTGAAAAGGCAACTACCACAGTTGAAACAACACAGAACCAAACACCCCTTAATAACGGAGTTAACAAATTTAAAAGGCAAATGAGCAATCTAAATCATAATACTGATACATAAGCTTGTAGCCTAGGTTCATTAGCTATCAAAGATAAAATAAGCTATAACAACTAGAAAGGAACGATTTATAATAGAAACATACCCGTAAGCGTGGAGGTTCATTGGTTACAACAGGAGAATCTTGTGATGTAAGAGGTGGAACAATGGAACTATCCGTCGACCCATTCTTCTCGGATAACTGGGCTCGTAACTTTTCATTTTCACTAGTAAGTTCTCCACATCTAGACTTCAATTCGTTGTTTTCTCTATGACATGCTAAACGACTTGGTATTACACCCCAAACAGCAGAAGCACGAACACCTAGACCATACATGCGCGCATCACCATTTCGATCTTTACCCATAACTGTAGAAAAAATATCATCTGGTCCAGGATTATCAATCGAACCCTCGGGCAGATTATCACTAAGTCGTTTCATAACATCCTGCATTTTATATAAACATGAACAACATATAGTAAAAGCATGTATTACAAAAAAAAGCATATTGTGTTTAACTTATGCTATTAATACACTTTTGCAAACACAAAAGCATATTACTTACAATCGCTTTTGCAGTGTCATCATTTTGGGTATTTCCATCTTTGGAGAAGCATGCACTAAAAAGATCCAATCGAGTTGGATCTCGTCCCAAATATGTCTGTATGAATAAAAAGAAAATGAATATTAACAGTGGATATCCACAGGATACATTAACAATCCCACTTTCTCCATACACTTACCTTTAACTCTTCCTTTTTGCGAGCATAACTTTTTTACGGTTCTTTGGATCATCTTCTTTTTGCCCGATTCGCCTTGTTTTTTTCACTTAAACTCTGCGCAGGGAAAGTAAAATATCATAATAGGAAATTAAGTAATGTTATTTAAAGTGGAAGAGTATTTCACACCTTAGTGTTTTCTTTATTCCAATACTTCACAAGCTTCTTCCATTGTTTTTTTTGCACTTGCTTTGGCCTAGATCTTATTTGTTGCTTAACTGACAAAGACGGATCATGGTAGTGTTCCTTAACTCTTGCCCTCCAGTTCTTCACCTTCCGCCCAAATGATTGCAATATCCATTTTTCTCCAGCTTCCGGAATATCAAATTTTGTCTAAAAAATGTAATAGCTCACATTAGAAAACAAATACTTTATTCATTAACATACAAATTTAACATTGTGTACCTTTAAGAGTTCAAGCAAAGCTTTTTTTTTTGCTGCGTCAACTTTATTCCATGGTTTATAAATCGGACAATACTTTCCACTCCTTGAAAGTGTTCCCATGAAATGAGTCAGATGACTACTTTTGTCGTTAATAGGTTGTCCGTGTTCATTAACTAAAATAGGAATTCTATCCCCTTTTTATTGGGCCCAAACTTTTGCCATACGTGTTGGTCCTCTCTTTCTTTTACTTACAATCCGAACTACAAAAAGTGAACATGATTTACAATAGATACGTATACATTTAAAATACTAAATAATTCGAAATGGAGGCAATATCTTAGCGTTGTATTTTGTCTTGTTTTAATTTAACTTTATTATATATTCTTCTTATATGACACAATATATGATATATGATTTTTAAAACGATGCAATCAAGTAGACCATGTTAACCTGTTTCATTTCGAGCTTGTGTAACTACATGGTTTTCTTCATTTTCAGAATGCTCAGCTTGAATCTCTTCTCCGAGTAGATCATCGCCGTCATTTGTTAAATCGTTCACATTCTCCAAATCATCCTCATTCTCCAAATCATCCTCATTCTCCAAATCATCCATGTCTTTATCTACATCATCTTCTGAAGTAGCTTGTTGTTCAATATCTTCATTCATAGGTATGTCTTCGATATCATCATTTTCAACATCATAAAGGTCTTCATTGTTATCTATATTAAAATAAAACAAGTAAGCACGAAAAGCAGTTAACTGAATATAAACTTAATAGTAATTTAATATCATATATATAGTATTTGAAATTTATGTATAGTTACCATCAGATCTCAAGTCACGCTCCCCGTGGTCATGATCGGTTGTCAATTGCAACTAAGTTTCTCTCAGTTGCAGTTAATCTCCCTCTGTTGACATAATTTGGTTGATCATTTCTCGTTTGGACTTGGTTGGACTCCTGTACCCTACTACGTATTGCCCTCCCTGTATCAATCTGTTGTCCCTTTTGCGATTGAGATTCTGAAGATGTTAGCCCACTGGAGACATTCGGACACTCATTCGTTTTTTGCTAAATTTTTATATCTAGTCATGGACTGTGGAGCAATGTATTTTCGATTCTGTTTCATGCAAGTAGAATTGTTAGAAAACAAACATAAAGAAAATATAGTAGCCAAATTTATTATTAGTACCTTTTTATTTGTTTGTGTAGCCGCTTCTTCTGGGTTATCTTCCTCAGCATTAAGATGGAAGTCTGAACCAGACATATAATCTGCATCTTTCTCACCGGTATCCGTTGGTTTCTTTTTCTTTTTTCTTTGTTTTGTCACTCTCTACTAGACTTGTCAAAGACTTAGCAAGATTTTTCACTCCCAAAGCTTGTAATCTCTGTTGGTTTTCTTGAATCCTTGTCCTTCTGGACATTTCATAATCATTCGTATTTCTCGTGGTGATTTGGCGTTGCATCCTGTTATTTTTCATAACTGGTGCACAAAACAAATAAAATTATTATGAGATTGCAAAGAACAATAGTCATTTGAGAACAACAAAACTGAAATCAAATCACTATCTGTTACATGTTACAGAATGAAATACATTATCTACAAACAAAAAATAGACGCAAATCCTTCAGTTACATGTACGAGAATGAAATACATTAGCTAGAAACAGATATCAAATCACTATCACTATCACTACCCAAATCCTTTGACCCAACTTTACACAGGTATACCAACATTCATTTAAATTAAACAGAGCAACTTAAATACAACTTGTACCACATCACAAATAAGCAGCACTTATGATCACATATGAGACTCATCACAAGAGGTCAACCAAACACATACCCGAACCCACCATTTCCCACACTAACAATGTATAACAATGATAATACCAATAATAATAACAATAACAATAACAATAATAATAATAATAATAATAATAATAATAATAATAATAATAATAATAATAATAATAATAATAATAATAACAACAACAATAATAATAACAACAAGAGAGGTTTGCATTACTTGTTGAGTCAGATCTTCATTCAAAAGTGAAAACCCACGATCCTTGTTTTGCTGCCCACATACAACCCTAAACCAAAATTGAGATTTTAACCATCTATGAAAAACGATTTCCATTAATAAAATCGAATCAAATACTTGATTTCCGAAAAGATATGCTTGATTTTCGCAGCGCCAAAAGTTATTTATGAATCTGAATTTTTCCCCAAAAATTTTAAGCGGGTTTATGTGAACGTGGGTGTGTAAGTTTTCCCCTAATTTTTAGATTATAATTAGATTTATAATTAAATTAACTAATAGTAGTATATAGTATATGAAATGTATTATATTATTGTATATATATAATATATAAGTATTTTATTGTATGTGAAACTAAAATTGAAGTAGATTTGGCATTCATTTTCCGACTTCCCGGATCAAACAACAATATCAATGTGATGTAGTAATCAGTCTCTGTTGTATCTTACTGCCCGAAATGGAGCGGCTCCAGATAGTTCATTTGTTTTACGCGGACGTTATTTAAAATGTTGCTATTTTCTTACAGACGGGATTTATCCTACGTGGTCTACGTTTGTTAAAGCGTATCCGCATCTAGTTGACCCGAAGGATAAAGTGAGATGTAGGACAATAAACCACACTAGAGTCATATATGCCATTGGTGCATCAATGAGACGGACATGCATGGAACCCTATGAATAATGAAATGGCTCGGGTTTGAAGCGGGAGTCGATATCATATCATAATCAGAGTGTCATATCAACAGGTTCATATCCAATGTTGCAAAAATCGCGAATCAGTAGTGGGCGTCGACCACCTTGTAACTTGTAATCGGTCTGGGCGGGATGAATCGGTGATAGGGTATAATTTGATGTATAATTACCCGTTCGTTGCTCGGGTTATCAAATAAGGGCCCGTTTGGTTGGTGGGTGTTGCTTTGGATTCGGGATTGATTTGGTAAAGCGTAAAGTTTATGAAATAATAACTTTGAAAAAGCTAATATGAATAACTCTCAACGGATGCGGTCATTCATTTATATCGTCAAGAGTTTTTACGTAAGTCGACTTCCCATGACGTCACATTCTGGGGATGCTTTGTAGCCTATATTCTACACATATTGAACGGAGGAATTTTCCTAGGCATTTGCGAGGCCAATATACGTGAGGTGATCATAAAGTGCCGACTATTATGATTGAATGTATTGCTTCGCATGAAGTCAGAGATAGGACAGTAATCCAACACGAGCCCAGAAACATAACATATCATATCATATAATAGATAATCCACTAACTGTAGATAACAGATATAGGATGCATCCATACTCCCCATGCGAGATAACATAGTGGCCAAACATATACTTGAGCTCATAACATGTAACATATAAGGGATGGTGTGGAACGTCACTCAAACACACTAGAGTCATAACAACTGGGTCATATCAAATGGTTCAGAAAAGCATATCAAAGGTTCATAATAAAAGTTTCATAGCAAAGATTCGTCATTAAGGTTCATAGTAAAAAGAATCATATGAAGATTAGTCATAAAGGTTCATCAAGGTCGACAACAGGGCAATATCACCGGTTCATAAGACCCAAGTGTACTATCGGGTTGTTCGGTTAGTTTGGTTTCATTCAATTTGAAAATAATAATCATGAATATTTTAAAAATAATATTCAAATTATAACCATTTATAAAGATGGGCGTGATCTTTTAGAAATTCACGGGTTGAAAAGGTTAAACGGGTTTTGGGTTGACACAGTCAACCCTTTTTTGATACAAAAGTTTCCACATTAAGAAAAAAAGCTTAAACGGGTTGTCAGGTCGACCCAATTAATTTATTCACAACCCGAACCTACCCTGATTAATAAACGGTTACATGGGTCGACCCAAACCCGACCCGAAATATATTTATACTCAACACCGAGTTACTAGGGTTCAGGGCTGCTGTTGCATCAGCAGCCCTTGTGTGTTTTTGGCCTTTTAAATTTTGCTTATTAGCTTATTTTAGGTTTGCTTACTAGATTAGACTGCTTATTTAGGTTTCCCTTAGCTCCCCTTAGCTTATTTCATCCATATGTAGCTTATTAACAGATTATTATAGCTTTTTCAGTTTTCAAAATTTCCTTCTTAGTTTTTTATTCATAACTGCTTTTAAATTCAGCTTATAACTTGCTTATTCTTAGTTTTCAAAAAAGTTTCTTTTATAAAAGTTTCCTATTTTTATTAGCTTATTAAGTTTGCAAAAGAAAAATAAAAAAATTACAAAATTTGGGATTCAAACCCCAGACCTCAGGCCCTATACCAAGCACACAGACACAGATTGCCAATTCCACGCTGGCAATCCTCACCTTTACCAGGAAAATGCAATTTAAGGGTTGAGATGATGATAGAGCAATTAAATGGCTGGGATTTGTTTAAAGAAGCACACAAGTTGATTTGGGACTGCTATACCTCCTAGAAGAAGCACATTGAAGAGAAGCCAATTTGTTATCTTTCTAGTATAAATAGCAACTCTTATAAGCCTTCATGGCAAGTAGTTCTTAGTTAGTTTTCTAAATTTAACATTGTAATCTGTTTTTCTTAAAGTTAATATAAGTCTCAGTTTTTATTCCAAGCCATGTAATTTTCTTTTCAGTTTTAATAAGAATACAAAATTTTTAGCAAAAATCTTGTTCAAGCTTATGTAAAAATTACTTTTGCAATTTTATAATTTTTTTACCTTTTATAAGTTTTCACCTTTTAGCAAAATTTTTGTATAAATTAGTTTATCTAGCTTTGAAGTAACAATTACTTTTGCAAGCTTATGTAAAAATTACTTTTGCAATTTTGACTTTTAATTTCTAATTTTTAGATATAAATTAGTTTATCTAGCTTTGAAGTAATAATTAAGCAATTAATTAAGAAATAGCTTAAAAATAAATTGTAAAAGTATTTCTAATTTTAAGATCCAAATCCACATCATTCCACCATCATCAAGACCAGGTAATACCTCATAAATGAAACCCTAATCGTTTTTGCTAAATTTTTATGAAACAACATATGTGGTTAATTGAATTAGGCTCCCTTTCTTTTTGTTGAAATTATATGTGGTTTTCTGTGGTTAATTGAATTAGGTTTAAGATGGATACGAGTTGGATGTCTTTACCTAGATTTACCATTGAATATAAAAAAGGTCTTGACGACTTTCTTGATCATATATTCTATAATGAGGGTAAAAATGGACAGATTTCATGTCCATGTATTGATTGTGGCGGATATGGGTAGATCGGGCGGAGGCTACAACACATCTGTTATGTGTCGGGTTTATGAAAGGTTATACAATTCCACCTTTCAGTTCCAAATCAAGTGATGCTCCAATGTTGGATCTTTGAAGATGACATGCAACGGTTGGTGAATGATGCCTTCCATCGGTTTGGTGATGACACACTAACCGATGACATGGGAACCAAACTGAAAGTATGAGTATGCCAAACCTAAAGGCGAAAATTTTTTATAAAGTGTTGGGAGAGGCAAAGAAACCACTATATCATGGGTGTAAGTTATCAGTTCTTTCTTTTATCATTAGACTATTTCATGGTAAGTGTGTTGGGAAATGTAGTGATAATGGTTTCAGCAAGATGCTAGATACAATGAGGAAAGCCTTCCCCGATGCTTCTATACCAAAGTCATTGTATGAACTAAGGAAGATAATTCGAGAGTTGGGACTTAGTTATGATAAAATTGATGCATGTCCTAATGATTGTATCTTTGTCTGGAAAGAAAACATGAATAAAACAGAATGTGATATATGCCATACGTCAAGGTATAAAGCAAGTGAAGATGATTGTGCAGATGAGTCAACCACAGCTGATACACGTAAGAAGATTGGAGCAAAGGTGTTGCGTCATTTTCCGCTCTTACCTCGATTGCAAATGTTATTTATGTCATCTAAAACAGCCGCCTCCATGAGATGGCATGAAGAGAGTCGCATGAAAGATGGTTACTTGAGACATCTGCAGATTCCCGGCATGGAAAGCATTTGATTTTAAGTATGATAAGTTTGCCAAAGAATCTCGTAATGTCAGGCTTGGTTTAGCGAGCGATGGGTTTAACCCTTTTGGAACAATGAGTGTTTCTCATAGTACATGGCATTTGTTTTGACGCCATATAATCTACCTCCTTGGATGTGCATGCAGAAACCTTATTTCTTTCTAACGTTACTTATACCTGGCCCATCTGCTCCTGGAAATAATATAGATGTCTATATGGAACCGTTAGTTCTTGAGCTAAAGGAGTTGTGGATCGTAAAGGAGTAGACACTTATGATGCATCAACAAAAAGTAACTTTCGGATGCGTGCTTGTTTGTTATGGACGATCAGTGACTTTCCTGCTATGCAAATTTATCGGATGGAGCACCAAACGTAAACTTGCATGTCCTAACTGCCATAAACATACAAAATCAACACGCTTGAGTCATGGCAAAAAACAATGTTTTATGGGACATCGTCGATATTTGCCTATTGATCATGATTTTAGAAGAGATACAAACTCTTTTGATGGCACAGAAGAACTAGACAGGCAACCCCGTGGCTTAAGAGGACAAGAAGTACTTGATGAGTTAGATGGTTTTGAAGTTAAATTTGGAAAACTTGTGAAGAGCAACCCAAATTTACCTTTTAATTGGAAGAAGAAAAGTATTTTTGTTGAGTTACCGTACTGGAAAGATAACTTGCTACGCCATAATCTAGATGTAATGCATATTGAGAAGAATGTTTGTGACAGTGTCCTTGGAACGCTAATGAATCTAGATGGGAAGACCAAGGATCATATAAAAGCACGCCTAGATTTACAAGAAATGGGCATTAGACCTAAACTTCATCCTATAGTTCAAGATAACAACAAAGTTTATTTGCCACCTGCTTGTTTCTCAATGGATAAAAAAGAGAAAGATATTTTTTGTCGTGTGCTTAAGAAGGTAAAAGTTCCAGATGGTTATGCAGCTAATATATCAAGATGCGTAGAGTTAAAACCTCCAAAACTATTTGGACTTAAAAGTCATGATTGCCATATTTTGATGCAGCGGTTGCTTCCCATTGCCTTGCGAAATGTGTTGCCTAAGCACGTGCGCTATACTGTGATGAAGCTATGTCGTTACTATAAACAATTATGCGCAAAGGTTCTTAATCCAAATGATTTGGTTCAAATGGAAACCGAGATTGGAAAAATACTTTGTGATTTAGAAAGGATTTTTCCGCCATCATTCTTTGATGTCATGGTTCATCTTTCGTTCATCTTGCTTCAGAGGCCAGATTAGGAGGGACAGTTCATTACCGTTGGATGTATCCAATCGAGAGGTGCACATTACTATTATAGTAAATACCTTTATTAACAAATATTATTGAATCTAAAATTATTGGTTTTGATATCTCAGGTATTTAGCTACATTAAAATCTTCGTGAAACAGGAATAACTTAGAGGGTTCCATTGCATAAGGATATCTAGCTGAAGAGTGTGTGTCGTTTTGTTCATTGTACTTATCCAGTGATGTTGAGACCGTACATAATAAGAAAAGTCGAAATAATGATGAAGATGGTTATGAGGATGTTTTACCTATCTTTTCTATGGCGGGTCGACCGATAGGTGCTACAAAGGTAGAAATGATGGAACTTGACATTTTGGCTAAAGCACATTCATATGTGTTGTTCAATTGTAGTGAAGTTGATGAATTTCGAACGTAATTAATTATATTAGTTGTGAGTTTCATAAATTATATTATACGATTATTAGTTGTCGTTGTTATCATCATTATCATCTGTTAACACTGCAGTGAACATCTGGCATTGGTTCATCATCAAAATCGGAGAAAACGTAAGCGTGACATTCAACGTTTACATAGTGAGACTTTTGAGTCGTGGTTTCAAGATCATGTAAGGCATATACACAGGTTTATTACTTTTGAAAAATAATTATAATGACATAGCATTTTTGACCTACTAATAACAAAACAATTAACACATCTTGCCTTATTTCAGGTTGAGGAGCTACATGCTAGAGGGGATCACAGAATCACAGAAAGTCTAAGGTGCTTGGCAAGTGGTCCATCTGAGTATGTGAAAAAATATAAGGGATTTATCATAAATGGTTTCGGATTTCACACAAAAGATGTAGAACATAATAGGAAAACACAGAATAGTGGGGTTAATCTTCAGGCCATGACAAATTACTCAAGTGCTACAGATAACAATCCTATCGCGGGAGATGTAACTTACTACGGGGTTTTGAATGATATAATTGAGTTGGAGTATGGTATTGACAAGATGACAACGGGGTTTTGAACGATTGTGATTGGATTTCGAATGGTTCAAGGAAAAAAGAAGATGACAACGGGTTTACTCTATTGAATTTTGAAGGATTGAAGGCTCATAACGAGCCTTTTATACTAGCTTCTCAAGCACATCAAGTATTTTACGTTGCAGATAGTGTTGACAAAGGATGGCAAGTTGTGATCAAGACAGCGCCCAAACATGTTTATGACATGGATGAACAAACAAGTCTTGATGACGTGGAAACACATTTGCAGGGTGACTCATTTATGTGTCCTCAACATGACGAAACAATGGATATTGAATTGGTTAGAGGTGGTTTCGATGGAACCGTTGTGGACAACAATGACTTAGTTATTGCCGATAAAGAAGATCCAGTTGAAGAAGCTTAATGATTTCAATTAGCTAAATAATAATAGTCCCTGTTTTATGTAAAATTAGTTGTTAAGAATCAATGACAATCCTCATTACTGTTTGTATAACTCTTTCTTATACATTTGTTATTTAAATTTAGGTAATTTTAACTTTTTAGCTTCTTGTTATTTATATTTTCACTTTGAGATCTCAAAACAACCACCTTAAGGGGTGTTTTGGATCAAATGGGTCAAACGGGTCAATATGGCTTATCACTGTTTGGCTCAAATGCCCACATAAGAGCTTAATTTCTGCTTATTCACTTGTTGTTCTCTTCTGTTTTTTGTTTCCTTTAGTAGCTTGTACTCTGACTAGAAATTCTGAGCTTAATTAGGATTCTAGATCTTATCTTGTTGCTTTAATTTGGTCTGCTAATCACCCCATTAGGACTGAGATGCCCTGCACTCAGTCATTTTGGTTTTTTAATCAAGCCTAGTTTATTTTGTGAGTGCAATTCTGGCTTAGTATAGTACAGCAATAATGCACCAAATTAACCATTATCATTGATAGATAATGTTGAATACACACAGACCTTGACAGATCTTGAGCACTCGTGGATCGTTAGTGTTGCCTATGTAATCACAAGCAAACTAATAGAAAATCTCTACAACCCGTATTCTATAGCGGAATGTAAATACAAGCTGTTATAACTAAGAACACTTAGATCCTCTATGGATCTTTTTATTAACTGAAACTCTATGTTTCGAATTTGTCTTTTTTTATTACAAACTATTAAGTTCCTTTTATAGACAAGGAACCCTAAACTATTACCACTCAATCGACTAAACATGCAAGCATGCATTTAATGACTAAACACTAAACAATATTGAAAGCGATACATTAATACCCATGCTAAACTTCGGGCAAAGTTCAAGAATAATGATGGGTTAGCATTTAAATAATAAAACGCATGCTGATCCTAGTCAGCTTCCACCCTTCAGAGAAACAGGCAAGCGCTTTTAATCTTCATGCAAGAATCTCTTCTTGCAGATTCGCTTCTACTTCAGCAGAATCCTTGGCAGTATGACAGCAGAATACCTACTTAGCATAATTCCCAACAATCCTCCCCTAAACTGGAATTTGACTTGGTTAAGTTCCAGTTTCCTAACCTTGAAAGATCTTAGAGACTAAAGTAATAGAGGATTGTTCTCAAACATCAGTAGCAAAGAACCAAGAATAAGCTTGATGAGTGCTTATTCACTCATCATTTTTACCCATCTAAGCCCACAAAAATGTCTAAAGACACTGAAATATAACCAATTATGCTGCAGATATCCTTGGAATGTGTTTTTACGTGTTTCAGGTACAAAGGATCGAAAACAGGGCAAAAACGGACAGAATTGAGCTTGGAATGGAAAACGTGCTTTGCAAACAGAGCCGGATGCGGATTTTCTACATTTTCGGAGCCCGGGATACACATTTGGGAGTGAGCTTGGGGAATCAGATCAAAAACCTATCCCTAAATCCAAATTACCAATTTACCCTCTACCCGAACCCAAAATTACCATTTTACCCGTTTTCACAAAAATCCTAAAACACTCTTTCTTTCTAAATCCTAAATTTTATTTAAAACCAATTATTTTTCAAAAATCAATTTTTATTAAAAGTTTTCTTTCAAAAAAAAAATGTTTAAAACAAAAATACAACTAAATACCTTTTATAAAATCCCAAAAATAAAAACCTTAAACTATTTTTGAACCCCTTTCTTTTAAACTACTTGACCCCAATAACCAATTTGACCCTTTCTTCTCTGTTTTACCCAAAACAGGAAAACACAAAATAAAACAACCCCAAACCCAGCTTTACCCATCCTTGGCGCCAAAACAAACCTTGTCTTCTTCCCCATGTCCCTCTCAACCCCCTGGTCCCCAGCTCATACCCTCCCCCACATCCCACATGGTCTCTTATTTCCATGTTGGCAATCCAACACACCCTCATTGGACATCAAGAAGATGGACGGCTTAGATGCATCCCTTTGTGCCCAAGCTCAAAGGAAAGGCTAAGATTGAAGCTGAAGAAGCACAAATGCCATTTCTCTCATTTGTCTCACAATAGAAGCACAAGCAGAAACTTTTAAAGACCTAAGCTACTAGTATAAATAGAACCATTTGTAAGCCTTTCAAAGGCACCTAGGAAATTTAGTTTTAAATTAGTTTTAATTTTAATTGTAATGTTTTTCTTTATAAATGAAAAAGTTTTTATGTTCTGTCTCATTTTCTGCTTATTAAGCAAATAAGCACTTTAGTGCTTATTGGCTTATTATCCCTTATTTATCAGTTCTAGAGTTTTATTTTGAGTGCAAAGTAGTTTTTAAAAGGAAAAATCCAAAGTTTGCTTTCAAAAAAAAGAAAATATATCAGTTTCCAAACACTTAAGCCCTGTACAGGGGTGTTTGGTTTTGGGTCTCAAGTGGGTCAAAACAGATTTCTACCCACTTTGACTTTACAAGTCAAAGTGGTTTTAAGGTTTGAAAGTTGATAAGGTAGTAACAAAGTTGATTTAACTCCTTTTGCTAAGTTTTGAAAAGAAAAAAAACACCATAACTGTTTCTGTCTCAGCAGCTAATAGCCCAAGTGGGCTCCATTCTCAGATTTTTCATCAGCTTATTACTTGGTATTATAAGCTGAAAATTGGTATGCATAATCTTGGGTTGGTCGTCTAGCTTTTCCACATTTTTGTTGAATTTTATCTTAGCTTATAAGTAGCTTTTTAGGAGCCCCAAACTAGCCCCTTAGACTACCCACTGCTGCAGCAAAACAGTGTACTGCAGCCCCTTTACAGCCCATTTAGCTTATTTTATTGCTTATTTCATCATCCCTTAGCTTATTTAGGTATATTAGGGACTTATTAGATAAATTAGATTAGGTTAGATTGCTTATTAGTGCTTATGTTTGCTTAATTGTCCATTTTATTCTAGCTTAAGATTCCCATAGCATAGCTTGTTATCCCAACTGCTTATTTCCTAGATAGCTTATACCCAAACTGCTTATCCTGTTTCCCCCCCCCCCTTAGTTCCATTACAGTCAAGTATCTTAACTCTTGTCTTATGTTGCATAGCTTATTTGATCTCTTTGTGAAGCTTCCTAACTGTTGTACATGCATTTAGAGGGACTGAGTTGAATAAGCAGTTTCAAACTGCTTATTCTTTAGTTTGAAAAGAAAAGTTTTCATAAAAAGTTGTTATTTTCATGTCCTTATCAATTTGCAAAAAGAAAAGTTGAAGAAAAAAAATGTTTGAAAAAAAATGCGTTGCTGGGATTTGATCTCTGCCACCTGACTCACCACACACGCTCCTTACCATCTGCCCTAGGGTCTTTCTTCATGAAATTCTTGCACACTTAGACATTTAAACACCAGTTCAGTTTTAGCTTACTAGCTTATTTCACCTTTTATCTGCTTATTTCCAAACGTAGTACCACACCTTTTTATTTTTCCCAAAATCAGTAGGACTTAAAGTATTTTTAGTAAAATTTTCAGATTTTTCCAAAATAGTTTAGTATTTTTATAATTAAATTAGATTAATTAGATTTTAATTCGTAATAAATAATTTAAAAAGTCGAAAAAATACCAGCTTTTTCCCAAAATTATTTTTAGTCGTTTAGAACGTAGGAAAATTAGTTTTACATCCTTAGGCCTTAAATTTCATCATTTTTTACTTTTGAGGCTCGGATTAGCCTGGGTTTTCACATTTTTGCATATTATCACTCTAGGACTTAGTGTAACTTAATTTTATTATTCCGTATGCTTAGTAGTAGTTAGATCATTATTTACTTTGTTCCCGTAGCCTTAATTACTTTCCCTTTAGTTAATTTGTAGAAAACGTAATCAAAAACAAAAACCCGTAACATCGAGCATTTTAATAACAAACCTCAAACGAAATTCTCAATTCACACCTCGTTGGGAAACGACCGGCGGATATCCTTATCCCATCACATATCTCACTCACGGAATTTGATTGACTAACCTTTTTCCTAAAAGGTTTTCGATTCGATTCTCGTGTTTATTTTGATATTGATATTCTTATACTATTTCATCCATACACACCACCCTTAAACCTTCATTATCAGCGAATCAGTGTCTGAACCATTTTAAGTTTCTTACGGTTAGTCATTCACAAGTGGCTAGCTTGTGTGAGATAACTTGACGTGTTCGGCATTGAATCAAAATTTTGGCGCCGCTGCCGGGGAGGTTGTGTTGCGACAATATCGTTACGGTTTGACGATTAGTGACTTGAAGAACCTTCCTCGTGAAGTTATTGCTTTTTGAAAAATTATAAAACACAAAAATATTTTCCTTTTTATTTTGTATATATATATAAAAGATAAAAATACAAAAAGATTTTCCCTTTTGTTTTAAATAAAATAGAAGACACAATCAATATAACACTTCTCAACTTGAGTGTTATCATTATAAGTTCCCGAACAAAAGATTAAAAACTTGCCTTTGTGTCTAGCTCGTGATTTGGTTTTCTTCTATCGGTTTAACAAACTGTGTGAGGGGTATAAGGACGGCCTGACATTAAATTGCGGGTGAAAAGAGACGGGTTTTTAATAAGCTTGCCTTGACCTACTAAGTCTCCCCGCTCCTTTGTGCGTTTTACTTATAAAAGTGATCATTTCACGTGGGATTATTGGTTTAAGTTCACTGTGTTTTGCCTCGGTCTTGTTTTAATTGAAAGTGTTTTGGTAGTGCATGCGCGATCGTTCTTCTAACTCTTCTAGTCCCCTTCTTGAACTCGCCACAATTCCGCGAAGACGAAATAGACGTCCCCCGCCAATAGTCGAACCCGAGATTCGTACTAATCCCGACCCCATTCCTGAAATGGCGGAGGATAACCGTTCTATGTTGGAACAACTCCAAGCACCCACCGAGGGTTATGGAGAAGCTATCGTCGTTCCACCAATCGTTGCCGACAATTTTGAGCTCAAACACGGATTGATTAACTTGGTATCGTCAAGCCAATTTTACGGATTTGAGAGAGACGATCCTCACTCTCATATCCGACGGTTTAACAAGCTCACGTCTACAATCAAATATCGAAACGTGCCGGAAGAAGCAATCAAACTACTTCTTTTCCCGTTTTCACTTGAGGGGCCGCCGGATTTGGCTCAAACAACCCCTCAATCAATCACCACATGGGAAGATTTAGTTTCGAAATTCACTAACGAATTCTTCCCACCACAAAAGACAACACACTTAAAAATGAAATCACAAAGTTTACACAAAAATTTGATGAATCATTTAGTGATGCTTGGGATCGTTTCAAGGACTTACTTCGTCAATGTCCTCACCATGGCTTTTCCGAGTTACATCAACTCGATACTTTCTACAATGGTTTGAATGAAAACGATCAAGACTCTCTCAATGCCGCCGCCGGTGGTAATCTCTTGACACGCTCTCTACGAAGATGTGTTGTCCATTATTGAGAACAAGTCTAAAGTCCGCACCTCACGAAGCAAACCGATTGCTTCGCGGTAGAATGCTTCACCTTCTTCGGAAAATGTCTCTAGCACGGATGCTAAGATTGAAAAGCTTACCGATGCTATCCAAGCATTGGTTCTCTCAAAATCTCTTTCTTCTCCATCTCCAAATCCACCCGCTCAAGTCAAAGCGGTGGCAACTACTTGTACTACTTGTGGTGGGCCTCATGCTTACTACAATTGTACCGCTACGGATGGTAATCCTTTTGAAGCAAATGCCGTAGCTGGGCCGTACAATCAAGGAGGTAATCAATACCGTCCTCAAGTTGACCCGAGCTATCGTGCTAGCAATCAAGGACCACCCGGTTTTCCTCAACCTAACAATCAAAATAGGTTCAATCAAAATCAAGTGAAAGGGCAAAATGTTCCATATCAAGCGCCGATGAACCAATACCCTCCCCAAGGGGGTAATCTCAATCATGGTTATCAAGCTCCTAATTACCAACCCCCGCTTGGCCCCTCTATTGAACTTTCCAACTACATTAAGTCTAATGAGGTTACAATTAGGGGTTTGCAAAGCCAAATCACTACTTTGAGAAATGATTTCCAAACTTCAATGTCAAAACAAGGAAACGAGTTAAAAAATGAGTTGAACAAAACGAACAACAAAATTGATCAAAATCAAAACAAAATTGAAAATATGTTCAATAGTATCATGTGTCAAATGAATCAAGCTTCAACTTCTAAAACCCTTCCGGGTAATACAATTCCAAATCCGAAGGGAGAGTTGAATGCTATTGCCACCCGAAGTGGTAAGACATATGATGGACCTTCGATGCCTATACCCTCTCCGGTGAGGGAGGTAGCACAAGAAACCGAGGTGACAAAGGACAAGGTGCATTCTACAAGCCCACAAAATACCGCACACGTCCAACCTCCGGTAGTCCAAATTTCCATTCTGGAGCCCGATGTTCCGAAGATTAAGCCTTCAATCCCTTATCCTTCAAGGCTTAATGATCAAAAGGTCCGCGACAAATCTAATCAACAAATGGAGAAGCTTATCCAAATCTTCAAAGATTTGCACTTCGAGATTAGTTTCGCGGATGCTCTCCTTCTAATGCCCAAGTTTGCTCCGACGATCAAAAGCTTGTTGAGCAACAAAGAAAAAATTTCTGAGTTGGCTAAAACTTCCTTGAACGAGAATTGTTCGGCGGTTATCCTTAAAAAACTTCCCGAAAAGTTAGGAGACCCCGGAAAATTCCTAATCCCGTGTGATTTTCAAGGGATAGTTCAATGCTCCGCTTTGGTCGATCTTGGCGTAGAGCATTAACTTAATGCCACACTCTATGTGGAAGAAGCTTTCGTTACCCCCACTCACACCTACATGTATGATCCTCGAGCTTGCCGACCGGAGTACAATTCTCATCCGTTAGGTATAGCCGAGGATGTTTGTGTAGTAGAGAATTTTATTTCCCCGCCGACTTTGTTGTCGTCGAGTTTGATGCCGATCCCCGAGTACCCTCATCCTTGGGAGGTGCTTCTTAAAAACGGGTCGTGCATTGATCGACGTTGATGAAGGGGAAATTACTTTGAGGGTAAACAAAGAAGCCGTAACTTTTAATCTTGATCAAGTTACGAGATACTCCCCCGTTTATGACGATACGTCCGTCAACAAAATTGATGTCATTGACATTGTGTCGGAGGAGTATTCTCAAGAAATTCTTGGATTCTCGAGTGGCAATCCCACTTCGGTTGATCCCATCATTGCTCTCTCTTCCCCTTCCCTCACTCCATTTAACAATGAGGAAAGTGACTTTATCTTGGAAGAGATTGAAGCTTACTTGTCTAGTGATTCCGTCCCATGGGAAATTGATCACGCTCCCATCGACATCGAGGGAGATATTCTTCTCATCGAGAAGATGCTCAATGATGATCCATCATCACTCCCTCCTCAAGAACTTCATATTGAGGAAATCAAAAACATTGAAAATGCTAATGATCCTCCGAAGGTCGAACTTAAGGACTTACCGCCTCATCTTGAGTATGCATTTTTGGAGGGTGACAATAAATTACCCGTTATAATTGCTAAAGATTTGAGTGAGGAGGAAAAAGCCGCTCTCATAAAGGTTTTGAAGTCACACAAGCGAGCCATTGCTTGGAAACTTTCCGACATTAGGGGTATTAACCCGAAATTTTGTACACACAAGATTCTAATGGAGGATGACTTCAAACCGGCGGTTCAACATCAAAGAAGAGTGAATCCTAAAATTCACGAGGTTATCAAACAAGAGGTCCTAAAACTTCTTGATGCCGGATTGATTTACCCTATCTCGGATAGTTCTTGGGTGAGCCCAGTTCATTGTGTGCCCAAAAAGGGTGGCATCACCGTTGTTGAAAACGAAGAAAACGAGTTGATTCCTACTCGATTGGTCACGGGATGGCGTGTTTGCATTGACTACCGAAAGTTAAATGAAGCCACCCGTAAAGACCACTTTCCTTTACCCTTCATGGATCAAATGCTTGAGAGATTAGCGGGAAACGAATACTATTGTTTTCTCGATGGTTTCTGGGTTATTTCAAATACCCATAGATCCTCATGACCAAGAGAAGACCACATTCACGTGCCCTTATGGAACGTTTGCTTACGGCGCATGCCTTCGACTTATGCAACGCTCCCGGTACATTCCAAAGGTGCATGATGGCCATCTTCCACGACATGATCGAGGAAACTATGGAGGTCTTTATGGATGATTTTTCGGTCTTTGGGGATTCTTTCAAATCATGTCTCTCCCATTTGGACAAGATGCTTAAACGTTGTGAAGACACAAATCTTTGTCTAAATTGGGAGAAAAGTCATTTCATGGTCAAAGAGGGCATAGTCCTCGGCCATAAGATCTCTAAAAGCGGGATTGAGGTTGATAAGGCTAAAGTTGATGTCATATCCAAATTGCCTCATCCCACCACCGTTAAGGGTGTTCGGAGTTTTCTAGGTCACGCCGGCTTCTATCGTCGATTCATTAAAGATTTCTCGAAAATAGCCCGGCCGATGACCCGTCTTCTTGAAAAAGATACTCCGTTCATCTTCTCCAAAGAATGCATTGAAGCTTTCCAAACTTTAAAGAAGAAACTTACGGAAGCTCCTATTCTCGTTGCCCCTGATTGGGACCTACCTTTCGAGCTTATGTGCGACGCTAGCGACTTTGCTCTAGGTGCAGTCTTGGGGCAACGAAAAGCAAAACATTTCCAGCCTATACACTATGCTAGCAAAACTTTGACCGAAGCTCAAGCATTACACTCGACGGAAAAGAATTACTAGCCATGGTGTATGCTTTCGAGAAGTTTCGACCATACTTGATCTTGTCTAAAAGCATAGTGTATACGGATCACTCGGCCCTCAAATATCTCTTTGCAAAGCAAGATGCAAAGCCGAGATTGCTCCGGTGGGTTCTCCTCCTACAAGAATTTGATATCATCGTTGTGATAAAAAGGAGCCGAGAACCTCGCGGCTGATCACTTATCCCGTCTTGAAAATCCTCACCAAGGTGTGCTCGAGAAAAAGGAAATCAATGAAACATTTCCTCTCGAGACACTTAATGTGGTATCTCTAAGTGGAAATTCTAGTACCCCATGGTTTGCCGACTTTGCAAACTACCATGCGGGAAACTTTGTTGTTAAAGGGATGTCGTCCCAACAGAAAAACAAATTCTTCAAAGATGTTAAGCATTACTTTTGGGACGACCCCTACTTGTTCAAAGTCTGTGCGGATCAAGTCATCCGACGGTGTGTTCACGGCCAAGAAGCCGTTGATATTCTCAACGCTTGTCACAATGGACCCACGGGGGGACATCATGGCCCGAACTACACCGCCAAGAAGGTGTTTGATTTCGGTTTCTATTGGCCCACAATCTATCGCGATGCCCATGACCTAGTCAAATCATGTGACGCTTGTCAACGTCACGGCAAAATCTCGCAAAAGGATGAAATGCCTCAAAATGCAATCCAAGTGTGCGAGATCTTTGACGTGTGGGGCATCGACTTCATGGGCCCGTTCCCGTCTTCTCGAGGGAACAAGTATATACTCGTGGCGGTCGATTACTTGTCTAAATGGGTTGAAGCGAAAGCGCTCCCCACCAACGACGCCCGAGTAGTTGTGAAATTTCTGAAATCTCTCTTTGCTCGTTTTGGAACTCCCTGTGCCATCATTAGTGATGCGGTATGCGCACTTTTGCAATGACCAATTCGCAAAGTCATGCTTAAAACCACGGTGTCACTCACCGTCTTGCTACCGCGTATCATCCACAAACTAGTGGTCAAGTGGAAGTCTCAAATCGTGGCCTAAAAAGAATTCTTGAAAGGACCGTAGGCGAAAACCGTGCCTCTTGGTCGGATAAACTAGATGATGTACTCTGGGCCTTTCGCAACTTACAAAACACCTATTGGTTGTACTCCTTATAAGCTTGTGTACGGAAAGGCGTGTCATCTACCGATCGAGCTCGAGCACAAAGCCTATTGGGCCTTGAAGCATGCTAACTTTGATCTCAAGTCCGCGGGTGATCACCGAAAAGTTCAACTCAATGAATTAAATGAACTTCGTGATCAAGCCTACGAGAACTCTTTAATCTACAAAGAGAAGACAAAGAAGATCCATGACTCCAAAATCAAGAACCGCGTTTTTAACGTTGGTGACCGAGTCCTTATTTTCAATTCTCGATTGAAGCTCTTCTCGGGGAAACTTAAAATCCGTTGGACTGGGCCGTTCACCATTGCCAAAGTTTTTCCTTATGGTGCCGTCGAGTTATCTCAAAACGACGGACCAAACTTCAAAGTGAACGGCCATAGATTGAAACATTATTTTGGAGGGGACATACCTCAATTGGTTGTCCCGGATCTCCAAACCTTCCCCATGAACCAATGAATTAGGGGTCGAGTCAAGCTAGCGACTCGGTTAACAAAAACAATAGCATTTCATGGGTGTCCACCCATGTTTCTATCTTCTTTCTCTTTTCTAACACTAAGTGTGGGGGGAAACCCCACTGATGTTTGCTTGTTGTGTTTGCTCTCTGTTTTCAGGATTCCCGTAGATCGTGATGATTGATGCTTTGTTTTCAATCCAGCCGCCCAATATTCGATCTTTTTGCTAACAATTATCTAGGGATATCTTTATTAATCCTTTTGTGAAAAAAAGATTTCGCTTCCACACTTGGCTAGTAGTATTACCTTTTTCCGTTCTATAGTTTCGGCTCCGGCCGGTACTTTGAATATTGAGGGCAATATTCAATTCTAAGTGTGGGGGGAATTCTAGCGAATTTTGATCACATTATGTACCTTCTAGTACCCTAGCACCCGCGTTTTGACCAAAAATTTTAAAATTTTATCGCTTTAAGTCAAGTATTTACATTTACAAGAAGTGCTTTGCACAAAAATAAAGCATTGATGCTTCGGTATTAATGGTAGTTTAGTCTTGATTAGGCTAGAACAAGGGGAATCCCGACTCTGCTAGAGTGTTGATCTAGCTGCTCTCTTAACATTTAGGCTAAGGTTTTACGCGTTGTGCAAATGAAAATGCTAAGCGTGGAGTAGTTGGTTCTCTTTAGAGCTTATATACGTAATCTATGGCTTTTTCTCCCAGAAGCTAACTAATTGGACTTAAATACGTGCTCATTGTCAAATTTTGAACATTCAAATCGTCTTGTTACAATAAAAAGTTTTTAACCAAATTGATTTAGAGTCCGAGTTCAACTTTTTATTTAAATTTTCGAGAAAGCATACTTTCTTATAATCTGAATAATGTTGCAAAATGAAAGTATCGAAAGTTGCTTGAATGATGCAAAAGTTGTAAGTTTAAAGTCAAAAGTGAAAAAAAAAGTTGAAAAATGAAAAATGAAAAAATATGAGTTGCGTGAATAAAAGCACTAAGTTGCTTATGAATAAATGTGTGAAACTTGCTTTTTCTTAAATTTAAATCGGAAGTTGAACTCGTATTCGTCAAAGTTGTCTAAAAGTTTGACGGTAATTTGGAAATCCTTGATTTCAAAGATCCAGAAAGCTCCGATACTATTCTCGAGGGTGAAAACCTAGCCTCCTTAAAAGGACTAGCTGAGAAGAAAGTCGCAACATGGAGTGATCTCACCTTTGAATCTCGAATTTCTAAATTGTCGTCGGTTGTGATCCATTTAGGTTTTGTTTTAACTTAACGGTAGCTTCGTAAATCTTTGGAGTCGAATTCCCTCTAATTCCGGTACTATTCTCTGTGAGGTGTCAAAAGCCCGGTCACTTAAAACTAATGTTTTGGGATGTGCCGAGAAGAAAGCCGCTACATGGAAGAGGCCCTTTCGATCCTTAGACTTTCATCGTTTCCGGTGAGTTAGTACTTTGGTTAAGTGGATAACAACCATAACAAATGTCGATTTCAATGGTCAAACTTTTGAAAATGAGCACACACACTTACATTTTATAAATTGCGGGAGTAAAAAGTTAAGTCTCGACTTACATAGATTATTTGTATAAGTAGTGTTAGCATTTTACAAAAACGTTTGCACAATAAGTTTAAGCTTGGTTTGAGAGTATAAAAAAGAGGATGACGATTATAATTCCCCGGAGACACCCATTTTGTGTGAATCCCGTTCTATGATGCCATGCTTTGATGATCAAGCATGTTATTTATTTACGTTCAAGTTTTAAATTTCTCGTAGTTGAATAAAAAGTCGAAACGGGGTATTCTTGGTATTTTTGATCCTTTCATTACTTCATATGATCGGATTGCTAGGGACTAGCAATTGATAGTGTGGGGGATTTGATGAGTGCTTATTCACTCATCATTTTTACCCATCTAAGCCCACAAAAATGTCTAAAGACACTGAAATATAACCAATTATGCTGCAGATATCCTTGGAATGTGTTTTTACGTGTTTCAGGTACAAAGGATCGAAAACAGGGCAAAAACGGACAGAATTGAGCTTGGAATGGAAAACGTGCTTTGCAAACAGAGCCGGATGCGGATTTTCTACATTTTCGGAGCCCGGGATACACATTTGGGAGTGAGCTTGGGGAATCAGATCAAAAACCTATCCCTAAATCCAAATTACCAATTTACCCTCTACCCGAACCCAAAATTACCATTTTACCCGTTTTCACAAAAATCCTAAAACACTCTTTCTTTCTAAATCCTAAATTTTATTTAAAACCAATTATTTTTCAAAAATCAATTTTTATTAAAAGTTTTCTTTCAAAAAAAAAAAAAAAAAAAAAAATGTTTAAAACAAAAATACAACTAAATACCTTTTATAAAATCCCAAAAATAAAAACCTTAAACTATTTTTGAACCCCTTTCTTTTAAACTACTTGACCCCCAATAACCAATTTGACCCTTTCTTCTCTGTTTTACCCAAAACAGGAAAACACAAAATAAAACAACCCCAAACCCAGCTTTACCCATCCTTGGCGCCAAAACAAACCTTGTCTTCTTCCCCATGTCCCTCTCAACCCCCTGGTCCCCAGCTCATACCCTCCCCCACATCCCACATGGTCTCTTATTGCCATGTTGGCAATCCAACACACCCTCATTGGACATCAAGAAGATGGACGGCTTAGATGCATCCCTTTGTGCCCAAGCTCAAATGAAAGGCTAAGATTGAAGCTGAAGAAGCACAAATGCCATTTCTCTCATTTGTCTCACAATAGAAGCACAAGCAGAAACTTTTGAAGACCTAAGCTACTAGTATAAATAGAACCATTTGTAAGCCTTTCAAAGGCACCTAGGAAATTTAGTTTTAATTTTAATTGTAATGTTTTTCTTTATGAATGAAAAAGTTTTTATGTTCTGTCTCATTTTCTGCTTATTAAGCAAATAAGCACTTTAGTGCTTATTGGCTTATTATCCCTTATTTATCAGTTCTAGAGTTTTATTTTGAGTGCAAAGTAGTTTTTAAAAGGAAAAATCCAAAGTTTGCTTTCAAAAAAAGAAAATATATCAGTTTCCAAACACTTAAGCCCTGTACAGGGGTGTTTGGTTTTGGGTCTCAAGTGGGTCAAAACAGATTTCTACCCACTTTGACTTTACAAGTCAAAGTGGTTTTAAGGTTTGAAAGTTGATAAGGTAGTAACAAAGTTGATTTAACTCCTTTTGCTAAGTTTTGAAAAGAAAAAAAACACCATAACTGTTTCTGTCTCAGCAGCTAATAGCCCAAGTGGGCTCCATTCTCAGATTTTTCATCAGCTTATTACTTGGTATTATAAGCTGAAAATTGGTATGCATAATCTTGGGTTGGTCGTCTAGCTTTTCCACATTTTTGTTGAATTTTATCTTAGCATATAAGTAGCTTTTTAGGAGCCCCAAACTAGCCCCTTAGACTACCCATCACTTTCTTTAGCAGCAAACAGATTATCACTATCTTTCTGACCCCTTTGACCCATTTAGCTTATTTTATTGCTTATTTCATCATCCCTTAGCTTATTTAGGTATATTAGGGACTTATTAGATAAATTAGATTAGGTTAGATTGCTTATTAGTGCTTATGTTTGCTTAATTGTCCATTTTATTCTAGCTTAAGATTCCCATAGCATAGCTTGTTATCCCAACTGCTTATTTCCTAGATAGCTTATACCCAAACTGCTTATCCTGTTCTCCCCCCCTTAGTTCCATTACAGTCAAGTATCTTAACTCTTGTCTTATGTTGCATAGCTTATTTGATCTCTTTGTGAAGCTTCCTAACTGTTGTACATGCATTTAGAGGGACTGAGTTGAATAAGCAGTTTCAAACTGCTTATTCTTTAGTTTGAAAAGAAAAGTTTTCATAAAAAGTTGTTATTTTCATGTCCTTATCAATTTGCAAAAAGAAAAGTTGAAGAAAAAAAATGTTTGAAAAAAAATGCGTTGCTGGGATTTGATCTCTGGCCACCCAGCTCACCACACACGCTCCTTACCATCTGCCCTAGGGTCTTTCTTCATTAAATTCTTGCACACTTAGACATTTAAACACCAGTTCAGTTTTAGCTTACTAGCTTATTTCACCTTTTATCTGCTTATTTCCAAACGTAGTACCACACCTTTTTATTTTTCCCAAAATCAGTAGGACTTAAAGTATTTTTAGTAAAATTTTCAGATTTTTTCAAAATCATTTAGTATTTTTTATAATTAAATTAGATTAAATTAGTTTTTAATTCGTAATAAATAATTTAAAAGTCGAAAAAATACCCGGCTTTTTCCCAAAATTATTTTTAGTCGTTTAGAACGTAGGAAAATTAGTTTTACATCCTTAGGCCTTAAATTTCATCATTTTTACTTTTTGAGGCTCGGGATTAGCCTGGGTTTTCACGTTTTTGCATATTATCACTCTAGGACTTAGTGTAACTTAATTTTATTATTCCGTATGCTTAGTAGTAGTTAGATCATTATTTACTTTGTTCCCGTAGCCTTAATTACTTTCCCTTTAGTTAATTTGTAGAAAACGTAATCAAAAACAACAAAAAAAAAACCGTAACATCGAGCATTTTAATAACAAACCTCAAACGACATTCTCAATTCACACCTCGTTGGGAAACGACCCGGATATCCTTATCCGGTATCACATATCTCACTCACGGGATTTGATTGACTAACCTTTTTCCTAAAAGGTTTTCGATTCGATTCTCGTGTTTATTTTGATATTGATATTCTTATACTATTTCATCCATACACACCACCCTTAAACCTTCATTATCAGCGAGTCGATTCTGAAACGAACGTTTTAAGTTTCTTAAGGTTAGTCATTCACAAGTGGCTAGCTTGTGTGAGATAACTTGACGTGTTCGGCATTTTATCAAAGCTCATCTCTATGATGACCAATCTTTGAAACGCCAGGTCTTTGTAGCAACAATTGACATAGTGTACATGAAAACTCATTAGTTGCATACTATTCTCATCACATCCAGGTGTGTTAACTCACGAGAGAGGTGGATCTTTGAAAATAATGGATTTGATGTCTCTTTACCAATAGCCATTACTACTGGAGTAGCCAAATGTTTAAGTTAGAAAACTATGGTACACTGATAACCATCTGATTTATTGGCAAACCAGAAACCATATAAACGGGTTTGATGTGTCTTTACCTGTAGCCGTTTGCTCAGGACTAGTCAATTCTTAGAATTGGTGAATTGATAACCAAATATGGATTCTGTTGCCTTTACCACAAGCCATATACTTGTGGGCTAGCCAATTCTTGGATTCCAAAAGGAATATACCATGGTGAATTGATGACCATACAACACTCAGCAATAAAGCATGGGTGGTTGCAGACCCTATGATTTTGAGCAAATCATTACTGCTATCAACAGATTTGATGTGTCTTTACCAAAGTTGTACCCTTTGGACTAGCCAACTCTTCGATATACACAAGGTATATCTGGTGAGTTAAAACCATCAACTATGAACAACAAACCTGCAAAAGAAAGTTAGTTTTATTAACTAAGAAAGAAACTACCAAGTGTATATAATACAAATAGTACCAAAAGGAATATAAGAAGCGAAGACCATGAGAGATATCATTATGACGATGAAGAAGCAGCTTGATCTTGAAGGAGGTGAGTCTTGATCAATCTAACGAGTTGTTCAGCCTGGTCTTTCATTTCCCACTGGATCTGGAGGAATTTTCAATTTCTGAGTCAGCATCCTCTCCATAAGTCTTTTGGACAATGGGTAAGTTCTTTCGGCAAACATGCGGTGTGATTCCCCCCTTCGTCTCAACTACATGCACACAAGGCAGAGGATAGAATCTCCAGGACTCAACCCGCCATAAATGTGAGTTCTGCCAAATGGAATGTCCTTTATTATTGGGAGATTGAGAGCTAAACAGGACATGAAGATCTCCTAATAAAAACATCCTGGAACCCTGTGGTGCATTGTTGCAGTAATGGGAGGTAATGAGAGTGTACAGAGTAAGCAAGTCTGCCCTATCTACCAAATGAAGTATTTCCTTCAAAAAGGTGAACTCCATAGAAGTTTTGTCCTTTCGACGTATGACATTCAGCTCTTTGTTTGTCAAAGTCCAATTGATCAACACATTTTGATATCCATCAGGAAAATCAGAGGAAGACCCTTCTTTAATAAAGGTTGACTCATCAGACCTCAATATCCAAGGTATGATTTTGGCCATCCTCTTCTTCCTCCTTCCAGGCTTATAGATTCCTAAAGATGGTGCATCTTGAGGTTCTTCATTAGATTGGCTGGCACGACTAGAGGAAGGAGAAGCACCTTCACGAATGGCATTCATCCTTACTAGCAAATTTCTAGCCTTTCTAGTTTTTAAACTTGCTGTAGCAGCTTCCGAGCCAACAGATGCCACAGATGGAGTGGGAGCCGGTAAATTAGGTGCTTCAGGAAGAAATGGCAACTGGTTCAGAGATGGAGTCTTGTCAAGTGAGCTAGCAATCTCTGTAGGAGTTTCAGCAGAGACCATAGATGGTTCAGCAGAAGGAATCTTGTCAGATGAAGGAGTGGCTTGAGAAATTTCTTCAGGTATCAGTTGAGAGATCATCTTTGTTGTAATATCATCAAAAGTATCCACTACCTCAACAAACTTTGGTCTTTTGGCCTTTGGTGCAACTTCATTCCCAGCAATCTTTTTCAAGCAGGAAGTGTGAGATGAAGAGTACTTCATGATTTGATTATACTTGTGAATCAAAACATGATCAGGGAAAGCCTTGACTTGCTTCATTGACAGCCTAGAGTTATACAGAGTGGAGCTCTGGTTTTTCACCACAAGTCTCATTTGAGCTTTAGTGGGAGGTCTCTCTTTGTTCTTTTGGGCTGTGATGGCTCTCCTCTTTTTAGCTGCTTCTTGCTTCCTTTGTCTTCCACGAGCCATCATCAGTTCCACAAAACTTTCACTTTTGAAGTCTGCACCTAAGATACTCTGAGCAAGTGAAGGGTTTGATATGACTTGCTGAGTGTAAGCATCCCAATGAGTGTCAGGTAGCTTAGTACGCATTTCATCTAGTTCCCTTTGTCTTTCAGGAGGAAATACAGACGTAGATTGATCTTCAATCTGTTTAGCCATTTCTTCATCTTTCTTTCTCTCATTACACTCAGCTAGCATTCTGTCTTGTTCTCGCCTTTCCTCTTTTCTTACCAAGTCTGGACCAAGCTCATCTTCTACCATTAAACCTTTCCCTTTATCAGCAGGCTCCTTAGTACAATCATCTTCAGTAATATCAACTAAAAGGAATCTCAGTAGTAACTCCCAAATCAACTTCAGAAGAAACATGTTGTAAGGGTTCTTCAGCAGGAATGGACACTGATGGTTTTTGTATGACTGAAGATTGACCAAGTTCAGTAGCAACATCCTCCATTGGGGTATCAGTAGATGCAGCTTTGACAAACTCTGGTTCCTTGGATACTTCAGTAGATGCTTTATTCAAGTACGATCTCTTTCTCCTTTTATAAAGAACAAGTTCCTTCTTCTTTGAAGATTCCGCAACTACTGATGAAGGATCATTAAGAAACACATCAGCTAACATATCGAGAGACCCATCTGGGTTCTTCTTCTTCCTCCTCGGAAGAAACCACAAGCTTCCTTTTGGTGCCCTTTTCAAGTCTGTCTTCTAGGTCCTTAACTTTACTCTGTAGTTCTTCAATCTTACTACCAAGAGTAGACTTGGTTTCTACAAGTTCCTTTTTCAGACTAGACACCTCAGCTGCATACATGTTCACAAGATCATACACAGATGTGAGAGTAATAGGGTCCTCAGCAGATTGCTCTGTGGTAATGGGAGCTTCATTGGACCTTTCAGTAGAAACATGGTCATGCTCAAAATGAGGAGGTACCTCATTAAAAGTTTTCCTTTGAGGACTAGGTGTGGTCATCCTTCGGATCGGACTCAAACTCATCAAGAGGATCTTGTGTTGGTGGTGGAGTAGGACAATGTGCTAGAGTTGGTGTTGGTGGAGGCTGCTCTGGAGCAACATGAGAAGCTTCAGCAGAAAAGGAGGGCCCTCATCAATATAATCGATGGATTGCCATCAGTAGCAACAATGAAGAGGTGGGATGTTAGCAACATTCTCCTCATCAGCAGCATCATTGTCTTGAGGCAACATAGCTTCTGTCAACGGATAATGTGCCCCCTCAAAGTTAGTTCTCATAGAGGCAAAAGTTTGGCTGACAGAGCTCCTACGGCATAAAAGGCTTGGGTTTGGGTAGAGGTGTCTATGATTATTTGTAAGAATCTAGGGTACATTAAAAACTTATGTTGTTTCCTATTGATATTTTCAACCAAATTGTCAAAAATAAATTTAGAAAAATTATAAGTTATCCCTTGAGATAGACACACAATACCATATGCCAGTTGGGAAGAGAATTGATCCCATGCTCTTGATTTGTTGCTAATGCAGCTGAGCAAGCGTGTGAACCAAGAATCTCCACTTAGGGCAAAAATGCTTTTTCAACCATATGTCTGTCATGGTACCTTGATACCCAATAGCTCTCAGCCCCGTGAGTATTTCCTCAGTGCTAGTGTGAAATACCCCATCAGTATCATCCAAGTGAAGCTTTCTAATCGGCTCCTCTCGCTACTACATACTTTCTGTTCCGTCAATCATGGCGCAATCTCGTTTCACTCGTGTGGAAGCAGATGCCCAAAATTTTTTGACCAACGATTCATAAATTGCATTAGGAGAATCGCTTAGGGCATAGTGAATCTTTGATCTTTTCAAGAACTCTACCATAGGTACATACAGACTCATCACCTTTTGCATTTCGAAGCGCAACTTTGTTGTGATCCTTCTTGAATTGAAGAGCCATTTGATGAATTGATATTTTAGGGTCATGTTTCTCATAACAGTGAGGGTTTTTGGGTGTAGGAGAGGGGAAGGGTTTTTGTTTGAAGTGAAAAATAAGAGTGATGGTTTGGTAGAGGTTTGTGCAAAAATAGTCAAAAGTATTGGCACTGTATTGTTTGACTACGCTTACGTGTACATCTACTTTGACCATAGACAATTTAACTCTTCAGTAGAAACAGATACTCAATCTGCTGAAGTTATACAATTAAGTAGAAACCAACCCAAGACTAGGATATCTTTGGTAAGATTCTAGAATTACTGTGCCAACTAACTCGCATTAACTTACATTAAACCTCGAACCCGTCTATAAAATCATCCCAATGCATACTTCTCTCACATACTTTTACCCCAAATTACCATCACAAACCCTAGATTCATCATACACCCAATCAACCAAAATTAACCATGAATACTTCACAAGAGGTTGTAAATCCAACCTCTTCTCCATCATCCTCATCATCCATTGATTTTCTCCAGTTTTGGTCATATCCACCTGACCCTCGCCCTTTGACATCCCCATTTCTCTCTTCTTCTGAAGATGATGGTGTAGTGGATCCAAGTAAGTCTCCACGATGACTGGAGGAACCCACTTGAGATACCTTCATACTCCCAACCTCCAGCACCTCAACCTCAACAAAGGCCGCACTCGTGCCGAAAGGGGAGGTGGGGCTTGCTCTACTCTGCCATGTTTTGGTGCACCTTCACACATCGTATAGAGGAAGAGCATAAGGAAGGTGAATGGATTGCTTTTTGGTGAATTCAGCAGATGAAGCATAAAGGACACTTTATTTTTCTTCATCATCTTTATTTTCATCAATCCATCCTTCCCATTTTGATCCTTAGCTTCCTCGTCCTAGTGGTCATGCATATCCAGCCATCGAGATAGAAGAAATGGGTGGTTATGCAAGTTTCACAAGCATATCCAGCATTTAGTGTGAAAGATGTGAGCGATCATGCATATCCAACAGCCTATTAGATGTTGGAAGAGATGATATGAACTAGATTAGGATTATGTATAGCTCTGTTCTTGTAGTTGCATTTGAAGTTGATTGAATTTTGTAAGCTGTAAGCTTGTAAAATATTTCTTGAATGAATGAATGAACAATTTGACTTTAATTTCTTCTCTATGTACTCTTACATCTAGAATCAACTTGTTTACTTGGCACTTTAGTTTCGTAGAAACAAGCTTCACAGCTTACTTGACCATTTATAAAAGAATCACACTTGATGAATCTTGGACTTGAACATGGAATAGACAAAATGCACTTGAAATAGATAAACTGCAACACAAACACAAATACACACAAAACAGCGAAACGAGACATATTGTGGTGTCAAGGGTCTTGTTAATTTTTTTTCAAATAAAACTTTTGCAATTAAGCGTTCTATAAAACTGAATAAGCGTTATAAAAAGCGGATGTTTTACGACTCTAAAAGATGTGCCATATTGTGGTGTATCATAAACAAACCATTATGAATAAGCGTTCTATAAAGGTTAACGTTATAAGACGCTATTGTCAAGGTCCTATTCACTTTTCTTATAAAAAAATGTTTGCGAATAAGCGTTCCATAAAACCGATGTTTTATGACTCAAATATCAAGTGTCTTATGATGGTGTATCAATCTATGGGACCCAAGTGTCAATTGTCATATTAAGTTATGTTTTAATATACGTTTCTTGTGTAATAAGCGTTTTAAATTATTAATGTTTTATGACTTATATATCAAGTGTCCTATTATGGTGTATTGTAATAAAACCATAATTAATATGCATCCTTTAAGGGTCCTATTAAGTTTTGTTATAATAAAACTTTTGCAAATAATCGTTTTAAAAAAATGATGTTATAAAACCATTGTACATAAGCGTCCTATAAAGGTTAACGTTATAATACCCACGTGTCAAAGGTCCTATTAAATTTTGCTATAATAAAACTTTTTGTGAATAAGCGTTTTAACTAACTGATGTCTTATGACTCAAAACTCAAGTGTCCTATTATGGTTTATTATAATACAACCATAATGAATAAACGTCTTATAAAGGTAATTTATTAGGATCCATATTTTAAGTGTCATTTTAAGTTATATGATAATAGGACCCCAAATCATCGACCATCCTATTATATACCTTTTAGGACATCGCCTCAGTAGCAAATATTTAAAAAGGACCCTAAACGCTCATATGTCCTATTAAACAGTTTTTTAGGACTCCATTATCATACCGTCCCACACAAAGGGTCCTAAAAAGCCACTTTTGTTGTAGTGAACGGAGAAACCCCGTTCAGCCTGACATATGGAAGTGAGGCCGTGATACCAGCAGAAATAGGGATGCCTACACATCGGACAATGATGTTCCGAGAGGATCAGAACAAGGAAGAACAACGTTTGAACTTGGACCTTCTGCAAGAAAGAAGGGAAAACGCTTCCATTCGAGAAGCTAAGTACAAGACGCAGGTCGAGCAGTATTACAATCGGCGAGTCAAGCCAATGAACTTTAAGATAGGAGACTTTGTTTACCGGAAGAATGAGGCTAGCCGGGTGGAAGACCAAGGAAAGTTGGGACCCAATTGGGAAGGGCCATACCACCGAGTAGTAGGGCGAATCGAATGGCTCTTATAAGTTGCAAGCGATGGAGAAGGAGGTCCCTCGGACCTGGCATGCCATAAACCTGAAACTATTTCATATAATTATTATTGTGATAAGAATCCTATGACCATTGTGTAACTTGAATTAATTATGTACATTAGTTCAATGATGAAAGTTTTCCTAGGATAAGGAAACAATTTTTCGTAACAAACGATGTGATACATATATTCCGGCGGCCCCGTCGGAGTATAATTGTTAAATGCTTGCCGGACAATCTTTGCCGGATGCCGAAAACTTTGTTCGAATGCCCAAATAATGGATGCCCAAGTGTAAAAAATAAACACTATGAACGCCTGGTGGAATGACCATGCAGACGCCCGAGCACATGCCGGATGCCCAAATAATGGATGCCCTGAAATGTCTAAGGATGCCCGGAATATTGATGCACGGCTTACGCAGCCGGATGCCCTTTAGAAAACCTAAAGGAGGCTTACCAATACAAAACAAGGATTGGCAAAAATAAGAAGAACGTGCACGTAATATATAGCACATATAAACTGGTCTAGATTACAAACGTTGTCCGGTCTCAAAAGATGACGAAATATAAGTCACAAGAGATAAATTGTTAATTATTACAACCATAATTTTTCAAATCGTTGTTCACAAGTGTACAACACAAACTGAGCTTCAGGCGTTGTTCACAAGTGTACTCCACCTGTAAAGACTCTAAGGATTGAGTCTTGGCATTCAGTTCGCTCTCAAGCTTCCTAATCCTCTCGGCCTACGCGAAAGAAGTCTCTCTCCATTCATCTCTCTCCCGGGTAACTGATAACGCTACACGCGTCGTTCGGGATCAAAGGAACTTCCTTTTCTTCGAGCAAGTTTTATAACACCCTAGGCAGTGAACCTAATCGTTGTAGTGTAGTATTAGGGTAAGCCACGGGTATTGATATTGTTATCTAGGGGAATAGGAATGCTAGTGAGAAGTTACTACGCCAAGGTTGGGGTTGAGGAAGATTATTTTTATCTTTTATATTTTTTAAGGAAATGGAAGGTACGAATCTCGGGGTTTGGATTTGGGGTTGGTATTTCTACCGATTACTCTACTTATCTAATTATCTAATCTAAGGTGTATGTAGTCTATGTCTAATTATTGTGTGCTCGTATGATGGTTTAAAGATATGTTTACTTAGGTTTTATTACTCCTTAATTATCTCCTATTGATGGTTGAATTGTCACGTCCTTATTCTTAATCGCGTTGTGTGTCTAAAGTCGTAGGGTATTCTTTTGTCCCTAACTCTTTGAAAATACCAAAGGGTCTCGTCTACAAAATCTCTAGGAATTATAAACTCTAACTCTAAGTTACTCTTTGGATGTTTTAGCCTACAACTACTCTAGGTGTTATAGTCTAAGGTTCACAAAGATTAATCAAGCATTAACTACACAACGAATGACCTATCGCATTACTAGATCATTAACAATTAAGATAAGAGACAACCAATCAATATTCAATAGTTAAGTTTCATATTCCCTAAGCAAACACACAAATAAATTAGCCGGACATGGAGAACATGCAAGCATACACACAAATAATTGAAGACATAATTGAATTAATTAAGTAAAACACTTATCTTGATGTAAGATAGGGTTTGGAACCCTAAAATATTTTACAAGACAACCTTGGTTGGTTTAGGTTTTACTCCAAGACTACACCTTTGAAAACTAAAAATTGGATTCTATATATAAGATTACAATCGCGCGGCGTCACCTTATGAATTGTGACGCGCGTCGGATCGCCGTACCAATAGGGTTTCGTCTTGGCCACGTTAGTCTTGCGACGACGTCACCTTATGCTTGTGATGCCGTCCCTTCAATCTCGGCGCCGTGCCGGATCAAATCTAGGCGATGGGAGTTCTACGTTGCGACCTACTCTCTTTTAAAGCGACACCGTCACTTGAAAATAAGCAATTTGGCTACTGAGCAAATCACAAAAGTGATGCGACGGCATCGCATGTAACACCTGACGCCGTCCCCTTGTATTTCGGCAGCTTGAGTGTCTCGATTCTTGACTTTGGCCATTTTCTTCGTATATCAGCGCCTTTTCATCCAAATAAGTGCCATTCCAGCAATTTGCCTTCAAGAGACCTAAAAAGTGAAAGGAACGATATTAAGTAATAACGGATACAAAAGTGATCAAATAAGGGCTTAAACGACCCCTCAAAAGGTACATTTTAAAACCTTATCAAATATCCCTACACTTGGTATTTGCTTGTCCTCAAGCAAATGTGCTTTAAGCCAATTAATTTATAAGTTAGGGGTCATGAAGCATTGGTTTAAAACAATCCACAACACATATAAGCCCATAAAAGTCATAACAAACACGAAAATTACATACTAGCACCTCAAATGGGGTGTTTGGATACTCACATCTCTCGGGTGTATATGAAATAAAACAAGTTGGAAATGAGAGATAAACACTCATTAACCGGTCCTAGTACATAGATTACCATAGGCTTGAGAATAGATCAAACCTCCATCGCTTTGGCGTAAGCACCTAGGAAAGACTATCAAAGAGGTCTTTAAAGGGTTGTAATGTTAGGCTTACGGTAGGAAAACAAAGGGTTTGGTGGGATAGGCTATTTAGTGGTGGCAAGTCAAAAATCTTTATGTTACAAGCATACGAAGAATGGCGTTGCTAAGCCAAGACTCGACACTCTAAACTCTAGATAACTGAAACAAACAAACATAAATTAAAAGATAGATGTAGGATGGTAGCCCGTTTTTTCTTTTTTTTTTCTTTTTTTTAATTTTTTATTTTTACACTCTATTTTTTTTTCTTTTTCACTTTTTTTTCATACACTTTTACTCTACATCTCTACGGTAACATCAAAATGATAGGGATTTATAGGCACATCCCTACATGAGTTTATTACTCTAACACTAATTTGATCCGAATTGAAAAGATCAAAAAACTTGGAGTACATTATTACATGAAACAAAGGAATTTGAATTTTTACGTTCCCTTCCCGTCATTTCATAAACTTTAACTTTTCCCATGAGTCCCAATCGTCCCAAAACTGTGTACAAAGGATATGACTCGACTTAGCAGCTTATGCAAGCAACTAGATAAATGAACTAAGGGTTTAGGGTGATAACAATAATGCACTAAAAGTGAGTGCATACAAGGTAGGCTAAGGCTGATTTGGGTGTACATTTGGGGTGGGGTGTAAACAATGCTCTTCATTGATATTCGGAAAACCGAAACATCACGAGAACCGCGAAAGGATAGGCTCTGAGGGGTTAACTAGGGGTATCGTGTACTAAAAATGAGTACAACGCAAAGGGGTGTGGGGAATTACTCAACGAGGTGGAAGAAGTAATATATTACAATTATCAAACAAGGGTTATCCTAATGCCTCTTATCATTTTAGTTATTCCTAACTACACAAGTGTAGTCTTACTAGCGATCTCGGGATGCATCACAAAACAAGTTCTAGAATCTAATATACTTCCGGTTCACACACTAAGCATTAAGATGAATGCTTTAATTCCTACTAATCTAAGGGCGATCCTCACATTTTGGGTGGAATTTAAGTGGTAAAGGGTTTTTGTGCTAGTCATGTAACTTCCTATCCGTGAGACGCTTTTGTTAAGACTAATGGCCCACTCCTATATGTCATGAAAAGTTTAAAATTTGGTGCCAAAATTACCCTAACCGACATTTTCTCAAGGTTTATTACACAAATACAATTGGACAAAGCAAATAGTCAAGGATAAGTATAGTTTCAAAGTTCCCGTTTTATTTTCCCTCCCTACACTTAAACTGAACATTGTCCCCAATGTTCTCCGAAAGTATCAAAGTTATGATAATGGAAGGTAATTAAAAACGAAAGAAACTAGTACTCCCCTGATTAGCTCGTTAGGATCCGTGTAAAGTGGTGGTTAAATCCTTTCCAAGAAGAATGTATGCGTGAAAAGCTCCTTCCAACCTTATGTATCTTCTTCTTCATAAATAAAACCTGCACACTTGAAGAAAACAAACGAAACCTGCGTAAAATGCGGTAATAATATATAAGACTCTATTAAACTAGGATATAATGCTTGTGGAATGGATGTTTACAGAATTTCTGGAAAATTAAGACCTGGAAACTCAAAATTTATAAGTAGCTTAGAAAACGAGAAAAAATGTCTGTTGTTTTACTCCTTCTTAGCGCCCGTCAGGTTGCGATCGGCGCGTGGTTATCTGACAAAAAGCGGTCTGCGATTTTGAAAAAATTCTGGAAATATTACATCTTTAGAATCTGGAAAAATTTCTGCAAAACATCCATTATGACTCGATACAAGCATTTGACTCGAACAAACACACATATATATCTTTTAATTAATTGCAATTCTCATGTTTACGTTTCTTTTAGCGTGTGTAATCTTCCCTACACTTATCCTTTATGTAAAATACCTTTATATGCAATTAAGACGAGGTTAAAACAAAATAAAGCATTTTTACAAATTTAAACATGAGAATAAGCAATCAATAAAAAATATATGACACAAACAAGCAAACAATTAAGCATGGGTTGCCTCCCACGAAGCGCTTTTCTTTATTTATGAGTCTTGTAGCTAGACTTCGAGTGCGTGCCCTACGTTGTCTCGTTTTGCATTCTCAATGGGAATTCTATCATGTTGACAAAATTTTAATCGACTCTATACCTAGGCCCTAGGGTCAAGCAATCCTTAGAATAAAGCCACCTTCTTTCCCACATAAATTTATAACCTTTTTCAACATCGTCCTTGCTTTTGTCCTCAAAAGCTTTGATGTTGTCTCGTTTAAAAATGGGTAGATGGTCATATTCATTTGTTTTCCAAGGCATCCTATAAGTGATCTCATCGGTTCCTTCCTTAAACCTAACCGTTCCATCATACTTGTTATGGCTCATCTTAGATGTTTCAACAAACGGTTTTCCCAGCACTACTTGGGATAAGCTATAGTCAATGACGCATCCTATATCTTCTAGGATCATAAAATCAACTAGGTAGGTGAAATTTCCTATAAAGACATGTACATCCTTGACTCTTCCCACAAAGTTGCAAACTCCACATGGATACTTAGGGTCTCTCCTAATCTTAAGTCGCTCATTCATAATGTCATTGTAGACATCAGATGACATCACATTAATGGGAGATTCCGTATCTATGTAGCATAATTAGACCTCCTATATCCGATCATACAAGGGATTTTTTAGATTCCAAGTTTCCTCTCTAATCTTTGGGCATATCCTAATGATAGGTGACTGGGGATTATCGATTATGTATCGATGGTAAGCAACCTCTTCCTTAGTGGGGTAAAGATTGAAATAAACATTATCCTCTTCATTCGTTTATCCTATTTGCTTCCTAAGCTCTCCAATACGAGCTCGAAGTTGGTTGGCCAAGGCTGGATCAAACGGTGGGTACTTGTTTGGTGGCAAAGTGTTGTTTGGCGGATTATCACCTTCCATGACGAAAAGTGATGGGGTTACGAACAAAGGTCACGAAGAAGGGGGATAGACTATGAAAGCTAAAAATAGAAAAAATTTACTTTATAGGAATCAAGCAAAGAAACCTAAACGAGGTGGACTACTAACTAGCTATTCTATTCCACAGCGTGGCCTCAAAAACTTGATAAGCTACACTTTCGTGGATTCGGGTCAAAGGAACTTCCTTTTGTTGAGTAAGTTTTATAACACCCTAGGCAGTGAACCCAATCGTTGTAGTGTAGTATTAGGGTAAGCCACGGGTATTGATATCGTTCTCTAGGGGAATAGGAATGCTAGTGAGAAGTTACTACGCTAAGGTTGGGGTTGAGGAAGATTATTTTTATCTTTTTATATTTTAAGGAAATGGAAAGGTGAATCTGGGGTTTGGATTTGGGAGGTTGGTATTTCTACCGATTACTCTACTTATCTAATTATCTAATCTAAGGTGTATATAGTCTATGTCTAATTATTGTGTGCTTTTATGATGGTTTAAAGATGTGTTTACTTAGGTTTTATTACTCCTTAATTATCTCCTATTGATGGTTGAATTGTCACGTCCTTATTCTTAATCGCGTTGTGTCTAAAGTTGTAGGGTATGCGTTTATCCCTAACTCTTTGAAACTACAAAGGGTCTTCTTCAAAATCTCTAGGAATTATAAACTCTAACTCTAAGGTACTCTTTGGATGTTTTAGCCTACAACTACTCTAGGTGTTATAGTCTAAGGTTCACAAAAATTAATCAAGCATTAACTACACAACGAATGACCTATCGCATTACTAGATCATTAACAATTAAGATAAGAGACAACCAATCAATATTCAATAGTTAAGTTTCATATTCCCTAAGCAAACACACAAATAAATTAGCCGGACATGGAGAACATGCAAGCATACACACAAATAATTGAAGACATAAATGAATTAATGAAGTAAAACACTTATCTTGATGTAAGATAGGGTTTGGAATCCTAAAATATTGTACAAGACAGCCTTGGTTCGGTTTAGGTTTTTACTCCAAAGACTACACCGCGAAAACTAAAAATTCGGATTCTATATATAAGATTACAATGTGGCAGCGTCACCTTATGAATTGTGACACCGTCGGGTCTCGTCCAATAGGGTTTCGTCTTGGCTACGTTAGTCTTGCGACGGCGTCACCTTATGCTTGTGACCTGCGTCCCCTTCAATCTCGACACCTTCTAGATCAAATCTAGGCCGTCGAGGTGCGGCATTACCTACTCTTTAAAGCTGATACCGTCACTTGAAAATAAGCAATTTGGCTCACTGGCCGTCACAAAAGTGATGCGACGTGCGCGTGTAACACCTGGCCGCGATCCCATTGTATTTCAACAACTTGAGTGTCTCGATTCTTGACTTTGGCCATTTTCTTATATATCGCTCCTTTTCGTCCAAATAAGTGCCATTCTAGCAATTTGCCTTCAAGAGACCTAAAAAGTGAAAAGGAATGATATTAAGTAATAACGGATACAAAAGTGATCAAATAAGGGCTTAAACGACCCCTAAAAAAGGTACATTTTAAAACCTTATCAGTAACCCTATCAACCTCATCTTCCAAGCTCTTCTCCCTATCCATACCAGCCCTACGATCGGCGTCCAGCTTCCTTAACTTCTCGGACAACCTTTCATTTTCACCTTCAGCGGCAGTTAGCCTATCAGCCAGCCCTAGACAACCCTTGTGATTTTGGCTAAGCTCCCAATACGCAGACGAAAGATCTCTGAACCTCTTCAGCAACTTGCCCTGAGCTATCGCTTACATGCAAACTCTTACGTGCGCTCGGCGAATTGAGCTCGATATTGTTCATCTCCAGAGCTTCTCTCTCTCGGCAGGGTAGCAAGATTGTCAATAAGCTCCTGCAAGAACGGTAGAGTTTATCGAACGCGTCGTCCTGGGAGGGCCCGTGGGATGAAAACATTCGTGTGGCTTCATCTAGCCATAAAGGAAGAGAATCGTAAGAAACAATTAATGTATGAAACAAGAAGTGACGGGTCGAAGGCTAGAACATACCCGAGTCCAGATTGACCTTTTCGACCCGCTGAGAACCGCGAAATTGTGGGCCAGATGACTGAAGGCGGACAAAAATAATAATAAGTACGAGAGGATTACAAAACGGATTACCGAGATGAATCCTGCGTACCGTCAGGCTTTGAGGAAGTGAGTTAGCCGGCGAAATTACCACCTTCATTCACAGGAGATACGCATTTGTTGTAGTGATCCGCCCAGCCGCGTATCTCCCATTCCTTCACTGGTCACGTTAGCTCTTAGCCGGCTGACAACATGAGTCCTGTTCAGCATTGACATTCAAATGCGTCTCCTGACCAGCTTCCGAACGGACTTGGTTCAGGGGCTCTGCATTCTCAATAGGGGATTCGGAGGAGATCTGCTCAACATACTAGCGGCGCAGTTTTTTCTTTTTGCTCGGCGCCCGGGAAGTACCCTCCCCGCCGCCTCTTTTCTTCGCCAGGCATGCGAGAGCCTCTCTTTCTTTCTTTTTACGAAGATCGACCACTTCTGGGTCTGCCTCTTCGGCCCTTTTAGCCATAGCATCCTTGAGGGGTGGGGGGGGGGGGGAATATCCCCTCCGACGGGCAGGGGATAGGTGGTTCTTTTTGGTCTTTCCTTATTAGGGTCAACTGCCGGACCTTTACTCACCACAGTCCCTTCCCATTCCGGAAGCTCCAGGTACTCCGACATATCAACAACTGAGAAAATAGCAAAACTTGTTAGAAACATTAGATGGCGGATCCATGGGAACAAACATCAACCCTATGATGACAAACTAAACAAGTAATTATCATGACCCAGGGCATCTTTTAGAATGGGCTAGAATTCAGGATTCTTGAAAACCGAGGAAATATGGCACATCCATAACAGACTCACCATCGGTTTGCGCAATTTAATAATCTTCTGGATGAGTTTCACGGCGTCCTCTTGAGGAAATCCGATAGGAAAATTATCCGTGATCTTTGAATCCTTGTGCCTCCACGCCATGGCATAAGGAATGGCCCTCCTGTCAATCAAGAAGAACTTCTCCTTCCCATGTTTCAAGCCAGAAAGGACCTCCTTAAAACACTTATGCGAACCTTTTTCCGTCCGGTTTTCAAAAGAAAACCAATGTCCTACTACTTACGACCGTAAAACACCGATGAGAGTGAAACCCTAGGTTGTATATCGGTGTATCTAATCTCGAAAAGGGTCACCCGGTTTAATCCTAGCGGAACTAATCGAGAAATATGCACCTAAAGTGTCTAATCACGTTCAGCAAGAAAGGAGGAATACCTTTGTCTCTAACTTCTTTGAGGATAAATACCTATTTTGTCTCCTGATTGATCCATGGTCATATCATCGGGAGGTAGTACGGACGTAGATCCATGGGAATGCCATACTCGGCAACTATATCATCTAACTCTGATTGGTTTAACCTAGAAGTGTGTATGTGCATGTCGAACTTAGAAACTACAGGTTGGACGATGTGTGTTCTACAGCTAGAATATTTCCCTCGGATCCGATCTCGGCCATTTCTAAAAGATACCGAAGACAATTTACAAATATTAACAGGAAGAGGGCAAGACAAACCTTAAGAAGAAGGAAAGAACGTGGAGATATAAAACAATCTATGTGTGAATGTAAAACCAAATCTGCGGTGAAAAAGGATATATATATGTAGAAAGAAACCTAGCGAAACGTGAAAACGTCCCATCAGTCAGTAAAGGGATGACGTGGGCTATCGCGTGGGCCCGTCACGATAGGTAGATGAAACGAGGGGCGAGAAAAGCCCAAAATGTGATCGGCCATCGGGCCCGGCCACACTTATGGATCAACCACTTTCACGAGTGATGCGAACCTTCTCTTTTGACAAGCCAGCTTACTATGAGTGTTGCATCACCGGCCTTTCTCCAGTAATACAACACTGGGGGGACATGTTGACGTATGTGTCCGGATGGACTAACATCTGACACGCCCATCGACCGGACGGGTCAATCTGACGTCCGGCCAAAGGGTAACAACTGTCGATCGTGTCAGCGGATTTTGCGGGATTTCTTACCACGTAGCCTACTAGATAGACTGGCTATAGACCTGCAGGCAGGTAATATAGGTCTTCGGAATAGTGACTGAACAGTAGAAGAACAGTAACATGAACATAAAGTTGGGGTAGTATAAATACCCCAACACATTTAATATTTTGCATTAAGTTTTCACCTACACTTATTACCATATTTATTACTACATTTACTACTCTCCACTTATCCTTACGCCGGAGCTTGGTCTCTGGATAACCCCCGGGACGAGGCTAACGCGTCTGTGCTTTGTGCAGGAAGAATCAGATCCTTCCGCCGGACAACTGGAATCCACCGAAGGACGGAAATTTGCTTCAACAGATATACGTATTCAGAAGATGAATGCAAACACATGAATAATGAAAGAATAGTACGTGACCCATGAAGATATATGCAAAGTTGTAACTAAACTTTGCTTATATACATCAGCCTTCACCGATCACCATACATGAAATCTTTATTCAAGGAGGCCAAAGTATAAAATTTAAATGAGTACTTAATTTCTACCCTTTTCAAAGTTGCAATATAGAAACTTTAGTTGATATATAAATTTGGTTGGTATAAAAGAAATGTGTAACACAATAATAATAAGTTAATGACTAAAATACTAAACTTGGCAATCCGCTTCGTGTTGGGACAGAACTTGGCATTATCATCGCCAAAGGTCCAAAACATGGGCATTATATGCCAAACTCGTCCCTTGACCAATAACGCCGATGTCAACATCTTTTTTCTGTTAGTTAGTGGAGGGTATTATAGTCCATACACATTTATACCTCACCTTAGTTAATTCTAACTCAAGAACTATTCCACCAACACATAAAGGGGTTATTGTTTGAACAAATTATACGGTGTACTGACCACTTAAGTATGACTTTATAAAAGTCAACGGTTAAAGAAAGTATGAGCTCACAGAATTTTACCCAGGATAAACAAACAAATTTATACATTATCAACTACTTAGCTATTTGACTTATAACAGTCAAACTATATTCGATGTTTGATGAAAGCTGGAACATAACTGATACTACGGAGTCATTGTCTGATACATGGTAATACTAACATTTTACAAAATATAAAAGATGAATTTGGGCCCAACTTCAAAATGTTCAACTGCTGAATCTTCAAATGATCTACACAGCTCTGAGCGATATCCAGAAACTGTTAAACCGACAAAACATGAACCCTAAATTGATGATGCTGCTGCTACCTTGTCTGCAAAAACAAGTATACAAACAACAAACATATAAGTTAGATGTATCTTTATTACTGCTTAATGGAATTAAACACATGACATTGTATTCATCACTAAAACATCACCTAGGGTCGCCTTTGGGCGAGCAGTGCTAGGGCAGCTTGTAATCTTTTCTTTTCTCCTAAAGGGTGTCTTAACACCGCTTGAAACATCAGCAGCAGCACCACCAACCCTTTCAACTCCTTCCCTCCCCATCAAAACGGGCAAGTTCTCAACATCAAACCCTGCAAACTCAACCATTTTGGCCTTCCCCTTCCCATCTAAACCTCGTTTAAATTCTTGAACAACTTCTTTCCCTTTTTTTCTGGGCAAAAAAACCTCTTCATCAACCATCTTTCCTTTTCCCTTTCCTTTAATTTTCTCCCCTTTTTTAGCTACAACCCCTTTTCCTCTTTGATTACAACACCACGTTTCACTCTTGGTGTCTTGGTTCCACTCCCCTGCATTTTTTTCTTATCTATCCCCTGCCATTGACGTCTAGTCCTAAAAGGTGTTTGACTAAGCATTCTAAAGTTATCATCATGCTCTACCCAAGCCACAACTTCAAAACTGATGTTTTTAAGTAAAATTGTGCTAACTTTTGGGGCTTGTGGGCGGCAAAGATATCAATGACTCATTTGTTTTAGCCATTCCAAACAAAGTATGAACATCAACATCAGTATGAATCAAATGCAAACCATTTTCTAGGGATTCTTTAGGATCCTGAGAAAAAACAACATCATTTATGTTCATTAATCTCTGATAACACATTATCAAGGCTTGAACTAAATATATCCCTATCACTTTTAAAGGCACACAGATTAATTAATGAACCTCCTTCATACCTGAGTGGACTATAATCAAAAACGCCATTATAGTGGATTCGAGCGGACCTCACCTTCTTCTTCTTCCTTCACATCCTTAAAAGTTGAGAGCGAATATGCTTCGTCCTTCATTGTTATTTTTTTTTTTTTCTGAATGGGTTTGACTAGATGTGTGTTTTAGTACGTGACTGTGGATGTATGTTAGGTTTGGTTTTGATTGGGTTTTGTTAATTGGGTCAGGTTATTATGATAGTGTTTATTGTTTCGGATCTTGTTAGTTGGGTTGTTTTGGTGATTCCTAACACATTAATTGTGTATAAGCATATCAAGGAAGGCAAAAGGTCAAGTTGCAGGGTAACAGGTTTAAAATGTCACACTTGGTCCCTTAATTTGGTTAGTTAGCCGTTTTTGCACTTAAAATTCCACGTATTTTTCTCACACAAACTTGACTATTTCTCTTTTAACTAACTTCACAATTAGTCCCTGAATTTGGAGCGGGGGTATGCCTATACCGCATACAAATCTCAACAACCTCCCAATGGTGACTTCCCACTACTTGAAGAACTCGCCAAAGCTGAAGTCGACTACATGTTTGACTTGATTTCTCTCTTTTATCAGAGAGAAAACGATAAGGACATCAAAATTGTTAATGGACTCCAAAACACTTTGACTGACTTGATTCTTGGTATGAAGGAAACCCAAGAATACATCTCTGAGCTCGAAGGCTTTCGAACTACGATGATGAACTACAAGGTTCTTGAGGATCTTCGCAACAAGCAAAAGGCTAATGTCTTGAAGGCGTTGGACATAAGGAGGATGATCTGTCAAACACACTCACGGTGTGTAGCCGGAAAAACTCCTTGATGATCTTAGAAAGTGTTGAGAAGGAAATGAAGTGGTTATGTTTTCCTTTTTTTTTTTGGAAAATATGTACTGAATATTTAATGTTTAATATGAAATTAATGAATCTATATGTTATGTTCTAGTGTTTTAATTTGTTAATTTTGTTGTTAATTGTTGTATTCGTCTAAGAGAGTTGTTATATCGGGTTTGATTGTATTGGGTGTTGGTAGAACTATGGTCCTTGCTCAAACAGTTTAAGAGTATAGGGGACTAAGGTTTTAGTCCCCTATCTTGTCCTCACATTTGCATTAACTTATAGCAAGCACTTTATTCTCACATTTTACCACAAATTTGAATTCATAAACATAAAGCCAACCCTTTCAGTAAAATTGCGTCAAAATGGATAAATCTAGAGCTCGAAAACAGATTAAATGCTCCAATTATCAAACTGTTGGACATAATAAGTCTAGCTGTCACAAGGATCAGGTACCAAAACCAACAAAGGAAACTAAGCTTCGAGGTAGAAAAAGGCATTGTGATGGCAGAAGGCAACAAGTGTTCATTTAATTGTCATTTGCATAATGATTGTTCTTGTGTGTTTACATTCTAGTTGATGTGCAAATGTATTACTTTTGTAGTGGATGGATGAAGACGATATAAGGAAGACTATGGAAAAAGAGTTTCTTGAAGCTCTTTATGAGTAAGAAGAAGAATACACAAATTTGGAGGAAGATGAAGAAGCAAGTCAGGTTGGATGAAGAAGCATTCGGCAGTTTTTGGAAGAGGTGAGAATGTACAAAAGAATTGATGAGGAAAGGGAGAGGAAAAATTGGCTTGAAGATCACGAGTCTAAGGCAGCTTACTATGGAGTGTCTGTGGAAGAGTTATATCCAAGATATCCATATGTGCTGGATAAAATTAACGCTCTGAATGGCACAAATTCCAGCAGTTTTCGAAGGTTGTAGGCTTCTACTCTTCTAGCAATTTGTAATTTCGACAATATCATGTTTGAACATGTTTTTGTTTTTTTTTACTTTATAAGTTGACTAGTTTGTAAGAATTTATGTTGTCTTTATTCCTATCTACTTGTTCAACAACCACAACTCCCATCTACTTATATAATACATCTTAAGTCATCAATTGTTTATCAGACCAACATATTATCACCATGGATGTAGAAAATTTTGTCAAATGGTATGCATTATTTGTTGGGTTGAAAGTGAAAGCAGGGCTGGATTGACCTTTTGAAAGTCCGCCATTAGATTTTCATGTGGTATGTTTGTGTGCCTTGAGATAAAGGGGAAACACATCTTATACTGGTAGAGATGGTGTTACAAGGGAAAACACAACCACATGAGATAGTAGTGCATATGTGATAGGTCTACATATTTCTGCACTTACTAGTGTTGGTGCATCCTCGGGCAGTGATGAAGAAGAAAGTGAACCACTTACAGCTGAAATAGTAAGTGAAGAGCGCCCTAGCCAGACACCACTTGAAGCACCTGCAACTGAAAGATCAAATGGAGAACACCCAAGACAAACACCACTTGAACCAAGCGCAAGTGCCAGGACCAAATGGATCACTTACTAGTCATTTAAAGCAGTGAATTCCTAGCAAGAAATGCTATGTTGTCTTTTAGTCTAAATGTAGCTTAACTGATATGTGTGTGCTTCTATATTTATAATAATTGAATTTTGGTTACAATTTGAATCTGTTGACTTTATAAGTCAAACAAAAGAGATTTTAAATACTAACAATTCGGTATGGTTCCTCTAATAATTTGGTTTATGTTGACCTTATAAGTCAAAATGGGTTTTCCCAAACACCCACTTAAACTGCATAAGCAAGTGCAAACTACAAAATGAAAACAAAAAATCCATAATATACCTACACCGCCACCTAATTACACCATATCAAGCAAAATATACATGTTAACAAGTATTGTTTTTAGTAACCTTCATCAGCCAAAAAATATACATCTTCATTACATCAACAACTAAAAATATCAGGTGAACTTCTTGATGGGAGACTTGATATTCATGGGGAGACTTGAGGTCCTGGGGAGGCACATACCCTCATTCCTATTTGTGCTGGAGCATCCCACACAGCTACAAGACCAAGTACAACCTTGGGGCGAAGCCTTGGACTTGGGAGTGGAACCTTTCAAAGTAGTGGTCTTAGAACATGTTTCCCACACTCATCATCAGATGTGTTTGAAATAATGATGACATCAACTTCATTTCCTTTCACGTTAGTATCTGGAAAGATAGACAAAGCAGAAAGAAATCGAGTTCACCCATTACAACTTTCTTAGCTTGCAAACATTAACTCTAACCTTTCTCGGACTCCTTATTCCCATATTTTTCCCACAAGTCTTCAAGTATCACATCAGCAATGTCATCTCCTATATCCTACTTATTCCCATAAGTAGCCATGGCATACTCAACCATATCGTCAGATACCTTTAGCTTGCTATAATCCCTCTTTTGACGATTACGACACTTCTCGGTTTGTCAAATAAAATAGAGTTGTTTATGCTCATCCCTTAAAATGCCAATCACACAAATACAAAAAAAACCCGACTAACCTTTCATCACTTGAGCTTCTTTCGCAAATCTGCATAAATCATCAAACATTTCATGGACATTTCATCTTCTTTTAACCAAGTATCCCCATATTTTGCCTTAACATATTTTACTATCTCATCGGTTACATACGTAAAGTAAGCTCCTTTGCGCCATTGTTAAAGTGTGTGTGTGAGGGTTGTGTGACGAAGGAGGGAAGCGATCAAGATGGTATCGGTAGCTTTTCTCAAATTAACTAAGGTGAGGTATAAATGTGTATGAACTATAATACCCTCCACTTACTAACATAAAAAAGACGTTGACATTGGCGTTATTGGTCAAGGGACGAATTTGGCATATAATGCCCATGTTTTGGACCTCCGGCGATGATAATGCCAAGTTCTGTCCCAACACGAAGCGAATTGCCAAGTTTAGAGATCAACCGTGTATTTTAGTCTAAGTTAATTGATGCTCAAAATGAAAGGACAACCACCACAATTTGTCTTTGTATTTGTGTAATATTAAAAAGGTTTAGTATATAAAATAGTTACGTACTTTACATAAGTGAAAATCTGTTACAAATATAAAACACGTAATTTACGTATCCAATCACTACATTTAGTAACGTAAGTTGCTATTTTTTACATTTCTTTGATAGTTATAGATAGTTTCTTTATTCAATGGTGTTTATTTAGACTAAAAGGTTGTTGATTGCGTATGGCAATCCGTCATTTAGGATAATGATTCAATGCCAAAACAAAGTAATGTGTCCCAGCAATAACTATCACAATCTCGTCTACCGGTCTCTCTCTCTCTCTATATATATTCGTTTCCACATGCTACAACTTGTGACAAAATAAAAGAAGTTTAAGAATTATGGTAAGTATTCCAAACACGACCATAAGCTCTTCTGATGGTCGTCGACCCATTCCTCTAATTGGAATGGGAACGGCGACACGAACAGAAGGCCATGATCAGTTAAAGGCGGGGATACTTGAGGCGATCAAGGTTGGTTATCGCCATTTTGACACGGCTTCAAAATACCAAGCCGAGAAACCTCTCGGAGAAGCCATCAAAGAAGCTCTAAATCTCGGTCTCATTAAGTCTCGGGCTGATCTTTTCATTACAACCAAATTGTGGTGTAACTCTACCCAGGGTCACCTTGTGGTACCAGCCATGAAGCAAAGTCTCGAGTAAGTTACATTTTCTTTTCATTTCATCAAGTTATTTGTTGGGGAAAAAGGATAATATCTGGTCATGGTAACTTGACCATATAGAGTATATGCTTCTTGAGTTAATTAGTTACATATTGAAGCTAAACGAGTTTAATCAACATCACAATTTATGAGTTGACGTAGGGATTTGGGATTAGAGTACGTAGATTTGTATCTAATACATTGGCCTATAACACTACACTTAGACGAGTTCAAAGTTCCGGTTCCAAAAGAGTGCATAGCCGCTATCAATATTAAGGACGTCTGGGAAGGTATGGAGAAGTGTCAAGATCTCGGACTAACTAAATCCATTGGCGTTAGCAATTTTGGTCCACGATTGATTGAAGAGATACTTTCCTTTGCTAAAATTCCTCCGGCTGTCAACCAGGTGATATATCTACTATTTCCTCATAAGTAAGACACACTTTCTAGTGTATCTCTCAAATGTTCTTCATGTGCAAATTTGAAGGTTGAGATGAACCCCCTTTGGCAGCAAAAAAGACTTAACGAGTTCTGCAAAAAGAATGATATTCTTCTCACCGGTTACTCCCCTTTAGGTGCATCTGGCACTCAATGGGGACACAACCGTGTCATGGAAAGTGACGTTCTTCAAGATATTGCCAAGGCCAAAGGCAAGACTATAGCTCAGGTAATCTTATTTATTCTTCTATTTTCAATATGTAAGTTCATGTAATGAAATTACTCTATTGTCATGCAGATTGCTCTAAGATGGATATACGAGCAAGGAGTCAGTTTCGTAGTAAAGAGTTTGAACAAACAGAGGATGCAACAAAACTTGGACATATTCGACTGGTCACTTACTGAGGATGAGTTGAACAAAATAAGCAACATTCCTCAACAGAAACATGTTTATTTAATTGGCTCGTTTGTGACTGAGACTAATGATGTCATGGCCGAAATTGATGCAGATCTTTCCTTTCAATAAGTTCATAATTCTGTATTACAAAAAAATAAATATGTTATGATCAACATTTGGTTTGAACGAGTGTGGGAACCCGCGCGATGCAGCGGGATTGGCTTCAAAGGACTTACTTTGTAGCGACACTTAAACCTTATGGTCTAATTTTGCCAAGTTGCTATAGTTAGCAATTAAGTCTACAGGACTTACTTTGCAACGTCGCTTAAACCTTAAGGACTATTTTTGCCAGATTGCTATAGATAGCAATTAATGTTGTAGGACTTATTTTGCGGCATACACTTAAATATCGTGGACTATTTACGCCAAGTTGGGAAAGTTTGCAATTAATGCTAAAGGACTAATTTTGCAGCGCCATTAAACCTCAGGGGACTATTTCTGCCAAGTTGGGAAAATTTGCATTTAATGCTAAAGGACTAATTTTGCTTGCGCAACTTAAACCTCGGGATTTTGTTTTACGCCAGTTGGGAAAGATTGCATTAAATGAGCTTGCTTGGTACTGTTTTCCTCCCTGCCATTTAGTATATACGAGGTTAGTATATACAGTGTAGAACCGCGCGCGATACAGCGAGTTGGCTTCAGGACTTACTTTGTAGCGACACTTAAACCTTAGGGACTAATTTTGCCAAGTTGTTATAGTTAGCAATTAATTCTCTGAGGACTTACCTTGCAGCCCCTTGAACCTTAGGGACTATTTTTTGTCGTTGCTATAGTTAGCAATTAATGATGCAGGACTAATTTTGCAGCGCCACTTAAACCTCAGGGGCTGTTTTTGCCAATTTGAAAAACATTGCATTTAATGTTTGGTGGTTACTGTTTTCTTCCCTTGTAATTAGTATATATATATAATATCTATAAATTAAAATGTATTAGATTGGTTATATATATATATATATATATATATATATATATATATATATATAGAAAAAATTACACGTTTGGTCCCTATGGTTTGCTCATATTTCAAGTTTAGTCCCTAAGTCGTTTTTATTACACCAGCAGTATCTAATTTTGAAACTATGCACGCTTTTGGTCCCTATTTTGGATGGGCGTTAGTTAAGTCCGTTAAGTATTTTGCGCTGTTAGTCCTTTGTTAATAATTTTTGCACCGTTAGTCCTTAAAGTTATTTGCATAAATCGTCCTTGTGGTTAGCCGGTCAGCGACCGCGTGTCCAAGCCGAGTGGTGCCGCGTGGCATCGGGTTAGGTAGGTCAACGGGATTAAGTCGGGGTATGCGTGGACCAATGAGGTGAAGCGCCCGTGGCGATGGAAAATAAAACCAAAATTTTCCACCCTGGGATCGAACCCTGGTGGGTTGTGTGGGAGGCCAAGGTGATACCCATCTGATACCCTATGGTTTGCTCATATTTCAAGTTTAGTCCCTAAGTCGTTTTTATTACACTAGCAATATCTAATTTTGAAACTATGCACGCTTTTGGTCCCTATTTTGGATGGGCGTTAGTTAAGTCCGTTAAGTATTTTTAAGTGTTAGTCCTTTGTTAATAATTTTTGCACCGTTAGTCCTTAAAGTTATTTGCATAAATCGTCCTTGTGGTTAGCGGTCAGCGACCGTGTCACCAATGAGTGGTGCCGCGTAGCATCGAGGTTAGGTCGGTCAGCGGGTCAAGTCGGGTCGCCCGCGCGTGGACTGTGAGGTGGCCGCGTGGCGATGGAAAATAAAACCAAAATTTTTTCCACCACTGGGATGAACCACGGTGGGTTGTGTGGGAGGCCAAAGGTGATACCCATCACGAGATGGGCATACCTTCATGTATTATATTGCTTTTGGTTCTATTTAACCCTTAACAAAGCCCGGTTGGTTTTATAAAATAAAAAGTCAAATGAAATTTGACCTGTCATTTAAAGGGGTTACGGGCGGTTCAAAAATTGAGGAAAATACTGTCGGACTCGTTTTTTCGTGCTCTTTCCAATGGTATGCTCGTTTTTCGACTTCGTTGGAACCTCGAAAATGCGAAAATCACCATTTTTCTTTGTTTTGCATTTTTGAGGTCAAACCAATAGAAAAAATTAACCGAAACATACAAATCGAACTCATTTTTCGTGCTCTTTCCAATGGTATGCTCGGGAATTTTTCGACTTCATTGGAACCTCGAAAATGCGAAAATCACCATTTTTCTTTGTTTTGCATTTTTAGAGGTCCAAACCAAGTCGAAAAATTCACAGCTGCCGATGAACTCTTTTTTCGTGCTCTTTCCAATGGTATGCTCGGGGAATTTTTCGACTAAACGAACTCGAAAAATGCGAAAATAATCGTTTTTTCTTTGTTTTAGCATTTTGAGGTTGGTTAAGAAATTCCCAAATCCTTTGGAAACCTGCAACGGTATCTTTCGGTGAATTTTCGACTTGGTTTGAATCTCGAAAAATGCAAAACAAAAAAAATAAGATTGATTTTGAGTTCAAACAGTCAAAAAAATTTCAAGAACTACCATTGAAAAACTTTGAGAATCAACGATATATTATTATTTTTTACGGTCCATAACTCCGTGAAATTAATAGACCAAAAACTAAATTGAACCTTTTAATAATATAATTTTAGAAAGGGTTATGTATTAAATTTAGAGAAATATAATTAAGGCTATGCTTAGCCCGGTTGGGCAGCATTGCCCCACCAAAACAGCGGTTGAATCCCATGCGTGACAAAGTGGTGGAATATTTTACCAATGCCACGTGGCACCACCTCATTGGTCACGTGCAACCCGACCACCGACTGATGACACGTGGCACCACTCATGTGGTGACGGTAAACGGTGCAAAAAATAAGGACTAACGGTTGCAAAATTATTACTTGAAGGACTAACAGCGCATAAAATACTAGCGGACTTAACTAACGCCCATCAAAATAGGGACCAAAGCGTGCATAGTTTCAAAATTAGATACTGCTGGTGTAAAGCTTACAGGGACTAAAGTTGTTATTTGGGGTATACCATAAGGACCAAACGTGTAATTATATATATATATATATATATGGTCACGTTCAATGCAGAACAATTATTTTGTACAGAACTTTACAGAACCAGTTTGAACCAATAAGAATTTAGTATTATTAAATATTTTTATTTAATTGAAAAAGGTATAATAGTAAAAACTTACATTTACTTTCTTTTTGAATTTTTTTATAAAAAACGTTTTTTAACCCTTAATTCTCGTATTTTTTTTTTATAATGCATGTTTTAAAAAAAATCTCGAAGTGCATATATGTTTTTTTCAACAGACATGTTTTTTAAAAAAATCAACTGTATACGTGTTTTTTTTCCCTTAAATATAGTAAATTTACATGTGTTTCTTGCATTTAGACATCAAACTTATTTGCTTAAAATGTAAGTACATATATGTTTCAAGTGTACATTATTTGATTATCGAAATTTATGACCAAAAACATAAAAATACACATGTAACCTCTAATAATTTATCATAAACATATACATGTAATCTTTACATTTATAACAAAGAAAAAACATAAATACAATACACAAAATTTGATATCAAAAACATATGTGCACGCTTCGATAACATATGTGCACGCTTCGATAACATATATGCACGACTTCCAAAAACATATGTGCACACCTCACTTTCTCGTCAAGTTCATTAGAACATATGTGCCCGTCTTCCGAAAACATATGTGCTTGCCTCACTGTGACGTTGATTTAACTAAACATAGAAAAGAACAAACACAGCCTTTTAATAAACCAAAAAATCAGCAAACTAACAATAAGTGCACTAGTTAATCAGTATACTATAACACTACAAATGAAAAAGCACATAATCCCAGCTCGAATTCGGTCTAGGTGAGCGTCGAACAAACCTAATAGAAAATGTAATATCCACATATCCTTGCATAAAAAATAAGAAA
>OU343224.1:23611575-23816742 GCA_910596185.1 Chrysanthemum makinoi | reverse complement strand
GATCATTTGTCAAGTTGTAAATTTGTTTGTTCATACCTAGAGTGATATATGTAGAAACGGGATATTTCGACTGTAACATATTGGATTTCACATACACATCAAACCATAACCAAAGTAGGCGTACCAAATGAGTTTTTAGAGAGAGAAAGTTAGAGGTTTGAGAACTTTAGTGAGAGAAGGAAACATCTTATTATGAGCTCCAACTCTCTACCTTGGGAGGTAGAGAGTATTTATAGTACTTACATAAAACGCCACCTGACGGGCTGTGGATCGGGCATACATGGTAAAGACCGTCCGTCCTCCACGGTGTTACAAAACTAAATACTACTTAACATTAAATAACTAAGACTACGAGCTTTTTAACGATTACATATACTTGAGGTGACCGACACTTTAACTACCGGATTTTCCAAATCCTAACAATCTCCCCCTAAGGGAGGTCACCTCAAACATACATTAAATTTCTTAGAAACCAAACAGATATTACATTGAGATTGTTCTTGGATTCTTGTTCGTTCTTTTAGTAGCTCGTAGTCTTTGATTCTTCATTTTTTGCATGGTTGGATAATCTGAGTGGAGGTCTTTAACTTGATCCACGTGATAATCGAGTTTTGAGCCGACTTTGAGATCATCGCAACATTAAATCTCTGACTCATCCATTGTGGTGTTGGTATAATGTGATGTTGTGACTTTTGGACCGACATGCTCACATTTTGGATCATGATTTATTCTTATCGAGTAGCGAAGCTTTCGTTGATTCATGATATTGGCGCAGCGTAGCGAGAAGCATGGAGTGATAATAACAGAGTCATTGATGCACCAATCATGATTTCTTTAGATATGAATGTGTTGTGTGAGCATGCGGCTATGGATTGACCACTTCATTCGATCATTACCAAGCGTCGGGTGTACATGCTGCATAAGACGTTAGCATAAAGAGCACCGAAAGTGTCTTTGATCACTTTCGATGAATTGAGGTACACACCCACGGTTCCTCGTTGATCAAGATACAAAAATCGCCGTGATCGGTATAATTCAAGAATTTCCTGATAGTGGTTTAGCAAATTGCTCTAGGCGTTCTCAAACCGAACGTCTCAAAGAAGACAACACGGAGTGAGTGAACCAAATAAACGAGATTCACCGATTGATGAAAAGAGATTTGACAAACAATCATGTATTGCTCAATAGAAATTGTTTTTGCAATACAACAAAGGTTTTAATGAAAATCAATTATCAATCATAAACACCTTTTATTTTGAGAATAAGTACACGATCGATGTGCTAAAGAAAAGAGTTTTTAAGCACAACGACCGTTTTTTTTTCCAAAGGTATCCGTCAATCCATAACTAAACGTGATTGATTCAAAAGATTGAATCTCTCCATTGTTTCTTCATTGTTGTCACATGGTTGATCTATTGGATAGATCTTACATGCCACCTACAAAGAGCTTGTTTGATGTTGGCTCCAGAAGGCTTTCCATCTTCATTGTGAATATGAATGCATATCACTTAGATGTTCTGGCAATACCACAAGGATAATCCGTAGGACTCATAAGATATAATCTCTCTTTCCACATTGTGTGAAACTGAGAGTCTTCATTGAACGTGTCCTAAAGAGATTTATATGATGATCTCGTGGCTCTAGACTCAATTGTGCATATTTGGTTCCTATGTCGGAGACTAGGGAGAGGGTCTCCTTCTTCAATATCAACAATCTCTAAGAGAACGTCGATAGATTATGTCGGTTCCCGTGAGAATGAAACAAGCCCTTTTAAGAGGAACTTGAGTAGCTTGGAAAGTTGAAGTGCAGTGCGTCCAATCCTTTGGGTCCATGACGTCTTATCTTCAATACCGATGTTACCTTGGTAACAACCAGTAGTATATGAATTGAACCCGGTTTCTGCTCTAAGGTTGAATAAATGGAGGGCTATTTCTTTTCACCCTTTTCACATTCAATTCTTTTCATTCTTCAACCCCTTCAATGCTTACCGAGACTTCATTACTAGAACCTTGTTGGGTTTATTCCATTAGACTAGCTCTCAGTCAAGCACTCTTCCCATAACTCACTTTTCTCCTTTTTTCATCATACCTAAGGACTTCTACACTATCTAGTGGATTGTCCCCGGTAGATCCCTCCTGACCTGGCGGATCATGGGACCTCAACTTAACCTTATCATCCTTATATCACCATACATAAAGTAAAGTTGGTAGGTCTTTTTGGTATCGATCATCTGCCATTGGAACCAATTGAAAACCATTTGAAAATCAATCAAGATACTTGTGATATAAAATCAAAGCATTTTGTATCTTAATTGTTTTGATATTTTAGAAATGCTTTCCCTCAACATATGCATAAATATTTAGAAATTGTTTAGCACATGGAGGCAAGAGATCTTTGAAATCGTTAGATTAAGAGTGAAAGGTCCATCTTTGATTAACATTTTCTAAAATGATCATCACTTCCCAATCAATTTGAGTAGATAAAACATTTTGAGGAAGGATGAGGTTTTCAAAAGTTTGGTCCCCCTCAATATGTGCCTCGAATTTTGAAAGAATTTTGCACATATTAGAGGAAACCTGCACTTAGAGACAATTCATCACGCTTCAATAATTTGAGGTTTAAAATAGTTGCACCCCCTTAACATGTGCATGGAAAATTTGAAATCGTTTGTCACTATGGGGAGGCAAACATGCTAATCACTTATAAAACCATTTATCGAATTATCAGTTTAAATCCAATTTAAATCACAAATCTCCCCGATCACAATTATCAAATCATTTGAGATTTGTGATCTCATGAGGTTAAATTGATTTTGAAAGCTTTTAAGGAGAATTGTGACTTGATTATGAAAGCGTTTTAACCTGTAAAGATTGGATTTGAGACTTTAAACTCCATTGATTAAACATGCATAATTATCTTTGAAAACATCATAATAAGTCCGAACCAATTGTGTAATATTTTGTAAAAATATTTAGAGTAGACCTTAGTCATTTAAGTGCAAATTGTTTGAAAAGAACACTTTTTAATTTAATTGAAAATCATTCCCCCTCAATCAATGACGAAGTCGTTGATTGATGGATTGAGATTTTGACACTTGATAAGTTCTTTTGATTTTCAAAAATAGAGTCCAAGTTATTTTCAAAACAATTGAGTTTTCATAAGATTACAAATATTTTTAGAGGAATCTTTAAATATTTGAAATTAAACATTTGTCATGACATCGAGCATTAGGTTTGAAACATGAGATAAAGCATGGCTCGTTTCTTTCTTTGAAAAGCGGTTATCACCGAAATGACAATAAACCATAATTTTTACTTTCTCCCATTTTATTTTATTTATTTTTATTTATTTATTTTTTTTTAAACATTCATTAGAAGAACATCTAAAGACTCTTTGAATGACAAGCAAAGACCGTAGATATATATCGAATCAAGGAAAAAAAAGAACATGACAAAAGACAATATTTTTGAGATTTTTCGAGATTTTCTATATTTTGGATTTTGAAAGTTTTATATTTTTGTATTTTGCTCTTTGGATAAATATATACAAAGTATAGATGAAGAAAGACCTTTACTCCTCGTCTTCCTCTTGAAGACGTTTGAGTGTTTCTGTTTGAAGGCTTTTCAAGCCAAGTCGAGGAAGAATAAACTCAAAACGTTCTCTTGGAAGAGCTTTGGTGAATATGCGCTAACGGTATTCGACTTCACAAAATAGAGCTCCACCACACCGTTTTCCACTTGTTCCCTGATGAAATGATGTCGGATGTCAATGTGCTTTGCTCTTGAGTGTTGAACGTTGTTGCATGAGAGAGCAATAGCACTTTTATTATCACATTACAAAGGGATTTTGTTGAATTCAAAGCCATAGTCAGATAATTGGGATCTCATCCAAAGGATTTGAGCATAACAAGATGACATGGCTATGTATTCTCCTGTAGAAATAGAAGTACTCATTTTCTTCTTTGAAGACCTCACAAGCTTATCACCCAAAACCCGAGCACCTCCTCGATGTACTTCGACGTGTATCTTGACATCCTGCATGATCGCGATCCTGATATGTTAGTGACATACCAGCGTCCTTCGGGTACCATAGTCCCATATTGATGGTTCCTTGGAGATACCGAAAGACCCGTTTAACCGCTTCAAGGTGCTTTTAGTAGGCTTAGCCTGATATCTAGCACACATGCACACACCAACAAGATGTCCGGTCCGCTAGCGTGAGGTACATCGTGGATCCAATCATACTTTCACGATATTTCGCTTTTGATCTACCATGATCCCTGAGTGGTCCTCATCCAGCTTAGTGCATTCAATCATGGGAGTTTCAACGGTGTCACATGATTCAAATCCAAATTTCTTTAAAATCTCATTTGCATATTTAGATTGATTTATAAAATGCCTCAGGACTTTGTGAAATTTGTAATCCCAAGAAAATGACATTTGTCCCATCATTGACATTTGAAATTTGGAACCCATTTCATTTGAAAAACGATCACATTCATTGGGGTCACTCGAGGCAAAGATAATATCATCAACATAAATTTGAACGTGAATTAAATGTTTGCACGACTTAGGTGAACAATGTAGGATCAAAGCGCTCCTTTGCTGAATCCAAAGTGGTTAGAAGAAACTTTGTTAGAATTAGAAATTCCGGTATTAAAGAGTCAGTCACCTCAAGTATATGTAATCGTAAGAAAGCTCGTAGTCGTAGTTATTTTAAGTTAAGTAGTATTTAGTTAAGTAACAAGTGTTCAGGGTTGTTGTGTGGGCGGAGGACGGGTCTTTACCCATCAGATGCACTGATCCATGTGTGGCGTTTTAATGTAAGACTATAAATACTCTCTACCTCCCAAGGTAGAGAGTTGGAGCTCATAATAATATCTTTCACTTTCTCTCACTAAGTTCCCTAAACCTCTAACTTTCTCTCTCTAGAATTCCATCTATATTCTACCTTGTGTTAATGTTATGATGTGTATGTGAAAAGTTATATCTTACAATTGGTATCAAGAGCCATGGTTAGATCATATCTTACACATCTTTGGATTTCTAGTGGTTTTAGGTGGTTTTTGAGTTTGAAAAAGTTTAGTGGTTTTGCATCATTTGATTGATTTCTAGTGTTAAAGTTTCGATTTTGGTTGTACTTTTATGTTTAGAATCATCAAAAGTGTTTAGGTTTTCATTTGGTAAGCTTGAATCATCTTGGTTGGGTTGTTTTGGATTGAAAAGTGAGGTTTATATGGTTTTTCAAGCTAGCGACTTAGCTCACGGAATAGTTTCTTGGTAGCGACTTGCTTCACATTTTGTAGCGACTTACGATGTTGGAACTAGCGAGTTAGACCTAGCGAGTTAAAGTACAAGTAGTGGATTCTCCACTACGGGTAGCGACTTGTGGTAGCGACTTGGTCGAGTTGCTCTTTAGCGACTTGTGTCTCTAGCGACTTGTGTAGCAATTCTTTGCCAAAATTTGGTTAGCGACTTGAGTGCGTAGCGAGTTACTACTTAGCGACTTGTTTTTTTTTAGCGACTTGGGACTCTAGCGACTTAGGGGTGTAGCGAATTAAGGGTTAGCGACTTAGTGCATTAATTTCTAGCGACTTAGTGCACTAATTTCTAGCGACTTAGTGCATTATCTTCTAGCGATTTAGTATTTTATCATCTAGAGTCTTGAGTGATTGTTTACGGTTTTCTCTTGATTCTAGTAAAATCCGTGAAAGAATCCATTTCCCGGTTTAATCATAGAGTTATAAAATCCCGTATAATCTGTTAACATGTCTACCAACGTTCCCACTATCATCTCCATTCTTTGTCGAAGATGTTCAAGCAGTGGTTGGATACTCGTCCACCCATGCTTGACGAACCGACTACGACTCTTGGGCTCAACGAATTAGGCTGTATTGCCTTGGAAAGGAAAATGGTGTCAACATTCTCAAATCCATTGATGAAGGACCATATCGAGTTGAGGCGACTAGAGACATACTTGATACTAATGCGAGATGGTACTCTGTTTACGGAATGGACAAACCTAAGATGTATGATGAGCTTGATGATAAGGATAAAAAGAGATTTGATGCATATCGGGGCTTCAAACATTGTTCTTCAAGGTCTTCCTAAAGACATCTACAAGCTGATCAATCATAACACAGATGCTAAGGCGGTTTGGGACAATGTTAAGATGCTTCTCTCAGTTCGAATTAACTATGGAAGACAGAGAATCCCAACTCTATGATGAATTTGAGCATTTCAAGATGAAACCAGATGAGAGTGTCTATGAGTACTATGTGAGATTTCATAAGTTAGTTAATGACATGAGGAACATCGGAATGACTATGCCTAACATTCAGTTGAACTCAAAATTTGTGAACAACATGAATCCCGAATGGCACAAGTTTGTTACCTATGTGAAGCTAACTAAAGGATTGAAGAATACAAACTATGAGCAACTCTATGCCTTCCTCCTTGAGAATGAGAGACATGCTATGTTTGAAAAATTAATTCTCAATCAGTTCAAAACCAACCGGGGAGAGACAAGCTCGTCTAATGACTCTGACTTTCTACTCAAACATAGGAATCACAACCAAAGCATCACAAGTCATACCCTTGGGTAATGGTAATCACAAACTCATTCCCGATCCTATGTACAAACAAGGCGATGCCGATACTCACGTGGGTAGCTTCATTAATCAACTAGCTCTTCTCATCAGTCAAAACATGAATACTCTCCCACAAACCAACAACAACCTCGAGCGCATCTAACCCACACAATCAAGCCACTATTAAAGATGGAAGGATCGTGGTGCAACCAGATGCAGAAAGACAAGTATGATCGGGGCGAGGTGGAGCTGGGTGAGGTTATGTTGGAAACCAGAATCGAGGAAGGAATGGTAACCAAGGTCAAACTAAGCTCATCAAATGTTATAAGTGTGGTGGAGAGGGACACATTGCAAGGAACTGTACATCTCCAAAGCGTGAATCTTGATTACTTTAGAGAGAAGATGTCTGGCTCAAGCTCGGGACAATGGTGCTACTTTGGAATGAAGAGGAATTGCTATTTCTTCTTTGAGGGCAATGCCAAAGCCTATGATGCAGATGTGGATGAGCAGCCTATTCAGGAGATAGGTCACAATCATCGAATGCCTTTCAAGTCATTGTGATGCATACGACTCTGATGTGGATGATGGACCTACGACACACACAATTTTATGGCTAGCATTTCTCCAATGGTTTCTCCCAAGGTCTCTTCTTCATCACTAGCGGGCCATCCATGACAAGCTCATCTCAGAGGTATTAAAACTATACGATGATGTTGATGTGCAAAAGATGCATGACAAAGTACAATCAACTGAAACTATTGAATCAAATATTGAAAATATGGGTAATATCAATATTGTCCCATATGATCAATATGCGAAACAAAGTGAAAGTGAAGTTGTACCAAGTGATGCATCTTCTGCAATCAACAATGACTATGTTTTTGATGAATACACTTGCATGTGCCCTCGATGATTCCATTATTTCTGAACTAAATGCCTATAAAGAGCGTGTTGCTATTTATGAACAACGTGCTAAGTTTGAGTTGACCACTCGTGGCGAGGAAATGGATAACCAAGTAAGTATGCAAGAATTAGAAAAAGTAATATTAGAGAAGAAGTATTGAAACAAGAATTAAATTCCTTGCAAGAAAAACTTTCTAAAACATCTAAACAAAAACAAGAACTTCAAGAAAATGTGAAAATGCTTAAGCAAGAATTTAATGCAAAGGAATCAAAACTCTTGAGAGATTTTTCTAATCTGAAAACTTTGAAAAACAAACTTGAGAACAAGTTGTACATACAAGGAAACACCATTGTTTGATCTCACATGGTCACTAAACATCGAGTCTTAAGCGATAAGCATAGCATTCCCCTTGTTGAGGAACCAATCCAGAGGTCATTAAAAAGGCTAGAAATGCTCATAAGGTGCTTTATGATGGTAATGAAATTCTTAAGCCTAGGAAGAAACCTAGTTGCGTTGAGTGCACTGAGGAAGATAAGAAATCGGATGAAGTCACTAGGGAAAGGATGAACAAAAACTAGATGACCAAATGCAAAGAGAAAAAGATTATTATCACTCCCCATGACTACAAGAAGGAAAGCTGGATTTCCTTGAACATGTTTAAGCCTCAAACATTGCTGACCCCTGAACAAGTGTTATGGAAAAAGGATATGGACTTGCAAAAGTGAAAATCTTGTTGAAAAGAATCCCCTTGTAGGAAATGCCTAAAGCGTGAGTATCCTCCAAATACACAAATGCACTTAGTTCCTAGAACTATTGCCACTAAAAGCAAGACCTTAATCAGTCAATATGTTATTCTTCAACTATTTGTTGATTTTGAGAAAACTTGTAAGAAAAGGATCACACCCACTGGGATAGCTGAAGGGGAAAGGGGTTTTGAGCAAATGAAAGAATGTTATTTAACTGAGGTCATGCCTTTCTTTAAACAACTAAAAGATCATTTTGAGAGTCTTAAAAGGGGATAAAATCAGATATTAAAGAAATGGAAAAGGAATTTGATGCAATGGTAGTTGAAGTTAGTGATTATGGGCGTGCACTAAAATATAATGAGATTGAGAGGAAGAACTTGCATACCTTAAATGAGACTCTTATTCCTGAATGTGTTGCTCAAGATATCTTTTTCACTGCTTCAAATTGCTCTATTAATGCTTCCAAATTTCATGAACTATCTGTGGCCTGAAAGTCTCCCATGATCGTGTCATTGAGCTTGAAAAACTAATTCTGAACTAAACGAGAAAATTGAACTGGATGATCACAACAATTTGGTTAAACATTTTTCTAAACTGGAAGTTGAGCATTTTAATTTACAACTAAAATATCAACATCTTAAAGAAAATGTTAAAACTTCAAATATCAAGACATCGTCGGATGCTCGAGTTTGATGCGCTTTTCAAATTAACAAGCGTGATGAACAGATTCAAGCTCGATTGCAACGATCGATCGAAAGTTGAAAGCCCACATCTCTCAATTAAAGGGTCAAACGAACAATAAGACAGGCTCCCAAATCCCTCCTCCTTTAGATTCTCAGAATTCTCAAACTTTTCATCTTCAAAACTTAGTTGATGCCTTACAAAAGGAAAGCGAGAGTTTTCTAGAAGAAAATGAAAAAGTTAAGCGACATTTTAAAGAGTTATATGATTCAATGAAAGTCACCCGTGACCAAAACAACGAAAAAATAACGTCTTTACAAAAGGAAATTGAGAATCTAAGAAGTCGGAAATGGGAAGCCACTTGTTTTCAATAAGAATGTTGTTTCAAAGTCACCCTTAGACTGCAAATACACTGTGACGCTTAAATATATTCCTCCTCATCTTAGGAATAATGAACATGCTTTTCATGAATACTTTGCTCACCTTAAGGATAGTCTAGAATGTCTCCGTGAGATTGTCGAAGAGGATTTCATTAATAAACCTCTTGATAGTGAAATTAGGTTTGCTTGCCTCCGGGCCAAACGATCTCAAGAGTTGCTAGAATGTGTAATTGCCACATGTCCAAAATCCTTAACCTTAGGTGAAAAGGCAAAGGCTGTGATGCCTTGTTCTATGCCTAGTGCCAAGCGAGGAAATCCGTTCTATGCCCGTCTTAAAAAGGAAACACTAATGTGCCTTCAAGTAGTTCAGATTCCGGATATGTTAGTGCTAAGAAAGTGAACTTTAGTGTGCACCGCAAAAGCTCAAATCACAATCTTAAAGTATACACTAATGTGCCTTCTAGTACTTCAGATCCTTGCACATCAAGTTCGGGAATGCAAAAATTAGATCAACCAACTAATGTTCCCATTCCCTCTACAGAGTAATCGCTGACTTTAAAGCGGCGGTCAAAGTCTCAAGAATATACAAGGAATGATAGGACCTTGCAAGCTAAGAATGTGCATTGGAAGAGAGTAGAAGACCAATCTAGGAACTTTAGGCTTGAGTTGAATAAAGCGAATCGTGTTGATTCTAGTATTAGCCTTAAATCTTGTAATTAATTGAATTCGATACTATCTGCAAACCTTGTAATGATGCATGCTTGAATTACATTTGCTAATCATGAATGTGGTGTGAATGCTTTGTCTAATCTTTGTCAAATGCCCATTTAAAATTGTTAATGCTAATAATCGTGCAAATAAGGCAAAAAGGCAAAAGCGAAAGATTGTTAAGCGATGGAAACCCACGGAAGAACTTTTATAAAGATAGGTTATTATTGGATACCTTTTGGCCATAAGAATAATCAGTTTGTTCTCACCTTTGCTAAGATTATGCCCACTAGAAAATGGATGCCTATTGGTAGAACTATTCCCTTAAGAAGTAAACATACTTTGAATAGGTCAAATACAGACCCCAGCATTGCATCTATTCCCAATGATTCCATTGCTTCTACTTCTGATATGGATGTTTCGATTACGATGTGGGTGTTCCACACATTGTTACTAACCAAATGGAACCCATTCTTGCATGGGGATCCCAATTATCCAGTTATCCATTTTATGCGTGTTCAACTGCAGGTCGTTCAAATCGTTACGTGGTACCTGGACTCGGTCGTTCCAAGCATATGACCGAGACGGTCGCGGCTCATGAACTTCGTGAGCAAGTTCATCGGAACTGTTAGATTTGGTAATGATCATTTCGGTGCTATTATGGGTTATGGAGATTATGTTGTTGGTGATAGTGTCATCTCAGAGTCTACTATGTTGAAGGGTTTGGTCATAATCTCTTCTCTGTTGGTCAATCTGTGACTCGATCTAGAAGTTGCCTTGGAAAACATACACTTTTTTGTTAGAGATCTTAATGGTAAGGAACTGTTAAAAGGAACTCGTAGGTCAAACCTTTACACCATCTCTATCGATGACATGATGAAGTCTTCTCCAATTTGCTTGTTATCAAAGGCTTCAAAAACAAAGTCATGGTTATGGCATCGTCGTCTCAATCACTTGAACTTCGGCACCATCAATGATCTTTCTAGAAAGGACTTAGTTGTAGGTTTACCTAGACTAAAGTATGAAAAGGATCATCTTTGTTCACATGTCAATTGGGAAAAAGCAAGAAGTATGCCCACAAACCCAAACCTACTAACTCTGTCACAGAAGTTCTTCATATGATTCATATGGATTTATGTGGACCAATGAGAGTACAAAATATCTTTGGGAAGAAATATGTGTTAGTTGTGGTTGATGATTACTCTAGATTCACAGGGTCAAGTTCTTAAGGACAAAGGATGAAACTCACGATATCATCATCAAACTCATCAAGCAGTGCAGTTCGACTTAACAAAACCGTCGAATTGTCGGAGACGGACAATGGGCTGAGTTTGTCAACAAACAACTTAATGAATTCTATGAAAGCGTTGGAATCAGGTCATCAAAGAAGTGTTCACGAACTCCTCAACAGAACGGTGTAGTTGAAAGACGAAATCGGACTCTGGTTGAAGCCGCTAGAACAATGTTGATTTACTCAAAGGTTCCAATGTTTCTCTCGGTGAAGCAATTGCCTGCGCATGCTATACACAAAATCGTTCTCTAATCCACACCGTACATGGAAAAACTCCATATGAACTTGTCCACAACAGAAAACCTAATCTCTCTTTCCTTCGTGTGTTTGGTGCATTGTGCTATCCAACTAATGAGGGTCAAGACTTAGGAAACTTAGGGCTAAAGTTGACATTGGAGTATTTGTAGGATATGCACCAAACAAAAAGGGATATCGAATCTATAACAAAAGAACCCGAAATATCATGGAAACCATTCACGTTACGTTTGATGGTGACGGTCAAATGGCTCTGGACAATCCAGGGGACCCGCACTTCAAAACATTCCCATTGGTTCATCTCTTGTTCCAAACTCTTCTCAAGAAACTCCATATGTACCTCCATCCGAAGATGATTTAAAGAAATTGTTTGATCCTATGTTTGATGAACTGTATGATTCAAACACTAATGAGGTAATGATTCCTGCAACAGAGGATGCTCATATTCCGGTGAATGAAGTCAATCCTTCAGTCTCAATATCTTTAAGTCAAGAAGCACCACTGCTGCGATCCTTGATCTCATCAACAAATCATCATTCTTCAAATGTACATCATGGAAATGTTTCGGGCATCAATGATGAAGTTAATCCCTTTGCTACTCCTGAGGATGCTCCATTTGAAAACATATTTGCTACTCAGAATCATCATCGAACCATCTTCTTCGAGGAGACATCGACTCAGCTACCTCGGTTCCTCAACAACTGCCACATGAACACCTTAGAAAATGGACTCACGATCATCCATTAGACAACATCATTGGAAATCCCTCTCGTCCGTATCAACAGGAAACAACTTGCAATCGATGCCTTATGGTGTTTCTTCAACTCCGTACTTTCTAAGATCGAACCAAAAGATGTTAAAACCGCCATGAATGAAGACTGCTGGTTCAATGCCATGCAAGATGAAATTCATGAGTTTGATCGACTTGATGTATGGGAGTTAGTACCGCTCCAGGCATTGCTATGATTATAGCTCTCAAATGGATCTTCAAAGTTAAACTTGATGAGCATGGTGATGTGTTGAAAAACAAGGCTCGTTTAGTTGCTAAAGGATATCGTCAAGAGGAGGGTATAGACTTTGAAGAATCTTTTGCTCTTGTTGCTCGAATCGAGGCAATCAGAATCTTTTGGCTAACGCCAGTACTGCGCTAAGAACATGGTAGTGTATCGGATGGATGTAAAGGCGGCATTTCGAGCGGAGATCTTAAAGAAGTCGTCTCGTCGGTAACTGAAGGATTTGTGAATCAAGAGCATCCTACTCACGTTTATCGTTGAAGAAGGCTCTTTACGGTTTAAAGCAAGCTCCAAGGGCATGGTATGATACATTGTCAAAGTTTCTTCTATCATCCGGATTCAAGATAAAGGAGCGATTGATCCTACATTGTTCACCAGGAAGTCGGGCAAACATTTAACTCATGTTCAAATTTATGTTGATGATATTATTTTTGCCTTCGTGACCCAATGGAATGTGATCAATTTTCTAATGAAATGAGTTCTAAGTTTCAAATGTCAATGATGGGACAAATGTCATTTTTCTTGGGATTACAAATTTCACAAAGTCAGGAGGCATTTTCATAAATCAATCTAAATATGCAATAGAGATTTTAAAGAAATTTGGATTTGATTCATGTGACCCTGTTGACACCCCAATGATTGATCGAACCAAACTAGATGAGGACCACTCGGGGATCATGATTGACCAAACGAAATATCGTAGTATGATTGGATCCCCGATGTACCTCACGCTAGTAGACCGACATCTTGTTCATTTGTTTGCATGTGTGCTAGATACCAGGCTAAGCCTACTAAAAAGCACCTTGAAGCGGTTAAGCGGGTCTTTCGGTATCTCCAAGGAACCATCAATATGGGACTATGGTACAGAAGGACACGGTATGTCACTAACGGCCTATGCAGAGATGCGATCATGCGAGGTTGTCAAGATACACGTCGAAGTACATCTGGAGGTGCTCAATTCTTGGGTGATAAGCTTGTGAGCTGGTCTTCAAAGAAGCAAATGAGTACTTCTATTTCCTCTGAGGTGAATACATAGCCATGTCATCTTGTTGTGCTCAAATCTTATGGATGAGATCTCAATTATCGGACTATGGCTTTGAATTCAACAAAATCCTCTCTTGTGATAATAAAAGTGATATTGCTCTCTCATGCAACAACGTTCAACACTCAAGAGCAAAGCATATCGACATTCGACATCATTTCATCGGGAACAAGTGGAAAAGGTGTGGTGGAACTATATTTTGTGAGTGCGAATATCGGTTAGCGGACATCTTCACCAAAGCTCTTCCAAGAGAACGTTTTGAGTTTATTCTTCCACGTCTTGGCATTGAAAAGCCTTCAACCAGAAACACTCAAACGTCTTGAGGAGGAAGACGAGGAGTAAAGGTCTATCTTCATCTATCTCTTGTAAATACTTATTCAAAAAACAAAATACAAAATTATAAAAAACCAAATAGAAAAATATAAAACTAAAAAAAAAAAAAAATTGAAAAATCTTCAAAAATATTGTCTTTTGTCATGTTTTTCGGTTCGAAAATATCTACGGTCTTTGTCTGTCATTCAAAAGAATGACACGGGACTTTAGATGTTGTTCGAATTCTTAAAAATAAAAATAAAATTATTGGGAGAAAGAGAAACAATGGTTTATTGTCATTTTCAAGGGCAATAACCGGTTTTAAAAGAAAGAAACGAGCCATGTTTTACCATGTTTTCAAATTCCATGCTCGATTCTATAAACATTTATCTGCTGAAAACTAAATGCTTTGAAAAATAACTCGGTCTCTATTTTTGATAATCATCGGGACTTATTTGTCAAAATCTCTATCTCTCAATCAACAACCTATGTCATTGATTGAGGGGAGAATGATTTCAATTAAATTAAAAGTTATTTGGCATTAAATTGTTTTCAAAAGATGTACATGCATGTTTAACCAATGGAGTTTAAAATCTCAACATCAGATCCTTATCGGTTAAAACGCTTTCATAATCAAGTCACAATTCTCCTTAAAAGCTTTCAAAATCAATTTAAATCTATGAGAGATCACAAATCTCAAATGATTTGATAATTGTGATCGGGGAGAATTGTGATTTAAATAGGATTTAAAGCGATAATTGATAAATGGTTTCTTAAGTGATTAGCATGTTTGCCTCCCCGTAAGTGACAAGCGATTTCAAATTTTCCATGCACACATTGAGGGGGAGCATCTATCTTAAACCTATGATTTGAAACGTGATCACTTATCTCAATGTGCGAGTTCCTCTAGTATGTGTAAAACTCCTTTCAAACCTAGAAGCACATATTGAGGGGAGCAAAATCATGAAAACCTCATCCTTCCCCAAAATGCTTTATCTACTTGATTCGATTGGGGAAGTGATGTTGATATCTTTTAGAAAATGGTAATCAAAGAAGTTAATTCTTTCTCTTGCCTCCGTGTGCAAAACATTTCTCAAATACTTGATGCACATGTTGAGGGGGAGTTCTCGTTCTAAAAATATCAAAAACAATTCGGGTACAAAATGCTTTGATAATATATCACAAGTATCTGAATTGATTTTCAAATGGTTTTCAATTGGTTCCAATGGCGGATGAACAATACCAAATAGACCGACCAACTTTACTTTATGTGCGGTGATATAAGGATGATAAGGTTAGGTATTGGTTCCCATGATCCGCCAGAACAGGAGGGATCTACCCAGGAACTATCCACTAGTTAGTGTAGAGTTCTTAGGTATGATGATAAAAGGAGAAAAATGAGATATGGGAAGAGTCGGACCGTACGAGCTAGTATCTTTGGAATAAACCCAACAAGGTTCTAGCTATGAAGTCTCGGTAAGCACAGAAGGGGTTGAAGAATTAAAAAGAATTGAATGAGAAAAGGGTGAAAACAAATAGCCCTCCATTTATTCAACCTTAGAGGCGAAACCGGGTTCAATTCATATACTACTGATGGTAACATCGGTATTGAAGACAAGGCGTCATGGACCCCGGTTGCACTTCAACTTCTCAAACCACTCAAGTTCCTCTTAAAAGGACTTGTTTCATTCTCACGGGGAACCGACATTATCTATCGACTTTCTCTTAGAGATTGTTGATATTGAAGAAGGAGACCCTCTCCCTAGTCTCGATATAGGATCCAAAATATGCACAAATTGAGTCTAGAGCCACGAGATCATCAATAAATCTCATTAGGACACTTTCAATGAAGACTCTCTGTTTCACACAATGTGGAAAGAGATTATATCTTGAGTCCCACATTATCCTTGTGGTATTGCGAAACATCCGAGTGATGTGTTTACATATTCACGTGAAGATGGAAAGCCTTCGGAGCCAACATCTAACAAGCTCTGGTAGGTGGCATGTGAGATCTATTATCTGAGATCAACCATGTGACAACTGAGCGAAACAATGGGGCGATTCAATCTTTTGAATCAATCACGGTTCAGGTTATGGATTGACGGATACCTTTGAAAAACGGTCTTTGTGCTTTAAAACTCTTTTCATTAGCATGCGTCGAGTGTACTAATTTTCAAATCAAAAGGTGTTTTATGATTGATAATTGATTTTCATTAAAACCTTAGTTATATTGCAAAAACAATTTCTATTGAGCAATACACGATTGTTTTTCAAATATCTTTTCATCAATCATGGACTCAAATTATTTGGTTCACTCACTCGTGTTGTCTTCTTTGAGATGTTCGGTTTGAGAAACTAGAGCAGCTGCAAACCTGTCAAGGAAATTCTTGAATTATACGATCACAGGCGTACTTATGCTTGATCAGCGGGGAACCGTGGGACGTGTACCTCAATTCAACGAAAGTGATCAAAGACACTTTCGTGCGATTTATTGCTAAGCTTTATGTATGCGAATACGCCGGCGTTTGCTGTTGATTGAATGAAGCGGTCAATACATAGCCGCATGCTCACTTAACACATTCATCTCAAAAGAAATCATGATTAGTGCATCAATGACTCGGATATTTTCACTCCATGCTTACGCTTCGCTGCTGCCAATATCATGAATCAACAAATGCTTCCGCTACTCACGATGAGAAGATATCATGATCCAGAATGTGAGCATGTCGGTCCTAAAGTCACAACATCACATAATACCAACACCACAAAGGATGTCAGAGAGATTTTTGATGGTGATGATCTCAAATGATGGCTCAAAATTATTATCCGTGGATCATAAAAGACCTCCACTTGAATTAACCAAACATGCAATGTGAAGAATCAATGACTACGAGCTTAGGAACAAAGTACTACATCAAGAATGCAAGAACAATTGTTAATGTCATATCTTTTTGTATTCAATGTAATTTTAGTGCATGATTGAGGTGACCTCCCTTAGGGGAGATTGTTAGGAATTAGAAATTCCGGGTATTAAAGAGTCGGTCACCTCAAGTATATGTAATCGTTAGAAAGCTCGTAGTCAAGTAGTTATTTTAAGTTTAGTAGTATTTAGTTAAGTAACACCGTGGAGGACGGACGGGTCTTTACCCACTGTATGCACGATCCACGACCCGATGTGTGGCGATATATGTAAGACTATAAATACTCTCTACCTCCCAAGGTAGAGAGTTGGAGCTCATAATAATATCTTTCACTTTCTCTCACTAAGTTCCCTAAACCTCTAACTTTCTCTCTCTAGAATTCCATCTTAAACGCCACCTTGTGTTATGGTTTGATGTGTATGTGTAAAGTTAATATCTAACAAGATCTAAACCATGTGATAGAGAGTGAAAAGAAACAAGTTTCAACATTTTTGAAGCTAAAATGAAGGTTTACTGCTAAGATAGATATAGAGGGACAATTTTATAACTGATGTCTTTGATATTTGGATTTAGACGAAAATAAGACCAAGTTTGATTGACCAAAAGCTGTTGGATGTTTGTAAAACTTATCTATAAACTAACTATTGCTACTCAAATTTTGTAGAAAACTAATTTTTTTGTGTTTTGATATGATTGAGACCATAAATGACTTGACAAAATGGCTTCAAATGGCGGTTTTGAAAGGGGTGACAGTGCAATTTAACTAATATCGACCCAAAACTTGTAACTCATTTGACCCTAACTTAGAACTTAAAGGCAGGACTAAATGGGACTAAATTTACTCAAAACAAACTCTATGGAGCACACTACTATTTCAATTAACAAGCTGTTTTTGTGACTTATTTAACTCAAGATTACGAAATGACTTGTACTCTTGGGACTAGAAAGAAATGACAAATCAACTTAATCACGAAAAAGAGACCTAATGAGGCTTATTCAAGCTCAAAAAGAATGCCCAAGGGTGGTAGACAACCCAGTTACTTAAACACCCCTTTATCAAAGGGTGTTTGACAGTTGGTCTAAGGAAGACCTTTAGCTTGGATTCTTAAGAGACGAGGAAATGTAGACACCTCCTTTTATAAGAGAAAAGCTATTTTGACGGTGAACAAGTAAGGGTAATAAGCAAATAGCGAGTTTTGACTTTTTGTTTTTATTGACTTTTATAAGCGATTAAAGAGGCTGAGATAAAATGGGTAGAAAAGCTCACATAAGCTATCTGAGCTTATATGAGCTTACTTAACAATAATCAAGCTTTAATCAATGGAGCAGTAGGATTAATATAGCAAACAAGAAAAGATGAAATTTATATTAAGACTTGAGGTGAGATTACAAACTGAGACTACATGAAAAAGTTTAAGAAACCATTATTAAACTAAAGAAAACTTGAAAATACAAAACATAGACTTGGTTAAAATGAAAATTACTACTCTGGCTACGAATACATAGTGAGCTAAAGGGTCTATATATAGCCTTGACGGGAGGTCTTAGGATGCCTTTGAGAAGAACCGAAGCAAATTTGCAGCCACACAAATCCCATGAATCATCATAGCCAATCAAAGAGCTCCATTTCATCCATTGAAGTGTCACGGCCAATAGAAATGTACCATTTGTCAGTAAGCGACTTCATGCGAATTGAGAGGTGGATAAGGTTTGAAAGATCCTTGATGCGAGGTTTGTGTTTGGGATTGGTGATAAAATGGAGGTAAAAGGTGGTGTTTGGGAATGGGGAAGGCGATTGTATTGTATAGAAATGGCGTTTGGTTATTTAATAATAGTTCAAAATGTTAGGGTATTTTGAGTTTGACTGGATAATTATCAGGGTATAAGGGGATACTTCGGGTTATAATAGTTTGGGCGGGTAAGGTTTTATTGGACGTGGCTAATGTTTGAACTTGGGCGTGACTATATTGGACCGAAGGCTTATGTTTGTGGATTTGGATATAATGGATTTAACTTGGATAATTAATGGACTAGCATGTATACTGGGATAACCATAGGGACTAATGATGTAATTTGGTTCCAAGGGATGAATATCTTCAAGGACTGAATTTGTCAATCTAATAGACGAGGACTGAATTTGCAACTTTTGAAACTTTCAAGGGTGTTTTAAATGATTCTTTGAAAGTTGGGGGAAACATTTAAAACATTTCTTCAAACTTGGTTATTTCTTCCAAAAATCATCCTCGAAGAATAAAATCTTCATAAATGCATAATTGACCGTCAAACCGGCTTAAGCTCTCTTAATCTCTAGATGCTTTCGGTTCACGTCGATTTGGTTCCTTTTGCGTGTTTTACATATTACGTACCTACAAGCACAAACTCAAAGAAAACCACAAATATTAATAATACTTGGCTCTTTCTTGGTTATTTTGGGTCTATTTTGATAAAAGAAAGGTATGTGTTTAGCACATACCACTACTATTATCACGCATAAGCCTTGATCAAACATTGTTTTGAATTATTCTGGCGTGCAAACACAGTAAATAAATGAATCATAACGTCACGAATCCAATAATGTCACTAATAAACTTAAGCGTTTGATATGTTGTGAACTATAAGTGATAACATAAACTTTAAAACTTAAAGTTAACTAACTCGCGGAACGTTCCACGGCGTCCCGATGGACTATTGGACAAACAAGTGACTTAGGACTACGTAACAATCATTAACAACGTACATTCAATAATTAGACAATAAAAACCTTGTTGACTAACATTATGTCTTTTCGATATGTTGGTTCTTTTGGCTAATGTTATTTAGAATCGCGACATGGTACCGAATGAATGTGGGATGCACACGAGGTTCTCACAATTCTTTGATATCTTCCCTAATGGCTATCAAGAAAGATTGTAAGAACAATCGAGTTGACTTTGAAACCCTCATGCCAGAATCTTCTTGCTTGATGCGTTGTGGATATTCTTAGGAATCATCCGTACGAGAACATGCTTTCACACTCTGCTTCTGATCTGGGAGATCTACATCAACAATGCAGGGTTCTGAAAGGATCAAGGTCAAGCGATGCGGTGATGACGTTAAATCACAAACAAGTCACCATCACACAAAGCGATCTACGGGTTGTTCTTCTAATTCACGAAATCAAGCCAAGCGAGACTTCATGCCACACCCTCTGAAGAGAGCAGTTACGCAATTTCTGATGGATATTGGCTATGATGAAGCTTAGGAATATCATTTGAGCATTCTGTGGAGCTTAAGAACATTCTCAACCGTGGAGAACCCTCTACATCATCATTACCGTCGGTCTCACAAGTTGCGTGATAGTGGTTATGAGCATCCCAAGCTCATGTAACTACAAATCTTACGGTCTTTAATCAACAAAAAGGACATGAAATTGAAGCCTTTGCTATGGGAAGACATGATGTCATTTACAAGAAATTGGCTCAAGATTCCACATATGGATCACAGCGAAATTTGATCGAGAGGAAACCTTGGACTTCATCCCGACATTCCACGGAGGCTCGATGACCCGGATAATCACGATATGTTGGTGAGCCTACCACTATCGGTCGGAATCAAGTAATCGTCAACAAAGAAAGCGAGGGGGTGCGTCGATCACCCGACAAATGAAATCAAAAAGCTTGAAACATACAAAAGGTATCAAATAGCGATGCGAGAAGCAAAGTTGGCCATCACGATGATAAACTTCTGGAACACCTACTAGGAGAACGAGAAGAGGAAGTCTTGGAAGTGCGGCAAGCGAGGGAGTCAGGATGTTTCCGGAGGAATCCTCCGAAGGGGACGAGTTCCCACCAAGGCTGTTCCTATTCGTATCTAAGCACTGACATGAGAGAAAGCTTGTGGGCCGAAAGCTCTAAAAGATACCTGTCGGATGAAGAGATCTTACTCTGAATGCACACCAGAAAGAACCTCCCGGCTAAACCTCAAGTCCACCGGTGACATAGGAAAAGGGAAGACTCCACATACTTGTGCCATATGATGAAAGCTCAGAGAAGTGATGAAGAGCAACTGGATACTTCATACGGGGAAGAAGTTCAAATTCCTTAGACTCAAACCGTGGCAAAAAGAATTTGCAAAAGAACAAATGGGTGGCCGGAGGGTCAAGTGGTGCGGCTCAACCTTACGAGGTCTGATGCGGTTAATCAACAGATAAGGGATCAGGTGCCACCAACTTTGGAGCAACAACAAAAAGCCCGTGGAAGAAACTATTGAGCATGAATTTGAGGAACTGTTAAGAGTCAGAAAGAAGATGAGGGTGACAAAGAAAGGCGAGGCGAGAAAAGGCGAAGAGAAAGATAAGTGCGGAATGACGATTATGATAAGTTTCGCTGAAGCGATCTGCTTTCGATCGAGAGGAGAAAACCTCTGAACCTCCAAAGGATCGAGTCTCCTCATGTCTCTTCATCATCAGTTTGTCTTCTCATTCTTCACCACCACCATCAGCAGAAATCAACCAAATCATCATCCAATCGATTAAAGCCAACTCCATCTTGGATCTCTCAATCTAAGAATCGAATCGTTAAAGCGTCAAGCGAATTAGAAGAAAGATATTCTCTCACAGTTGAATTTCCTACGATGGATAGCGGATCTTCATGATGAGAATGACAAGATGAAAGTTGAAAGATGATCTTCAAGGAAGCATGGGCGAGATGATAAAGGATACACTCACAAGTTCTTAATGGAGGTCATTAGAAGCTGACAAAGGAGATGTATTCGGACAACTTTATCCGAATCTCTTACATTTAGCCCAACCAAACCATGAAATCCTCCGATAATTTGAGCATCAATCCAGTTGAAACTACAATCTTCTCCGGATGATGAATTAGTAAACCGGTAGGTAAGCGCCAAATGTCAACAGCTCACTAGCGTTTGCCTCCCATGAAGCTAAACTGTTTGAAGCATTCTTTGGAATACCAACTCAAGTCATCATTGGAGAAGGTAAAGGCCCAAAGCGTTGAGATGATGAAGACAATCAAGATAAGGATAAGGAACCTAAGCGCAAAAGAAGTCACGGTGAATCATCTTCGATTCGATTACTCAATGTAAGCCTCCACCACAAAGACTCCGGCTCAACAAGATCTCCTCCCGCTCTTCTGGCGATAAACCTCAGTTAGAGACACCACCCCGGTTCAAAAACGGTGACCACTTTGAGTATACGGGTGGTGGCGATGAAGAATACCATGAGCCCCAACAACAACCCGCCTCACCCGACAAAGTACAGAAACCAAAATCCTCATCTAGGCCTAAGAAAAAGAAAGAAGAAGAGCTGAGGTGGCGTCCTATCCTAGCTAGATGAAGATAACTTCGAGAATTTGAATGGTTTTCTACACTTCAATTCAACTCCTACGAAGAAGGTCAAGATCGGTAGGCGGTACTACTTTGGAGCATGCAAGATATTGCAAGAAAAATTCGAGTAAAGAAGATAGCGAAATTTGAGTTACGGCGAATCAAGAATGAAGCTTTTCAATTTGTTAAAGATAGCTCGAAAGTGCCATCGAGGGTGAATATCACCTTGACAACATTGCTCGAGCTATGTCTATGCATGGATTGGCTCAACCCGAAGCAAACATGACTTTCTGACGGGACAACCCTCCATATTACACCGGCTAGTCTAAACCACTACCAACGATGGCCAGATCAGCCTAGGATCCCATTCAGGATATTTCTTCAGCAAAGACTTGGAATTTCTTCTTCCGCGGTGGCGATGGTTCAGGGAAATACGCTACATCCTTGACACTTCCATTTCCAGCGGCGAATACTCAAATGCATAGCTATGGGAAAGAGCTAATCACTTTTCTCCAACAAAGTGGAAGCATCTGACAGAGATCAATGTCTGAATTCATCATTTGGTGGAGCAGAATCTACTACAGTACACTTGGTCTGAAGTCTCAACATGCGGTTGTTGATTACTAAAAACATCGTTGCCATCAAACCGCGTTGATCTTTCGTCCAAATGGGACTACCGATTTATCTCAAGAATATTGTGGTCGAGAGACAGGCGAAAGGGATTATGCATTCTCGAAGCGACTTTGAGAATTTGTCTATCAGCGACATCGAAGACATGTACCTTGCCAAGTGAGGGGTGGTATGAACAATTCTCAGCGAGAGTACAGCGTGAATTCACAAAGTCGATGCTCATCTTCATCAGGCATAGTTATCAAGAGCGTGTAGAAGATCTCCGGTTGGCGATAGAATCTTATCGGACCGATGTCAACTTCACTCCACTAGCGGCTTGATCTTCCCAACATCAACGGCTCACAACTTACACTCATCGCAAACCATTCGTGTCGTTTACCTTGATGAACTTCAAAGAAATTGCTTGATGGCGTGCAGAGATCTTTATAAGTTTGGTGATCACACTTTGAAGATGGTTAGGGTGATTGGCTACCGGTTGAAGGATATACACCAAAAGATGGGATCTCTAAGCCATGGAATTCTGAGTTGAAGGGGCGTGAAGGATCATCACCATGATTGATGCGGTTGTATAGAAGGGATCGGTTCGAGAAGATTGGAAAGCTATGTTGGTGGTGCGACCGGAGAAACATCATCGGCTTTCAGCGGATTCACATTCTGGCGACATCTCGGACTACCTGGTACCCCTTAAACTGCTTCTTTCATTATAAATTTGGATGTATGATCTATTATGTCTATGGCTTGTGCACATTACGATTGTACAACCATTGCTTGTAAATAAAGGACCACGTAGTGCGGCTTGATTGCCACAATCCTTATGAAAGGAGCGAAAGCTTCATACTTTTGAGTAAAACCTATCAAACCTTTCATTTTTCAAGGTTTTGCTCAAAAGAACAAGTACTTATGATTTTCCAAACCTCAACCGTTTATATCACTTGTTGGGAAGTCTTGACTTAAAACTTTGTTCACAAATTGTTCCGCATTGGTCATTCTTCGCAACCTTTCGAAATGGTCATATTTATTCTCAACTTTTCAAAAATAACATTTTATATGCCATTTTAGGGGGAGAAAAATACGTGATAAATATGTTGTGTTTTGCTATATGAACTCTGGTGTAAAAAGACTTTAACCCATGAATTGTGAGCAACAGCTAGTAACTCGAAAAGACTTGTCCGGGCCGGGTAATAATTTCAAGCTAGTTCGTTGAGTGATGTAAGCGTGACTCATGAAAGGACTTGTCGAGTAGAATGTACCATTCGAGAAACTCTTAGTAGACATGAACTCGGCGGGTTTGACAGCCTTCGAGGATTGTCTACACCTTCAGTGGTAGTAAGAGCTAGTTGTCACCTAAAAGCTGACAATGCAACTCTTTAACTATGCCGCGTAACCGTGTCTCGCGGGGGAATGTCTATCTTGAGTTGATCAATTCAAAATGGCATCTTTCCTCCTTGTGCATTTAACAGTTAAATCTCTTAAGTAATGCATGTGGAGGGGAGTATTTATGCAAAATCTCATCTCAACAGTGGTTCAAAAATGTTTTTATTCATAAACACGTAGGGTTTTTCAAGTAAATGTTTTTATGGCAACATAGGTTAGTCATGGAGTTATAAGGTGACTAAGGTTAGGAATACCGATCTATGATCATGAGGAGAGGATCTACCAAGGACACACAAAATAGTTAGAATTTAAGTCCTTAGGTATGATTATAAAAAGGAGAATTGAGAATAGGAGAAAGAAGGAGTTGAAGAATTAAAAAGAAATGCAAAGAAAAGGGTGAAAAGAAATAGCCCTCAGTTATTCAACTTAGGGTCGACACAGGGTTCAATTCATATGCTCTTGGTTGTCACTAGATGACACCGTATTGAAGATAAAAGTCGTCATGGACCCGGTGGCAGCATGCACTAAACCTTTCTTATCCACTCAAGTTTCTCTCAACAGAAGCTTGTTTCATTCTCACCGGGAACCCTACGTAAACTATCGGCTTTCTCTTAGAGATTGCTGGTATTGAAGAAGGAGACCCCTCCCTAGTCTCCTTTCGGAAAACCAAAATTCACTTTTGAGTCTAGAGCCACGAGATTCATCAAAAGATCTCTTAGGTACACTTGACATTTTATCACTTGATATTCAACAATAAGAATTCGATGGTACAATATCGAGTCCTTCACAATCTTAGCAATGCAATCGTGAACATTTATGAGAGGTTCACATATGTGATCCCGATGATTGAATGGAAACTCTCTGCGGGGTCAACATCAACGACCACACAACAGGTGCGGCAGCAACTCCCGTGGATTGCGCTTAGTGGTCTCAACGGTCTACGATCGTGAGGTGATGCTTCGGTGTACCTCGTGACTCATCTGAATCGTAGGTGTACCCGGTACATATTGTTATCTCACAGTGGGACTCCGATTGAGCGGCTTTGTAAGAATTAGAGTTGTGTTTCACACTATCTTTGTCAACACTCTTGAAGTTCAAACTTGTAAGTGCGGAATCCGCAATTACTAACCGTTTTAATGTTTACTTCTTATGGAAGCTCTGGAGGCGAATGATCGTCAGATTCTCCACTTGTTCACACCAACAACATCATCAAAGAAGTTGTATCTTAAAGAAACACAAAAGTCAGAATGATTCTTCGTCAAATCAAAGAATCTACAAAGTTAAAGACTTAAAGAACTATCATGCAAGTAATCAACGTTAAAGAGTGTGAGCATGTTGGAGAAAAGACGTGGAGACACTTGAAGCAGCGAAAGCGAACTGAGAGCAGACTAGATGCGAGATAACAACATACTATCACTTTCATCACAAATAACAATGATCAAGAACAAAGTTAAAGATGGCGTCAAAGCATAATTGTTCAAATAAAACTATCTCGCTACAGGGAGATGGTTCAAATCAAGGCAATTCTTAACAAGAAGAAGAATGTCAGAAGACGCTAAAGCTACTATTACATCAACGCCTTCACCGTTTTCATCACCAACACTTGAGGGGGAGATTGTTGGAATCACTCCTAAACATTTATTCAAGTGTTAGTTACTCATATGTAATAGTTAGTTTAATTATGGCCTTTATGTTTGTTATTAGCCTTAAGCTTATGTAGAAGGCCCATGAGCTTAGGCCCATGTCCAATAAGGAAAGGATGGGAACTAGGAGTGTTGCCCTAGCTTCCCTCCTATAAATACTCTTGTAAACCTTCATTTGAAGGTTGGTTGTTCAATTTACTCTTTCACATACGCCTACGCCTAACCCTTCTACATTTATACGTGTGTGTGTGTGTGTTTATTGTTCAACCGATCTCTTCTCCTCTCTATTTCTTTCTATTAAGCTTGTGTTGTAAATCTAGTGACCTAGCAAATAGATCACGACTGATCCGAACAAGAGAGACTTTGCGTTGCTCCTGCCGACAAAGGAGACTTGGTATTGCTCCAATGGAGACTCAGTGTTTCTTAGAGGGAGACTTTGTGTTGCTCAGAGAGACTTTAGCACGTACGAACAATATAACCTCTATTATATATTATCAATATAAGACCGCTCCGAACAATGGAGACTTTAAGACTTAGTACGTTAGGCACATTATAGTTCTAGGTATACTAAGGGGTCAGGAACAAGTCATAAGGTCACAATAAGTCAAAGGGTTTAGGATATATCAAATAGTCCAAATAAATTCATAACTTTGAACAAAAATATAGTTTTTGATTTAAGTTCAAGCCTTTCACCCCAAATAAGTAAAACGATAGAAAGGGGAGTGTAAACTCACCTTGGCAAAAAGTAGTCTAAAGCAACAGTCAAATAGAATTATTGGATGGCACCAACACGCGACCTAGATTAGTACGGCAAGTCTCAGTTTTTGACCCCAAGTAAAGTTTATCTAACTTTATTTATCTTCACAAGCATTGTTGTTATTGTTGTTGTTGTCGTTAGGTTTTAAAAATGTCATCTTTAAAATAATGTGTATATTTCGACTAATAGAATTTGTTTTGAAAACTATGTTAGAAAAATATATATATATACCTATAAGTACATGATATGTTTATTGTGATATTGTAAATAGTATGTTGACAAAATATTATATTTTGTTGAGTTTATTTAAAAGGATAGTCTTGCATATATTTTGAAAAGTGTCGAGTTTAAATGAAATGCGCATATATTAGTTTTTGAAGAATAAAATTATCATTTTAGATATAATTGATCTTGTGGTGTTTATAAAACATTGTACCCCGATTATTGTTTATAAAAGTTCTATTAACTCATTCGAACGTGTATATTATATGTGTTCGTTATATATTTGTGACGTCGTAAACAATATTATTTTGTTGTGAAAGTTTGGAAAGGCGGATGATTGAGTGTCGTGCTCGGAACGTGGCCCGGTACGAGTCGAGACTCTTAACGAACCACTTGATCAGGTAACAAAACATGGGCTTCGGCCCAGACAAAATAAACCCGCCAGGTGGTGGCGGTATAAATAAACCAAAGCGCACCCAAATGTAAACAGGCAGTCTTAGCCCAAACATTTATTAAGAAATGGGTTTTGAGGCCCAAGATCTCAAAAATCATCGTGAGACTCAACTACTTTGGATTTGACAAAATTTCCATTTGAAATGTAAACTTACTTTGACATTAGAGAATTTTAAGCCGAACATAGAAATGCAAAACATCTAAACCTTTTTGGTTTAGAAGCGGAACAATACAGGAACCCATTCGACCACCACTCGTGGACTCGGGAGGCGTCCGGTAATCAAGACTACCATTCGGTGTGTCTCTTTGTGACTCAGTAAGCACAAGTACTCGGGGAGTTTACTTTTGCCTGCGAAAACAAGGTATTACTAATAACAATTTCCAACTATTTGACTAGTGGCTAAGACCATGCGGTGCGAATGCGTCTTTAGTACTTGACTCGACACTCGTGGGTTATTTTGGCCCGGCCATTAGGCCATCAATGAGCAAGGACTTCATGTTGAGAAATCAAGGGGCGAACAACTAGGTTTCACCTATTAGTTTACTTATCTACTGAACGATAACAAACATCAATGACATGATCTAAGATCTGAAACCCCAAATAAGCCGAAACCAAAATAAAAAAAAACATAAGCTGAAATCATTTAAGTATCTCAAACTTAAAGTATTTTTGTGTTTCTCTTGTTTGTGCCTCGACAGAAAAGCAACAACAATAATAACGATAAATTCTTTTTAACCAATTTTATCATTTTAGGTTTCTATCATGATTCTTTCCTTGTTTGACAACAACAACAACATCACAGTATCCATCAATATATATTTATTCGAATTATAATAAACTAATTCATAATCTGAAATTAACAAATATCATTCTTACAATAATAATTAGGGGTCGAGATCGATGAACGGACCGCAATTTCTTTGATTGAAGGGACACGAGATGAATTAAGACGAATTGATACTTGAGCAAGCTTCCTTATCCTTTTGATTACAAAACCCCCATGGTAATTATCAAAACCCCTTTGATCTTTGAAACCCTAATTTTTAGATTGGAGTTGATGAATACCCTTCTGAGATTGAATCCTTTCATAGGAGATGATTTAGGTTAGTGATAGTAACCCAACTGAAAACCCACAACATGTTTCTTTCTTCTTTGAGCTTTCCTTGACTCGAATTGATTCACATGCGCCACATATGTGCTCTATTGCATAGCTTACTAGGTTGAGAGGATGGTGATGGTATAAGAGTAGGAACAAATTACGAAAAGAAGAGGCGTGCATTTGGTTCTGAGGGGAAGGAGAAGACGAAAAGATATAGGGGGCATATTTTGAGGATAGGGTAGGAATATTTTTATTTTTAGTTTTATTATTAGTATTAACTGTATCCTGTCTTTGTATAAACTGTACCGTGAAAATAATGTACTCTCATGTAAAATATTTTCTGTGTGTCCATATTTTATAATTTTTATATTTCCGGAGACGTTTTGACGAGTGGATTAATATGGTATTATTATTATCTTGACATTAGAAAATAAATTCCGTGCCAATACTATCAGGGTGTTAGTTTGCGTGTGGTGCCGGGACCTTGGAAACACGAGATAACTTCTCGTTTGAGTTATAATGATCCGAAAATAAATAATTCGCATATTCTGATATAAATAATAGCCGGAAAATTTACGGATTGTCACATATCGCAATACTAGTTCAATCACAATTAAGATAAGAGACAACCAATCAATATTCAATACCTAGGTTTCATAGATCTAAGCAAACACACAAATAAATTACTCGGACATGGAAAACATGCCAGCATACACACAAACAATTGAAGACATAATTGAATTAATGAAGTAAATCACTTATCTTGTTGTAAAATAGGGTATGAAACCTAGATACCCCAAAACGGCGAGTTGGTTTTAGGTTTTACTCCACAAAACTACCTCTCTAAAATTCGAAAATTTGAATTCTATATATAGGAGTTACAATATCACGTCGGGCTCTTTATTTGTGGCGCCGTCGGATCGCCGCCATTAGATTTTCGTCTTGGCCCGTCAACTTTGTGGCGTCACTATGGTTGTGGCGGTCGGCTTAAACTATCTTTCGGCTGTAGGGATCCAAATCTAGATGCTGGTTGTGGCCCTACTCAAAACTTTGATGTCGTCAGTGCAAAATAGCAATTTGGATTAGAGTCGTCTCAACCGTGTTCCGACGGCGTCGCCATTTTAGCTGTGACGAGTCACTTACATTCCATCGGCAGGTGTCTTGATTCTTGACTTTGGCCATTTCTTCATATATTCGCACCCTTTCAGAATAAGTGTCATTTCGACAATTTGCCTTCAAGAGACCTAAAAGTGAAAAGGAACGAAATTAAGCAGTAACGGATATAAAAGTGATCGATTAAGGGCTTAAATGACCCCTCAAAAGTGTACCTTTTAAATCCTTATCATATCACGGGGGGCATTTAGTAACAAAACATGTCAAAAACTGTTACTTTTTAACTTGAAATCGGGTCGGGTTTGTTTAAAGGTAAACAAAAATCAACTTTAATGATTAAGACTATTAGAGGTATTGGTGCGCATATATAAAATGAAAAGAGATTAGTAATTTTAACCATTAAATGGAAATAAACTAACCTAGGATGTATATTATATAGCGAAAATTGTACAAAAAGGTATCAGAATTAAGTCAATCTAAATTTTAGGTATCTAACTTTATTTTTTTAAATTTAATGTATCCGGGTTACTTTTTACCCAACGTAAGGTTTTATCGACTTTTCAAAAGATGTTATCGATTTATTTTTTCAGATCAATTGGTTAATTAATGTGATATATCATTATAGTGAAACATTTAAAAGTCATTTATTCAAAACTATGTCTAACGATGTCGATTCCAGTTGAAAAAAAAACACTTTAAAAAAAACTTGTGAAGACGAAGGGAGGCTGGAAGGTGCTTTCGCCCTTACCTTGTATCATGGTGGATCCCAGAAACAACCTTAGTACAAAAAGCGATTTTTATAAAAGTCCTTTTACATATTATAAAATCCAATTTTTAAGAAAGTCTTTAAATAGTACGAAAACATGAAAGCCATTTTTATATTGTTTTTTTTTTTAAGAAACCTATCATAGATTTATGCAAGGAACCATCTTGGTGAAGGTTTTGGTAGTTTTGTCGAAGATAATTTAGGCTTTATGAGAAAGATCGGAGACAAGAATGGTGTTTATCAAGAAGGAAGAAAGAGGTGGAATAGAAGAAAAGAATTAAAGATAAAATATTAAAAAATTATTTCTTTTACTTTCATTTAAGATCTTGTACTTTTTGGTTTATCTTAACCAATTAGTTTGGGAGGTGATCTACACAGCATTTTTATCATTCATACCATCATTTATGCATTCAGGTGACCCAATGTACGTAATCTTTTGTGTCATAAATATTGATGGTATAAATGTGGTGTTAGTCAATTCAATATTTTATCTTCTTAAATACAGTATTATCTTTTTTAACACTTTTTTAAATATCTTCAAATTCAACAAATTATTTTAAGTTTTACATAAACATAGATGAGTTTATTATTCAGGGTTTTAAGTGATTCGAAAATAAAATGTGTTACCGTAGTTACAATACATTTTAAGAATTTTTGGGTTGTGAAAATTCTAAAAACTTGATTGTAAAAACTTTAACTAATGTATATTTCAGGCTTCGTCCCTGAGCTTCAATACCTTAAATTGAGAAGAAAAAAACCAAGTGCCTAAAATTCATATTGAGCTTAAGTGTCACACCTTTTTATACATTTAAACCGTTATATATCGATCAAATATCAAGCCGAATAAAAGAACAAGTCGAATGTAATTTGCATTGTTATAAAATAAAATTAATTTTATTAAAAGTAATATGATTATTATATCAAAACCTTTAAAAAATGGAAGAAACAAATTACAATTAAAGTTATATATATGTATTGTTGACATCAAGATCATACTAAAGTCTATTTATATATGCATTACGGATTGATATAGTTACATATTTTTTATATATATAATATAACTGGTTTTCACAAATTAAATATACAACATAAAAGGTTAAAGAAAATGTTGTGTGCATACTATTATATACTTTTAACAAATTAAATGAAAAGATGTGGTTACTCACTTCTCTAAGGGAATTGATCACTGTTCTAAAAGGCTTCGCAAAAGCGTGAGGCTTGATAATGACGTCACGCCATGTCACCAAGCTGCCTTATGGCACATGTTTTTGTAAATTCGATATATATAAATTATGATATAGATATATATATATATTTTCATACTTTGTGTCGCATGTCGGCGCTTTTATAGCGTAAAGGCGCTTAACCCAAGGCGTGAGGCTTGGTCATCAGCCATGCCCCGCCATGCTATTTATAACCTTGGAATTGATACTCACCTGTATTTTTATTCATTACTTATTATCTGCATTACAGATGTGTCTGATATAATCTTGTGCCTGTGAAATACGTGAATAAAAAAGTAATGGTGTGTTCTGTAACTTCTCTTTTCACTCTACTTCTACCAACTTTCCACTTCCCAAGATTATAATACCACCATTTTTTCTAACATAGACCATCATCGAATAAGATTTTCTAGCCAACACATAATACTTTACTTCTTGGCAATCAAAAATAATGAGGGCACTCTGAATATTTTGGTGAGGGCAACGAGCTTCTTTCCTACCATTTCAAGTTTTTTCTCTATATATTTTGTGTCTCTCCAAGAACTTCGTTGGGGGCAATTCCCCCTACTACTCTAAGGGTTGCTCCGCCCTTAGATCCAATACTTGTGGTTGTTTTACTTTGTTGGGCCTGGGCGCAAAGTGTTTATAGCTCGAGCTAAACCCAATAAGCGTGATGTACGTGCTATACGTCATCATATTACAAATAAGAAATCTCGAAAAAAGATATAAATATAACTCACTGATATGGGAAAATCGCGAATTACAGATAAAAAAGTAAGTAATTTGACAAAATGTAGCATTTCACTTACATGGATAAAAACGAAAACCACTTGTAAAATCATTATTTTTGCCACCTTTTTTTTGATGGTTTTCTTTTATATGCTAAACTGGTCAAACAAATATATGAACCAAACCGAATACCCCTCTTACGAATGTTCAAACATAATTGTAGATCATAACTAGGTGGTATTTTTGGCCGTGCGGCCTCATGTATGTTATTTTATTACGAAAGCTAAATGCTATGTTTATTTTCTGTTTATATTAAAAAACTATAATTTTGAAAGTATATATGGATCAAAAACTATAAACTTTAATAAGTTGAAAGCTTAAATCTGACAGAAAACAAGAAAAATAAACTGATAAAAAACTATGTTCCTATCTTGTAAACAAAAAAACAAATGAAATCTTTTATACATTAGACCCATTTTTTTAGTAGGCCTGGAGGGTACGTATATATCACCTTTTATCTCATTTTCTTTAACTTGTAACATATTCTAAAGTGACACCTTTTATCTCATTTTCTAACTTACTTCTTCTACTGTCGTACACATTCTACACCCACTCCCATCTCAAATCAAATATTTTGACCAAACTAAACCTTTCTCATCATTTATTGTACATAAAATACAGTCAAATATTTTAACCATGCATGTCCAATCTCACCAACTCTATGACACTCATCTAGTCATCTATATACACTATAAGGGCACGTTTGGTAGAGAGAATTTCAAAGAAATAAAATGAAGCAGAGAATAAAATCTCAGAGAATAGAAATCAGTAGAGAATTTTGTTCAATTCTAATGTTTGGTAACAACAAAGACTTGACCCGAGAAATGGAAAAAAAAAAATATTTAAATTATTTTAAAAATTTTATCTTTTTTTTTTTAAATTTATTTTTTAAAAATTTATGTACTTTCTTAAAAAAAATTATTTTTTAAAAATGTATTTATTTAAAAAAAAACTTATTTTTGAAAAAAAAAATATTTTTTTTTTTTTTAAAATGTTAAAATTTTTTTTTTAAATTATTTTTTAAAAATGTATTTAAAAAAAAAAAAAAACGTGTTTTTTTTAAAAATATTTTTTAAAATGTATTTATTTAAAAAAAAAACTTATTTTTTTTAAAAAATATATTTTTTTTTTAAAAAAAATTAATTTTTTTTAAATTATTTTTTTAAAATGTATTTAAAAAAAAAAAAAACGTGTTTTTTTAAAAAAATAATTTTGTGTAAACCAACCAATTCTCTCTTGTACCTCACCATTTCCATACCAATCACAAAGGAAATCAAATAAACCAAAATACAAAGGCACCCAACTCTCTGAGAATTTCGATTTCTCCGCTTTTTTATTTCTCCATCTTACCAAACAAGAGATATGATGCCATTTCCATTTCTCTACCTTTATTTCTCTTAACCAAACATGCCCTAACAATTTATCTTTCGATATTAGGTTTGAGGAGAGTTATTTTACATACCAAACTTTTCTTACATATCAAGGGACTCATCTTCACCATCCATTTAAAAAGAAATCAATGGTTGAGATTAAAAGCATTTTATTATTTCACCTATTTTTTATAATTTAAATATCTCTTAATCCGTTAATCGTTAAGTGAAAATATTTACACCATCGCGACGAGCATTTAATTATCTTTCTATATACGGGCACTTTGATATACTTTCGAAAAAAGAAAAAAAACTCGTTTTTTCACGTTTTTTCGTTATTTTTTTCGTTTTTTTACGTTACTGAAATTTACATAAAAAAATCATATATGATAAAACACTAATTTGAATATCATATGTGATATTAATGTTAAATCATATATGATATGTAATATCACATGTGATATTATACGTAATATCATATATGATATTACACTAATATCACATGTGATATTACATATCATATATGATATTACACTAATATCACATGAGATATTCAAATTAGTGTTTTATCATATATGATTTTTCAATGCAAATTTCGATAACGTAAAAAAAAAAACTTTAAAAAAAACGTGAAAAATACGAATTTTTTTTTTGTCGAAAGTATATCAAAGTGTCTATCTATAGAAAGATAATTAAATTCTCGTCGCAATGATATATTTTTTTAACGATTAACGGTTTGAAAGATATTAATATTTGAAAAAAAATGATGAAAGTGGGTTTTTAAAATTGTTGGGATTAATCTCATCCATTAGATCAAATAAAAATGTAGGGTGAAGATTGATCCCTTAGTATGTAAATAATCTTTTGTCCTCAAATGATCTTTTATCATTAGGTTTTATAATAAAAAAAGATAGATATATAACCGAGTTTAAGAGATTTAAAGAAATATAAAACAAAAAGACTACGTAAAAAATATGAAGTACTCCCTCCGTCCCAAAATTATAGTCCCCTTTCTATTTTTTCGGTCTTTCTTTTACCACTTTGACCTTAAGTATTTTTTTTTGTGTTATATAATATTTGATGCAAAATATATGAATGGATTGAGTTTTTAATGTATTTTCATTTGGTATAATTTTCATCAACTATTGTATAACATAAACGAAAATATTTATGGTCAAAGTTGAAAGAGAAAGACCAAAAAAGTCAAACGGGGACTATAATTTTGGGACGGAGGTAGTATGTATTAACACTTGATGGGACAACACCATCATATTAAATTATACACCACTCTCGAAACTTTATTTTCTCAACATCTTAGGCTAGTCCCAATGCAAACACAAGGACACTGGGACAACCTGCTTCCGTCACTTTCTCTCTCTCCGGCGACCTGGACAACAGGATGCCCCATCGACGACCGAGGAATTTTTATTATTATTTTTTTTTTATTTTTTTTTAATTCAAACATTTTTAACATTAAATTTAAATTTCATTTAAATTAAAAAAAACATTACATTACTGAAATTAAAAAAACATTACAATATGAAATTCAAATAACGTTAAAACATTACAAAAACTCTTCATCGTCTTCGTCATCGTCACTATCGACTTGATTCACTTTGCCGACATGATGTCGCGATTTCTCCAAATGTGTTCGACCAAATCAGATTTTAAGTTTTGATGAGTTGTTGAGTCCATCACTCTGAGTAACCACCATTGAATTTGCATGCGTTCTTAAGGGATCATGATCTTGGTGTCCCTCATTTTCAAACCATGTAGGACATATCGCCCGCTGCTTGTGTCGGATGATCATATTATGTAATATGATACATGTATACATAATATCTTGGATATCATTTCTAAAAAACACTCGAGCAGGAACTTTAAGCATTTTCCACTTTTTCTTCAACACACCAAAAGCCCGTTCCACATCTTTCCTTGCGGCTTCGTGCCTCCTCTTGTACAAACATCTTTTACGATCAGCCGTGGGAGGATTTGAAATAGACCTCATGAGAACGGACCATTGTGGATATATCCCATCAGTGAGATAATATCCCCTTTTATAAGCCACATCGTTAGCCTCAAACTAAAGGTCTGCTGCTCTCCCAGATTTGATATCATTGAAAACAGGTGAACGACGTAAAACGTTTACGTCGTTATTCATTCCGGAGACACCAAAGAACGCATGCCAAATCCATAAATCCTGGGAAGCGACCGCTTCCAACAAAATGAATGGATGTGGCCCACCCCTACAATGTTGAGCTCTCTCACTATTTGGGCAATTCTCCCACTCCCAACTTGTACAATCAATGCTTCCCATCATCCCAGGAAAGCCATGCTTATGCTCGTGATGAGCATATATTCTTTCAAGGTCAGAATACGTGGGCCTTCGCAAATACTCACGACCATATAACTCCATGATAACCTCGCAAAACTTACGAAGACATTCACGGGTTGTGGATGCAGCAATTGCCAGAGTCTCGTCTAGAGAATCAGGAACGGTCGCGTATCCCAATTGACGAATGGCAGCAGTACACTTGACCAACGGGCTAATACCAGGTACGCCTCTAGCATCAGCAGTTTGTCGAAAATAAGTAGAGTGATCGGTTATCTCTCGAACAATTTATGTGAATAGCTCTCGGCTCATCACGGAAACCAGAGAATGTTCTTTCCGTCGAACTAGGGTTTTGGAGAGTATGCCGCCACTAAACGATTATGAGCACCCTCATGATCCCTATGTATGTACCTTCGTCGGGTTTTTGGCTGTGATGCTTTGTAAGCCTTCCAAGCAAAATCCGCAAACTCCACAAACTCACTAAAAGTTCTTCCTCGTCAGATGACGAAGAAGAACCGAATAAATGCTCGAATGACGACATATTAAAATTTGTGTTTCGTGGGTATTTCGTTAGAATGGTTTATTGAATATAGATGAGAAATGTTGAGTGGTGAATTGTGTTTGAGGTGAAGTGGGTATTTATAGATGGGTAGATTTGGTTTTAAAAAAAGTTTTTTTTTTTTTTTTTTTTTTTTGTTTACCAACGTTCTATTTTTGAATTAATACAAACGAAAGTGACAAAATGGAGTAAATGAGATCGGTTGTCCAAGCACTCGATATCCCGTTTTTCCCTTGCACGACCGATGTGGAGACCGAACTCCACATTGGCCACAACCGACCTTGACATCGGTCGAACATCAAAATTTGCGTTGCCCAACCGATTTCAAAAGCACCACTGCGACAAGCCTTATGGAGTATTATATTACCCAACACCCTAAGGCCGGATATAATGGGATCGGTTGAGGCCGGTTGTCGTCGTCGGTTGAGGTCGGTTGTCCCATTGTGGGGTGGCCGGTCGAGCTAGGTTGAGGAGTCTCTCTCCATGAACTAAGTTGAGGAGACAACCGAGTGTAAAGCCACAAAAATTCGAAAAAAAATCGTACCGTTTGTAAAAAAAAAAAAAAAAAATTAAAAACTTTACAACTTTATAAATACCAACCTCAAACACATTTTAAAACACACAATTTCAAACAACTTCTCATAAACACTTTCAAACACATTTTGATAATTATGTCTTACGAGATATTTTTTAATTCTTCGTCTTCCGACGAGGAAGAAGTTATGAGCGAGTTTATGGAGTTTACGCAGTATGCTTGGGACACTTACCAAGCATCACTGCCAAAGGCTCAATGAAACTACACGGCTAGGGATCGTGAAGGTGCTCATAATCGTTTAGTTGCCGTTTACTTCTCCGAAGAACCGTTGTATGACGAAAAAACATTCCGTCGGCGGTTCCGGATGCCCCGAGACCTATTTACTCAAATTGTGCAAGAGGTAACCAATTATTCTCCTTATTTTCAACAAACTCCTGATTGTAGAGGCCTATTTGGTATTTCCCCATTGGTCAAGTGTACTGTTCCAATTCGTCAATTTGGATATGCGGCAGTTCCTGATTCTCTTGACGAGTATCTGCAAGTGGGTGCAACAACAGCACGCGATTTTCTTCGTAACTTTTGCACGGTTATCATGGAGTTATATGGTGCTGAGTATTTGCGAAATCCCACGTATTCGGATCTTGAAAGATTATATGCGCATCACGAGCATAAGCATGGGTTTCCTGGGATGATGGGAAGCATTGATTATACAGGTTGGGAGCGGGAGAACTGCCCAAATAGTTTGAGATGTCAATATGCTAGGGGTGATCACGGGCCACATCCATTCATTTTATTGGAAGCGGTCACCTCCCAAGATTTATGGATTTGGCATGCGTTATTTGGTGTCTCCGGGATGAATAACGATATAAACGTTTTATATCGTTCCCCTGTTTTCAATGATATCAAATCTGGGAGAGCAGCGGAACTTGAATTCGAGGCTAACGATGTTGCTTACAAAAGGGGATATTATCTTACTGACGGGATATATCCGAATGGTTCTGGTTCTTATTAAGTCCATTTCAAATCCTCCTACTGGTTATGAAAAAAGAATATTGTACAAGAGGAAGCACGAAGCAACAAGGAAAGATGTGGAACGAGCTTTAGGTGTGTTGAAGAAGAAGTGAAAAATGCTTAAAGTTCCGGCTCGAGGGCTGCATAAACAAGATCTCGAAAGTATTGTGTATACATGCATCATATTACATAATATGATCATCAAACACAAGCAGCGGGCAATTTGTCCGGTAAGATCCCATGCAGAATCATTAGTAGTTACTCAGGAGTTAACGGATCGATCAACTCATCTAAACGTAAAATCTGATTTGGTATAACACATTTGGAGAAACCGTGGAAATGCAGGCAATCAAGAAATTGAAGGCGAAGACGAAAGTGTGACGAAGAGCGTAACGACGATGAAGAGTTTTTGTGATGTTTTCAGTTTTTAATAAATATTATAACGTCTACGTTTTATTAGTTTAAGTTTTTAATTATTGTTGTAATGTTAAGTATTTTTATTAATGAAGTTTAATTTTGTTTTTAAAAATATATGATTAAAAAAAAATGTCAGGTCACCACACTGGCAACTAGGTCGTCGTCAGGTCGTCGGAGAGAGAAAGCTGATGTGGCACAGATGAACTAGATTGCCACTGTGTTCAGCCTAAACATCATGATACGTAAAAAAAACTAATTTTATTTTTCTAACGTTTATATCAATTTGTTCATAGCTTTATCTTTCACTCCAAATAAAATATATGTAACAATAAATTTATTCAACGTGAACCATCCTAACATTAATCTTATAAATGAAAATAAAACTCTAATGCACAAAATATAATCCATGTAAAGACTTTGAAATCGTACGAATTTTTATGAAAAAGTCACTACACAAATCACAAATATGATTTGCATAACTTCCACAAAAATCCAAAATCTGTTACAACTAATCCAAAGAATAAAAAAATTAGACTTGATTGCAATACTCTTGTTATCACATAATAAATGACCACAAATTGTATAACAAATTACTTTGTAGCAGATCACATGCATGACCTTTTGCATATATATGAATATATATTTAAAATTTAAGTATTAAAATGGCGATATCTAATCACAATTTTTATATCTACATATGCTCCTACCATCTTTTGTAAGAAAATTCTTCCGTCACCTCAACACAACTAACACAAGCTACTCTGTGGCTTTGCTGATTGTTCATCTGTACCTATCGACTATCGTAACCAACACTACCAAGTAGTATAATGTCGACCACGATTTAGTTAGCTCTGTCACTACGGTGGCCGAAGTCTATAAAGGCTCTCCGATGATTCTTCTCCAGCCATCTATAAGATTATGAAGCTAAGAATATTATACTAAACAAATATAATAAAATAAAAAGCCAAGTTTACATTCTTTGTACTCCACTTACATGATTCAAGAACATCAGTAACTCCTCATCTGCATCATTATTATCAAGAAATTAGTAAAAAATATTAACCCACAGTCCGACACACACTCACTAAAAAAATAAGCAAATATAACTCTTATAAACATTTAGGCACTCACCATGTTCCCCTTTATGTTGCTCCACTGCGGCACAACAACATAAGATTCTCTCTTCAAGCCTTCATCCACAAGTCAAGTCGGACCTAGAATCTGGAAAACAAACCTAAGAAAAGAAAAACAAAGCAGAACATGAGAAAATGGAAAGACAAAAAGCAAACCATTGGAGAGAACTTTTGTTGGGAAAGAGATTACAGGTTGACCACCATAGGAAAATCGTTGATGCAAATTCTGAAATACACATACAAGCTACTACGTTACTTTAAATATTATTCCGAAATCCTAGATGAAAATCTCTTATATAACAAGAGATTTCTATAAGATGATAAAAGAATTGTTGAATCAATGGCAAGAGAGCACATCTGAATATAGTTGTTCATAAAAAAATTTAAAAAGAGATTGGAAAGAGAGAAAAAAATTACCTTTTGATAGGATGAATGATTTTGACATTTTCAAATTTTGGTACCTTTTTACTCTTTATATCATGGGTGAGTCTCAAGGATGGATGCTTACACAGAGATCAATAGTAAAAGAGGGATGGTTATAGTGGTAAAGGGTTGAAAATTAGAGAAAAAAGGTATGGTGGTGCAAGAAAAAACCCGGTATAGGAAAAGAATTACTACCTCCGTCCCAAATTTATAATCCCCGTTTGACTTTTTTAGTCTTTCTTTTTTAACTTTGACCTTAAATATTTTTATTTATGTTATACAATAATTGATAAAAATTATACCAATGAAAATACATTTAAAAACTCAATCAATTCATATATATTGCATCAAGCATTATATAACACAATATGAAGAGTTCTACTTCTTTCTATATTTCTTCGGAGTAATATACTTCTTTCTATATTTTTACTCAGGTCTACGTGGCAATCATATAGGTGCTTATGTGGCATTTTTTTTTGAGTCCACAGTAATATGAAGAGTTCTACTTATATAATAGGTAGATATATTTAATTTATTGTAAAACAGCTTATGAGCTTATTGAAATGAAAGATCTGCATCAATTTCGGCCAAGACATCGTTAGGCTCAGTCACAAACGAGCCAATTAAATAAACATGTTTCAGTTTCTGTTGAGGAATCTTGCTTATTTTGTTCAACTCATCCTCAGTTAATGACCAATCAAATATTTCTAAGTTGTGTCGCATCCTCTCTTTGTTTAAACTCTTCATTAATTTGGGTCCCATTGAATAAAGATTTCAAGAATGGTGAAGACTAATGTATGTAAGCAAAGTTTAATTGAACCTTTGCATCTATCTTTATTGTTCACTTAGGCTGACCACAATGGTCGGTTGGGCAAGGTGAGTCGACCGATTTTTTGCTCGGTTGTGTCCATTGTGGCATTAAGGTGAGCATCGGTTGGAGTACTTAATTTGGACAAACTAGTTCGTGGTCACGACCGAATTGTATGCACACAAAAATTCAAACACATTCTCTTTTCGTAACCGTTTCATTAAAATAAATAAATAAATAAATTTAAAAACTTTACCACTTTTACATCCTATAAATACTAACTCAAACACACTTCTAAACACACAATTCAACTTCAAACTACTTCTCAACGCAAGATTATTATGGCTTGCCGTCTCCCCATTCCGTTGAAGATATGCAAATGTACGTTAAAAACAATGCGAAGAAGACGATGAGGCTCGAAAAACGCTATTACAGACGTTATCAATCTGTTTGAGCAGGCAAGGGCAGAGAAGCAACATATGAGAAAAAACTACACGATTTGCAACGACATTACGCCTGAACGAAAAGCTGTGATCGACAGATTTTTTATGTATGAAGCCCGCAAAGACGACGACATTGCTAACACGTTGTGGGGGTGTGTTCAACAAATACAGAACAACATCAGCACCAAAATCAATTGGAGCTATCGGGAGAACAAAACCGATGGTGTAGGTGCATCAAGTTCGTCTGCTAGATTTGTTGGGCAACCTCTGTTAGACGAGGAACGTTTGGCTCGCATCGAGGAATTTGCTGGTTATGGGTCTCCTTCGTACGATTCTACATGCAAGGAGCATTCATATTAGGATTTATGATTTATGTATTTCGTATCGTTTTTATTTTTAATTTATTAATGTTTTAATTTAGTATTGTAATGTTTTTATTTTTAATGAATTTTGAATTTGTTATAAAAAATATTTGAAAAAAAAAGAAAAAAAATCTTAGGTCATCATTGTGGCAACTATGTCGTCGTCAAATCGTCAAAGAGATAAAGTTAATGTGACAGGGTCGACTTAGGTCACCACTGCTACCGGCCTTATCATTCTTTTACTATTCATGGTTTGCATTCATCTTATATATATGCACACACATTTAAAAAGCCCTGGACAAATCTAAATAAAGGAAACTGTTATGTTTTTAGTTTTTATGTTGATATGTCTATATATTAAACTAAAATTTTAAAATAAATTTGATTGATGTTTAGGCCACATGCATGCATAAGACATATAACTAATTATACTAATACGAAAACAAATTGTGGTCATTTTTGTTTCGTTTTGAGCATCAATTAACTTATTACTAGCATAGTACTCGCGCAAAGAAGCGGCAGTACCAAATATATCAGTTTTCCTCGTACCTTGATCTTTAAGCGGTATACAATGAGAGTCACTATTTGACAGTTTACCCGTTTGATAGTTCGAAAAGAGTAGATGCGCGTTTGAATTTCTGTAAAGTATATCAACACAAATATAGATATCCATACTTATACTCATTTGAACTTTTTAAAACTTGAATGTTTATGATAAAAATTACAACTATAAATTTGTATTATTGTAAGTTTGCAACTTTACATCTATCTTCGTTGGTCATTAATTTTACAAGTATTAGTTTTTCACTATTCACATGTTTGCATTCATCTTATTTTTTTTTAGAAAAACAGCCATTTTTATAAAAGATTTCACAATTAAAAAAAACAAAATACAATATGAGACATCTCTCTTCAATTAAACAAGCTGATTAAAAGAAAAAAAGATCCAAAGAAATTTATACAAAGACAATCTAAATAAACAAATCTAACTAAGGGTCCGTTTGGTTTGTAAATGGGTTTATGATTAGGATTTAGATTTAGATTTGGATTTAGATTTGAATTTGGAATTATAATATGTTTAAATTAAAGGTCCGTTTGGTTTATAAGTGGGTTTAGATTAGGATTTGGATTTTGTTTAGGATTTGGATCACTACTAGAAACTTGACTTTCACCGACGGATTTTCCGACGAATACAAATCCGTCGGTAATTATCGACAATATTCCGACACATTAGCGACGACTATATATTTCCGACTGATTTCCGACGGGTTTCCGAGGGATACAAAATCTGTCGGAAATCTGTTTAGTATATACATAACTTACCGTCAAATTTCTGACGCCATTTTGACATCCATGCTTTTCTGTCTTTAATCCGTTGGAAATGTTTTAATTTCTTATGATTTATTATCTTTTAATATTTTGTCGAAATCCGTTGGTAATAACATTTTTGTTGTGTTGTTTTTTTATTTTGTGCCGACAGATGACGCAGATTCCGACGGATATATATATCGTTACTTGATTATGTACACATTTTCAATGAAACATACCAGTAACTAAAGTAAAGTAGACATTTCTTTGAGTCTCTCTAACCCTTATGATGTAGGCATTTCCATATAATTTAAAGATACAGTTTGCATATTTAAAATCTAGGACATCCATGCATAACCATCATTCTTATCAGCAAATATTTGTTGATTGTCAACTTAAATTTCTTAATCAAAATTTGTGTTACCAAAAAAATCCCTATATTCTTGTATAAAATTTCACTTATCACCACAACAATTAATCCAGGACATCCACAACAATTAATCAAAATTTCACTTATCACCACAAGAAGAAAAACTAAAATAAAAAAAATGAGAAGAATTTATAGCCACCCATTTTAAATATAAAAGAGAATTTTAAGGGGAGATGCATCTACTTTTATAGGTGCATCTGAAATGTGTGGTTGTAGTTTCTTCTCATCCTTCTCGTTTTAGTTTTTCTTCTCATTCGATCCTAACTCTATCGGATCGACTAGCCTAAAATAAAAGCTAAAAAGAGTATATATTATTGGACTAGCCTAAAATAAAAGCTAAAAAGAGTATATATTAACCAGCATAGCTAGTGAATGCGTATGCGTAATTTTGTACAAAAGGTTAATGTTAACTGATACAAAATATGATCCGAAAATGATGAATCGAACTTATATACCTTTATAATACCATATTTCACATATTCACATATACATTACACATTCCCAATGCCATTATTTATTCCCAATCCCTCCCGCCTTTTCACTTTTCTCTCTCACCAAACAAATCCGCCATCATTCTCACCAAACAAATCCTCCGCCGTCGTGACCTGCAACCGTCCGCCCGCCACTCCTGGTCTGATACTATCGTCAATCACACGGTTACCATTTGCCTTCGTGACCTGCTACCGTCCGTCCGTTACTCCTGGCCTGCTACTGTCGCCGATCACATTGCCACCGTCCGCCGCCGTTCAAATTCCGATAACCTTCCGTCATCAAGGTTTAATTCCTGACTTGTTATTAGGTGTTGGTGGTTGAATTTAAGCTTTATTTTGTATAAATTAGGTGATGAAATTAGGTGTTTTGTACAAATTATGTTTAGTTAGGTGTTGCCTAATTTTGCCCTAAAATCTAAACTGATTTTGACTAATAGTTGAAATTAGTTTCATGAAATAAGCTATATTTGTATAAGCTATATTTGTTTTCATGAAATAAGCTATATTTGTTTTGATCCAAACACCCCCTTAGGGTTATGGTTAGGGCTATTTTGAACTAAGTATCAGTTGCAATTTTTATGAAATATGCTATATTGAACAAAGTTCAGTTGCTTTGTGTAAATAAGTATTAGTTGTATGAACATGTGTGATAGTATGAACAAACTGTTATATTGCGTAAGTGCTAATGGAAAATGGAACTATCTAGTTATCACTTGTGTCCGCTGATGAGTGTGTAAATACTCATCATTTTTGGTTAAATCTGAACTGCAAAATGTCTAAAAATGCTCAGAAATGCATCAAAATACTGAAAATATTCCAAAATTGCATTTTATATGTTTCAGATGCAAAATGTTTAAAATCAGATGAAAAATGAGCAAAGTTTGCATAATTGGCAGTTTCAGTCCCCCAAGTTTCTAAAATTGTAAAAAATAGTCCCTGAGTCCTAATTTCAAAAGATAAATCACCAAAGGTCCTTTTTAAATCATAACTTGTCAAAATTAGTCCTTTGGTGAAAAATATAAAAAGTTTGAGAAAATTACAAAATTGGTCCTTCAAGTTTGAAAATTGGCAAAAATGGTCCTTGGAAAATTGGAAAATGTCAAGTTTGGTCCTTGCATTATTGAACTTTGTCACTTTTAGTCCTTGGAGCAACTTTGTTGAATTGGCAGCCTAGGTCCTTATAATTTCAGAATTTACACATTAAGCCCTTGTGTTTTAAACCCTTGTCACACTATTTTGGACCCCAGCCAACAAACCATTTGGACCCCTTTGCTTTTTGACCCCTTTGCTTATTAATACTCTGGTCAAACCATCTGGTCAAAATCCCAAAGCGCGCCAAACTTCCTCCTTCCCAACTGCTTTACTGCAAAACCCTGCTAACACTCCATCCCCCCTCCTCCAACTCACCTTTCCACCCACCTTATCACTCCACATCACCAAACTACAAAAATCATTTATTGCATCTCCCCTCATCACACTCAACCCTCCCAACTGGCTTAATATCCATTTCCCGCCAAAAAACCAATCAAGGGCCAATATCACTTAAAGTCATCCAATGGTTGTAAAAGCAGCTGGGATTTGTTAAGAGAGATAGGAGAAGACTTTTGGAGCTATATAAAAGGAAGAGAGAAGAAGCTAGAGGAGTAGCTAGTTTTAATAATTTTTCTTAAATGTCGTTTTTTAAATTCATGTTCTAGTTAAAGCAAAATGTTGTAGTTTCAGTGTATTTGTATCTCATTCAAGTTAAAACATCAGTGTATTGTACTTTTGATTATCAATCTAAGTTTCCATATAAGTCTCAAAATTTTATGTTTACTGTTGAGTATTTCAGTTTCAAACTCTTGCATTTAAGCTTCAAATAGCTTAGGTTCCTGTTCTATAAGCTCAAATAAGCTCCCAATAGCTTTTGTTGAGCTTATATTTGTTTTCCAAATTTGTTTGCACAAAATCACTAAATCAGTCAAAATCAGTCAAAGGAGATGCAAATGGTTGAATCTGGAAATCTGGACCAGATATGAGGTTTGATTTGAGCTTAATTATGTTTGGTTAATGGTTTGAGCAAGCCACAGTGGCTGGTCCTTTGTAAGCACTTGTAACTTGTTCTTTTCATTACTGTTTCTTACCAGTTTTGCTGCATAATGAGTTTAAGTCATAATCTGATAGTAGTAGTTGTTAAATGTGCATTAATCAGCTTTTACATTGATTGTAGATCATAGTATATTGCTTTCATTAGTTATATCTAAGTATAGTTTAGATTTGATTGCATTTCTTTATCTAAAGTAGTGTTTGGATGTACTGCTTAAACTATGGTTTAGGTTTGTTCAGTGTTAGGTTTTTGGTGTTTCATGTTTGTTTAGTCATTTGAGACTCATATCAGTCTTAACTTTGTGCCTGCAAGCAGTGAAAGTCAAATTCAACTTCAATCTTTCTTAACAGATTCTTGTTGGGATTTTGTCAAAACAAAATCTCATTTTGTGTTTAAAATACTTAGGGAAAGGTTGATTTAGCCTTGTTTCATCATTTAACATCAATTGCAGTCCTTAAATCTAGAATCAAAGTTCAAAATAGTCAACTTTTCATAATTGCTCAAAAAGCCAAATTGCATAAAAGTCAGTTTTGGCCAACCTAGGAGGATTTTTCATTTACTCATTTCTGAGCCAAATCAAGAGAAACTTGTTGCTTTGAAAACTTCCACTGGTCTAGTTCATTATTGTCATTTTTGTGGATTTTTGTTAAATTTTTATAAAGTCTAAAATTGCTGTTGAATATGGGTGCAAATACCTTGTGCACTGACTCAGTATCAACTGAGCCTGCACAGGGATTATGCAGTTCTTGCAGAGCTTGCATTGGGCTCATAAGAGCTTCTCTAGGTCTGTATTTTGGTTTGCATGTTCTCAGCCAGGTTTAGTTTAGATCCCAAGTGCTGGTTTTCAGTTTCAGCTTATTTTAGTGCTTATTTTCTAGCTCAAAGTAGCCCCTCAGAATCTGTTTTTTAGCTTATAAGCTTAAGTCATCAAATCTTATCATCTTGTAATTTTGAGGTCTAAAGCAGTTGAGACTTGTTGCTTTTGAGTTCCTTTAGCATATTATAGCTTTTGTATTCAGTTGGTAGCTTTTGGACTCCATTTGCTTATTTAAAGTGCTTATTCTTAAGCACTTGACACATCAGTTTCATTTTCCTCCAAACAACCACATGTTTTTCTATTTTTCCTAGATTCCTCACATTATTTTAGACTTTTCCTGAAATTTTCATATTTTTCCTAGCTTGTTTGCTATTTTTCTTGATTTTAATTGATTTTTAGCACTTTTTAAATAGCATTTAATACAATTAATTAAGAAAAGGTTCAAAAAAATAATTTTTCATTTTTCTTAAGTTAAGATAAATATAAAAAGATAAAAAAATATTTTTCTAGACTTTTCTTAGTTAAATTTGTATTTTTAAATAATTTAATTAGTTTTTAATAGTTTAAAATTCCTAGAAAATAGAAAAATAATCAGAAAAATACAAAAATAATTTTGAAAATTCTATTTTGATATTTTAGATTTTTCTAAGTCTTAATTTTATTTTTCTAGCTTTATTTCCTATTTTCTTGTATTTTAGGTAATTATTTATTAGTTAAAAATAGTTTTTAATTAATAATAATTAATTAAATAGTTATAAAAATAATTTTCTTTTCCTATTTATTTTCTTTTATCATTAGGTTTGTAAAAATGTCATTTTCATATTTTTAGGACTTTTATTTCTTAGATATCACTTTTTATTTTGTACGTTTACGTAATTTTATTTAAACGTAAGTTTTAAGTTTTAAGTTTTAAACGTTCATCAATTTTAAAAATAATGATAGCGTTTATTTAATATTTCTTATCTTTTTATTTTTCTTTAATTTCCATTTTAGCCCTTGTAGTTTATGTATTTTTTTTCCTTAGTTATAATAAATAAAATCACTCTTTTCCGTTCAAATCTCTCGATCACTATCGTTTGGTGATCCATTGCAGCTTCATTTGGGACATAACGACCCGGGGAAACACTATACTCCTCAGATCTTCATTGCATCTGTGCCTGAGCCGTTTTAAGTTTCTTACGGTTGGCCATTCACAAGTGGCCGGTTTGTGTGAGAAAACTTGACGGTTTGGCACGCATCAAATTTTGGCGTGCTGGATTTGTCTTGATTGTCTTACGTTTATCAGATTAGTAATTTGGATATTCACTCTTTGTTCATACCATCCATCTACATATATTTATATTTTCTTATAAAAATACAAAATACTCTTCTCATTCCTCTTATCTGTATGATTCTATTTCTCTTACCCCCTCGTACCGTTTGATTCTACTCTTCTTTAACCTCAAAACCGTTTAATTCTATTTCTTTAACCCTCTACATGTTTAATTCTCATGACGACAATCGATTATCCTCGTTGTTTCCACTACAAAAGCCGTATGGAAGAGGATCGACTGTTGTCGAATCCGGATTGTTTATACAAGCGATGTGGAAGGATGGGTGCAAGCAAATATTGTTATTGGTGCGAATTATCGGATAACTCTCTCGATGATTCTCCAAGTTTTTCCGACCATCCGCCACAACCCGATGAACCCGTTCAAGAACCGGAGACCATAACGGAAGTGGTGGAAATTGCTAGCTCTCAGAGCACACCACTTGTCCCACCTCCGGATTTTTCAGAATGTTCTTCGAGATTTGATAATCATTCGGATCACCATGTTGGTTTTGTTGATTCTTTGAATAAACGATTCCTCTCATAACTCTCAAAAGGAATCGTTTATTCCTTGTGTCGGTTGTGGTGAGCCTCTTTTTGGTTCACCACATGCGTTGGTGTACTTGTGTACAATGTGGTAATGATATTCTTAACGGGAGTTGTTTGTTTTGTGGTTCGAGGAATTCATTTGATTATGATCCTAATCAGAACTCATTTAATGACCCCTCAAATTTTTCCAATTACCCACCACAGCCCGACTTATCTTCATATAATCAACATATCTGTTGTGAATTTTGTGGAGGTCCTCACCAAGGATTTGAGTGTCAATCCGGAAACACGTTTGTCTATGAACAGTTTTCCAGTGATGCTCGGAACTTTGGTTATAACCAAAATCCATATGATTCACCGGTCCGGACTCAACGGTTTTATTTGTGAGTATGTGGAGGTTCCCACTTCAGCTCTGATTGTCAAATAGGGAATCCATTCCCTTGTAACAATCATGACTCTCACATGTTTGACAATTTCCAACCTCCACAGCACCATACGGTTCAAACTCCACCTGAGCCGTTATCTCAAGAAATCTCCCAAGATTTTGAAACCACAATGAAAACGCTTGATGATATGATTAGTAACTTTAAGAATCAAGTGAGTGGTGAAAAGACCATGGGAGAATTGCTAGCCGAAGAACGAGAAGAACGAGAGGCCCGCAAATCTAGGGAAGAATTATTAATCCTAGAGCAAGCAGCTCTAAGGCGTTCCCAATTTCTTAAGGCAGCTCTATATGATGATGATGAGGAGAGTTTTTATCCTTTTAAAGATAATATTTCTCAACTCCCTCAGTCAGTTGATATCCCAGCAGTTGAGATTCCATCTCAAACAACTGCTATCACACCCGAGATTCACACTCACTCTCTGAACATGGGGGACGAGCATCTCGACACTGTTCACGAAAAGGAATCGGACTAATTCATAAAGTCTAGTGTTGAGAACCTTGTCCCAATCCCAAGAGAGTCACAGGGAATTCTTGATCATGTGTGTGATATCCCTCCTCCTCTTGTCTCCCAAAATGATCATGTTGAGATGTTCTCCGATTCTGATGATGATGATTCGTTATCTTGTGGAGACATCATTTATGTGGAAGATTCACCTTCTGAGCTTGTTAGCTTAGAAGAAGAGAATGATGAAGTTACGACACGAAATCAAAGATGAAGCACTTCGTGCAACATTCTTGAATGTCAGTCTTCTCATTTCTAAAATCGAGGCTTTCAAAGAGAAACCTATTTCATCTCCTATCCCCATTAAGGGTAGTGACATTCTTTCCGATGATTCTAATCCGGAAATGAAAGCCTTCTGTTTTGATAATATGGGAGAGAAGATTAGTGGCAGTACCACTTTTCATTCTCATAATTCTCTCCCCGATTATGAATCATGTACATTGGAGGAGTTCACCAGTGAACCCACTCATATCAATTCTGAGTATGATTCATTCACCTTCATGGAGTTTTCAGATGAACTCACTCATATCATATCTCCGCCAGAGTATGATAATTTCTACTTTGATCTAGACACACCCATAATATGTCTTGATCAAGCAAGCTTAACTGATGAGATTCATGAAACTATGAATTCTCCTATTGAGGATGAAGAGTTAGTCATGATTTCTATCATGATTTTCTTTCTTTTCTTCATATATTCTGTCACTTCTCCTGTTCTTCACTCCTTCGGGAATGAAGACATTATCTTTGATCCCGGCATTTCCATGTACCATTATCTTGAACCGGGAATATATCTCATCGGTGTGGAACTTTCTCGAGCTTCAAATGTTTGTCCAAACATCTTGACTGAAAGTCCGATGGAGATTGTTTCTTCCACTTTGCTTCCCCATGAACAATTTAATTCGGGGTCGAGTCAAGCTAGCGACTCGGTAATCAAAAACAGTAGCTAAACATGGGTTTTCACCCATGTGTTCCACTAGTGTGGGGGTTGCCCCACATGTTATATATATATAAGTTCAAAAAAAAAACCTTTCAAATAATGGCGTAGTATTTCCCTTTTACATTCTTCGGCATAACGCGGTACTTTTAATATTGAGGGCAATATTCATTTCTAAGTGTTGGGGGGAATTCTCACGAATTTTATCATATAATTATACTAATTCCCCCGTTTTTGGCCAAAATTTTTTTTGGAGTAAGTGTTCTACACTTACTCAATTGGTTATCAGTCCACCATGTCTAATAAACTAAAGGATTGGCTAATCCAGGAGCAAACGGCTCTTGGTAAAGATATCTCAAATCCGTTGACGGCTTGCAATTTGCCCAAAATTGTATGGTATTCAGCTCACCATATCCTAAAAAGTGAAGAGTTGGCTAGCCCGCAAGATATGGCTTGTGGTAAAGGCAGTGGAAAAACCATAATTGGTAATCGGCTCACCAAAGATAATATTGATAATTTATCTAAGAGTTGGCTAGTCCAGAGCAAACGGCTTCGGTAAAGACAAAATCAAATCCGTTGAAAGTTGGTGGTTTGCTCAAAATCACATGGTTATCGGTGTACCATAGTTCTTACTTGAACTGAAACATTTGGCTACTCCAGGAGTAATGGCTTTTGGTAAAGAGATTCAAAACAATTAAGTTTTTCTCAAAAGATTGCTAGGGACTAGCAATAGTTTAGTGTGGGGATTGATGAGTGTGTAAATACTCATCATTTTGGTTAAATCTGAACGCAAAACGTCTAAAAATGCTCGAGAATGCATCAAAATACAAAAAATATTCCAAAATTGCATTTTATATGTTTCAGATGCAAAATGTTTAAAATCGGATGAAAAATGAGCAAAGTTTGCATAATTGGCAGTTTCAGTCCCCCAAGTTTCTAAAATTGTCAAAAATAGTCCATGAGTCCTAATTTCAAAAGATAAATCACCAAAGGTCCTTTTTAAATCATAACTTGTCAAAATTAGTCCTTTGGTGAAAAATATAAAAAGTTTGAGAAAATTACAAAATTGGTTCTTCAAGTTTGAAAATTGGCAAAAATGGTCCTTGGAAAATTGGAAAATGTCAAGTTTGGTCCTTGCATTATTGAAATTTGTCACTTTTAGTCCTTGGAGCAACTTTGTTGAATTGGCAGCCTAGGTCCTTATAATTTCAGAATTTACACATTAAGCCCTTGTGTTTTAAACCCTTGTCACACTATTTTGGACCCCAGCCAACAAACCATTTGGACCCCTTTGCTTTTTGACCCCTTTGCTTATTAATACTCTGGTCAAACCATCTGGTCATAATCCCAAAGCGCGCCAAACTTCCTCCTTCCCAACCGCTTTCTGCAAAACCTGTAACACTCCATCCCCCCTCCTCCAACTCACCTTTCCACCCACCTTATCACTCCACATCACCAAACTACAAAAATCATTTATTGCATCCCCCCTCATCACACTCAACCCTCCCAATGGCTTAATATCCATTTCAGCCAAAAAAACCAATCAAGGGCCAATATCACTTAAAGTCATCCAATGGTTGTAAGCATTTGGGATTTGTTAAGAGAGAGAGGAGAAGACTTTTGGAGCTATATAAAAGGAAGAGAGAAGAAGCTAGAGGAGTAGTTAGTTTTAAGTTTTTCTTTAATGTCATTTTTTAAAATTAATGTTGTAGTTTAATCAAAATGTTGTAGTTTCAGTGTATTTGTATCTCATTCAAGTTAAAACATCAGTGTATTGTACTTTTGATTATCAATCTAAGTTTCCATATAAGTCTCAAAATTTTATGTTTCTTGTTGAGTATTTCAGTTTCAAACTCTTGCATTTAAGCTTCAAATAGCTTAGGTTCCTGTTCTATAAGCTCAAATAAGCTCCCAATAGCTTTTGGTGAGCTTATATTTGTTTTCCAAATTTGTTTGAACAAAATCACTAAATCAGTCAAAATCAGTCAAAGGAGATGCAAATGGTTGAATCTGGAAATCTGGACCAGATATGGGGTTTGATTTGAGCTTAATTATGTTTGGTTAATGGTTTGAGCAAGCCACAGTGGTACGGTCCTTTGTAAGCACTTGTAACTTGTTCTTTTCATTCTTGTTTCTTACCAGGTTTTCTTTGCATAATGAGTTTAAGTCATAATCTGATAGTAGTAGTTGTTAAATGTGCATTAATCAGCTTTTACATTGATTGTAGATCATAGTATATTGCTTTCATTAGTTATATCTAAGTATAGTTTAGATTTGATTGCATTTCTTTATCTAAAGTAGTGTTTGGATGTACTGCTTAAACTATGGTTTAGGTTTGTTCAGTGTTAGGTTTTTGGTGTTTCATGTTTGTTTAGTCATTTGAGACTCATATCAGGTCTTAACTTTGTGCACAAGCAGTGAAAGTCAAATTCAACTTCAATCTTTCTTAACAGATTCTTGTTGGGATTTTGTCAAAACAAAATCTCATTTTGTGTTTAAAATACTTAGGGAAAGGTTGATTTAGCCTTGTTTCATCATTTAACATCAATTGCAGTCCTTAAATCTAGAATCAAAGTTCAAAATAGTCAACTTTTCATAATTGCTCAAAAAGTCAAATTGCATAAAAGTCAGTTTTGGCCAACCTAGGAGGATTTTTCATTTACTCATTTCTGAGCCAAATCAAGAGAAACTTGTTGCTTTGAAAACTTCCACTGGTCTAGTTCATTATTGTCATTTTTGTGGATTTTTGTTAAATTTTTATAAAGTCTAAAATTGCTGTTGAATATGGGTGCAAATACCTTGTGCACTGACTCAGTATCAACTGAGCCTGCACAGGGATTATGCAGTTCTTGCAGAGCTTGCATTGGGCTCATAAGAGCTTCTCTAGGTTTGTATTTTGGTTTGCATGTTCTCAGCCAGGTTTAGTTTAGATCCCAAGTCTTTGGTTTTCGGTTTAAATTATTTTAGTGCTTATTTTCTAGCTCAAAGTAGCCCCTCAGAATCTGTTTTTTAGCTTATAAGCTTAAGTCATCAAATCTTATCATCTTGTAATTTTGAGGTCTAAAGCAGTTGAGACTTGTTGCTTTTGAGTTCCTTTAGCATATTATAGCTTTTGTATTCAGTTGGTAGCTTTTGGACTCCATTTGCTTATTTAAAGTGCTTATTCTTAAGCACTTGACACATCAGTTTCATTTTCCTCCAAACAACCACATGTTTTTCTATTTTCCTAAATTCCTCATATTATTTTAAGCTTTTCCTGAAATTTTCATATTTTTCCTAGCTTGTTTGCTATTTTTCTTGATTTTAATTGATTTTTAGCACTTTTTAAATAGCATTTAATACAAAAAATTAAGAAAAGTTTCAAAAAAATAATTTTCATTTTTCTTAAGTTAAGATAAATATAAAAAGATAAAAAATATTTTTCTAGATTTTTCTTAGTTAAATTTGTATTTTTAAATAATTTAATTAGTTTTTAATAGTTTAAAATTCTAGAAAATACAAAAATAATCAGAAAAATACAAAAATAATTTTTAAAATTCTATTTTGATATTTTAGATTTTTCTAAGTCTTAATTTTATTTTTCTAGCTTTATTTCCTATTTTCTTGTATTTTAGGTAATTATTTATTAGTTAAAAATAGTTTTTAATTAATAATAATTAATTAAATAGTTATAAAAATAATTTTCTTTTCCTATTTATTTTCTTTTATCATTAGGTTTGTAAAAATGTCATTTTCATATTTTTAGGACTTTTATTTCTTAGATATCACTTTTTATTTTGTACGTTTACGTAATTTTATTTAAACGTAAGTTTTAAGTTTTAAGTTTTAAACGTTCATCAATTTTAAAACTAGTGATAGCGTTTATTTAATATTTCTTATCTTTTTATTTTCCTTTAATTTCCATTTTAGCCCTTGTAGTTTATGTATTTTTTTTCCTTAGTTATAATAAATCAAATCCCTCTTTTCCGTTCAAATCTCTCGATCACTATACGTTTGGTGATCCATTGCACAGCTCGCTGGGACATAACGACCCGGGGAAACACTATACTCCTCAGATCTTCATTGCATCTGTGCTTAAGCCGTTTTAAGTTTCTTACAGTTGGCCATTCACAAGTGGTCAGCTTGCGTGAGAAAACTTGACGGTTTGGCACGCATCATCCGCACTTTCAGTTCTATTTTTTTGGCACCTAGAGGAAATTGATTATTGGTGTTAATGTCAATTTGACGCGATTTGAATGGTCACGTCTATTTACGATTAGAAAAATAGGAGCGGCTGAAGTTGTATTGAATATGTGGAATGAGATTGTGTCTAGTCGTTTTTTTGGGTTAGATTAGTTTTAGATGCGTGTTGGGAGCTGTGAAAAGTTATTGGTAGTTTTTTGTATGATCCATGATATAGTTTATGCATTTTTTTACGCGCAGAGGAAGTTGGTCATTTGTATTTGATTTATTAATCCTCTTTTTAATCGTCAGTTTAGCATATACAATTTAAAAAACTGGATGTTTATAGAACATTTGATAAGTTATTATTAGATTGGACACGCATATTCAATCATCCTCATTACAAGACCAAAATAAGCATCCCTTTTTTTCTAATTACCATGTGTATGTTTTGTGTGTTTTACCCTCCTTTTGACTTGACTGATTTTACCACACAGAGTTGTGGCAGGGTAAGTACAAGTTCAGTCATGCAATACCCCTCAATTGCAGCAAACACCGTTAACACTTTGCTCGTTGTGTCTCTTTCTAAGGTAAGTTTTTTAGTATGTGTGTTGGTATGTGTTTTTACTTTATACATTGACACTCCAAACGTGAAACTTTAAAGTTGGTCATATGAATAGATGACGCAGATGTTTCTATGCTACTCTCTGCCTCCAATCTTTTTCTTTTTCATGACAAGAAAACAGATGATGTACAAGACTACACGAAAAAATCCAAAAAAGAATAACCAACAATAAAAAGATGAAAATTGGTCATCAACTTTCAATTACACATACTTTGTCGAAAAAAGATGAAAATACTTTTAGGCGATTTTTATTATTTTTCTTATATAAAAAATGTGAGCTTGGATCAAATGCTAATTAGTTTAATGGCGTTATAAAGTCGCCGAAGGGATGTTACACATTCATTATTGTCTTAGAAGGAGCAGGCAACACCGCAACAACAAGGCGGAGAGGGTCAACGGTGCTATATGTAGAAAATGATGTAAAGTAAGTTTCATATAGTTGATTGAGCTGCTTAATTACTTGTTTCATTCTTCTAATGGTGGTGTTTGTTGGTTAACTTACTATTAGAGCATGTGTAACTTGCTTTGTTATATCTGATTTATAAGTTGTTCCCATGAGAAAGCTATTTTAGGTTTGAGGATGCTTACAAGTCAACATTGAGCGTTATTGTGCTTGATGATATTGAAATGTAAGTCACTTGTTATCGTCTTGTAGACAAGCATATTCGATTTAAGTGTAATTTGTATATGGTGCTGATTAACCTGTCTTGTATTGCAGACTTATAGCATATGCTGCCATTGGACCACCCTTTTCAAACTTGATTTCTCAGATGTTGATGGTCCTTTTTAAGCGGCTTCCTCCAAAGGTTTCTATATTCGCCTCAGTATATTATGGTTTTGAAAACGAGATAAATGTATAAAATATTATATCCTTCGTGTCATCATTGTTAATTTTGAGGGTAAAAATATGTTGGTTATTGGTACACGTCAAGTTGGTTTCCTGGGTGATGTTGGCATTTGTGATAGTTTCGCGATCACTTACATTGTTCCTACATTAAGCACTGAAGATACTAAAATATTTATTTAATCCTGATTATCATCTCTATCAGAGTACACATGTGATACGTATATGCTTTCAAGTGTATTTTTTTTGTTTTGTCCATTGACTGTTAAAATTTGTCTTTTCGTGTTATTGCAACAAATAAATGTGTTCTCTGACGACGATGGTGATGCTGCATCTGAGGCCTTGAATGATGTAAGATTTATTATCATGTTTCACTTTTTGCTACTATTACCACATAGTTACAAATATAGATTAGTATTTGAATTTTTCGACCAACAAATCTAAAGGATCTACAGGTAAGTTTTAGGATTGTTTAGCAAATCAATCAATTAACAAGCAAACAAAATTGCAAAAACTATTATGTCTAATTTTTTTTAATACAGAGGACTTGTTAGTAAGATCCCAGATATAGAACCATTGTTGGTAAAACATAAATGTAGAGATGCGCTAATAGTTACAGAATTTTTGTGATGGCACTGTAGATGCCAATCAAGAGGCTTCATATAGTTGTCGAAATGGCAGCACAAGGAGAATCTGGTGGAAGTGCTGAAGCAATCTACTCGGGCAAGGAAACAGTTGATATTTCACATTTTTATGAGTGCCTCCAAGATATCATGTGCTCATCACTGCGGGATCAGCACCAAGTAAACAGGTTTGCTATATCTCTCTCTACTCTTTTTTTGGTGTAGTTGGTATCGAATATAATAAAGCTTGCAACACACGTGAGAATCTATTAATTGACTTGTTTCCTGTCAACCAGATTCACCCATATAATCAACCTATTTGACTCGGTTGCTTTCTTTTAGAGGTAAAAGATAACATATAATCAACCTATTTGGGTTAAAGCTTCCACCTCTACATTTGTTGACTTGCTTGAAGTACAATTTTAATGGGTTAATGGGTTGTATCGATTGCTTGTTGGACTTAATGCATCAATTGATATTCTACTTGTTGTAGAGTTCGTCTTTAATTGTTTCATTCATCGATACATCTATGTTTGCGTCTTCAAAATAAAACAATTAGTCATTTTTACCCTCTGAGACTTTAAAAGTCATAAACATGTACTATTGAACAAAGTCACACCTTTCCAGCATTTTGTTTACTGTCAACCAGAGTGACCCATTTGACCCACCTCCTATTGAGACTTGCTTTCTTTAATTGACATGTTTCATGTCAATCTGAGGTGATATTTGTTGTAATAATTACTTGTACATGACATGCCATTCTACTTGTGGATAAGCATTAGTATCACTGCATTTAGTACTTGAGTTTGGAAGGACCCATTTGACCCATTTCTGTTTGTGACTTGCTTTCTTTATTTGACTTGTTTTCTGTCAACCGCGTTGACCCATTTGTCCCATCTTTTATTGCGACTTGCTTTCTTTATCTAACTTGTTTCCTACTATCAATATGATATGATCTTTGTTGTTTAGTAATTACTCGTACATGACATGAAATGACAGATTCATTACTATAATAAAAGATAGGATGGATTGTTGCTCTATATAGCATGCTTAATGAGACTTCATACAATGCAGGTACAAACTTTGGAAGAGACTATAGGAAGATTGCAAGAGGACAATGCACAAAATGAGATCACGATTCGAAAGAGATATGCAAGTGCAGTTACAACAAGAAGTGGAACGTCAAGTGCAAGAACACACGCAACAACGGGATTGGAGGCGAATGCTCGTGAACAAGGTCGAGAAAGAGAATGCCAACAAAGGATGAATGACATTAACTTGGTGTTATAGAAGTTTACTGATTCACGCCCCCTCTCCTTAGTTCAATAATGTCATATCAATTTGAATGGGTCTATTTGGATTTTGATTTGGCTACAACTTTTGTGATTTGAATCCTAAATTTTGGTTATTGATCTATTTAGTTTTGAATTATTCCTTTTATTTATTAGTTTCTTTTGAGCTATTTAAGATACATGATTACAGAAATGTGAGCTTTAAGCTATATGACATTATATGCATCTTAGTGGCTAATTGTGGCCCATTAGACTAACTACTGACGGATTTACGTGAATTTTTTAAACGATTTTCCGACAGATATTTTAGCGAGAGACTTCCGACGGAAAATCTACCGACAGAATTCCAACGCATGTTTTCGTCAGTGTTTCCAACAGAATTCCGACGGAAAGAAATTAGCGACCAGGATTCACCGACAGACAGTTTCTATCACAAATATGTCGGTAACTGTTGTTACCGACGGATTTCTGACAGAAACGTCCGTCGGTAAAGACCTGTTATGTAGTAGTGGATTTGGTTTTGGTTTTGAAGTAAGAGAAAAACAAAGTATTTTATTAAAAATAAAATTAAAATTATTATTTAAAGATTAAAAGTGTATATGTGTGTGAGAGAGATAGAGAGATGTATAAAAAATAAATGTGAGAGAGAATATAATTAATTAAAACCCATATAAACCCCACTTCACTTGCTTACCATGGGTTTTGTAGGCCCCTTCTTACTTTTTAAATCCAAACCATCCAACCAAACAATTAAGTTTATGCTACAAATCTAAACCCTTCTCAAATCACCCATACCAAATGGACCCTAAATGAGGAGAGAGAAACATTTAATAAAAAATTGCAATTTTATAATAAAAAGAAAAAATAAATAAAGAGAGAAAAAGAGAGAAGTGTGTGAATTGGGCCCACAATTAAATAAAAATTGCACAAAAGTAGGGAGGTGAGAGAGGTTTTGTAGATGTTTTTATATTTGACATGAGTCCTAATATTAAAAGTAAAAAATTTAACCAAACAACACTTTTAATTCAAACTCTTAATCGCAAATCCTACAACCCCATACCAAACGGGCCATGATACATTCGATGACAAAACTAAACTCCATGACTACAATACCTATTGACCGTATAAATTTGATACACTTTCAACTAGAGTGACATTGCAACCTGGCTCACATGAGACAAAAATAATCCATATTAACTCGGACTACAAAACCATGTTGACAACATCTTATGTTAATATAAAAAGTGTGATGAGTGTGGATATATGGATTAAAAATGTGCGTTGGGCTGGTTCAACAAGTTGTTAGTGGATTGGATATGTACTAAACCAAGTAATGAGATGATTCTTTGCATAAATGAAAGTAAACCGTTAGTCTTACTGTCAGAACGGACCTAACGATTAAGCTTTAGCGTGAGAGTAAGTACTCATGTTTGTCAGAGAATATTAGAGTGTGAGTATTAATGTGTGTGAGAAAGTTATATCTTGTAAGAGAATTAGAGTTCTTTTTATAGGCGAGTCCAATGCTAGGGTTTCATAGTATTTCGCTTATAATTGTTAGTGCCCGGAGTGGGACCCTTATCGGGCAAGATTTCGCAGTAATCGTAGTTGCAGCCACATATCACCTTCCACGGTCATGTGTTTGATCCGCTAGGTGCTCTGCGTGCGTATTTATGTCCGGATCGTAGCCAATTTGTTAATCCGGTCTTTGTGATTGTTTTACTTTATTGGGCCTAAGCCAAAAATGCATATAGCACGAGCTGAACCAAATAAACCTGCTGCACGTACTATACATCATCATCTTACAAATAAGAAATCTCGAAAAAAGATATAAATATAACTCATTGATATGGGAAAATCGCGAATTACAGATAAAAAAGTAAGTAATTTGACGAAATTTAGCATTTCACTTACATGGATAAAAACAAAAACCACTTGTAAAATCATTATTTTTGCCACCCTTTTTTTTGATGGTTTTCTTTTCTATGCTAAACTGGTCAAACAAATATATAAATGATAGAGTAAATTACACGGATGGTCCCTAAAGTTTGTTCAAAGTTTCACTCACAGTCCCTGAAAGTTTAAAGTTGCATGGATAGTCCCTATCTCTGAAAAGAATAACACCTGTGGTCCCTTATTTAACTGGCGTTAAGTAAGCTCCGTTATAATTTACATTTTTAGCCCTTTTGGTTGAAGGTCGTTACCTTGTCAGTCCATTATCATAACGGTCGTTTATAAGTTAAAGTTTTTCGACATTAGGTGCGTTTTATATACATTTTCTTACGTTTTTACGTTTTATCACGTTTTTTAACGTTTTTATACGTTTGCGCCGTTGCTTATATTTTTTACATTTTGGTCCGTTTTATACGTTTTGTCCGTTTTCTTCGTTTTTAACGTTTTAGTCATAAAATTTTTTGACATAAAATTTCAAAAAAAATTTTGAAAATTTTTCGACATAAAAATTTTGAAAAATTTTACTCATTTTTTCCGAAATTCTTTTTCAAATTTTTTTTTTCCAATTTTTTTTAGGATTTTTTTTCCAATTTTTTTTTCGAAATTCTTTTTCAAATTTTGAAAAAGAATTTGGAAAATAAAATTTTGAAAAAGACTTTCGAAAAAAATAATTGGAAAAAAAAATTTCGAAAAAAAATTGAAAAAAAAATTCTCAAAAGGAATTTCGAAAAAAAATTGGAAAAAAAATTTTTGAAAAAGAATTTCAAAAAAAATTTGGGAAAAAAATTCTGAACAAGAATTTTGAAAAGAATTTCGAAATTTTTTTTTTATTTTTGAAATTTTATGTCAAAAAATTTTTATGTCGAAAACGTTAAAAGAGAGAAGAAAACATATAAAAACGGGCCAAAATGTAAAAAATGTAAGCAAACGGGCGAAAACGTATAAAAATGGGATGAAAACATAAAAAAGCCAATGAAAACGTAAAAAAGCGGACGAAAACGTATAAAAGCGGACCAAAATGTAAACAATGTAAGCAAACGTTATAAAAATAGATGAAAACGTAAAAATAGACTAAAACGTATAAAAACGGACGAAATTTTTCGGAAAAAAATTGGAGTAAAAATTTTTCAAATTTATGTCAAAAAATTTTAGGAAAAAACTGAAAAAATTTCGGAAAAAATTGGAGTAAAAATTTTTCAAAATTTTATGTCGAAAAACTTTCAAAATTTTTTTTGAAATTTTATGTCAAAAAATTTTATGACGAAAACGTTAAAAAAGAAAGAAAACGGACGAGCGATATAAAAGCGGACCAAAATGTAAAAATGTAAGCAAGCGAAAATGTATAAAAGCGGATGGCATTATAAAAAGCGGACGCGTTAAAAGCGAAAAAAAGCGTAAAAAAACGTAAGAAAATGTATAAAACGCGTGCCTAATGTCGAAAAACTTTAACATATAAACGACCGTTATGATAATGGACTGACAAGGTAACGACCTTCAACCAAAAGGGCTGAAAATGTAAATTATAACAGAGCTTACTTAACGCCAGTTAAATAAGAGACCACAGGTGTTATTCTTTTCAGAGATAAGGACTATCCATGTAACTTTAAACTTTCAGGAACTGTGAGTGAAACTTTGGACAAACCTTAGGACCATCCGTGTAATTTACTCTAAATGATATCATACAACCAAACCGAATACCTCTCACGAATGTTCAAACATAATTGTAGATCATAACATATTTATTTTATTGTAAAACAGCTTATGAGCTTATTGAAATGAAAGATCTGCATCAATTTCGGCCAAGACATCGTTAGGCTCAGTCACAAACGAGCCAATTAAATAAACATGTTTCTGTTGAGGAATTTTGCTTATTTTGTTCAACTCATCCTCAGTTAATGACCAATCAAATATTTCTAAGTTTTGTCGCATCCTCTCTTTGTTTAAACTCTTCACTACGAAACTGACTCCTTGCTCGTATATCCATCTTAGAGCAATCTGCATAACAATACAATAATATCAATACGTGAACTTACATATACAAGAAAGGAAAACTAAATAAGATTACCTGAGCTATTGTCTTGCCTTTGGACTTGGCAATATCTTGAAGAACATCACTTTCCATCACGCGGTTATGTCCCCATCGAGTTCCAGATCCACCTAAAGGGGAGTAACCGGTGAGAAGAATATCATTTTTTTTGCAGAATTCGTCAAGTCTTTTTTGCTGCCAAAGGGGGTTCATCTCCACCTTCAAATTTACACATGAAGAACATATGTGAGATACACTATCTAGAAAGTGTGTCTTACTTATGAGCAAATACTCCCCATGTCCCAAATTATAAGTCCACTTTGACTTTTTCAAAGTCTTTTTGTATCAACTTTGACCTTAATTATTTCTTTTAGTGTTATATAATACTTGACGCCAAATATATAAATAGACTTATGTTTTAAATGTTTTTTCATTGGTATACTTTTCATCAAGTATTATATAACACGAAAAAAAACAATTAAGGTCAAAGTAGGAAAGAAAAGACTTTGAAAAAGTCAAAATGAACTTATAATTTGTAATTTGGGACGGAGGGAGTAGTAGATAACTCACCTGGTTGACAGCTGGGGGAATTTTAGCAAAGGAAAGTATTTCTTCAATCCTTCGAGGACCAAAATTGCTTACACCAATGGATTTAGTTAGTCCGAGATCTTGACACTTCTCCATACCTTCCCAGACATCCTTGATATTGATAGCGGCTATGCACTCTTTTGGAACTGGAACTTTGAACTCGTCTAAGTGTAGTGTTACCGGCCAATGTATTAAATACAAATCTACGTACTCGAGTCCCAAATCCCTACATGAACTCGTAAACCGTTAAATTTTTAGCTCCATTTGTGCGTTTAGTTGGTCGAACTCTTTCAGAAAATATAAAAGTAACTTACTTGAGACTTTGCTTCATGGCTGGTACCACAAGGTGACCCTGGGTAGAGTTACACCACAGTTTGGTTGTAATGAAAAGATCCGCCCTAGAATTAATGAGACCGAGATTTAGAGCTTCTTTGATGGCTTCTCCGAGAGCTTTCTCTGTTTGGTAGAGGGTGGCCGTGTCGAAATGGCGATAACCAACTTTGATCGCCTCAATTATCCCTGTCTTTACTTGATCATGGCCTTCTGACAGTGTCGCTGTTCCCATTCCAACAACTGGAATGGGTCGACGACCATCAGAAGAGCTTATGGTCGTGTTTGGAATGTTTACCATATTTCTTAAACTTCTTCTTTTCTTTTATTCACACATTGTAGGATGTCTATATATAACTATAATATACTAGATTGTGATGGTTATTGCTGGACCCATTACTTTGTTTCGGCATTGAATATTTACATAAATGACGGATTGGCATACGCAAGCAACTACGTACCTTTTTAATATCTTTCATTAGCGAAAAATCTTTTGTTTTAATTCATTCTTTTTATTGATTATTAGGAGAGCTCAATTGCAAAATCAAACTCTCCTATAAGCTAATAAATGTCAAAAATAAATTTATTTGGTCAAACTTTTGATAGATATGGCATAGAGATTTGATAGAGAAAAAAAAAATGAAAATACACGTGGCCTTATGAACTTCCTTTTTTAATTAGAAACTTAAGTATAAATAAATATTATATTTTGATTGGCTAATAGAACTTATAATCAAACTCTAAACTTTTAAAAAGAGGTTAATCATAAATCTAATTTTATAGACTTATGTGTAAAATACTCAATTTTGATAAATTTTAGAATATTTATATATTTAACAAAATCCGCCTATACTTTATACTTTTTTTATAACCGACTATCATTCTTATTATTATTTATTTTTTTTAATAATAATTTTATTATGAATGTAAAAATTTACATAAAGTTGGATGGGAGCTGTGCTTCCACTCTTTTCAGAATACAAAAACTCATTTTATGAAAGATTAAAGAACCACTCTTAGTATTATTTGAATGGCTAATAGAATTAGACATAATACGTGAAAGTGTGTCCAAAGCCTCCTTATCGAATTCCCCGAAGATAGAAAATGCAAATGATATGAACATGTATCTGTTATCCTCACATTTGGACGCAAACTTCCTTTTTTTATTCTCCACATCATTGTTCAAGGATACCTGAGCCCATGAAGTCGCCCCAATATCATCAAAGGGAGAAATTTCGGTCACATCCAAACATGCATCTTTACCTTGAATCCAATTAAATGGTAACATGTCTGCATGTTGTAGCTCCTTCCCATCCTCTGCAAGAAAACCTATTGGAGCCTCCTTACGCACCATGATACTTAACTTGGAACATATATCAATAAGAATATCACACACCAGATTATGCCTGAACTTCACAATCACTTCACTAGAACAGTGAAACGCATGATCTCTCAATTGGTCCATACGATGCATATTGCAACTCGGGAAAATGCTACCTTCAGCGAACATAGGCACAGTGAGCTTATAACACAACACAGATTAGAATTAACGATTGTTTATCCTCTGTCCCGAGCCGTCATTATTATTATTATTATTATTATTATTATTATTATTATTATTATTAAATTGATTGTAATACAATAAATACCACCAATGTACGCTTACATATAATTGAGTATATACAAAAGATTAAGTATAACATTAAACATGTATATTCAATGAATTTCAATTATGGTAAAATATGAAATTATACTAATCAAACAATATAATTACTAAACAAATTTGATAATGTTTCTAAACCCGAGTAAATATAGTTGAGATGTTATTATTAGTTATTGTCATTGTTTCAACCTAATTCGTGTTTAATGACTTGTGTGTACATAAGTTATGAACTAGAATACAAATAATAATAAATTACTTTAGGGCTCGTTTGGTTGGGGTGTATGGGTATGAGTCTATGACTTTGAAAGCCATTAATGTTATTTGGTTGGATATGAGGTCCACTACAATGGATTGAGGATGCCCAAATGTGAAGGTTTCCTCATATCTTATGTGAGTGGGTGATTTCATCACACCCTCCATTACCATTACACCCTATACCAACACGTATATCCATTGTGATTAATAGCAACAAACCAAACGCACCCTTAATTATAATACAAAAAAATCTATAGATGCACAAGATTATAAGTATGAAAATGAAAACACAACTAATAAATAACTACAAAACATAAAACATTAATATGCCTATAAATTTTAAAATAAATTTAGTTTATGTATAAATCATGTGTACGCCAGACTTAATAGCTAATTATACAAATATGAAAACAAATTGTGAGTCTTTTTCCTTTCGTTTTAAGCATCATTTAACTTTGGCCCCATTTGATTGTCACCTTTTGCTTATGGTTGTCAACTTTTGTTTTGGATTTGACTTTAAAAGACAAAATGTTTGTTGGTTTCAATAACTAGGATTAGAAATCGGCTATTATGCCTGAAGGCTGAAGGTCCCGCACTTTCTTAATCCTCATATGGTAGCTGGGTTTTATGTTTGAATGGACTCAATCTTCTTCTTCTATCTAATTATCTCTTGTAAGTTGTAACATTATTAATTTGTTTATTAATAAATTATAAAATACTAATCTAATATTAATAAAATACTTTCTCTTTTTTTCATTTACTTTCATCAAATTCAAATCTAAATCTAAATAAAAATAACCTAATTCAATTTAAATTTTAATCCTAACCTCATCAATAAACCAAACGTACCCTTATTTTTATTATTGTGTATCACGTTTCGCTAATATCAGCCATGTCTACATTAATTAAAGTTTCTATATTAATTGTAGCTTTTAAAAATGTAGAAAAGTACTCATGTAAACCTTATACTTTGGGTCTTGGATGAGAACCGGTAAGAAGAAAAACTAAAATGAGAAAAATAAGAAGAACTTCTAGCCACACATTTCAAATAAGGGAAAGATTTTCAAAAAGATATGCATCTATTTTAATAGATGCATCTAAAATGTGTGATTGTGCTTTATTATTATTATTTTTATTTTAATTTTCTTTCTTATTTGATCACTTTGAGCCCCATTGAATAAAGATTTCAAGTATGGTGAAGACTAATGCATGCAAGCAAAGTTTAATTGCAACTTTGCATCTATCTTTATTGGTTACTTATTTTACTAGTATTATTCTTTCACTATTCATGTGTTTGCATTCATCGAATCCGTAGACAAGTCTAAATAGGGGAAACTGTTATGTTTTTAGTTTCTATGCATAACATAAAATATTGATATGTCTATACTTTATATTAAACTAAAAATATAAAGCAAATTTAATTGATGTTTAAACCGCATGCGTGCATAAGAGTAGGAGGTATGTTAATGCATCACAAGGCGTTAAACCTTAACTCGCCTGTGTTAAGGTGCGTTAACCACACCGTCGTCCTGAGTTAAGGATGCGTTAAAGCTCATGCATTAACTCCTTAACGTTGCGTTAAGGTCTCTAACATGTATAAGGGGTGTTTTTTAAGTGAGTTATAGTGAGTTAAACTGTTTTTTTGAATTTGAAAATATTTGAGTTAAATATGAGTTATTATAAAGAGTGTTTTTTATTGAGTTAAGGTAAAAAGGTTAAAAAATATCTAACGCTGACATGACATTGTGTTAAAGCTTAACCAAGTTATGATACCGCTTGCTCTAAGACTTATAACAAATTATACTAATAAAAAAGCAAGTTATGATCATTTTCCTTTCATTTTGAGCATCAATTAACTTAATATTATTATGTAACACATTTCTTTAATACCAATCACCTCTACATTAATTAAACTTCTATATTAATTGTAACTTTGAAAAATGTAGCAATTGAGTACTCATGTAAAACAAAGTTTAATTGCAACTTTGCATCTATCTTATATGGAGATTTACCTAAGACTGTTTATATTCATCGGCCTTAAGGGTTTTGCAATTTTGAGCATTTTGACTGTGTTTGTTTAGTACAAAGGTCTTTTTATGGGCTCAAGCAGGCCCTCCAGGCTTGGTTTCAGCTGTTTGCAGCTTATATTGCTCGAGTTGGGTTTGCTCATAGTCGATGTGACTCTTCACTATATATTTACATACAGGGGACTGACACTGCTGATTTATTATTGTATATTGATGATATTGTTCTCATTTGCCGTCCAAAAAAAAATTGATGATATTGTTCTCACTGCTTCTTTTGAGCTTTTGTTACAGCGAATTATTGCTTCCTTGCATCAGGAGATTTCTATGACAGATCTTGGTTCGCTTAATTATTTTTTGGGTATTTCTGTCACACGGGATTCTTCGCGGATGTTCTTATCTCAGCATGTTAGGTCACCATAAGTTAACACAAGGATCAATATGTAAGAAATATAGATGAAAGAGAGATTGGTTGAACACAAAGCGCACACACACGTATGAGTAGAAAAACGTTAGGCGTAGGATTAATGTGAATGTGAACAACCAACCTTCAAAGGAAGGTTTACATGTAGTATTTATAGGGAAGGGAACTAGGGCAACATGTCTAGTCCATTTCTTCATTATTGGGCTTGGGCCAAGGTTTATGGGCTTTCTACATAAGCCTTGCCATTAATAACTAACATAAAAGTCTAGTTTAAGCAACCTATTACATATTAATTACTGACACTTGAAATACAAGTTAGAAGTGATTCCAACAATCTCCCCCTAAGTGTTAGTAAATAAATGATGACTCCAGCAATCTTGGAAAAGTTGTTGGTGTTGATGTAATAGCAGTTGCTTTGACGTCTTCTGACATTCTTCTTTTTTGTGAGAAGAAGTGCCTTGATTTCAACAATCTCCTCAGTGTGAGGATCTTGTTTCTTTTGAAGTTTTTAGCTTTGACGTCTTCGTAATCTTTGTTCTTTGTTCATTGTTCAGGTGCGGATATGGTGATGTTATGTTGTTGTTGTCTGCATCAGGTCCGCTCCGTTGCTCAGGTGTCTCCACATCTTTCACCAACATGCTCACACGCTCTTTGACGTTGGATTTCAGTTATGATATAGTTCTCTTAGTCTTTATACTTTGTAGATTCTTTGGCTTTGAAGAAGAATCATTCTGACTTTTGTGTTGCATTTCAAGAGAACTTTAATTTGTGTTGTTGGTTTGAGCATGTGGAGAATCAGCACGATCATCTCCCAAGAGCATCCATAAGAAGAAAACATAAGAATGGGTTAGTGATAAACACCAATCGATAACTGTGGTTGTTTCTTAGAGAATTGACCACTACGATTGTTCTTCTGATGAATGTCTTGATTCCATTCGCCTTGGTCGGGCGAATCAGCTGTCCAAATCCCATAAGGGACAATTGGCATTAATTTGAACAAGTTCAAGTAATGACCCACATCTTCAGGACTCGATTCTTGAAAGGAATCTCGTTAGCGGGATTTCCAGCACTTACAAGTTCGAACTTCGAGCGTGTTAACAGCATAGTGTGAAAACACATATCTAATTCTAGCAAAGGCTGTTCCTGAACTGGAGTCCCTCAAGTAGGATAACACGATGTACCGAAGTACATCTACAATTCAGGTGAGTCGCTGAGGTACACCGAAGCATCACCCCACGACTATAGACCATTTGAGACAACACTAAGCGTAACCCACAAGGAGTTACCGAAGTGACCTGCTGTTAGGGCTGTTTGATGTTGAACCTGGCAGGATTTTCCATTCAATCACCGAGGATCACAGTTGTGAACCCCTCATAAATGTACTCGACAGATTGCTAAGATCTGTGTAGAACTCTAGAATTGTATCACTTGCGTCCTTAATGTTGAAAGACAAGTGATGAAATGTCAAGTGTTCCTAAGAGATATTTTGATGAATCTCGTGGCTCTAGACTCAATAGTGCGCTTTGATTTTCCTGAGCGGAGACTAGGGAGAGGGTCTCCTTCTTCAATACCAGCAATCTCTAAGAGAAAGCCGATAGTTTACGTACGGTTCCCTGTGAGAATGAAACAAGCTTCTTTTGAGAGAAACTTGAGTAGCAAAGAAGGTTTAGTGCATACATCACTGGGTCCATGACGACTTTAATCTTCAATACCGGTGTCATCTAGTGACAACCAGTAGCTTATGAATTGAACCCGATGTCTGCCCTAAGTTGAATAATTTGGAGGGCTATTTCTTTTCACCATTTTCTTTACTTTTCTTTTTAATTCTTCAACTCCTTCTTTCTCTGATTCTCATTTTCTCCTTTTTATAATCATACCTAAGGACTTCTAAATTCAAACTATTGGTGGTGTCCTTGGGTAGATCCCTCCAGCTCTAGCGGATCATAGGACGTTTATTCCTAAACTTAGTCACCTTATAACTCTATGACTATCCTATGTTGCCATAAAACCATTTTCTCAAAAATCTCTCAAAGTTTTTATAAATTAAAACATGTTTGTAACACTTCGAGAGTTTAATATTTTCAGAAATACTCCCCCTCCACATGTGCTCAAGTGTTTTGACAGAAATCTGCACAGCGAGGGAAGAGCTCGCACTTTTGAATTAATCGACTCAAGATAGACAATTCCCCGCGAGACACGGTTACGATGTATAGTTAAAGAGTTGCATTGTCAGCTTTTAGGTGACAACTAGCTCTAATAACTACCTTGAAGGCGTGGACAAACCTTGAAAAGGTTGTCAAACCCGTCAAATTTCATGTCTATCAAGAGTTTCTCGAAGAGGTACAATCTACTTGGATAAGTCTTGGAAGACAAATCTTTTCGATGTATGACAGTTCAGATCTTGTCAATTCATGGGTTAAGTCTTAGCACACGAAGATTCCATCATATTTACAACATATTTGTATCACACAATTTTTCTCCCCCTAAAAAATGGCATATATGTGTTATTTTTGATGAAATTTTTGATATCGAATATGACCATTTCGAGTTTTGTGGGAAGATTTCCATGAAGAACGTTTTGTGAACAAAGATTTGTTAGCAAATACTCCCCCTCAACAATATTAACTTTTGAGTTTTGAAAACATAAGGGAAAGTACTTGTTCTTTTGAGCAAAACTTTAAAAAAGTGAAAGTTTGTTTTAGTCAAAAGTAAGAAGCTTTCGCTCCTTTTATAGGATTGTGGCACTGATGCGTACCACAGGGTCCTTTCATTACAAGTACATGTTGTACAAAGTTATGTGTGCACAAGCCATTGTCAATATACAAATCATATTATCCAAATGTCAATCAATGAAGTAATTTAAGGAGTACCAGGAAATTCGTCAATAAGACCGGGAGTTCTCTCTTGACGTTGATAACCCGTAAGTGAGAAACTCTCTCTTCCGCCCATAAAGCTCTCTAGCCTCCTTATCTGATCCAGATGAAATAGCCTTTCATCTATCCTTGTGATTATCTTCCTAGCATCCCTCCTTTCCTTAAAATTCCAACGCTTCTTTGACCCAATTCCTTGCTGTATGTCCTTCAACTGATATGCTAGCCCATCACGAACCAACTTCAACGTGTGATCGCAGAACTTATGAACCTCGTTGTACGCCATGAAGCAGTTGTGGTGAAGTTCACTGCGGTAAACCACCCCAAACTTTGGTTTCTTCAAAATGGTGTACTGAGATAGTTGGTTGATGTCGGGAAAATGTAGCAACGGTTTCGTAAGATTGACTTGTTTCTGGTATGATTCCACAGCAAGTTGAAGATCTTCAACACGTTCCTGGATCACTGTGCTTCGAATGAATATCAACAATGACGTGATGTACTGGAGCTGAATGTTGGTGGAGAATTGTCTCATCCGACCTTGTACCTTAGCAAGGTACATGTCTTCGATGTCGTTGGGCGACAATCTCGAAAAATCAGCTTCAGTAAAGTCATATTCTTGCTCGTCCTGGCGTTTGACTTTGATCTCCTTTAGGAATGAGTAATCCCATTTTGTAGCCAGAGTGACATTCATGATGGCAACGATCCTTTGTTCACTGAACACCTCTTTGTTTGACTTCAGAACTTGGCAGCTTCTATAGTATAGTCTTCTCCTTTCTGGCCAATGGTGAATGCCATACAGAGCATCGAGATCATAATCCACCACTTTGTCAATGAACATTCTGGCGGCTTCTTCTTCGATGGCGGCATTGTTGGAGAAGACTGCTGCTGGGATGTTAAAGGTGAGTGATGTAGCGTATTTCTTGCTGACTTCGCTACCGTGTTGCAGAAACTCTAGGTCGTTGTTGAAGAAGTATTGGTAGGGAATCCTAGGTTGATCTGGTCGACCAATGGTTGGTAGTGGCTTGGTCCAGTCTGTGTAGTATGGAGTCTTATCTTGTCTTGTGAAGTCAATGTTTAATTCAGGGTTGAGCCAATCAATGTTGTTAGACATAGCTCGTGCGATGTTGTCGAGATGATATTCGACTTCAATGGTACTATCGGAGCTGTCTTTTAGCAGTTGAAACGCATCGTTCTTGATTCGGCGTAACTCCCCTTTTGTCATCTTTTTCACTTTGAACTTATCCTGGATGATCTTAACGTGCTCTATAGTATGACCATCTACCGGTTCTTGGCCTTCCGGTAATCGAGGAGTGGCATCAACAAGCTTTCTAAACCATTCGTATTCTGCTGTTTCATCTTCATCTAACCAGGATACGACAGAGCCGGATCTCTTCTTCTTTGGTTTTGATGATGGTCCTGGTTGCTGCTTCGTTGATGTTGAAGATGGGGGCTGTTGCTGGGGCTCAGGATTCTCTTCGTCGTCACCACCGGTGTATTGGAAGTGATCACCAGTTTTCTCCGATGGTGGTGGAGACTCAGAGTCCTGAGGTTTATCAGATGTAGAAGTCTTCTGTGATGCTTGTGTAGTGGAGGTGGTCTTTGGTGGTGGTGGAGGCTTAGATGAGGACTCGCTAGTTTTCTTTGATCGTTTAGCCTTTGGATCCTTGTCTGCATCATCATCATCTCTTGGTCGCTTTTTCTGACCAGCTGCTTCCTTGCACGCTGTCTTGAGTTGATATGCAAGCAATGCCTCAAAGAGTTTAGATTCATCTGATGTGAAAGTTGGAGATCGAGGAGACATCTGCATTATCAGCTGTGAGATCAAGTCAGCTTCAGTGACATTAGGAGGCTGAACTAGTCAGGTTTGCATAACCACTGGTGTTGTCGTAATTGTTTGCCTGAGCATTTTCCTCAGATAAGGGTAAAGTTGTTTTGCAAACGTTTCTTTAGTTACACCAGGGACAGTGTCGAGAAGGAATTGATGAGTGTAATCCCTAATCATCTTGTCCATTTCACCTTGAATATCCCTGTTGAGGAATTGCTTGATCTGGTCTCTTTCCTCCAAGAACTCGTTCATCATATCACCGAGTAAGTTAACCCCGTGGTGACCCGGTGATTCAACTTTTTGTTAACCACATTTCGTTTTCTTGCTTGCTTGACAGCCTTAATGATCTTGGTTTTGGCACGAGATGCCCAAGTATCAGAGGGTTTCTTGATTGACCTGGATGATTATCGGGTGGTAGTATCTTTAGATGGTGGTGGTGATGAATGAGAGGATGACTCAGTTGAAGATGGGTCTTGAGGTGACTTTGGGTCTTGAGGTGGCTCTGAAGATTGTTCTGGGTTGTGTTCAGGGTTATCTTGAAGATAATTATCAGCTTCCTCTCGAGCTCTTGCCTCTTCCTCAGCCTTTTCCTTAGCGGCTCTTTCCACATCTTCATCTGTTATCTTCTCAGTCTTTTCTTGCTCATCTACTTCAAAGTCGAACGGAACTTCATACTCTTTTTTCTGCTGCTCTGTAGATTCCTTAGTGGTGGTACTAGTTCCCTTATCGGGTTGATTAACCGCATCAAGAATTGGTGTGATTTGTGATCCACCACTGGAACCTCCAGGGCCCCTGGTTTGTTGAAGATTGAATTCTGTTACAACATGCTGTAGCCTCAGCTGCTTGAGAGTTTTGTGGAATTGTTGTTGTTCATCCTTTGGTTCTTCATCATGAGAACTTTCTTCTTCGTCTTCAGCTACTAGTGTTTTCCCTTTGTATGTTTTAGGACTTGGTGGTTTATCGTCGGACCTTGGTGAGGTCGTTTCATCTGTGGCTATTTCAGAATAGTAAACCACCTCTTCAGACTCAATTGCTTCAGAGTCGTCGTCCTTTGGAGTTGGTTCTGGTTTAGGATTAGGATGAGCGACCTGAGAAGGGATTCTTTTCTTGAAGCTTGGATGCCTCTTTGGATACTTAAGAGCGCTCCCAGTGCTTTCAATGCTTCCAGCGCTGCCTGACCTTCTTGTCTTCTTGACTGGAACAGCTGAAGTCTTTTCATCCATGAACCTGACTTTGCCTTTACTCACGCTTCTTGGTATCAAGATGATGGAAGACTTTTGATTGCGTCAGTGAGAAGGCAATCAAGTAGTACTGCACCTTGTTTCTTTGTTGATGAGTCTTTAAATCTGACAATGTTCAATGTAGGCTCATACAACGCAAAGTGATTCTTGGGGTCATTGATTCCTCAAGGGAATGTCCCGATGTTTCCCGAGAATGTTCTGAATCAACAACTTGATGTATCTGATAAAGGGAATCTTTGACCCAGGCTTCTTGAGATGAGACATCATATCTTCCCAGATCAGGCTTGCATAGTCGATGTGAAGTTTGTTGACCATGCCCCAAAAAGTTTGCAAGTGCATGAGTTTTGGATGGTAATGACCGCTTTCTGTTCCAGACACAGACTTAGCGATCATAATATACAATGTCCTCCAAGATTGAGGAATGTTCTTTAGATCGACCGTGGAGTGCTTGGTAATAACTCCAGCAGCTTCATCGTAGCCGATGTCGACCATGAATTGCATTGTAGCCTCTTCATTTGGAATTGCAACATATTCAGCAGGCTGTATAGCAGGTAGAAGAAGAATTTTTCGAAGATCTGCTACCGTGATAGTGAGTTCCTTTTGATTGAGGGTCACAGTGACAACATCTTGACTATCAACCTTTTTCATCGTGTGCCAGAATTGATGAATGCAGATTTCTGGTACAGTTGCTGAGTTGGTAAGCATGTTACTGTAAGGATGAGTTTTGAGGATATCCACAGCTACTCTGCATGATGATTCCGAGCAAGTTAAGTTCTCAAAATCGACCTTGAGATTGTTCTTTCCAATCTTTTTGCTGTAATCAGTTGGGAAGATGTCTTCCATTGTGAGTTCATTTGGTGTGCTGACATTTTCCATGATGACGTCCATTTCGTGATCTGAAAGGTATTGAGACAAAAGAACCAACATATCGAAAGACGTTACGTTAGTCAAAAGTTGATTTTATTGTCCAATTATTGAAGTTGTTATGTTTATGAATGTTACGAGTCCAAAGTCACATATTGTCCAATAGTCCAAAGTTGACGTGATAATTTACATGAGTATGTTAATTTTGAATGTTAAAGTCCAAAGTTTACTTAATCACACAATGTTTTAACTTTTGTAGCTTATTAGTGACATTTTGGTTTTGTGACATTATGAGTAACTTATTACAAGTTTGTACGCGTAACATTTCAAAAGTTAAGTTACAATGTTGGCTTAGGCGTAAGCAGGAAAGCTTATGTGTAAACAGGGTAACCATAGGCGTAGGAATAAGCTTATGCGTAGGAGATAACCTTTTGCGTAAAAAAAGGCTTAAGCGTAGGATATATCTCTTAGCATAAGGCTTACGCGTAGGCTTAGGTTAAGGACTTACGCGTAAGGTTTACTCGTAAGAGTAGGCCTTAGGCGTAGAAATCAAAGTTTACGCATATCCTTCACAGGATACGCGTAGTCCATTGTAGACCCTTATACGTAAGAGTTACGCGTAAGATTGCTCTTATGCGTAACATCTATGCATAAGGTGATCCTTAAGCGTAGAATCCATTTAACCTTGATTCTGAAACTGGTACGCGTAGAAGCCTAAATTAGATCAATCATAACACTTATTTTAACAAGCTGTTCAATCATTTTCAGCATCACATGGTATCACAAGTTAAATCTAGTTACGCGTAAGGTAGTGCTATGCGTAGACTTAAACCCTAACATTCAAATCCTATGTGTAAACGATTTAACCATGGGAAATCAACCAAACAATTTCTGGGATATCTTAGAAGCAAAATGAGTTGTTTCCAACAAGTTTTAACATCAAATGCACCAAGAATCAATAATACCCAATTGTACGCATACCTAACCTAAAGTTTAATTTTTCAAATTTGTGTTATCTGGGCATGATTTAAAGGTGTTAAGGATCAATTAAACATGTAGCAAACATTTCTCAAGCATCTAATTATCCTGAAACACTCACTAATGATAATACCCAAATCCTCATATGAACCCTAAAATTCGAATGCGTTTAAAAACGTATTATGGGTGGAACTTTTTGATGGAAATGATTATAAGACTTGATTTTAACCATGTTAACACTAACCATTTCATCATAAACACACTATAGTGATTTCTTGTTCATACGCGTATGCGTAGAACACTAAATCACTCATAGTTTGAAATCTAACTGTTGGTTTTTAGTAAGATTCAAAACCTATGTTTGTAAACACACAAAGAAACGTTTTACACTTACAAATTTCAAGTTTGAAGCATGGATTTTAGGTTTTAATCTTAGGCGTAGATGTGGTAGATGAAAATAATAAATGAGTGTAGTAAATGTGAAAAGTAGTTAGGCGGGGAGTTTTGTATATAATTAGATTTCACTTTTGACAATAACAGCCCCTCCACCTCAACCATTTTCAACCACGACCCATAACTTCCATTTTGGTTAAGTAAAACGTAAATGTTTGGAAAGACACTTGACGACACTTTCCCTCGACTTTAGAAATGATGAAATTTTACAAACTTGAGTCCGAGGAGAGTGTAAAGCAAGAAACGTATCCACCATTTTCAAAGATACAACCAATTAAGGTAACATGCAAATACAAGGTTTTATGATGCTGAAAAATATTTACATTCTCTCCCTCAACACTTGTCCAGGAAAAATAATGAAATGTTTGATAGAACAACGTGTTGACGGAAGATTTGTACTTGCAATGTTTGAAAGAAATTAGATAGAAGAATATTTTTGAGTTTTATCAGATTTTATATTTTTCTATTTTTGTTTTTGAAAAATTTATTTACAAAAGAGGTTTTGGTGTTTGACTGGTTTTAAGATTGTGTTAAAAGTTCATCCAGTTCCTCTGGAGTCAAACACCTCATGCCAATTTGGTGGATCAAATCAGTAAACCTAGCAGGAGCCAAGTCTTTGGTGAGAAGATTCGGTAGTTGGTGTTCAGTACCCACAAAATATAATTCAACGGTATCCTTTTCCACATGATCTTTGATGAGATGATATCGAAGACCGATGTGCTTGGACTTCGAATGTTGAACGGTGTTGCACGAGATCACAATAGCACTTCGATTGTCCGCGAGTACACCGGGATTCTTTCAAATACGTAACCATAATCTTTGAGTTGTGTTCTCATCCAAATGACTTGAGCACAACACGTCGACATGGCTAGATATTATGCTGCTGTTGAGGACATCGATGTACAATCTTGCTTTTTCGATTTCCATGACACCAGTTTATCACCAAGGAATTGTAAACCACCTGAAGTGCTTTTCCGAGAATCTAAGCAACCTACGTGATCAGTTTCTGAAAAAGCTATTAGTTCAAAATCAGAATCCTTAGGATACCAGATCCCCAAGTTAATGGTTCCCTTAATGTATCGGAGGATTCTTTTAGCCTCATTGAGGTGACGTTCAGTTGGTCTTGACTGATAACGGGAGCAAAGATATACAGAGAAAACAATGTCAGGTCTACTGGCTGTTAGATACATGAGAGACCCAATAATACTTAGGTATTTGGTAGGGTCAACCAATTTCCCATGTAAATCAGCTTCCAGTTTGTTGGTATGTGCCATTAGTATGGCATAGGTATCACAGCTTTGCATTCCATGTTTGTTTAAAATTTCAAGAGCATGTTTGGACTGACTTAGGAAAATACCACGGGGTGATTGATGAACTTGTAGTCCTAAGAAGATCGTGAGTTCACACATCATTGAGATTACAAAACGTGTTTTCATAAGTTTTGAAAAAGCATTTGAGTACTTTTTATGGGTTGACCCAAAAATGATGTCATCCACATAAATTTGAACGATTAAAATGTGTGCCCCGTGATATTGTATAAACAGTGTTGGGTCAACCGATCCTTTGAAAAAATTATGGGATAGAAGAAAGGATGATAACTCATCGTACCACGCCCGAGGGGCTTGTTTGAGACCATAAAGAGCCTTGTTCAGTTTGTAGACGTGATTAGGGAACTCTGGATCAACAAATCCTTCTGGCTGACTAACATATACTGTTTCCTTCAGTTTACCATTCAGAAAAGCGGTTTTGACATCCATCTGATAGACCGTGATGTTCATGCGAGCCGCGAATGCCAGAAAAATCCGTACAGCCTCAAGTCTAGCAACCGGTGCGAATGATTCCTCGAATTCAATCCCCTCTTCTTGTATATAACCCTTAGCCACCAGAAGTGACTTATTTCTGATAACCGTACCCTCAGCGTCTAACTTGTTTTTCCAAATCCATTTCAGATCAATAACATAGACCCCTGTTTGTTTTTCAACCAATTCCCATACTTCAAGACGTTTAAACTGATTTAGTTCTTCTTGCATGGATTCAATCCAGTTGTCATAAGTCATTGCTTCTTTAATGTTTTTGGGTTCAGATTAACAAACGGTAAGTGCATAAATGCAATGTTCATCGTCAGTCTGAAGGCGTTGTTTAGTTTCGACTGGTTGATTAGGGTTTCCAATAATGTTCACAAGAGGATGGTCTTTAGTCCAACGATGTATGGAGAGTTGATGTTGATATACATTATGCAGATTAGGTAGATTCAAATGGCTTGTAGATGATTCCGCAACATCTGAAGTTGCATTTTCATTAGCGAAAGGGTTAAAGAACTCATTTGGATCATAATCTACGGGTGTAGGTACATCATGATTCAGAAGATCATCAGCTGGTTCAGCGTCATTGGATGCGGTTTGTTTGGCTGTTGTTGTAGAATCAATTGGAGGTGCGTCAACAATAATTTTTGTTGTTTCAGGTGTATCAGGTATTGGAGTATTATCAGGTTGAGTAGCGGAAACATTTGATACATTTGCAGCACGTTGATCAATATCATCAATAAACAGAGGAGCAAATAGCTGTTCCATTTGACGACGAGTAAGCTGGAAGCTTGGTTCAGCTGATGATGGGGTTTGGGGGAAGTTTAGACGGTTATGTCCGGGTTTCAAGCTGTTTTACTTAGAAGCCATTTCTGTAAGCTCATCGAAATTAGCATGAATCGTTTCCATAATCTCCCTTGTACGACGATTCCAGATCTGGTATCCTTTTGAGTTTTCACAGTATCCAACAAAGACTCCGATGTCAGCTTTAGCCTTGAGCTTTCCAAAATCATCAGGATCATTATTCGGGTAACAGAGAGAACCAAATACATGAAAGTGTTTGAGATTCGGTTTGCGGTTATGGATAAGCTCATAAGGTGTTTTGTTGTGGCATTTGGTTATCAGGTTCTGATTGTAGCATGCAGTTGACATGGCTTCTGCCCACAAGTAATATGGAAGTTTTGCATTTATCAACATCGTTCTTGCAGCTTCTACTAATGTACGGTTTCGTCTTTCAACAACTCCATTTTGTTCTGGTGTCCGTGCAATGGATGTTTGATGCTCAATTCCTACTTTCTCATAATACTCGCGGAGAGTTTGATTCACAAATTCAGTTCCTTTGTCTGTTCTGATTTGTCTGACTTTGTTCCGGAGCTGAACTTGGATTTTCATGAGAAAGGTGATGATCATCTGTGGAGCTTGATCTTTACTTCGAAGAAAATAAACCCAAGTCCGTCTTGAGTAGTCATCAACAATTACTAGAATGTAGCGTTTGCCATTAATCTTCTGCACACGCATCGGGCCACACAAGTTCATGTGAAGAAGATGAAGCACATGCTGGGAGTTGTGTTCCACCTTTGATGGAAAGTGAGCACGAGTGCTTTTCCCTTGTTCACAAGCTGAGCATAAATGATCTTTAGAATACCGAAATCTTGGAAGACCTTCAACTAGTTTGTATCATGCAAGATTGGTTATGGTTTGAAAGTTCAAGTGTGAAAGTCGACGGTGCCATAGCCAAGATTTTGTTGATGTTGCCTTAGAAAGTAGACAAATGGGAGATGAAGCAATCATGTCTAGCATTGAGATTGTGTAAAGGCTTGATGTGCGGGTTCCAGACATGAGATCATTTCCTTGTAGATCACGAATGAAACAAGTTTTCTCCCTAAAAGCAACTTTCAAATTTCCATCACAAAATTGACCGACTGAAAAGAGATTGTGACCGAGACCTTCCACATAATAAACTCTGCTAATTTTGATGTTCCCATTGATGTATTCTCCGTAGCCCATGATAGCTGCGAAGTGATCATTCCCGAACCTGACAGTGCCAATGAACTTTGAAACAAAGTTTGATAACAGTTTGAGATTGCCTGTCATGTGTCAGGAACATCCGCTATCAACAATCCAGAGGATGATCTGTATCACCTGCATTACACACAGACTACACAGGTGGAATAGAAGTAGAGGTGGAACCCGAAGAGTTAGAGGGTTCCGTTATAGTTACTGATGAGTGTGTAAATACTCATCATTTTTGGTTAAATCTGAACTACAAAACGTCTAAAAATGCTCAGAAATGCATCAAAATACTGAAAATATTCCAAAATAACATTTTGTATGTTTCAGATGCAAAATGTTTAAAATCAGATGAAAAATGAGCAAAGTTTGCATAATTGGCAGTTTCAGTCCCCCAAGTTTCTAAAATTGTCAAAAATAGTCCCTGAGCACATAATTTCAAAAGTAAATCACCAAAGGTCCTTTTAAAATCATAAGTTGTCATAATTAGTCCTTTGGTGAAAAATATCAAAAGTTTGAGAAAATTACAAGTTTGGTCCTTCAAGTTTAAAATTTGGCAAAATGGCCCCTGAAATTGGAAAATGGCAACTTTGGTCCTTGTACTATTAACACTTGTCAATTTCAGCCCCTGAAACATCTTTGCAGATTTGGCGAACAGGTCCTGAATTTTGAGAATTGCATAATTAGTCCTTGATTATTATTAACCTTTTATACACTTTGGACCAAGTCAAAAGCCAAATTGGACCCTGCCACCCTTTTGGACCCCCTGTCAAATGCAATTTGGACCCTTCTATTATTAAATCACCAGTCAAACTCATTTGACTGCTTTTCCCTCTCCTTCACGGGTAACACCCTTCATCATCACCATTGCCTGCAACTCCTCTGCTTACACTCCACCATCATCATCCCTACCCCCCTCCACCTCACAACACTCCAAAGGTGCATTTAATGCCTTCTCTAACCCCACACTCAACTCCCAACTGTTAAAAACAGTTTTGGCGCCAAAAATGCATAAAGGGCCAAGATCACTTCTACACATCCAATGGTTGGTATTGTTGCTGGGAACTATTCAGAGAGGTGAGAGAAAGAGGAATTGGGTATAAAAGAGAAGGAAGACAGAGAAAACAAAGTAGTTAGTTTTATTTTCAACAATGTATGTCGTTTGTTAGATTATCATGTCCTAAATAGTTTTCAACTGTAGTTTTCAGTTAATTTGTATCAAACAAGGGTAGTCAAATGTATTGCAACTTATTTTAAATCTCAATTTAAGCTATAGTCACAGTTTCATGTTTCTGTGGCACTGTTGAAATTTTCAAACTCAGGTTCTTATGTAAAAGCTTTCAACAGCTTATTTGTCCACTAAATCAAGCTTATAAAAGCTTATTATAGCTTTGTGTAAGCTTAAACTTAAATTTCATGCAACTTTGGACTTTGGTCAAAATAAGTCAAACAGGAAGCAAAAGTGATGCAGAAAGGGTAAATGTTGATTCAGACATGAATGTGGGTTGATTTGGAAGCAGTGGGTTGGATAAAATAGGTTAGAGGTCCTTGGGTTCACTGTTGGCAAGCCATAGTGGCTTTGGACCTTTGTAAGTGATTTTCACAAGTTCTTGCATATAATATATTTGTAGCCATAATCTGTTAAAACCTGTTTTAATAGTTGTAATTAGGTTAAGTAAAGTTAGTTTGATCACAATCTATGCTTGTTCAGTGTTAGCTTAGTTTTAATTTGCAAAACTGTTGAGATAGGGGTGTTTGGTTTAAAGCTTATTCTGTCTTTAAGGTGTATTCATTGAATGTTTCCTGTGGTTTTATGTTTGTTAAGCATATTTGAGCTAATATCAGTCTATAAATTGGGTCTGCAAAGCTTCAAGTCAACATTACATTAAAATCTGTCTCATTGCTCATCTGTTGTGATTTTGGATTTGCAACTTCTTGTTTTGTGTCTAAAAGTCATTGACATTGCTTGCATTGTGTTCATTACACCATAGTACATCAACATCAGTCATAAAATTGGATTCAAAGTTCATTTTGGTCAAAGTTCATCACTGTTGTTAAAAGTCAAAATTGCAAAAACCTGTTTTAGGGCCAACTGCAAGGATTTTTTATGAGCTCATTTTTGAGCCACATGAAGTGAAATTTGGCATTTTGAAAACTTCAGTTGGTGTCCTTTCTTATCACCATTTTAGTAGAATTTTACAAATTTCTTAAAAGCTCCAAACAAGCTTCTCTTTTAAGTACCAGTTGCCCTGCTCCAACTCTCAGTTTAAACTGAGTTTTTCTCAGATTTGTCCAGGGTTGCACAGGGCTCATAAGAGCTGGTCATAGTCTGATTTTTGGTTTGATATGTCTCACCAGTGTCCTTTAGGTTCCAATTGGTGTTTTTCATTTTGAGCTTATTTTAAAGCTTGTGCTTGTGTCCAAAGTTGGTACCCAAAACTGTTGTTGACTTTGAAACTCAAATAATCCAAATCTGTTAATCTTGCATTCCAGTGTTTAAAGCTTGTTGTTTTTAGTTGCATTTCAGTACTTATAGCATATTAGGACTTCTGTAATAAGTTGGTGGCTTGTTGTTTTCATTTGGCTTATTCAAGTGCTTATTTATAAGCACTTGCAATAGCAGTTGCTATTTTTTTACACATAACCACTTGTTTTTCCAATTTTCCTAGCTTCCTAATATTATTTTAGACTTTTCCTGAAATTTTCAGATTTTTCTAAGTTGGTTTGCTATTTTTCTGCATTTAAATTAATTTTTAAGCCTTTTTAATTAGCTTTAAATACAATTAATTAAGAAAAGCTCCAAAAAAATAATTTTTCATTTTTCTTAAGTTAAGATAAATATAAAAAGTCAAAAAAATAATTTTCTAGATTTTTCTTAGTTAAATTTGTATTTTTAAATAATTTAATTAGTTTTTAATAGTTTTTAATTCCTAGAAAATACAAAAATATTCAGAAAAATACAAAAATAGTTTTGAAAATTCTCTTTTTATATTTTAGATTTTTCTAAGTCTTAATTTTATTTTTCTAGCTTTATTTCCTAATTTCTTGTATTTTAGGCTTATATTAAATAGTTAAAAATAGTTTTTAATTAATAATAATTAGATAATTAGTTATAAAAATAATTTTCTTTTTCTATAAATTTTCTTTTATCATTAGGTTTGTAAAAATATCATTTTCATATTTTTAGGGTTAATATTGTGTAAGTTTCACGTTTTTATTTGTACGTTACGTAGTTTTTAGTTCAGTTTTATAAAAACATAAAAACAAAAACATCATTTTAAAAATAGTGATAGCGTTTATTTAATATTTTTTATCTTTTTAAGTTTCTTTAATTTGCATTTAAGCCGTTGTAATTTTTTGGCTTTTCCTGTAGTTATAATCATAATCAAATCCCTTTTTCTGTTCAAATTTCTCGATCACTTTACGTTTGATAATCCATTGCATAGCTCGCTGGGACATAACGACCCGGGAAACCCTATACTCTCAGGATCTTCATTGAGTTCGTTCTGAGCGTTTTAAGTTTGTTACGGTCTGCCATTCACAAGTGGCGACTTGGTGATAAACTTGACTGCAGGAGCGCATCAAATTTTTGGCGCCACCGGGAGCTGTCTGATTATCTTCCGTTTAGCAGATTAGTGATTTGGATATTCACTCTTTGTTCATACCATCCATCTGTATATGTTTATATTTTCTTATTCAAAAATACAAAAATACTCTTCTCATTCCTCTTATCCATATGATTCTATTTCTCTTACCCCCTCGTGCCGTTTGATTCTACTCTTCTTTAACCTCAAAACCGTTTAATTCTATTTCTTTAACCCTCTACATGTTTAATTCTCATGGCGACGATCGATTATCCTCGTTGTTTCCACTGCAAAAACCGTATGGAAGAGGATCAACTCTGTTGTCAGAATCCGGATTGTTTATGCAAGCGATGTGGAAGGATGGGTGCAAGCAAATATTGTTATTGGTGCGAATTATCTGATAACTCTCGCGATGATTCTCCAAGTTTTTCCGACCATCCGCCACAACCCAATGAACCCGTTCAAGAACCGGAGACCATAACGGAAGTGGTGGAAATTGCTAGCTCTCAGAGCACACCACTTGTCCCACCTCCTGATTTTTCAAAATGTTCTTCGAGATTTGATAATCATCCGGATCACCATGTTGGTTTTGTTGATTCTTTGAATAAACTGATTCCTTCTCATAACTCTCAAATGCAATCGTTTATTCCTTGTGTCGGTTGTGGTGAGCCTCTTTTTGGTTCACCCTGGATTGGTGTACATGCATACAATGTGGTAATGACATTCATAACGGGAGTTGTTTGTTTTGTGGTTCGAGGAATTCATTTGATTATGATCCTAATCTGAACTCATTTAACGACCCCTCAAATTTTTCCAATTACCCACCACAGCCCGACTTATCTTCATATAATCAACAATACTGCTGTGAATTTTGTGGAGGTCCTCACCAAGGATTTGAGTGTCAATCCGGAAACACGTTTGTCTATGAACAGTTTTCCAGTGATGCTCAGAACTTTGGTTATGACCATAATCCATATGATTCACCAGTCCAGACTCAACAGTTTTCTTGTTGTGAGTCTTTAATGGAGGTCCCCATTTTAGCTCTGATTGTCAAATAGGGAACCCAGTTCCTTGTAACAATCATGACTCTTACTTGTTTGACAATTTCCAACCTCCACAGCATTATATGGTTCAAACTCTATCTGAGCCGTTATCTCAAGAAATCTCCCAAGATTTTGAAACCACAATGAAGACACTTGATGATATGATTAGTAACTTTAAGAATCAAGTGAGTGGTGAAAAGACCATTGGAGAATTACTAGCTGAAGAGCGAGAAGAACGAGAGGCCCGCAAATCTAGGGAAGAATTATTAATCCTAGAGCATGCAGCTCTAAGGCGTTCCCAATTTCTCAAGGCAGCTCTATATGATGATGATGAGGAGAGTTTTTATCCTTTTAAAGATAATATTTCTCAACTCCCTCAGTCAGTTGATATCCCAGCAGTTGAGATTCCATCTCAAACAACTGCTATCACACCTGATATTCCCACTCACTCTCTGAGCATGGGGGACGAGCATCTTGACACTGTTCCTGAAAAGGAATCGGACGAATTCATAAAGTCTAGTGTTGAGGACCTTGTCCCAATCCCAAGAGAGTCACAGGGAATTCTTGAGCATTTGTGTGATATCCCTACCCCTCTTGTCTTCCCAAAAGATCATGTTGAGATGTTCTCCGATTCTAATGATGACGATTCGTTATCTTGTGGAGACATCGTTTATGTGGAAGATTTACCTTATGAGCTTGTTAGCTTAGAAGAAGAGAATGATGAAGTTACTGACACGGAAATCAAAGATGAAGCACTTCGTGCAACATTACTGAATGTCAGTCTTCTCATTTCTAAAATCGAGGCTTTCAATGAAAAACCTATTTCATCTCCTATCCCCATTAAGGATAGTGACATTCTTTCCGATGATTCTATTCCGGAAATGAAAGCCTTCTGTTTTGATAATATGGGAGAGAAGATTAGTGGCAGTACCACTTTTCATTCTCATAATTCTCTCCCCGATTATGAATCATTTACATTGGAGGAGTTCACCAGTGAACCCACTCATATCAATTCTGAATATGATTCATTCACCTTCAAGGAGTTCTCAGATGAACTCACTCATATCATGACTCCGCGGGAGTATGATCGCTTGGATGGCAAAAATCATGATCGGGGGGAAAAGTTCTCAATCATGAGAGTTTGTATTTCTATGACAAATTTTCCAACCCTCCCTCCCGAGATGCTTTCCAAACCAAAGAGCTCAACCGATATAATCCAAACGAGTGCAACTGCACTTGACCCTGAGGAAGAAGATCTTATCATGATCGTCATCATGATTTTCCTTCTTTTCTTCACCTACTCGGTGACTTCCTTTCTTCTTCACTCGTTCGGGAGTGAGGACACTATCTTTGACCCCGGCATTTTCATTTATCATCTGTGTAGAGATGCTGCTGTATATTCTCATCGGTGTGGAACTTTCACGTGCTTCAATGTTTATCCAAACATCTTGAATGAAAGTCCGATGGAGATCGTTTCTTCCACTTTGCTTCCCCATGAACAAATTAATTCGGGGTCGAGTCAAGCTAGCGACTCGGAAATCAAAAACAGTAGCATGCCATATGGGTTTTCACCTATATTTCTGACTTCTTTCTATTTTCTACCACCCTAGTGTGGGGGGGTTGCCCACATGTTGTGTATATAAGTTTTCTCAAAAAAAAAATCCTTTCAAATAATGGCCGTAGTATTTCCCTTTTACGTTCTCAGTTTCGGCATAACCGCCTGTACTTTGAATATTGAGGGCAATATTCATTTCTAAGTGTGGGGAATTCTCACGAAGTTTATCATGTAATTATACACAATTCCCGTTTTGGCCAAAAAATTTTTTTTTGGAGTAAGTGTTTTACACTTTCTCATTTGGTTATCAATCCGCCTTGTCTAATAAACAAAAGGATTGGCTAATCCAGGAGCAAACGGCTCTTGGTAAAGATATCTCAAATCCGTTGACGGCTTGCAATTTGCCCAAAATTGTATGGTATTCAGCTCACCATATCCTTAAAAGTGAAGAGTTGGCTAGCCCGCAAAGTTATGGCTTGTGGTAAAGGCAGTGGAAAAACCATAATTGGTAATCGACTCACCAAAGATAATATTGATAATTTATCTAAGAGTTGGCTAGTCCAGAGCAAACGGCTTCGGTAAAGACAAAATCAAATCCGTTGGAAGCTGGTGGTTTGCTCAAAATCACATGGTTATCGTTGTACCATGGTTCTTACTTGAACTGAAACATTTGGCTACTCCAGAAGTAATGGCTTTTGGTAAAGAGATTCAAATCCATTAAGTTTTCTCAAAAGATTGCTAGGGACTAGCAATAGTTTAGTGTGGGGGATTGATGAGTGTGTAAATACTCATCATTTTGGTTAAATCTGAACTGCAAAACGTCTAAAAATGCTCAGAAATGCATCAAAATACTGAAAATATTCCAAAATAACATTTTGTATGTTTCAGATGCAAAATGTTTAAAATCAGATGAAAAATGAGCAAAGTTTGCATAATTGGCAGTTTCAGTCCCCCAAGTTTCTAAAATTGTCAAAAATAGTCCCGAGCACATAATTTCAAAAGTAAATCACCAAAGGTCCTTTTAAAATCATAAGTTGTCATAATTAGTCCTTTGGTGAAAAATATCAAAAGTTTGAGAAAATTACAAGTTTGGTCCTTCAAGTTTAAAATTTGGCAAAAATGGCCCCTGGAAATTGGAAAATGGCAACTTTGGTCCTTGTACTATTAACACTTGTCAATTTCAGCCCCTGAAACATCTTTGCAGATTTGGCAGAACAGGTCCCTGAATTTTCAGAAATTGCATAATTAGTCCTTGATTATTATTAACCTTTTATACACTTTGGACCAAGTCAAAAGCCAAATTGGACCCTGCCACCCTTTTGGACCCCCTGTCAAATGCAATTTGGACCCTTCTATTATTAAATCACCAGTCAAACTCATTTGACTGCTTTTCCCTCTCCTTCACGGGTAACACCCTTCATCATCACCATTGCCTGCAACTCCTCTGCTTACACTCCACCATCATCATCCCTACCCCCCTCCACCTCAAAACACTCCAAAGGTGCATTTAATGCCTTCTCCAACCCCACACTCAACTCCCAACTGTTAAAAACAGTTTTGGCGCCAAAAATGCATAAAGGGCCAAGATCACTTCTACACATCCAATGGTTGGTATTGTTGCTGGGAACTATTCAGAGAGGTGAGAGAAAGAGGAATTGGGTATAAAAGAGAAGGAAGACAGAGAAAACAAGAGTAGTTAGTTTTATTTTCAACAATGTATGTCGTTTGTTAGATTATCATGTCCTAAATAGTTTTCAATTGTAGTTTTCAGTTAATTTGTATCAAACAAGGGTAGTTAAATGTATTGCAACTTATTTTAAATCTCAATTTAAGCTATAGTCACAGTTTCATGTTTCTGTGGCACTGTTGAAATTTTCAAACTCAGGTTCTTATGTAAAAGCTTTCAACAGCTTATTTGTCCACTAAATCAAGCTTATAAAAGCTTATTATAGCTTTGTGTAAGCTTAAACTTAAATTTCATGCAACTTTGGACTTTGGTCAAAATAAGTCAAACAGGAAGCAAAAGTGATGCAGAAAGGGTAAATGTTGATTCAGACATGAATGTGGGTTGATTTGGAAGCAGTGGGTTGGATAAAATAGGTTAGAGGTCCTTGGGTTCACTGTTGGCAAGCCATAGTGGCTTTGGACCTTTGTAAGTGATTTTCACAAGTTCTTGCATATAATATATTTGTAGCCATAATCTGTTAAAACCTGTTTTAATAGTTGTAATTAGGTTAAGTAAAGTTAGTTTGATCACAATCTATGCTTGTTCAGTGTTAGCTTAGTTTTAATTTGCAAAACTGTTGAGATAGGGGTGTTTGGTTTAAAGCTTATTCTGTCTTTAAGGTGTATTCATTGAATGTTTCCTGTGGTTTTATGTTTGTTAAGCATATTTGAGCTAATATCAGTCTATAAATTGGTCCGCAAAGCTTCAAGTCAACATTACATTAAAATCGTCTGCTCATCATTTGTGATTTTGGATTTGCAACTTCTTGTTTTGTGTCTAAAAGTCATTGACATTGCTTGCATTGTGTTCATTACACCATAGTACATCAACATCAGTCATAAAATTGGATTCAAAGTTCATTTTGGTCAAAGTTCATCACTTGTTGAAAAGTCAAAATTGCAAAAACCTGTTTTAGGGCCAACTGCAAGGATTTTTTATGAGCTCATTTTTGAGCCACATGAAGTGAAATTTGGCATTTTGAAAACTTCAGTTGGTGTCCTTTCTTATCACCATTTTAGTAGAATTTTACAAATTTCTTAAAAGCTCCAAACAAGCTTCTCTTTTAAGTACCGGTTGCCTGCTCCAACTCTCAGCTTTAAGCTGAGTTTTTCTGATTTGTCCAGGGTTGCACAGGGCTCATAAGAGCTGGTCATAGTCTGATTTTTGGTTTGATATGTCTCACCCAGGTCTGCTTTAGGTTCCAATTGGTGTTTTTCATTTTGAGCTTATTTTAAAGCTTGTGCTTGTGTCCAAAGTTGGTACCCAAAACTGTTGTTGACTTTGAAACTCAAATAATCCAAATCTGTTAATCTTGCATTCCAGTGTTTAAAGCTTGTTGTTTTTAGTTGCATTTCAGTACTTATAGCATATTAGGACTTCTGTAATAAGTTGGTGGCTTGTTGTTTTCATTTGGCTTATTCAAGTGCTTATTTATAAGCACTTGCAATAGCAGTTGCTATTTCCTACACATAAGCACTTGTTTTTCCAATTTTCCTAGCTTCCTAATATTATTTTAGACTTTTCCTGAAATTTTCAGATTTTTCTAAGTTGGTTTGCTATTTTTCTGCATTTAAATTAATTTTTAAGCCTTTTTAATTAGCTTTAAATACAATTAATTAAGAAAAGCTCCAAAAAAATAATTTTTCATTTTTCTTAAGTTAAGATAAATATAAAAAGTCAAAAAAATATTTTTCTAGATTTTTCTTAGTTAAATTTGTATTTTTAAATAATTTAATTAGTTTTTAATAGTTTTTAATTCCTAGAAAATACAAAAATATTCAGAAAAATACAAAAATAGTTTTGAAAATTCTCTTTTTATATTTTAGATTTTTCTAAGTCTTAATTTTATTTTTCTAGCTTTATTTCCTAATTTCTTGTATTTTAGGCTTATATTAAATAGTTAAAAATAGTTTTTAATTAATAATAATTAGATAATTAGTTATAAAAATAATTTTCTTTTTCTATAAATTTTCTTTTATCATTAGGTTTGTAAAAATATCATTTTCATATTTTTAGGGTTAATATTGTGTAAGTTTCACGTTTTTATTTGTACGTTACGTAGTTTTAGTTCATTTATAAAAAACATAAAAACAAAAACATCATTTTAAAAATAGTGATAGCGTTTATTTAATATTTTTTTATATTTTTAAGTTTCTTTAATTTGCATTTAAGCCGTTGTAATTTGTTGGCTTTTCCTGTAGTTATAATCATAATCAAATCCCTTTTTCTGTTCAAATTTCTCGATCACTTTACGTTTGATAATCCATTGCATAGCTCGCTGGGACATAACGACCCGGGGAAACCCTATACTCCTCAGATCTTCATTGAGTTCGTTCCGAGCGTTTTAAGTTTGTTACGGTCGCCATTCACAAGTGGCAGACTTGAGTGATAAACTTGACGTTCGGAGCGCATCAAATTTTGGCGCCGCATGCGGGGGAGTCTTGTCGATTATCTTCCGTCTAGTAGATTAGTGATTTGGATATTCACTCTTTGTTCATACCATCCATCTGTATATGTTTATATTTTCTTATTCAAAAATACAAAAATACTCTTCTCATTCCTCTTATCCATATGATTCTATTTCTCTTACCCCCTCGTGCCGTTTGATTCTACTCTTCTTTAACCTCAAAACCGTTTAATTCTATTTCTTTAACCCTCTACATGTTTAATTCTCATGGCGACGATCGATTATCCTCGTTGTTTCCACTGCAAAAACCGTATGGAAGAGGATCAACTCTGTTGTCAGAATCCGGATTGTTTATGCAAGCGATGTGGAAGGATGGGTGCAAGCAAATATTGTTATTGGTGCGAATTATCGATAACTCTCGATGATTCTCCAAGTTTTCCCGACCATCCGCCACAACCCAATGAACCCGTTCAAGAACCGGAGACCATAACGGAAGTGGTGGAAATTGCTAGCTCTCAGAGCACACCACTTGTCCCACCTCCTGATTTTTCAAAATGTTCTTCGAGATTTGATAATCATCCGGATCACCATGTTGGTTTTGTTGATTCTTTGAATAAACTGATTCCTTCTCATAACTCTCAAATGCAATCGTTTATTCCTTGTGTCGGTTGTGGTGAGCCTCTTTTTGGTTCACCCTGCCGTTGGTGTACATGCGTACAATGTGGTAATGATATTCATAACGGGAGTTGTTTGTTTTGTGGTTCGAGGAATTCATTTGATTATGATCCTAATCTGAACTCATTTAACGACCCCTCAAATTTCTCCAATTACCCACCACAGCCCGACTTATCTTCATATAATCAACATACCTGCTGTGAATTTTGTGGAGGTCCTCACCAAGGATTTGAGTGTCAATCCGGAAACACGTTTGTCTATGAACAGTTTTCCAGTGATGCTCAGAACTTTGGTTATGACCATAATCCATATGATTCACCAGTCCAGACTCAACATTTTACATTGTGAGTACTGTGGAGGTCCCCATTTCACTCGATTGTCAAATAGGGAACCCAGTTCCTTGTAACAATCATGACTCTTACTTGTTTGACAATTTCCAACCTCCACAGCATTATATGGTTCAAACTCTATCTGAGCCGTTATCTCAAGAAATCTCCCAAGATTTTGAAACCACAATGAAGACACTTGATGATATGATTAGTAACTTTAAGAATCAAGTGAGTGGTGAAAAGACCATTGGAGAATTACTAGCTGAAGAGCGAGAAGAGAGAGCCCGCAAATCTAGGGAAGAATTATTAATCCTAGAGCATGCAGCTCTAAGGCGTTCCCAATTTCTCAAGGCAGCTCTATATGATGATGATGAGGAGAGTTTTTATCCTTTTAAAGATAATATTTCTCAACTCCCTCAGTCAGTTGATATCCCAGCAGTTGAGATTCCATCTCAAACAACTGCTATCACACCTGATATTCCCACTCACTCTCTGAGCATGGGGGACGAGCATCTTGACACTTGTTCCGAAAAGGAATCGGACGAATTCATAAAGTCTAGTGTTGAGGACCTTGTCCCAATCCCAAAGAGTCACAGGGATTCTTGAGCATTTGTTTGATATCCCTACCCCTCTTGTCTTCCCAAAAGATCATGTTGAGATGTTCTCCGATTCTAATGATGACGATTCGTTATCTTGTGGAGACATCGTTTATGTGGAAGATTTACCTTATGAGCTTGTTAGCTTAGAAGAAGATTGATGATTCTGACACGGAAATCAAAGATGAAGCACTTCGTGCAACATTACTGAATGTCGGTCTTCTCATTTCTAAAATCGAGGCTTTCAATGAAAAACCTATTTCATCTCCTATCCCCATTAAGGATAGTGACATTCTTCCCGATGATTCTATTCCGGAAATGAAAGCCTTCTGTTTTGATAATATGGGAGAGAAGATTAGTGGCATTACCACTTTTCATTCTCATAATTCTCTCCCCGATTATGAATCATTTACATTGGAGGAGTTCACCAGTGAACCCACTCATATCAATTCTGAATATGATTCATTCACCTTCAAGGAGTTCTCAGATGAACTCACTCATATCATGACTCCGCCGGAGTATGATCGCTTGGATGGCAAAAATCATGATCGGGGGAAAAGTTCTCAATCATGAGAGTTTGTATTTCTATGACAAATTTTCCAACCCTCCCTCCCGAGATGCTTTCCAAACCAAAGAGCTCAACCGATATAATCCAAACGAGTGCAACTGCACTTGACCCTGAGGAAGAAGATCTTATCATGATCGTCATCATGATTTTCCTTCTTTTCTTCACCTACCTGGTGACTTCCTCTCTTCTTCACTCGTTCGGGAGTGAGGACACTATCTTTGACCCCGGCATTTTCATTTATCATCTGTGAGCCGGGTCTGTCTGTATATATCTCATCGGTGTGGAACTTTCACGTACTTCAATGTTTATCCAAACATCTTGAATGAAAGTCCGATGGAGACTGTTTCTTCCACTTTGCTTCCCCATGAACAAATTAATTCGGGGTCGAGTCAAGCTAGCGACTCGGAAATCAAAAAACAGTAGCATGCCATATGGGTTTTCACCTATATTTCTGACTTCTTTCTATTTTATACCACCCTAGTGTGGGGGGGTTGCCCCACATGTTGTGTATATAAGTTTTCTCAAAAAAAAAAAAAAAAAAAAAAAAAAAATCCTTTCAAATAATGGCCGTAGTATTTCCCTTTTACGTTCTCAGTTTCGGCATAACCGCCGGTACTTTGAATATTGAGGGCAATATTCATTTCTAAGTGTGGGGGGGAATTCTCACGAAGTTTATCATGTAATTATACCGCCCAATTCCCCCGTTTTTGGCCAAATTTTTTTTGGAGTAAGTGTTTTACACTTTCTCATTTGGTTATCAGTCCGCCTTGTCTAATAAACAAAAGGATTGGCTAATCCAGGAGCAAACGGCTCTTGGTAAAGATATCTCAAATCCGTTGACGGCTTGCAATTTGCCCAAAATTGTATGGTATTCACCTCACCATATCCTTAAAAGTGAAGAGTTGGCTAGCCCGCAAGTTTATGGCTTGTGGTAAAGGCGGTGGAAAAACCATAATTGGTAATCGACTCACCAAAGATAATATTGATAATTTATCTAAGAGTTGGCTAGTCCAGAGCAAACGGCTTTTGGTAAAGACAAAATCAAATCCGTTGGAAGCTGGTGGTTTGCTCAAAATCACATGGTTATCGGTGTACCATGGTTCTTATTTGAACTGAAACATTTGGCTACTCCAGAAGTAATGGCTTTTGGTAAAGAGATTCAAATCCATTAAGTTTTTCTCAAAAGATTGCTAGGGACTAGCAATAGTTTAGTGTGGGGGATTGATGAGTGTGTAAATACTCATCATTTTTGGTTAAATCTGAACTGCAAAACGTCTAAAAATGCTCAGAAATGCATCAAAATACTGAAAATATTCCAAAATAACATTTTGTATGTTTCAGATGCAAAATGTTTAAAATCAGATGAAAAATGAGCAAAGTTTGCATAATTGGCAGTTTCAGTCCCCCAAGTTTCTAAAATTGTCAAAAATAGTCCCTGAGCACATAATTTCAAAAGTAAATCACCAAAGGTCCTTTTAAAATCATAAGTTGTCATAATTAGTCCTTTGGTGAAAAATATCAAAAGTTTGAGAAAATTACAAGTTTGGTCCTTCAAGTTTAAAATTTGGCAAAAATGGCCCCTGGAAAATTTGAAAATGGCAACTTTGGTCCTTGTACTATTAACACTTGTCAATTTCAGCCCCTGAAACATCTTTGCAGATTTGGCAGAACAGGTCCCTGAATTTTCAGAAATTGCATAATTAGTCCTTGATTATTATTAACCTTTTATACACTTTGGACCAAGTCAAAAGCCAAATTGGACCCTGCCACCCTTTTGGACCCCCTGTCAAATGCAATTTGGACCCTTCTATTATTAAATCACCAGTCAAACTCATTTGACTGCTTTTCCCTCTCCTTCACGGGTAACACCCTTCATCATCACCATTGCCTGCAACTCCTCTGCTTACACTCCACCATCATCATCCCTACCCCCCTCCACCTCACAACACTCCAAAGGTGCATTTAATGCCTTCTCTAACCCCACACTCAACTCCCAACTGTTAAAAACAGTTTTGGCGCCAAAAATGCATAAAGGGCCAAGATCACTTCTACACATCCAATGGTTGGTATTGTTGCTGGGAACTATTCAGAGAGGTGAGAGAAAGAGGAATTGGGTATAAAAGAGAAGGAAGACAGAGAAAACAAGAGTAGTTAGTTTTATTTTCAACAATGTATGTCGTTTGTTAGATTATCATGTCCTAAATAGTTTTCAATTGTAGTTTTCAGTTAATTTGTATCAAACAAGGGTAGTTAAATGTATTGCAACTTATTTTAAATCTCAATTTAAGCTATAGTCACAGTTTCATGTTTCTGTGGCACTGTTGAAATTTTCAAACTCAGGTTCTTATGTAAAAGCTTTCAACAGCTTATTTGTCCACTAAATCAAGCTTATAAAAGCTTATTATAGCTTTGTGTAAGCTTAAACTTAAATTTCATGCAACTTTGGACTTTGGTCAAAATAAGTCAAACAGGAAGCAAAAGTGATGCAGAAAGGGTAAATGTTGATTCAGACATGAATGTGGGTTGATTTGGAAGCAGTGGGTTGGATAAAATAGGTTAGAGGTCCTTGGGTTCACTGTTGGCAAGCCATAGTGGCTTTGGACCTTTGTAAGTGATTTTCACAAGTTCTTGCATATAATATATTTGTAGCCATAATCTGTTAAAGCCTGTTTTAATAGTTGTAATTAGGTTAAGTAAAGTTAGTTTGATCACAATCTATGCTTGTTCAGTGTTAGCTTAGTTTTAATTTGCAAAACTGTTGAGATAGGGGTGTTTGGTTTAAAGCTTATTCTGTCTTTAAGGTGTATTCATTGAATGTTTCCTGTGGTTTTATGTTTGTTAAGCATATTTGAGCTAATATCAGTCTATAAATTGGGTCTGCAAAGCTTCAAGTCAACATTACATTAAAATCTGTCTCACTGCTCATCTGTTGTGATTTTGGATTTGCAACTTCTTGTTTTGTGTCTAAAAGTCATTGACATTGCTTGCATTGTGTTCATTACACCATAGTACATCAACATCAGTCATAAAATTGGATTCAAAGTTCATTTTGGTCAAAGTTCATCACTGTTGTTAAAAGTCAAAATTGCAAAAACCTGTTTTAGGGCCAACTGCAAGGATTTTTTATGAGCTCATTTTTGAGCCACATGAAGTGAAATTTGGCATTTTGAAAACTTCAGTTGGTGTCCTTTCTTATCACCATTTTAGTAGAATTTTACAAATTTCTTAAAAGCTCCAAACAAGCTTCTCTTTTAAGTACCAGTTGCCCTGCTCCAACTCTCAGTTTAAACTGAGTTTTTCTCAGATTTGTCCAGGGTTGCACAGGGCTCATAAGAGCTGGTCATAGTCTGATTTTTGGTTTGATATGTCTCACCCAGGTCTGCTTTAGGTTCCAATTGGTGTTTTTCATTTTGAGCTTATTTTAAAGCTTGTGCTTGTGTCCAAAGTTGGTACCCAAAACTGTTGTTGACTTTGAAACTCAAATAATCCAAATCTGTTAATCTTGCATTCCAGTGTTTAAAGCTTGTTGTTTTTAGTTGCATTTCAGTACTTATAGCATATTAGGACTTCTGTAATAAGTTGGTGGCTTGTTGTTTTCATTTGGCTTATTCAAGTGCTTATTTATAAGCACTTGCAATAGCAGTTGCTATTTTTTTTACACATAACCACTTGTTTTTCCAATTTTCCTAGCTTCCTAATATTATTTTAGACTTTTCCTGAAATTTTCAGATTTTTCTAAGTTGGTTTGCTATTTTTCTGCATTTAAATTAATTTTTAAGCCTTTTTAATTAGCTTTAAATACAATTAATTAAGAAAAGCTCCAAAAAAATAATTTTTCATTTTTCTTAAGTTAAGATAAATATAAAAAGTCAAAAAAATATTTTTCTAGATTTTTCTTAGTTAAATTTGTATTTTTAAATAATTTAATTAGTTTTTAATAGTTTTTAATAGTTTTTAATTCCTAGAAAATACAAAAATATTCAGAAAAATACAAAAATAGTTTTGAAAATTCTCTTTTGATATTTTAGATTTTTCTAAGTCTTAATTTTATTTTTCTAGCTTTATTTCCTAATTTCTTGTATTTTAGGCTTATATTAAATAGTTAAAAATAGTTTTTAATTAATAAAATAGATAATTAGTTATAAAAATAATTTTCTTTTTCTATAAATTTTCTTTTATCATTAGGTTTGTAAAAATATCATTTTCATATTTTTAGGGTTAATATTGTGTAAGTTTCACGTTTTTGTTTGTACGTTACGTAGTTTTTAGTTCAGTTTTATAAAAACATAAAAACAAAAACATCATTTTAAAAATAGTGATAGCGTTTATTTAATATTTTTTATCTTTTTAAGTTTCTTTAATTTGCATTTAAGCCGTTGTAATTTGTTGGCTTTTCCTGTAGTTATAATCATAATCAAATCCCTTTTTCTGTTCAAATTTCTCGATCACTTTACGTTTGATAATCCATTGCATAGCTCGCTGGGACATAACGACCCGGGGAAACCCTATACTCCTCAGATCTTCATTGAGTTCGTTCCTGAGCCGTTTTAAGTTTGTTACGGTCTGCCATTCACAAGTGGCAGACTTGAGTGATAAAACTTGACTGTTCTGGAGCGCATCAGTTACAGTAGACACACACATGTTAATGATCTTGGGAATCCATTTAAATCCTGGTATGTTCTGTAACTATCTCTGCCAAGTCCAACTAGTCTTAGCTTTGGTCTTAATGAATGCACTAGGTGATATTTGCTTCTTAGGAGGTGAAGTGGGTTCTATGGGTACATAAATGATCGTAGCAGAAACACTAGAAGGCGGTTTTCATAGCACAGACTTAGAAGCATTAGTGGGCCTAGGGGTAATCCGTTTTCTATTATTCCGCTTGCGAGATAAGATAGACTTAGCAACAAATTTATCATGGCAACTAGAAAACATGCTTTTACGAAAACCAACACAAGATGCTTCAAACAAAATATTCAAAGTACTTAAAGGTTCAGCATTCGTTACATCACTTTGGCTATTACATTTGTCTAACGCAATGTATAAAGTGGGTGCATCATGAGTTTTATTCAAAGTCCTAAGGTGTTCTTCTACTTCAGAGGTCTTTAATGTTCTTCTCTTACGTTGCAACTTCCTATTCTTCCTGTTTTTGCTCTTAAGCTGTGAAGTGCTAACGTTGGGAAAAGAGGCAACTATTCCTGTACCAGTAGAAGGAAGCACATTAGTATCTTGTGGTGTGTCATTAGGCGTTATAGTGTCAATTTTTAAGCAATCCAGGGGCAAGTACATGTATGTTACTAATCTTATCTTGCTTAAGTTTCACCAACTCCGATTTCAAGTCAATGATAGTGTGTAACAAATCTTGATTTTCAGAGCGAGTGTTTCCATTATTTCGTAAAACTTCTTTTGTATATGCAAGATGATCATCAGCATCTTTTGACGCTTTAGCACGAGTCTTTTTGAGCAAATCAAATATGACACCATATTCTGTTTTGAATTTGGCAATTTCTTGTTCATATTTTGAAATTTGACATTTTAAAGACACGTTTTCATCATCCAGTTCTATTTTTGGATCAAAAGATTTTGCACGCAATTGGTTGATTTTGTTTTTCAAAGCAAGTTCTCGATTTTGACAATCTTTTTGACACCATTAAAGACGACTTTTTTCATTTGAAAGATCATTTAACAACCGCTCATTTTTAATTTTTAAAGGCTCGATTTGTGACACATTATCGGTATTCTCATCATTTTCAACAGAATCCACAGCAATATAATCAAATGCATATGCAACAGTATGTAACAACACAACATTTATGGTATCAGCACAGATAACATCTTCCAAGAGTCGATCAACATGATTTCTTAACATTTTATTTTTTCGTTTAGTATTTGAAATCGATGTTTCTGTTTGCTCGAAAACTGTTTTCACAAGTTCAATCTCTTTTTGAAGTTCCCGTTCCCAATATATTGCACACATTTTTAAATTTCGGACATGTGGTAAAAGGCCTTTCTGAAAAATATCTCTTGGATTTCGCGCAAATGGCGATTGAAAATGTTCAGCTTTTATTTCAGAATTAACTTCAATTGCATGTTCCGAAATTTTGATGTCAGACATAAATGTGTCAAAATATTTAAGAACTTGACATCGTTCAGCTAATGGCTTTATTTCACTAAATGATGGTAAATGACCATTAATTTGTGCAACATTGGAGAGGGGACCATCATGAGAGGAGGACTCCGGATTAGGTGTGATAACCCAAGATGTGTTAGAGTTATCCTGCTGTGTGACGAAATTTATGGCTTTGAATAGTCAAATGGTTTGTTATAAACAACATTTTCCAATTTTAACCGACTATCGTCTTCTGCATCTAATTCCTCATCACGATTATATTCAACAATACTCCTAATGGAATCATCAATTCTATGTTCTGCACTGTAAACTTGAGGATTTGGTTTGAATGCTCTATGTGAAAAACTTGGTTTGTAATCAGCAAGAATTGGACCATATCCATTTGGATTTGGTTTAAAAGTAAACTTTTGAATTGTTGTGATTGACTCACCATGTTTGTAAACAATATTTCGAAACTATTTGATTTTGTATTGTAAGTCGAAAATTTCATCAAGATAGTCATCTATTTGTCTCCTCGAATGCTTTTTGTACTCACAAAACTGTTTTTGACAAGTTAACAACTCAGACTTGGCTTTTTGAGTTTCCGAAGTAAGAGCGTTAAGTTGTTGTTTATGATCAAATTTTAGTTGTTCTATTTGAGAAAGCAACGCATTCTTGGATTCAACTAGATCACATATCTGTTTTTCCAAAGATTTTTCATTTTGGTAAGATTTAGCAAATCCGACTTCAAAACATTTTTCACATTTCTCTTTAGTTTCAAAAATGTTGACTTGGAACTTATAGCATTCATTATCCTTAGTCAACAGTGCAATTTTATCTTGAAGTTTCTTATTGATGTCATTGCACTTTTCCAGTTGAGATTGGGTGGTCTGAATTAAGTTGGTCATGAGCTCAAGATCTGGATTAGACAAAGGTTCATCTTGTTCAACTTGAGTCTCAACATAATCATTATTTAGATCCTCAAATATGACCACGGAGTCAACTTGATTATCAATATTAACCATGAGGTCATCTTGATCGTCAAATATAACTACGGGATCCATTTGATTATCGTCGGAATGAGATGTAGAAGGCTCATGTTGAACATTTTGAGCCTCGTCGGATGCAGATGTTGGCAAAGATATCAGATCATGTATTAGTATATTTGGATCTGGTACCTGAGACAAACCATCAGTGTCATACACTGGGCCTGTGTCACTCATGTAGAGCTCTTGCATGTTTGCCATTAACATCACAGCTGCATTAGTTTTCAAGTCCTCCATGTCATAATCAGAATCAACATCAGCCATGAAGCTCTGTTCCTTGTTGGTAAGTGTTCCACCAGCTTCATCCTTGAGAGCCAAGAGTAAAGCCTCTTTGTGATAAGCGCTGCCTCTTGTTCTCGACTTTGGGCATGCATTAGCCAGATGACCCTTCTCATTGCAGTTGTAGCATCGGAGACCATTAACCCCAGTCTGAGCATTTCCCTGATCAACCACTTGAACCCGTTGTTGTGGAGCACCCATGTTATTTCTTCCATTAAAATTAAACCCTTGACCACTACTCATCTGACGACCATTTCCACGATTCTGAACCTCAACCCTTCCATTGTTAACAACAGCTTGATTTCTTGTGTGTGATGAGGTACGAATGCGATTGTTGGATATGTTAGCAAATCGACCGAATGCTCTTGCAATCATTACAAATCCTTGATTCAATGTATCGAAGGCTTCTGCATCCTCATTTGATTCACTGTAGAGTGCTTGATCATTATTGTTGTTGTATGGAACCAATTGAGTTTCTTGTGATTGTTGCTGTGATGGATCATATGGTGTTATCTGAGCAGTTGGTTGTGGAGGATTTGTGAAGACAGTTTGCAAATTCGGAAATTGAGGATAACATGCTTGAGTGTACAAAGCAAGAGTTTGATTATCCGGGAGTGTTGGAGAAGCAGGGACTCCACAGATGATTCTGTCTTTGTCTACTTCCTTTTGATGGTGCTTCAAATTATCATACAACAATCCGTAAGTAGCTTGATGAAGATTCTTCGCTTGACGGATGAATGTAACATACTTCTCCCAATCCGGACCAAGACAACTCAGGAACTTTGTGTTGATTGCAATCCTTGGCATAATGATATTATGTTTATCCAAGTCATTGATGATGTCTGAGAAGCGATGATGGTATGAGTCTAATATCTCCCCTGGTTCAATCATGAAGTGTTCATATGCTAAGTAGATTTTGGATTCCATGTCCTCTTGATTGAGTTCAGTGCCTTCCATTAGAAGATGAATGTGCTCCCACATTGCTTTAGAAGTCTTCTGAGCATCAACACTACGAAGTATCGGATTGGGTAATTCCAAAAGGATATATTGCATTGCAATTTCATCGACCTCTAAGTGAAGAAGTTGGTCAGTAGTAAGTTGATCAAGACCGAAAACGTTGGTAACATCATCTCTTAGTGGATTAGCATTCGGATCTCCGGGTATAGTAATAGTAGGCATCTGAAAAGGACCTTCAAGGATGACCTTCTTCAAAAACTTACCATGTGGCTTCTTGAGATCACAAAACCTAAAGAACCTTATCACCCATTGATTGTAGTTACCAGGAGTGAGCATTGGAGGTCTATCAAGGGATCCAGCTTCATGAATGGATTGTTGGCTACTTAAAGCTTCACACATCTTTGCAAACCACGAGGGTTCCTTCTGTGTTGTGACATTCTTAGCATACTTGGAGGGAAACTGATATTGAAAGTAGTTACAATGTTGGACTTGTTGACGAGGGTTTGGTTGAGGATTCTGTGGTGGAAGAGGTTGTGCTCCTTGTGGAAACTACATTTGAGATGGTTGTTGAAATTGATGTTGATGAAATTGTTGATAGTATTGTTGTTGTTGTGTTAGTTGTTGTTGTTTGTTAGGATTTAAAAAATCCGGTAGTTAAAGAATCGGTCACTTCAAGTATATGTAATTGTTAGAAAGCTCGTAGTCGTAGTCATTTAGTGTTAGTAAGTAGTTTGTTAAGTAACACCGTGGAGGACGGACGGGTCTTTACCCACTGTATGCCTGATCCACAGCCCGAAGGAGGGCGTCTAAGCTTGTAACTATAAATACCCTTTGCCTAGCAAGGCAAAGGGTTGGAGCTTTTCAATATCATTTTTCTTTGTCTCACTAAGTTCCCAACACTCTTTACTTTCTCTCTCTAGAACTCATATTATACGCCCCTTGTGATTGTTTGTTTATATGTTTATGAAAACCAATACTAACAATTAGTATCAAGAGCCATGGTTTGATAACTCATCTTTCATGTTCTTGGATTTCTAGTGGTTTTCAAAAAGTTTTTGGGTTTGAATGAGTTTAGAGTAGTTTGCATCATTTGGATCAATTCTTGTGTTAAAGTTTGGATTTTGATAGTACTTTTGTGTTTAGAATCATTATAAGTGTTTAGGTTTTGATTTGGAAGTCTTGAATCATCGTGGTTGGGTTGTTTTTGGATTGAAAAGTGGTGTTTTTTGAATATTTCTTGGATGCGATTTGTGTCTCGTTAGGTTATTATTCTATGCGATTTGTCTTGTTACCTATGCGATTTGTCCTTTCTTTTATCGTTTGTTGTAGCGATTTTTCATATTCAGAGTGCGACTTGTCATACTGTTGAAGCGATTTGATAACTATGCGATTTGTCTATTGAGACAAAACGACAAGAAAGGACAAAGTAGTGGAAGTAGTGGGTGTACTTGTGTACTATTTGATTTGTCAGTTTATACGATTTGTGTGATTATCCTATTTGTCTGCTAAGCGTTTTGACACTTATGCGATTTGTCTAGGGTGCGATTTTTCTGAAGTGCGATTTGTCTAGGGTGCGATTTGTCTAGGGTGCGATTTGTGGTATGCGTTTTGAGAACTCAGCGGTTTGACAAAAGTGCGGTTTGACCATTTCATTAGTGCTTTTTGTTGACTTTTCCCGACAAAACTTCAAACGGCCATAACTTTTGAACCGTAACTCCGTTTTCAGCGTTCTACCCATCAAAACGACCATGAGAACGAGGAAAATGGCATGCCGAATCCGCTCCGAACAGAAGTTATTGAGGTTTTTAAGTTTTTAGACCTAAATTTCTCCGTAAAATCGTGCAACAACCAATCCAAATCTCAACTAAACAACATCTCAGCTAATCCCACAAACAATCATAAGTCCTAACACACAATTGTCTATCATTGTGTCGATCCATCAGTCATCTTAATACGTTCTATTGGTCATTGCTTAACGGTTTCTTCTTAATTTTGTAAAATCCCGCGAAAGATTCTATTTCTCGGTTTAAATCATAGATTTGTATAATACCGTGCACATCAACATCAATGCTAACGATTCTGATTCAGTTGTATCTAAGATACTCAGTTTATACGACGTGATCAATAAACCGAAGATACCCAACAATGTACAACAGACTATCGTGTTTGAGTCGGATAATGTTAAAATGGATTCTTGGTGCTCATGTTCACAAGAGATAGAGGTGCACCAGTCACAACCTATGCAAGCTAATGCAAAGGAAAGCTCCATGGAAGCTTCAGATGTACCCAAGATAGAGATGAACCAGCCACAACCTGTGGACGTTAATGCAGAGGAAAGCTGCATGGAAGTTTCTGCTGTACCTAGCTGTGCATCTTCTACTCAAAATGATGATTATGAGCTGCATGAGTACTCTGCATTTATCCCTGATGATTCCTTTACCACTGAGCTTAACATATATAAGGATTAAGTTGCCATCTATGAACAACGTGCTAAATTTGAGCTGACCTCACGTGAGCAGGAGATGGATACCCAAATGCGTACACTTATCAGAAAAAGTAATTTAGGGAAGAAATATTAAAACAAGAATTAAATTCCTTACAAGAAAAACTTAATAAAACTGCTAAGAAAAAACAAGAACTTCAAGAAAATGTAAAAGTGCTTAAGCAGGAATTCAATGTTAAGGAATCAAAACTTTTAAATGAATTTTCCAACCTGAGAACTTTGAAGAACAAACTTGAAAACAAGTTGTACGTACAAGGGAACACCCTTCAGACTACTCACATGGTCACTACGCATAGAGTCTTAAGCGATAAGCATAGTATTCCCCTTGTAGAGGAACCCAATCCTGAGTATGGTAAAATTGCTAGAGCTGCTCAAAAGGTATTCTATGATGGTGATGAGATCCTTAAGCCTAGACAAACATCATCATGTATAGGGGGCACTGCAGAGGATAGAAAATTAGAAGATGCCTCTAAGGAGAAAATGGCAAAGAAATTAAAAGATCCTTGGTGTATAGAGTATAATATAACACTTAAATCCCATGATTACACTAAGGAAAATTGGATTGCCTTGAACAAGTTTAGACCTCAAACTCAATTAACCCCTGAACAAGTGTTTTGGAAGAAAGATATTGATAAAAATAAAATTGATGAACTTGTTGAAAAGAATCCTCCCATTAGGAAATTGCCTCCAACTACTGTGTATCCTCCTAATACACCAATGCATTTAGTGCCTAGAACTCTTCCCACTCAAAGCAAGACCTTAATCAGCCTATATGTAGTTTACCAACTATTCGTTGATTTTGAGAAAACGTGTAAGAAGAGAATCAAACCTACGGGGATAACTGAAGGGGAAAGGGGTTTTGAGCAAACGAAAGAATGTTATTTAACTGAGGTCATGCCTTTCTTTAAACAACTAAAAGAACAATTTGAAAGTCTTCAAAAGGGCATAAATACAGAGATTAAAGAAATGAAAAAGGTGTTTAATGAAATGGAAAATGAGGTAAGAATAAATGAATGTGAGCTTAAGAGCAATGAGATTGGGAGGAAGAACCTTCACATCTTTAACGATAATTTGATTTCTAGATGTATTGTCAAGATGTGTTTTACGCTGTTACGAATTATTCCATTACTGCTTCTCAATTTCATGAACTGTCAAGTGCATTGAAAGTCTCCCAGGATCGTGTCATTGAGCTTGGGACCAAAAATTCAGAATTGCATGATAAAATCGAAAAAGACGATCATGATAACATGGTCAAGCATTTTTCCAAACTAGAAGTTGAATTTCTTGGTTTACAATTAAAATATCAACATCTGAAAGAAAATGTTAAAACCTCAAATGCCAAGACATCTTCGGATGCTCCTGAGTTTGATGCAGGTTTTGAAATCAACAAACGTGATGAACAGATCCGAGCTCATTGTAACACGATCAAGAGGTTGAAAGCCCAAATTTCCTAATTAAAGGGTGAAAAGAATGAAGTGACTGGCTCCCGTATGCCTCCGCCTTTAGATTCACAGAATTTCCAACTTCAAAACATAATTGATAAACTGCAAAATGAAAATGAATGTTTTCAAGCTGAAATTTCAAAAGTTAATGCTCAGAACAAAGAGTTATGTGATTCACTCAAGGTTAATCATAATAACAGTGAAAAGGTAACTTCTTTGCTTAACGAAATTGAGAATACGAAGCATGTGGTAAAAGGGAAAATGCCAATCACTAGTGGTGAAAATGTTGCACCAAAGGTGCTTGCTTGTTCTAAATATGCTGTAATTGTGAAATATATTCCCCCTCATCTTCGAAACAATGAATTTTCATATCAAACATATCTTTCGTACCTCAAGGATAGTCTAGAGTGCCTCCGTGAGATTGTTGAAGATGATAAGATAGAGAAACCACTTGATAATGTTGTTGGGCATGCATGCTTATATGCCAAACGATATCAGGAACTCTTAGAATGTGTGATTGCAACATGTCCTAAATCTGGTACTAGGAAAGATAGAGAAGTTATGCCTTGTTCTATGCCTAAAGTCAAGCATGTGACCTTTGATGTGCCTCTGAAAGCCTCAGAACCCAGCACTTCTAGACCAGAAAATCAAATGGCAGTAAAACAAACTAAGGCTCCCATCATCACTCCTACAGATGTTAAAATTGACACTAAAGTTAGCAGGTCAAAACCTAGAAGCAATGCAAAGAAGGATAGGATTAAGCAAACTAAAAGTGATCATGAAAAGGAAGTGAAAGAACACCATAGGGACAATAAGTTTGACTTGAACAAAAAGAATCGTGTTGGTTCTAGTATTAGCTCTAAGCTTACTGAAATTAATTCAAAGTCTTATGTTGTCTGCAAAACATGTAAAGAATGTCTATTTTCTGGTAATCATGATAAATGTGGTGTGTTATTTCTGAGGTCTAAGAATCATAACCCAATTAAGAAAGTTTGGAAAGCGAAACAGATTAAGAAATCCTGGAAACCTACAGGGAAGGTTTTTACCAATATAGGATTTCAGTGGAAGCCCACAGGTCAAATATTCACGCATAGCAAATCTTGCTCTTTAACTAGATCCACTATGCCTAGAGTAGTGCATGTTAAAGTTTGGAAGCCAACTGGTAGAATAATCCCATTAGGCACACTGTGCTCTTTAACTAAGTATGATGATTCTACTTGTTTAGCTCCTAGTGATAATGCCATTGCAACTAGGGTTTCTGCTGATTCAAAGATTGTTTGCTCTAACCAAAAGGAACCCATTTTCACATGGGGATCCAATGTTTTCAAATTTACACCTTTGTCTGTGTTCCAATGCAGGTCGTACAAATCAATCGTTGGTACTTGGATTAAGGCTGCTCTAAACAGATGAGGGGAAATGACCATGACGTCTGTTCACATCAGTTCAGGCCTCGTACTTCATCATTATGGCGTCTACAGATAACACTTCAGACCCCATTCCTCAAAGAAAAGAAAGGTGTACGTTTCAGTGCGCTTTATCTTCAGAAGAAGAGAAATCTTCATGTTTATGACCATTCTCATCGACATTCTTCATCAAGAAGCTTCATGTTTTTCCATGCTCTTTCAATCCTCAAGTGGATCTACGTTCATTGGTGTATATTCTTATTCACTTGCTCAATCAAAAATGGCAAACCTCATTTGCAATTTTTGAGGGGGAGAAAAGTGAAGAAACTAAATGTCAATCATCAAGGAATCTGCTTACCGTTGATCATATTCTTATACACTCGTTTAAATAAAAAATGGCAACTTTGGATGCAATTTTTGAGGAGGAGAAGAGAGAATATACTACATGTTGATGGATGCTTGTATTATGGTCATACGACTCTCCAACGCCTAATGTTTCACTTACTAAGGATAACTGGGAGTTATTGTTTGGGATTTAGTGTTTCAACCTATGTTTGATGAATACTTCCAACCTTCAACGAATGTTGATCATCCAGTTCCTGAAGCTCCTGCTCCGATTCCTGCTGACTCAACTGGTTCTCCATCTAAGAAGTACTACTCAAACTACTCGAGAAACCAAATCTCCAGTTATTCCTCAAGGCGTTGATAATGACTATCGTAATATTGCAGTTGCACTATTGAATAAAGATCCGGTCTTTGGTATTCCTTTGCCAAATCCTCACGGATTATTGTTCCTCTCATTGTGTACGCTATAAATCAACCTCATTAACATCAAGGAAAATGACTACCTCATCCACTCGAAGACATTATTGGTGAATCTTCCAGATCAGTCTCTACATGTATACCTTTAGGAATAATGCATTAATGATGAGGAGTCATTTGTTCCGGTTCATTCAGTGAGTCAATGTACATCCGATTGTATGTTTATTCATGTGTTGGGCATTTGACACAAGTTGATTACTTCAGAATTAATCATTTATCAGTTATTTGAGATTGAAGTTGACTTTCACTAAGGCGTGTTCTTATTTGATAACTTGCTCGGGCTTAAGAATTTGAGTTGAAGACTTGGTTTATCTAGTTACCAGCAGTCGGGATGTATGGTTGAAGACCTGGTTAACTATCACTTTATGGAGTTACGTTGTTTTACTCAGTGTCACACGCAGATGTCGTTGTGGATAATCGCAAGAGGTGTTAATGTCTCATACTTTGGTTGAGTATCGAGCACTTAGAGATTTTCTTTGTGCATAAATTCTCAACACCGTTCTTCCATCATTAAGTGCAAGCTTAAGATACAAATGTGGGGAGTTCGACTTCAGTTTCAAGTTTGGTATATCGAGTTTTCTTCTTTAGTGGTCACTTCAAGTTGTCTACATATGGGTTGATAAAGATAGTCAGAGAGAGTTTCTGTAGCAGTTGATTCTCACAGGATTCAGTTGAGCTAATTGTTTGTTCTTCTCTATTTCAAGAGTATTTGGCATGTATAATGTGTTGCTGATTCTGAGGTATCAAAACCAGCAAGGGGAAGGAAATATACATCTAAACACACAAGGAGTACACGTGATGAACTTAATACTTCTTCTCTATTGAAGTAATCCTGGGAAAGACAAATGTCATAACCGCAGAGAAACTTAGCGTTTAACTCGTAGCCTTTGGTGTGTTATTCCAACTATTTGGGGGAAGGATGTATTATTCCAACTATTTGGGGGAAGGATATATTATTCCAACTAGCTGGGGGAAGGATGCATTATTCCTACCATTTGGGGGGAAGTGGTCTCTGGATACTTTTGGTATGTGTTAACTCAGCCTTCGGTGGGAAGAAATATGAGAAGAATATTTGGAGCGTGAGATGATATTGCTTATCGACATCTTTGATATGGTTTATGATAAAGTGATTCCAGTTATTGCTTCATGTACACAATGTAATGATGATTTCGTTGAGATAGCAACCATCAGGGGAAATATATGTGTACATCAGGGATGCACAACATGTTCACTTGATCAGGCTTAATCAGTTATTCCAGAGTTGACATGAAGCAGAGATGATCAGTGACTAAACATGTTACTTGTATGTCATCATCTCTAATCTTTTTGTGTACATGTGTACATTATGGGCTGATTGGTTATATGTTAGATAACTGGAATAATCTTGGTGTAATGAAGATGTTGATATATTGTTCTCCCTAACAGACGACTGCTCAAACTCGAAGAGTAATGTGTACATCTGGGACGCACAACAAGATCATGTGATCGGGCTTAATCATTTATTCCGGGTTTGATAACCGCAGAGATGATCTGTGTTAACTTGTTACTTCGTTGTTATCGTCTTCTTCGGGTTCTTGAGCTTCATACAATTAGACTGTTTGCTTCACTTCATCTTCTGGAGGGAAATGGTCTTAATTCGAAGATTGTCGGTTTGTGGGGAAGTTACCAAAGATTCACATTTTGAAGGCTCATGTTCAGACGATTTTCTTAGAAGCCTCGAATGCTTTGGTGGTGAAAGTTAAAGAGATGTTGATTTCTTTCTTCTACAACGCGCTGTACGATATCCTTATGTCGGTACTCATTTCATCATCCTCTTAAACTAAATTATCTTCTCTGTATATATCTTATCAAAAACAAAATACAAAATTATAAAATCATCAAAAAGAAAGTAGAAAAATATAAAATTTTCAAAAATCCATAAAAAAAAAGAGAAAATCTTGAAAAATTCCAAAAATATTGTTTATTTTGTCATGTTTTTCTTGGTTCGATAACATCTATGGACTTTGAAATGTCATTCAATAATGACACGGGTCTTTAGATGAAGTTCGAATCAAAGTAAATAAAAAAAATAAAAATGAGATGGAGAAAAATGATGGTTTACTGTCATTTCAGGCAGTAACCATTTTTAAAAGAAAGAACGGAGGCATGCTTAATCTATTTTTTTGAAACCTCATGCTCTGATTCTAAAAACAAACGTTTGTCGCCAAAAAGACAAATGTTTCCTTCACAAATATTTTTCCTTCTAAATATTCTTCTGAAAAATATTTTTCATCAATGAAAACAAAATTGCTTTGAAAATAACTCGGACTATATTTTTTTTGAAAATCATTTGGACTTATCAGTTGTCAAAATCTCTAACACTCAATCAACAACTTATGTCATTAATTGAGGGGGAGAATGATTTCACTCAAATCAAAAAGTTAATTTTCAAATAATTAGCACGTAATCGAGCAAGGTCTAATTTTGGATAATCAAAAGAAACAATGTTTTTGTACAATTAGATCCAGACCAAGGCTAATGTTGTGTTTTCATAAGATACTTAAGCATGTTTAATCATTGGAGTTTAAAGTCTTGGAATTTGATCCTTATCAGTTAAAGGTTTTAAAAGCAAGTCACAATTCTCCTCAAAAGCTTTCAAAAACAATTTAAATCAATAGAGATCACAAATCTCAAAGGATTTGAAAATTCTGATCGGGGGAGAATTTGTGATTTAAATTGGATATAAACTGATAATTCAATAAGTGGTTTTATAAATATAATAACAAGCTCTCCTCCCTACATGTGCCAAACGATTTCAAATTTTCCATGCACATGTTAAGGGGGAGCATCTATCTTAAACCAAATGGAATTGAAACGTGACTGATTTGTCTCAAAGTGAAGGTTCCCTCTGATATGTGTAAAACTCTTTCAAATCTCAATGCACATATTGAGGGGGAATGAATTTAAGAAAACCTCATCCTTCCCAAAGTATTTTATCCAAAGTATTTAAATACTAGATTTGATCGGGAAACGATGATGAACATTTTAGAAAATGTTAATCAAAAGATTGGATCTTTCATTCTCAATCTAAGATTTCAAAAGTCCTCTTGCCTCCATGTGCTAAAATAATTTCTAACACTTGAAGCACATGTTGAGGGGGAACATTTCTAAATTATCAAAAACAATTAAGGTACAAAATACTTTGATTTTATATCACAAGTACCTTGATTGATTTTCAAATGGTTTCAAGGCGGAAGAACAATACCATAAGACCGACCAATTTTACTTTATGCATGAAGTTATAAGGATGGTATGGTTAGGTATTAGTTTCCACGATCCCGCCAGAGCCGGAGGGATCTACCCAGGGACAATCCACTAGATAGTGTAGAGTCCTTAGGTATATTGAAAAAAAGGAGAAAAATGAGAATATGGGAAGAGTGCCGACTGAGACAGAGCTAGTACTGGAATAAACCCAACAAGGTTCTAGTAATGAAGTCTTGGTAAGCACTGAAGGGGTTGAAGAATGAAAAAGAATTGAATGTGAAAAGGGTGAAAAGAAATATCCTCCATTTATTCAACCTTAGGGCAGAAACCGGGTTCAATTCATATGCTACTGGTTGTTACCCAGGTAACACCGGTATTGAAGACAAGAGCTCATGGACCCAGTGACGCACTACACCAACCTTCCCAAGCTACTCAAGTTCCTCTTAAAAGGGCTTGTTTCATTCTCACGGGGAACCTACAAAATCTATCGACTTTCTCTTAGAGATTGTTGATTTTGAAGAAGGAGACCCTCTCCCTAGTCTCTGGTATAGGAAACCAAAGTGCACCATTGAGTCTAGAGCCAAGAGATCATCAATAAATCTTGTTAGGACACATTATTCTTGAAGACTTGCTGATTCACACAATGTGGAAAGTAAGAACATAATTAAGAGTCCTACGCATTATCCTTGTGGTATTGCCAGAACATCCAAGTGATACATAAAATATTCACGATGAAGATGGAAATCCTTATAGAGCCAGCATCAAACAAGCTCTTAGTGGGTGGCATGTGAGATCTTTCATAAGATCAAGCTTGTGACAACTGGATAGAAACAATGGGGCGATTCAATCTTGAATCAACCTTGGTCCAGGAAACGGATTGACGGATACCTTTGAAAAACCGGTCATTGTGCTCTAAATTCTTTGCTTTAGCACATCGATTGCGTATTATGTTTTCAAAATTAAAAGGGTGTTTGTTAATACAAATAAGCCGTAAAAACGTTTATTTATATTTTACGATCCTCTAATGTTTTGTCGATAACAAACGTAAAATCATTTTAACGAAACAAATAAAATACGTAAATGGTTTGAGCTAATAGTTTCTATCACACTTACATTTTCACACAAAACACTAAAACTAGTATAAGTGAATTTATGATTTAGTATTACATATGTACATCAACTAGTGTTTACATATTTGGGTAAAATATACACATAACTAGTATGTAGTATATTGGGTAATACAAATGGGTAGAAACTTAAGTATCATAACCCATTGACCAAATACATTGAATGTAGTTGGGTACAACTCAAAGTCCATGACCCATATCCATGGAGCTTGACCCATAACCCATTGCATGACATCATGCTTATGTCATATATGGATAATATCCATAACCCATGGTATTGACCCATACTCATTTGACTAGGTGCATTGCACTCATGAGATACATTGTATCAAATAAAAGACCCATGGATCAACCCATAACCCATGACCCACGACCCATGACCAAAATACCCATGGGCAAAGAGGAGCGTCCCACGGATCCCTAGCTTTACGCTAGACGGATCCCTTATGGGAGGGATACGTGGGATCTGGGGAACAGTAGGCATTTTCTCCTTATAAATAGTGAGCCATTTCTTCATTGTTTCTCACCCCTTTCTCACATACTTTCTCCTTGAGTTTAAAACTCTCTAACCCTAGATCCAAGTGATCTATGTTTGTAGTTTTGTTTTTGTGTGATCTTCTAGGTTCCTCTTAAAGGCGAGATCACCACCTTTGAAGTCAAGCAAGCTCAAGTCCATGAGTTGCCATACTTCCTCATCATCAAGACTACTGAAGTCCTCTTGTTGATGGTTCTCTTCTTTCTTCTAAGAAGTGTAGTGTTGAAAACATTAGTGAAAGATGTCTCAAGTGTCAAGACGAAGACATTTGTGAAAGGTGTCGATCGTCCGTATTGTAGGCATTAGTGAAGGGTGCCTAGAAGTAAAGTCACAAGACATTAGTGAAGGGTGTCTTGAAGATCTAGTTAAAGGCATTAGTGAAAGGTGCCTAAGATGTACATTCGATATGGTATGATTCGATGTACAAGATAGATTAGTATTTGGTCAAAGGATATTGTTATCCTTGTAGACATTATAAGGAGTAGATCTCCTTTGGGGTTAGTTAATTAGTGTAGTGTTGGGTAGTAATTCCTCCATTGTAATGGAACTCGGTACTTAGCCTAGTATCGGATAAAGGGTAGGCGACGTTGTGGTAGGTGTGGTTCACCTTGGTGTGAAAGAACCCGGTGGTTAGCCTAGTACCGGAAAAAGAGTAGGCAACGTTGTAAAGGTTTCTCCACCATAAGGAGTCGGTGTTGTGTAGTGATTATGAACTCTTGAGTAGGTGACTCGGGAAGTGGAGTAGGGCAAGGAAGGTGTCCTTGTAGCCGAACCACTATAAATACTCGCGTTGTGGTTTTGTGCTTCTTACTCTTATCTTTTCATTACATATTTATACTTCTATATGTTTGTTTATCAACATCCAACACACATCCAAATAGATTGACATAAGTTGATCTAAATAAATAAAATGAGTTTTAATTGGCAAAACTATTCAACCCCCCTTCTAGTTTTCCACAATTGGCATCAGAGCTTCGTTACCAAGTTTCTTAAAGTATATTGTACTTTAAAAACTTGATACGATCCATGGTTAATTGAAAACTACAAAGAAAGTTTTTTATAAAAACAAACACAATGTCTTTTAAAACTCATTGTTTGGATGTTGATTAGATGACAACATTTTTCTTATTATTTATTCTTCAGTTAATGGTACTAATCCTCTTTGTCATATTGCTTAGTTAAAGCTCATACCTACCAAGCCATAGGAATCGCTTGGTAACAAGAATACCTTCCCTAAGAAGGTATCTTAAACACAAAGGAGCCGGAATTGTCTACTGACATTTGTTGTGTCATTTGTAAAGACATTCCTAAGTGAAATAGAGGTATGAATTTCTACTTATCTCTAAATGACATTAGTTTGATAATTAAGTATGCCTACACAGGTATTTATATGATTATCTTTTGTGCATATACATGTATTACATGTAGCTTCATTAGGAAGCCTTTTCTCACATACGTGTTATTTTTTCATCTAAAGTTGTGGTATATAAAAGTTGTGTTTTATTTCATTTAATCCAAAAATCATATCTTTCTAATAATAAAACAAAACACAAATCTCAAAAATTCCTCCTTCCCCATAAGTAAACCATCCGTCGCCCACTATATCAAATCCCCACTTTTTCAAATCTTCCATTTTCAAAAAATTACCTCTCATTCAAAACTTTATCTTCCTCTCATCTCATCTCATCTCAAACTAAAACCAAGAAGGTTCGTCATCAACATGGTTTACATCGCCCTCGTGCTCATCGCCTTAACACTCATCGCTCTTGTGTTCCGTATGATGAAGTTCACATACGGAGGCATATACTTTGTGTTGTTAATCTACATTGGGGTTATATACCCAATCCTTTGTATCATTCTTACCATTGAAATGAAATATTATTAATAGTCTAGTTTATCTAGGTTATTATTATCATAATGTGTTTGCCATTTCTTTTGATTTATATCTTTCTTATTCTTTCGTGATACATTAGAAACCATGAATGCATGCTAAAAGAAAACGTAGGCTAAAACACATATCTTGGTATAAAACTTTAAACTTATGTTTTTATCAAAAATCTGCTTCTGCTACTACAGATCCACGGATCCCGACAAGTATAATAGCTGGATCCCTTATAGAAGGGAACCGTCCTTCTGGATAACAAATTTTTCCATGCAAAATAAAAACCACTTTCTTCCTAAAAGAAATACTCTACTAGAATGTCAAACATTAAGTTAGTTAAATGTCATTATTAATAAACATCTTATAAAAACATTAGGTAATCATTGTTTTACCCGTAATACGTCACATCCTATTAACTTGTCTCTCCTATAGGTTTCGCTATGTCGCATGAATATGAGTTTGATTTTTCACTTACTAGCGTCTACACTCCTAACATCTCCCTTGATCCCAAAACACCTGTCAATCATGTCCGTGGGTTCAATAATCTCGAAACCCGTCACTTCCACGAAGGACGTATTGTCGACACTCCTCTACAATACGAAGAAGGAATCAATACCTCCTTCCGAACCATAGGATTGGAATGTCTTCTCGAAATTAACGAGAAAATATGTCCAAGGTTTGTATTGGAATTCTTCCGTCAAGTCGAACTCGTTCGTAACGAGGATCGTTCTCTATCTCTTTGGTTTTGGATCAAAAACCAAAAGTTTGTTTTAACCCTTGGGCAATTTGCTCAAATTCTCCGAATTCCAAATCATGGACAATGTGCCTTCACCGAAGATTGGTCTCTTGATTCTCTCTTCAACTTTCGTGAAGAAAATAGTCCATATTGTTCACACATACCCTCCCCGGAAGATTTGAATCGCATAATATGCAAACATCGACCATATTACTCCAATCCAAACATTATCTTTACACGGGACATCCGAGAAGAGTACAAACCTCTTGCACTCATCCTACGTGAAAATTTTTGGAGTCTTAGGGGAAATCGAGAAATCCTTCCTGCTTGTTGTGCTCACATAATGTATTGTTTGCTAACACAACAACCATACAATCTCGCCTACTTCTTTGCAAGGCGAATTGTAAATCTTCAAGGCTCTAAGAACAAACTCATCCCCTATGGAATGTTCCTGACACGCCTTTATCATAACATCATGTACTTCCACCCTCAATTTCAAAGTCCGTTGTACGTACTTGTAAACAAGATGATGGAACCTCTAAACACATCTCTCACGAAGACTTTCTTCATTCCCGAATCAGCAAACACTCATCAACCATTTGATGATCCTTCTAGTGAAAACACTCAAGGAACTTAGTAATCATTCAAATAGGATCAATCCTTAGTATTCATGCTTTATCAATGTAATCCAATTTCTTTCATGAAATAAAACATTTTACATTTGATATCTTAGTGTTAGAACCTCTTTAACTAACCTTGAAATATAATGCATTGTCAAAATCATTGCATACCTTTAGTAAAGGTTCTGCTTAGCAGATAGACGGATCCCAAAGGTTGTGCTATACGGATCCCTGCTCTTAGGGAACCGTGGGATCCGGCAAACAGAAAATGCAATTGCAATCATTTTATTTCAAACATGTCCTTAGAACACTTCACACTGAGCTAGACATAGTGCTTTAAGGCAAATTAAGTCCTTATCAAGTTAAGTAGATAGTTTCCTAACTCACCTAGATCACACTCAAGACGCTTGTAGATCTATCGTTTCACTTAAACCCATTACTCTTACGCTCTCAAGGTCACTCATCATTTCTCACATAATCCCTCACATCTAGCTTTGGAAATCTTTCAATTATGGCAACATTGATCATAATCATCCTTACCTCAAAATTGGTCGAAATTGATCAAATTCTAGTTTTTCCATCTTAAGCCTTTAGGATATGCTCCAAAACGTTAACCTAAGTCACTATCTGTTCTCTAGGATCATTTAGCTCCACTTGACACTCTCAAAATCTTTAGTGTCATCTTTGTTCATTCATTGGTACTCATGAAAGTTCCAATCTCTTCCATAAAAGGCAATCATTAGCTACATCACTCATTACCCTTAAGTATTTGAGCACATCTTCATTTAAGACACTTAGATGAACTGAAACACTCAAGAAGAAATAGGCATTAGATCTTACAAACATCATTGCTATCTTTTCTTAGCTGCTGAGAGATGGATCCCTAGGATTAGCCTAGGCGGATCCCTCGTTGGAGGGAACCGTGGGATCCGTATGACAGATTCATGCCAACTCTAGCTAAAACAATCATTTCAAGCTCATCTTACTAACTTAAACACTCCATCTCATCTTAAATGAGTTCCTAGATCAGTACAACTCTGAAGTTGACTCTTGTGCATGTTAATCATCACATTCCAATGAATTTTAGTGGCTTAAGTCTTGAATGCACTTGCCAAATCCCTTGCTTTATAAACCACATTGTTAGGACTTCTAAAGTCATCATCTTCATCCTCATTTTCTGCACTTAGAAACCCTTACAAACCCCTTGAAATCATCTCATCATGAAGAAAACTCCAAGTAGCAAATTATCCACCAAAGAACCACCCAAGAAAATTGCTCGTGTTGTACACGAAATCTCTTCAACCGAATCATCTCCGGTCAAGTCCAGAAATGCAAGGATTTCTCCTCCACCAATCAAACCAATCTCTAAAAGGATAGTACCCACAAAACTACCTATGCCAAACACCACCATACCTCCTAGGCCAAACAAACCCATCTCCACTAAACCATCACCATTGGTTCCTAGAGCTATCTCATTCACAACTCGACTATCATCACCACACCTCTACAATTTAGAAGATTTGCCTCCTAGGCCGTCTCATCCTCCTCCACCGGCAACATTCTCCTCATTAGGAGGAATAATGGTACAAAATCAAGGTGTTGAGTCAACACTAGCTCCAGCTTCCTTTTCGCCGTCACCATCATATAATCCCATTTGGATTATGAGAAATTATCTAAGTCAACCACCCGACCATATGGAAGTTGAAACTTCTCTACCACCAGCATCACTCTTGGTCGAGCCATCTTCAAATGCGCCTCCACCAATCCCTCCGTCGTTTGAGGCTCCCCAACCCGCTTCACTTGATCCTTCGCATCAAGCAATTTCATTTCTTCCACCACCACTACCTAGCCATGACAAAGATTGTTATCATTGTCAACATGTTGAAAGTTTGATACATGAAGTACGAAAAGATCAACGTTTCATGTTCTATCACCTCCTCGAACGTTTCGACGAGATTAAACCTAAACAAACTTGAGCTAGAGGATTTTTAGTGGTGTCATAGTATCAAGCATTACTTAGATAAGTCTAGTAATTCCAAGTCATGTATCATTCATTTTCTTAGTTTTTAGAGTCATGTATATCATACCTCTAGTTTTATTAAATGAAATTACGTGCTACTTGCTATATTTCTGAGTATATGATTATGTTGTATAATACATATCTCACCTTGATGTTAACATTACTTGTTATATCACCATTGCTGAATTTAGTCATCAGCCAGACGGATCCCTAAAATTTGCCTAGACGGATCCCTACAAGGAGGGAACCGTGGGATCCGTGAGACAGAAAACTATTTTTCTACTAACTTGAGTCATATTTGCAGGAAATTATGCATTATACTTGTTTCTAACCTTTGTTTTGTAGTTATTCAATTTACACACGAAGACTTTGACACCCTAAAGCTAGGGGGAGCTTTTTGTCAAAGCAATACATTGCAAAATCACCTGCAATATTAGGATTACATTTTTTGACGTCCCTTTGCAAAGTTGCAATCATTAAGGGGGAGCATATTCGTCACATAGACAAAATCTTTTGCAAACTTAGTTGCAAATAAACTAGCTTAGTATTATTTTTTTCTTGACGCCCTCACATAGGGATGGACTAGTCAAGGGGGAGTTAAGATGAGATCCTTTCCCGTTACTTGCTCTCTACTTTTTCTTTCTTTTCTATTTTTCACATGTTTTTCTTAAAACAATGTGTTAGTTTCCTTTCGAAGTTCTTTTTGTTTCGACAAAAAGGGGGAGAAGAAAGTAAAAACTACAAATTCAAACTTTTACGAATTTTAGTTTTTCCTTAAAATAACTTTATGTTTTGTCATCAACAAAAATGGGTAGATTGTTAATACAAATAAGCCGTAAAAACGTTTATTTATATTTTATGATCCTCTAATGTTTTGTCGATAACAAACGTAAAATCATTTTAACGAAACAAATAAAATACGTAAATGGTTTGAGCTAATAGTTTCTAACACACTTACGTTTTCACATAAAACACTAAAACAAGTATAAGTGATTTTATGATTTAGTATTACATATGTACAACAACTAGTGTTTACATATTTGGGTAAAATATACACATAACTAGTATGTAGTATATTGGGTAATATAAATGGGTAGAAACTTAAGCATCATAACCCATTGACCAAATACATTGAATGTAGTTGGGTACAACCCAAAGTACATGACCCATATCCATGGAGCTTGACCCATAACCCATTGAATGACATCATGCTTACGTCATATATGGATAATATCCATAACCCATGGTATTGACCTATACCCATTTGACTAGGTGCATTGCACTCATGAGATACATTGTATCTAATAAAAGACCCATGGATCAACCCATAACCCATGACCCATGACCCATGACCTATGACCCATGACCCATGACCCATGACCCATGACCAAAATACCCATGGGCAAAGAGGAGCGTCCCACGGATCCCTAGCTTTACGCTAGACGGATCCCTTATGGGAGGGATCCATGGGATCCTGGGAACAGTAGGTATTTTCTCTCTATAAATAGTGATCCATTTCTACATTTTTTTCACCCCTTTCTCACATACTTTCTCCTTGAGTTTAAAACTCTCTAACCCCAGATCCAAGTGATCTATGTTTGTAGTTTTGTTTTTGTGTGATCCTCTAGGTTCCTCTTAAAGGCGAGATCACCACCTTTGAAGTCAAGCAAGCTCAAGTTCATGAGTTGCCATACTTCCTCATCATCAAGACTACTGAAGTCCTCTTGTTGATGGTTCTTTTCTTTCTTCTAAGAAGTGTAGTGTTGAAAACATTAGTGAAAGATGTCTCAAGTGTCAAGACGAAGACATTAGTGAAAGGTGCCTAGAAGTCAAGTCACAAGACATTAGTGAAGGGTGTCTTGAAGATCTAGTTAAAGGCATTAGTGAAAGGTGCCTAAGATGTACATTCGATATGGTGTGATTTGATGTACAAGATAGATTAGTATTGGGTCAAAGGATATTGTTATCCTTGTTGACATTATAAGGAGTAGATCTCCTTTGGGGTTAGTTAATTGGTGTAGTGTTGGGTAGTAGTTCCTCCATTGTAATGGAACTCAGTACTTAGCCTAGTACCGGATAAAGGGTAGGCGACGTTGTGGTAGGTGTGGTTCACCTTGGTGTGAAAGAACCCGGTGGTTAGCCTAGCACCGGAAAAAGAGTAGGCAACATTGTGAAGGTTTCTCCACCATAAGGAGTCGGTGTTGTGTAGTGATTACGAACTCTCGAGTAGGTGACTCGGGGAGTGGAGTAGGGCAAGGAAGGTGTCTTTGTAGCCGAACCACTATAAATACTCGCGTTGTAGTTTTGTGCTTCTTACTCTTATCTTTTCATTACATATTTATACTTCTATATGTTTGTTTATCAACATCCAACACACATCCAAATAGATTGACATAAGTCGATCTAAATAATTAAAACGAGTTTTAATTGGCAAAACTATTCAACCCCCCTTCTAGTTTTCCACAATTGGCATCAGAGCTTCGTTACCAAGTTTCTTAAAGTATATTGTACTTTAAAAACTTGATACGATCCATGGTTAATTGAAAACTACAAAGAAAGTTTTTTATAAAAACAAACACCATGTCTTTTAAAACTCTTTGTTTGGTTGTTGATTAGATCACAACATTTTTCTTATTATTTATTCTTCAGTTAATTGCACTAATCCTCTTTGTCACATTGCTTAGTCAAATCTCATACCTACCAAGCCATAGGAATCGATTGGTAACAAGAATACCTTCCCTAAAAAGGTATCTTAAACACATAGGAGCCGGAATTGTCTACTGACATTTGTTGTGTCATTTATAAAGACATTCCTAAGTGCAATAGAGGTATGAATTTCTACTTATCTCTAAATGACATTAGTTTAATAATTAAGTATGCCTACATAGGTATTTATATGATTATCTTTTGTGCATATACATGTATTACATGTAGCTTAGGAAGCCTTTTCTCACATACGTGTTATTTTTTCGTCTAAAGTCGTGGTATATAAAAGTTGTGTTTTATTTCACTTAATCCAAAAATCATATCTTTCTAATAATAAAACAAAACACAAATCTCAAAAATTCCTCATTCTCCATAAATAAACCATCCGTCGCCCACTATATCAAATCCCCACTTTTTCAAATCTTCCATTTTCAAAAAATTACCTCTCATTCAAAACTTCATCTTCCTCGCATCTCATCTCATCTTAAACCAAAACCAAGAAGGTTCGTCATCAACATGGTTTAAATCGCCCTCATGCTCATCGCCTTAACACTCATCGCTCTTGTGTTTCCTATGATGAAGTTCGCATATGGAGACATATACTTTGTGTTGTTAATCTACATTGGGGTTATATACCCAATCCTTTGTATCATTCTTAGCATTGAAATTAAATATTATTAATAGTCTAGTTTATCTAGGTTATTATTATCATAATGTGTTTGTCATTTCTTTTGATTTATATCTTTCGTATTCTTTCGTGATACATTAGAAACCATGAATGCATGCTAAAAGAAAACGTAGGCTAAAACACATATCTTGGTATAAAACTATTAAACTTATGTTTTTATCAAAAATCTACTTCTGCTACTACAGACCCACGGATCCCGACAAGTATACTAGCCGGATACCTTATAGAAGGGAACCGTGGGAACTGTCCTTTTGGATAACAGATTTTTCCATGCAAAATAAAAACCACTTTCTTCCTAAAAGAAATATTCTACTAGAATGTCAAACATTAAGTTAGTTAAATGTCATTATTAATAAACATCTTGTAAAAACGTTAGGTAATCATTGTTTTACCCGTAATACGTCACATCCTATTAACTTGTCTCTCCTATAGGTTTCGCTATGTCGCATGAATATGAGTTTGATTTTTCACTCACTAGCGTCTACACTCCTAACATCTCCCTTGAGCCTAACACACCTGGCAATCATGTCCGTGGGTTCAATAATCTCGACACCCGTCACTTCCACGAAGGACGTATTGTCGACACTCCTCTACAATTCGAAGAAGGAACCAATACCTCCTTCCGAACCATAGGATTGGAATGTCTTCTCGAAATTAACGAGAATATATGTCCAAGGTTTGTATTGGAATTCTTCCGTCAAGTCGAACTCGTTTGTTTATATGTTTGTTTATCATCATCCAACACACATCCAAATAGATTGACATAAGTCGATCTAAATAATTAAAACGAGTTTTAATTGGCAAAACTATTCAACTCCCCTTCTAGTTTTCCACAGTATTTATGATTGATAATTGGTTTTCCATAAAACCTTCATTGTATTGCAAAACCCTTTATATTAAGCAATGCACGATTTTTTTCAAATCATTTTCATCAATTAGTGAATCTCAATTCGCTGGTTCACTCACTCCGTGTTGTCTTCTTTGAGATGTTCCGGGTTGAGAACAGTTAGAGCAGCTGCGAAACCCTGTCAAGGAGATTCTTCGGAATCGTACTTGATCACAGGTAGTACTTGTATTGATCAACGGGGAACCGTGGGCCGTGCACCTCAATTCAACGAAAGTGATCAAAGACACTTTTGTGCGCTTTATTGCTAACTGTTGTATGCAGGAACACCCGACGGTTGCAGCTGATCAGAATTGAGGAGTCAATCCATAGCCGCATGCTCACACATCATATTCACCTCTAAAGAAATCATGATAAGTGCATATCTTCATCAACTGGCTCTAATATTTTCAATCCATGCTTCTGCTATGCTACTGGAAATATTATGAATCAACCAAAGCTTTCGCTACTTTGATGAGAAGATATCATGATCCAAAATATGAGCATGTCGGTCCGAAAGTCACAACTTCACATAATGGCGATACAACAAAAAGGATGAGTTAGAGATTTGGTGTTGCTGATGATCTCAAAGCTGGCTCAGAAGTCACCATCACGTGGATCAGTTAAAGACCTCCACTTGAAATAACAAAACATGCGGAACATGAGGAATCAAAGACTACGGTCTACAGAGCAAAGAACTTAAACAAGAATCCAAGAACATCCAAAATGTAATATCTGTTTGTAATCAATATAATTTGAGGTGACCTCCCTTAGGGGGAGATTGTTAGGATTTAGAAAATCCGGTAGTTAAAGAATCGGTCACCTCAAGTATATGTAATTGTTAGAAAGCTCGTAGTCGTAGTTATTTAGTGTTAGTAAGTAGTTTTTAAGTAACACCGTGGAGGACGGACGGGTCTTTACTCACTGTATGCCTGATCCACAGCCCGAAGGAGGGCGTCTAAGCTTGTAACTATAAATACCCTTTGCCTAGCAAAGCAAAGGGTTGGAGCTTTTCAATATCATTTTTCTTTGTCTCACTAAGTTCCCAACACTCTTCACTTTCTCTCTCTAGAACTCATATTATACACCCCTTGTGAATGTTTGTTTTTGTGTTAATGAAAACCAATATCTAACATTGTTGTTGAGGATACTCATGAGGAAAGTAGCTAGAGTATGGTGGTTGAGACATCTTGACACTTGTGTTGATGATGGATCTTTGTAGTCGAATGAAACTTAGAGTTTGTTGATGAAGTAACCTTAAGCGTAGAAACCAGATTAGGCGTAGAGAACCCTTACGCGTAGATCCATGTTACGCATAGACAGAAGCTTACGCGTAGTAATAGCTTACGCGTAGATTTGAGATAAAACGTAGCTTAGGCGTAAACCAAAGGCTTAATAGTAAGAACCTTATGCGTAAGATTTCTTTAGGCGTAAGACAAGCTTATTCGTAGAAAATGCTTATGCTTAAGATGTTTACTCGTAAGCTTTTATGCTTAGGCGTAAAACTAGGGTTTTCCCAAAAAATCCTTTACACTTATCCAAGTGTAAAAGATATCCAAAGTCGAAGTGTTTTCAGGCTTATCCAAGCAATAAAACACTGAGTAAACCAACAGCTTCGAAGATCAAATGAAGAAATCCTTAGGCGTAGAAACTTAGGCTTAGGCGTAGAAACTTAGGCTTAGGCGTAGACTGAGGAGTATACGAGTAGAACTAGGGTTTTACTACGAGTAGAAAGTACCAAAACTCACCAAAACTGATTTTTATGCTCAAAAGTGTTTTGTAACCTGATTTATATGATGAAATAGCTTCAAAATCACCAAAATAACAAGAAAGTTGAAAACTTGATGATCCAAAACTACTTTCACCCTTAGGCGTAGAAAGTAGCACATGAATCAAAAACCAAGCAAAAACTAATCTACACGCATAAAGTTTGAAACTTGATGCAAAAAATATAAACTTTAACACTAAATAAACCTTAAACCACAAGAATCTTGAGTTTACAAGTGTAAAAACTAAAGCTTTAAGCGTATGAAAGTTTGTAACCTTAAAAACCCACGCGTATGAAATATGACTTCAAAAACAAAAGTGTTTCACCCAACTAGATGGCGATTGATACCACTGTTAGGTCACCATAAGTTAACACAAGGATCAATATGTAAGAAATAAGATGAAAGAGAGATTGGTTGAACACAAAGCACACACACACGTATGAGTAGATAAACGTTAGGCGTAGGATTAATGTGAAAGTGAACAACCAACCTTCAAAGGAAGGTTTACATGTAGTATTTATAGGGAAGGGAACTAGGGCAACATGTCTAGTCCCTTCCTTCATTATTGGGCTTGGGCCAAGGCTTATGGGCTTTCTACATAAGCCTTGCCATTAATAACTAACATAAAAGCATAGTTTAAGCAACCTATTACATATTAATTTTTAACACTTGAAATACAAGTTAGGAGTGATTCCAACACAGCATAAGTATGCTGTTGAGATTATTAAGCGGGCTCATATGGTTAAATGCAATCCCAGTCGGACTCCTATGGATGCTGAGTCTAAACTGGGTGATGATGGTGATCCGGTCTCTGATCCAAAATTATATCAGATTCTTGCGGGTGTTCTTCAGTATCTTACCTTCACTTGTCCGTATATTTCTTATGTAGTACATTAGGTTTTTCTACATATGCATCATCCCCGAGAGCGTCATTTCTCTGCTCTTAAGCGGATTTTGAGATATGTTCATGGTACTTTAAATCATGGGTTATAGTTGTTTCGTCATCTACTACATCTTTGGTTGCTTATTTAGAAGTAGATTGGGCAGGGTGCCCTACTACTAGGAGATCAACTTCCAATTATTGTGTATTTCTTGGCAACAACTTACTATCGTGGTCCTCTAAGCGTCAACCCATACTTTCTCGTTCTAGTGCTGAGGCAGAGTATCGTGGTGTTACCAATGCAGTTGTCGAGACTTGTTGGTTGCATAATCTACTTCTTGAGTTGCATACTCCTTTGTCTTCAGCTACGCTTGTCTACTGTGACAATGTTAGTGTTGTGTATTTTCCTCCAATCCGGTTCCGCATCAACATACGAAAATTATATCAAGATAGATATTCATTTTGTTCTAGATTTAGTTGCTACTAGTCAGGTTCAAGTCTTCATGTTCCATCTCGTTATCAGTATGCAGACATTTTTACTAAGAGTTTGCCATCGGCTTTGTTTGAGAAGTTTCAAACCATTTTGAGTGTTCGATGTCTTTCCGTTCAAACTACGAGGGAATGTTAGTCGTTATATTGTAATAGGCTCAAGCCCGAGTTCTAGACTATTATGTAGAGGCCTATTTATGTACATGTTATTCACATTAATGAGAACACTATCGATTGCCGATTACTAAACCTAACAGTCATCACTTTTCTTTTTCATAAAACTTTCATGCTGATAACGTATTGTGAATAGTAAAGAGACAAGAAGAAGAAAACACAAAGATAAACTAAATACAAAGATTCTATATTATTCTTATGAGGTATTTATAATTACAATGTATTTTCATTATTAAATGATATGGACATTCCATATATATTCGCAAGAGAATTATTATTTTTGTTACGTTCCTTGTTTCTTGATGGTTTGATTGGTTTTTTTTCTTTGCCAAGTAAGTATGTAAGTTCAATAACTATATATTAAAAACTATAAAAGAAAAAAGAAAATCGCAAATCATATCCATTCATAACTAAAACTTTATTCTAAAACAAACTATCTTGTAAAACACTATATTGTTAAAAGACAAAAAAATGTACCATCGTGACCGAATTTTCTTATCTTTTAATATACGAACATTTTGATATACCTTTGATAAACTGTTTTTTCACTTTTTTAATTTTTTTTACACAATATGAAATCATATGTGATTTATGATTTGCGTTTTAACGTTCAAATTTCAAACCACGTGCGATTTTTCATATGTGCCTTTTAAAATTAAAAATCACATGTGATTTTTCAGAGCATAAATTTTAGGGGGAATTGCGTATATATCCTCCCGAAAACACATAATTGCGTATATATCCAAGCCAAAGTCATTATTACATATATATCCTTCCCAAAAAATTTATTTGTCATATATATCCTAATTATTATTTTATGTATTTTTAAATCCCAAAAATACTTGATAATTATAATTTAGATTGAAATTGACCATTATACCCTTCTCCTTATTAGTTGTCATAATTACACATACATCCCCTTAAGATTTAAACAAGTTACAAAGACTAAATACAAGAAACAACATATATTTATGAATCTATATACTACCAACGATAATCAAAACACATAAATGATTCTTTATTCCAAAAAATAATACTACCTGTTGTTGTCCATTCCAATGATAAAATATGACTAAAAAATTACCAATAATGTGTATAGCAGTAAGAATACTACATGGCTTAATTTGGGACCATAGATCTAGAATACTAGCTAGTTAGTTACTAATTGATAACGAATAAAGCACCATAAAACTTTATCTACTTTTATTCATAATCTGCAAGGAGGAACACTATGCGTGGATCTGTATAACAAGAAAATAATGCCCAAACTATATGAACTGTTAAGTGCATCAGCAAATGTTTCTGTCAGTGATGATTTGTCGCCTTTTGATAAATTTCAAGCTGTGCTAAAATCAGCTGCAATGACAGCCAACAGCTAACATTAACAAAGGATGATCCGATGTTCCTTACGATCTTACTTTCGTTGAGGTACATAAATTAAAGATTTTGCAGCATTTTGTCAAAAAAAAAAGTTGAAATATTATGCTCAACAGCTAACATTAACAAAGGATGATGCGATGTGCCTTACGATCATACTTTCATTCAGGTACATAAATTACCTTGTTTGATCATCGAATTTTCCTTTCTCTTTTTCTTGACAATCAACAGACATAGTCCAAGTAGCATGGTTAATCCCACAATTACAAGGATGGCTATGACCGCCACTTCTACTTTTTTACAAAAACTTTTTTTATTTCTCTATAAACAAAGATTATGTTAAGAGATTCTTCATTTTATACAACTATATGCAATTTGGCTTGGAAACTTTGTAGTCAAACGAATCAAACAGCATCTTATTTTCATTGGTTACAGTAACAAGCTAGATATACTATAGTATTAATTTACCTAAACAATGACTATCACTCCAAGGGGTTGGGGATTAAGTTTTAAATACTCCATTATAAAAGTTAAACATCCTTTAGGTGATTGATCGTATCTATGAACAAAATGCAATTTAAAAGAGGTGAATTACCTGAGTATATATTAGGGTTTGCAGTTGTAGATGATGTATGTTGAGAAGAAAGAATGGCAACTAACTATGTACATGATATGATCGATCGTATCTTCAACACAAGGGATATGATAGTCATTTTCAATTTAAATTATAATTATCAAGTATTTTTGGGATTTAAAAATGCATAAAATAAGAATTAGGATATATATGACAAATAAAATTATTGGGAAGGATATATATGTAATAATGAGTTTGGCTTGGATATATACGCAATTATGAAATAAAAGTTTGTCAAAAGTATATATAAGTGTCACTTTAATGAAAGATGATTTTCTGCTTGACATGATGGTGTAATAAGTTTTAATTAATGATGAGCGATTTATGAGATTTTTGATATTTGGAAAAAAGGTTAAGCGAATTTTTTTTTCATCGAAATATGAGTGATATAATTGTTCTATTTTAAATGCTAAAAGTACGGGGATGCAATATGACATTTTGGGCACGCACAACGTGACAACACCACCCTCGATTGACGCTGTGAGGTATTGCGTTATCACCATGGCGCTTGTTATACCTTTATTTTTTCTTTTCTTTTTTAAATTTCTAGTGTGTTTGTGTCCACATGTGAAGTGTGTGTAAAAGAATGTAACGAGTGACAAAAGTTGTGTGTTGGTGCACATATAACAACAAATTACGAGTGAGCATATGTCTTATGTTGTGTTATAAAATTTAGACTAAAATACACCGTTGGTCCCTAAACTTGGCTGGCCGGATCGCGATGGGACGAACCTCGCCCTTTTCATCGCCACAGGTCCAAACCTTGGCCATTAAATGCCAGATTCGTCCCTTGACCAATAACGGCGTTGTCAAAGTTCCGTTATACGCAAAAAAACCCGTAATCAAGTTACTGTTGAGGGTACGATAGTCATTTTGTGATATATATTGTAGCACCTGTCTTGTCCAACTTCCCGCCATTTTGTACAATATAACAAAACCGTGTACTCATTGCTCATCCCCAAACTTGTTTTGGAAGCCTACCCAGAAAACCCTAATGCAATGTCTATCATCAAATCAAATAATCTGAGTAAGAAAATAACAAACAACCACCTTGGATTTACTCTGTGGTGAGTAAGGGAATATCCTTTATATGATGATCGTGAAACGGAGGAAAGAGCTGCAGTCAGGAGATATTGTAAGTCTTTTTTAGTTAGAGCCTATTACAATCATATGTTACTATGACTGATTAAGTTATTCCCCTTTTAGGTAACTTTAGCTTGACAATGTTTTTGTACATTTTTTTATACAGCGGGTGAACTTGGATCGTTTAGCATGATGTTACATTATGAAGGTACATTCAAATACTTTCCAGGTAGGATATATCAAGGAGGCAAGAAATGCCTTGTTGATCTTGTAGAAATAAAAGAGGTATCTGTTGATGAAATGGATGCTCTCATGACCCAAATCGGTTATGAGTCTGGACAAACCAATTATTTCTACTTTCTTAAGCCTGGTTGTACATTAGATGATGGTTTGTTTTCTTTGCGTGAAGCGGCTAATCTAGACTTGTTGAAAGATGTTGTCATACAGCATAAGCTGATAGACGTGTATGTTGAAATAGGGAAGACTAGATTAGAACTTTCTGAAATGTCCCCACAATCAATTAAGACTGTGATTTGGGAGATGGATGAAGACAGGAGAAAAGTTTCTACTGCGGCTATTCAATCCTGTTGTAGACGGTTGGTGTTAGATGATATAGATAATGAACCTTCCCTAGATCCGTTTATCCAACTTACATAATCTCCTGTGGACATCAATGATATTGGTGAATCTAGCAATTTGCCAAACATTGAGCCACTATTTTCCACCTTAGACTGCTCATTTGCTAGCCAACCTATTCAAAACAGTGAGCGTGCTTTAGTAGTTATTGATGAGTAGAATGCTATAAAGGAGCCTGATAATGTTGAGGTTAATCTGTTTAGAGTGATTCAGGGGAAGGACTTTGACAAAGGTGGAACAGCACTAGTTGATGTCAATAACACCTTTGAGGAGCCTAAAAATTTTGAGGTTAATATGTTTCAATTGACACGGGAGAAGCATTTACACAAAGCAGGCAGACCACTAGTTGATGTGAATAACAGGTTTGAGGAGCCTGATGTGGATGTAACTCTGTTTCAACTGACTCAGGATAACATGGAAGAGGATCCTGTTGTTGATCTTACTCTGTTACAAGCGAGTGACACTAGTGAATTTGGCAATGCAGTTGAACCAAATCAAGATAACACTTGTCAAGAGAATGATGCACAGCTTGGTATGCTACAAGTAGGTCAGAGTAATGATTTAGGTGAAGAAGGAACAACCAGTAATATAAGTGATGACAGGCAGTTGGTAAATGATTTACCTGTGATGGTTGATGAAGTATTTTGCAGTGACCATGTTAGTTTCCAACACGCACACTTTGCTAATGGCGTCTATACCACTTTTTTCTATACTGGTCAGGAGTTTGGTACTGCAGGGGAAGTAAAAAACCTAGTAAGAGAGCATTCAATAGAAACTAGGAGGGAGTTGTTTTTTTTGAAGAATGACAAAACAAGAATAAGGGTCAGGTGTAGGGGTTGTGTTCCAGTTTCAGGCCCAACTGAAGGTCCTGGACTGGATATTGGCCCATCTAGAAGTCCATTAAGCAGAAGGGGTTTAAGTGCATTGCTTTCTTCCAATAAGGACCCTTCACAAATACTCTGCCCATGGCTATTGTTTGTCGGCAGGAATGGTGAGACAGGTATCTGGTCGGTCAGAACATATAATGAGCAACACACTTGTTTGCAATCAAGGGAAGTCAGAGCTTTTGACCTTCGCTATATCTCACAGAAAATTACAGCACAAGTTGAAACAAATCCAGAGCTTCCTGTCAGGTCTGTGCATAATCAACTTACCAACCAATACGACCTTCAAGTGTCCCTACAAAAGGTTTTAAGGGCCAAAAACCTAGCAATAACAGCCATCAGGGGTCAATTCAAGCTACAATTTACCATGTTGAGAGATTATGTTCAAGAGTTTCAGAAGACAAACCCTAATACAACAGTGGAGATGAATGTGGAACGACCTCCGGATGAGTGTCTTCCAACCAGAGAATTCAAGAGAGTGTATGTTTGTTTAGGTGCACTGAAGCAAGGACTTAAAGATTGTGGGAGATCGTTGTTGGGGCTGGCTGCTTTTCCAATTCGTGGTCCTTTCAATGGTCAACTGATGACAACTGTGGGAATTGATAGCAACAATGGTATATACCCTTTCGCTTATGCTTTTGTTGATTCAGATAACATAGGATCATGGACTTGGTTTCTTTATTGTTTATCCGATGATTTAGCACTTGGGCCAATTTCAAGCATCACTTTTATTACTGACATGAATAAGATACTCTCTTACTCTGTCCATGAATTTAAGTCTCACTGTTTTTGAAACAGACAGTAAAGATATTTGATTTTGTGCAGGATATAAGTACAGCTGTAGCAGAAGTTTTTGAAAGTGCCAGATTCTGTATTAAAAGCATTCATGAGAAAATGAAATTGAAATGGAAAGGTAGGGCTTACAAAGACCATCTGTGGAAATGTGCAACAGCCTCAACTGTTGTACAATTTCTGAAAGCTATGGCTGATCTCAAGAAACTTAATCAACCAGCCCATGATTGGTTAAGTAAGATACCACCGATTCATTGGTCAAGGTTACATTTTTCATGTAAGTGATCTATCAGTTTCACTTACTTTGTATTCATAAATGCAATATAAACAGTTATAATTAATACATGTTTATTACTTGTCATCTTTAGGGAGAGCTACTCCCGATGTGTTACTTAATAACATGTGTCAAGTGTTTCATGAGAAAATAAAAGAGGGTTTAAGCAAACCAATTATTACAGCCTTAGAATACATCAGGGAATACTGTATGAAGAGGATAATGCATGTTCTTATGGTGATTGAGAAGAGTGATGGGCCACTAACACCAACTACACAACACATGCTAGAGGCTATTAAGAAAGAGGCTGTTAAGTATAATGTGTTATGGAGTGGGGGATCAAAGTTTCAGGTTAGTGGACCATGGGGTGACCAATGTGTAGTTAATGTTGTACACAAGACTTGTACTTGCAGAAGGTGGGAGATAACAGGTTTACCATGTAAACATGTTGTTGCTACCAATTGGAATATGGCTTTAAATGGCCAACAAGTCGGAGCTGTAGAAACATGGGCTCATCCTTGTTACTATCTTCTCACTTGGGAGGCTACCTACAAACACCATGTCCAGCCTATAACTAGCAGTGTACATTGGGAAAAATCAACTATGCCAACAATAATTGTTCCACCGAAATCCGAAACACACCCGCCTACCGCAAGAGGTAGAAAAAGAGTTAGGATAGCTCCTGAAACTGAAGAGATTGTGAAGGATGGTAAGCTGTCAAGGGCTTGGAAGAGTGTCATGTGTAGTATTTATGGCATTGCTGGACACAACAAGGTAACATGCCTAGGGTATGCTGGAGCTGGAAGTAGTGGAACTGCCAAAAAGGGAAATGTCAAACAGGTGCCTACTAAAGCTGCAGGAAAAAAGAAACATTGTAAAGGTAAAAAGGTAGCAACAAATAAAGAAGCTGAAGGTACAGGTGTTGTTTTTGAAAGCCAAGTTAGTGCAGTTCAAGGAAGTGGTGTTCAATCTGAAAATCAAGATCCAGCAACTGAAGATCCCATCATACATGATGCATCTCAGTCACAATCCCAACAACATCAAGCTGAAGCAATTGCCGATCCCATCATGCATGAGCAAGCCCAGTGTCAATCCCATCAACATGATCAATCCCAGTCTGATTCTCAGACGCAGTCGACTGATGTTCAAGCACTTTCTGCTTCAACCCAGCCTGCTACACGAAGAATGACTAGGCAGCAGGTTGCACTAGAAAGAATGATGGCCTCACCATAGGTCAAATCTGTTATGCTAATTATCTAGACGATGTTTCATCTATGTTATTTCCGATGGACAAGTTATGTACTCTAAAAACATATGTTTGTGTGTGTGTCTAACTGTAGCTCTCATGCTTTGAAAAGTATGCAATTTTATGCAGTTGGAATTATATCCATTTGCATTAACTATGGAACCATGTCATTATTGTGTATTTTTTTAGATTGACTAAGCTTGATGTGTGAATAATTTACATCAAAAGTAACCAAAGCTAAATAGAACCTCATAAGAATGTTGACATTTAAAAGTCAACCCTAAACAAATTGCTAACCATCTGCATACCCATAAGGCATAGAAAATCAGAAACAAACAAAAGTAAATACTTCATAACAAGGTTACTACAATTCAAGATACAGAACATTAACCACGTAGCCTCATTACATAAAAGGTTAAAAAGTTATCCCAATGCATAAACAATTAAGAACAACATCCAACTTAGCACCATGTAAATCTTCCACTTCCTTACATCACCTTGAGCAGCTACTAATCTTGTCTCAAGCTCATTTCTCCCCCTCAAAAGTCCTGGTATGATCATTCTTGAACGAGCACAGATTTCAGGATCATACCATCTTATCCACCGACAAGAAGACCCCTATTGATGATTATGAGAAATCATTAAACAACCACCATTGTTACAAACTTACACAAGAAATATTAAGACACACTTACTTGAACTGGACAAGCAAAGAATCGACGCCCTGGGTTGGCAGAGGTCCACGAAGTGTGAATAATAGCTTGCTTACCACACCAGCAACGTACCATCTTCAAACAATTATCGTTTTGAAGAAGACGGGTTTTGAAGGATAGTTTAGGGATGGGTGATAAATGTAGACCAAACCTTTTTACACACAAATACTAGCTACATACACTGTACAACGATTTATTTAGTACGCTATAGTGAAAGACGGTTTTGCCCTCACCAACATAACGTTGACAACGACATTATTGGTCAAGGGACGAATCTGGCATTTAATGGCCAAGGTTTGGACCTGTGGCGATGAAAAGGGCGAGGTTCGTCCCATCGCGATCCGGCCAGCCAAGTTTAGGGACCAACGGTGTATTTTAGTCTAAAATTTATGTTATAGGTAGAAAAGCTTATGTGGCAGTACTTTTAATTAGTATAACATATACTATAGCTATAACCCATAATCAAAACCAATACATTTTTAAGGTGAATTGCATTTACATCATTGTTTTATAAACCAAACGAAATCGAAAAGTTGAACCAGAGGTCTAACTAGTTTAACCGGAAACAAGCGGTACAACCGATTTTCAAAAACCGGGCGATTGGTTGGAGTTCAAACGATGCAATTGTAATATCTCCAAATTACCGCAGCGTTAGATAGTATCATTGGGGTGTTACTTCATAGTTCACAATACAAATTACAGAAATCGACTCTTAATGAAACATTTTCAAATAAATCATCTTCGATTTATATAAAAAATATTAGAGTTTACAACAGAGGTCCCAACAAGTTTACAATACATAAATAGTAGAATATAAAAGTTTTTAAAGTTTATCGAATGATAATAATATGCATTGTCTTCAAAAATTTTGTGCGCCTTCACATGACAGTTTATACTTTAGGGACCGGAGATAAAACATGCAAAAAGGGTCAACATAATGGTTGCTTGATCGGTTTATAAGTAAAACAGTTGATCACAAGATTTCAGATTTAAGAGATAATTTCGAAACTTACAATAGTCATAAAGTACTTATTATTGCACTAAGCTCATGACACCAAAACTGTTAACTTAACTTATCAATAAATTGATATAGTACATGCCCCCTAGAGGTAATTTGCAATTTACCTAGCATCTCAAATATAGTGCGTCAAGTTACCTAACTGATCAACATAGACGAGATTCATCAACCCTTATAGCCTATCCACAATATTCGCGCTCACACACAAGTGATTAATGATCCTTGATCAGGGGCCTTTTTAGCACAAGTGGCACTTAAGCAATAATACATTCAGTTCAAAATACAGTTTTCAAGCAATTGTCATCATAATAAAAGTAGTAGCATATATCTTCCCCAAAGAGTTTATAAAACAGTTAAACGAGAAAAGGTGAGGCTATAAACTCACCGTAAGCAAAGTGAATAGCAAAGTACAAGCAAGTGAAGAATAAGCCACAAAAGTCCTACGAGCAACTTAAACATATATGTGTCTTAGGTTCTTAAAATATTAATGTAAATATGCCAATATGCTTTATAATTCATTATCTTAATTATGCCTTGATACATAATGTTTGTAAAATCAAATAAGTGTTTATGCTTAGTTTTGACACTTAAAAATAGTTACGAGCTTTATTTTAATAAGTTATTCGGTATTTAATTTTTATGTTCTTTTTAATAGTCTATAAGTTCAAGTCTAAGTTTATTTAGTTTAAAGAAAGGTAAACGAGTTCATTTATCCGATATTGGGTCCTACCACTTTGGTTTTTATGAAAAAGTGGTCAAATATTACTAACTGTCAAGTTTGAGTTTCTAATTATTTTAGTTATCCCGACATAATATATATTTCATTTCTAAACCGTAAATTATTATGATTAGATCCTTATGTCCTGGATAGGTTTTTGAGTGTACTAATCAAATTTCATAAGTCTTATGGTTTTAAAAATTACATAACTTAGATGAAATTATCAAATTACACTCAAGTATACAAGCTGAATTTTGGACAGCTTAAAATAGTCCCGCAAAAATAGCGATAAGTTGAGTTCTACAAGTCTGTTTTAACCCATTTTCACGGGCGCGTTCAAGTTAAAGTGTTAGCTTCAAATTTATTCTTTGACCAACAGAGGCTCCTATGCAAATGTTTAGAGATTTTGGCTATTACATTTCAGTGTGTTGTTTTTGACATATTTTACCGTTTATTTTCTAATTAAATCATCGGGATGGGTTACGTGGTGATCCACCCGGAAAAATGACCTCAAGACATAGCCCTAAAACCCTATATTTGTTTCTAAGGCTTAAAGTCTACTAATTACTGCATTTAAATCCGTTTTTACCCCTGGTCAGAATCTGATTTTGCGAAACAAGTCCGTATGGAGTTTTCTAGTGTTTTTAGTCCGACTGCAAAGCATAATGAAGCATAATAAATATATAAAACATATAAAATAAAAGTAATCTCAGTAGTGAAATAAAAAAGTGCAAGTTAGGTTTCCATACAAAGATTGATGAATGAAAACAAGAAATCAAGAACAAGAACACTAGTCCTAACAATCACCAATCAAAACCTAAGTTTCCAACCTTTAACCCAAATATTTTAACCCTTGTTCTAACAACCCAATAATACTTGTACTAATCTTCCAAGAACACCTTAATAACCTTAGATCAATTCCTTGCAAGATCTCTAAATAACTATACGATATGATGAGATTTGATGATGTTTTGAGTGAAATAAACCATGAGCTAACCAAGAGAACTAATTACCTTCAATCTAAAATCAATATACTAGGTGAAATTTAAAAGAAATGGGGGTTGGAGCAATTTAATTTCGTTGGTATTGTTGGGTCTGAAAAGCAACCCAATTGTGTCTGACATGTATATAAACATAAAATAGCCTAATTCACATTCTGAAGGTCAGTGAGTATCAAGCCTATGATAATGGTAAGAGAGTATGTCACTTTATAACTATCCGAGTGAACTTGATAGTTGTCAGAAGTGATATACTCCCTGAGAGTTATCAGAGAACATGTCTCTCTGATTATTATTCAAAAGATGACTCACTGATAAAGAAATAAGTGAGTTTTGTATAAAGCTCAAAACGCCTGAATGGCGTCAGGGAAGTCGAAGACCAATTGAAGAAAACATCTCACAAACTGATGCGGTATCGGGGAGTGATTTAAAAGGAGCTAAAAGCAACACCAGTATCACTGAGATCTGAAAAATGTCTCAGTGACTATGAAGATTTGATTATGGATTACAACCACAAACTCAGAAATGTATGGGGTAGAAACTTCTTTTAAAAGATAAGATCAAGTACTTATCAATATACGTGAAACAGACATTGGAACTATAAGTTTTCAAATAGAGAAAGCCAAAAGTACGCTTCAGACTAGCTACTAGGCACGTGCCTATCTGTAGCAAGTGGACAACTTATTATGCAACCCAAATGCAACCACTTTTTCCCCTCCTATATAAACACTCGGTTGTAACCAAGTTAAGTAGAGGTTCCTACAAAGTATTATGGTTAGAATTCTCTTCTCCATGAAACAACAAAGAAGCTAGCTGTCTTTTCTTGTTTGACATTTGAGAATTTTATTTGTCAACTCGAGGGTATTTTTCCGTAGGCTATTCCTTGGAAATATTTGATTTATTTATAATAAGATTTAGAAAAGTTGAAAAAATTCAAATGGTGTTATTAGCATGTCTGTGTCGTTCTCAAGCAAACCCAACCTCATCCTTGTTGATGTTCATCAGTTTACCTCACTTTCTAAAACTCTTGCTCATATCACTCATGGTTTTCATGAACGAGCATGCGCGAAAAAACGGGACCCAACAAGTGGTACTAGAGCGGGTGGGTTTTTATTAATACAAATTCGTTATTGATTGACTGCTAATAATATATAGTTGTTCTTGAATGACGACGAATAACACTAATCCTATACATACTCATTCCCCACTCAAAAACGCCTCTTAGAAGATTTCTTTAGCCTTTTCTTGACAAGATCAAGTACCACGTAATTGTTCTTGTTCAGAAAAGGAATCCATCAGCCTCCGCTGCAGCTCTTCCAACCACACTTATTTAGTAACTTTTTCACATGAGCCCGTCTATACTCAGGCTCGGACGGTAAAAAGTGAGCATAAATTCTCACAAACTAAAAGTGTGGTATTACTTAAATGTGAAAAATGGCCGCTCTCAGATGTTACCAGAATTTCGAAGGAAGAAGTTTTAGAGGCAGATAAATCATGAAACTAATGGACTAAAAGATCTGAGGAGATTCAGGGAAGATGTCTTCATGTTCTTAATGTAAGGATTATTAGGGAATATATAGTAAACAAAATAGTCCCTAATCTTTAATAAAACTTTACCAAAGACATACACAACAAAGAATCATGCTTTATTGATTTTTTTTCTTCTTTGTTGTAAATTAATATGTAAGAAGAAGCCATTATTCTCACTTACTACTGATGAGAACTAGACTATTCTCATACTATAGGAAGAGACAATGGGAAAGAAAAGTTACCCAAGTAATTCTGAAATATGTTTAGAATAGTCTAGGCTTGAACTTAGATGTTGATAAAGTCTCTGAATCGTTGAACCTGATGTCAAAGGGTTCAGAAACCAAGGAAAACTACAAGGTCTCAGAGAACACAACATCAACAACATCATAAATATCGAATAATATGTAATATCTTTTATATTTTATTGATGTAAAAAATCAGTACGTAAGAAGAAGCTGTTATTCTCACTTACTACTAATAACTATTCTATTTGTATATTTAAATAGGGGGAGATTGTTGGGTCTGATAAACCAACCCAGTTGTGTCTGACATGTATTTAAACATAAAATAGCCTAATTCACCTTTTGAAGGTCAGTGAGCATCAAGTCTCTGATAATGGTCGGAGATTATGATAGTTATCAGAAGTGATATACTCCTTGAGAGTTATCAGAGAACATGTCTCTTTGATTATTATTCAGAAGATGGCTCACTGATAAAGAAATCAGTGAGTGTTGTATAAAGCTCAAAACGCCTGAATGGCTTCAGAGAAGTCGAAGACCAACTAAAGAAAACATCTCACAAACTGATGTGGCGTAAGGGAGTGATTTGAAATGAGCTAAAAGAAAAACTAATGTCATTGAGATCCGATAAATGTCTCAGTAACTCTGAAGACTTGATTCCGGATTACAACCATAAACTCAGTATATATGGGGGAGAAACTTCTTTTAGAAGCTAAGATTAAGTACTTATCGATATACGTGAAACATGCATTGGAACTATAAGTTATCAAATATGGAAAACCCAAAAGTATGCTTCAGACTAGCTACTAGGTACGTGTCTATCTATAGCAAGTGGACCACTTACTATGCAACCCAAATGCAACCACTGTTTCCCCTCCTATATAAACACTCGGTTGTAACCAAGTTAAGTAGATATTCCTACAAAGTAAATAATACAAAGGATTATGGTTAGAATCCTGATGCGTAGTTCGGGGTCGAAAGACTTCCTTTTCCATGAGCTAGCTTTACAACCCTCTAGGCAGTGTACTTAATCGTTGCAGTGTAGTGTGAGTAAGCCTAGGGGGTTGATCATTCTATAGGGGAATAGAGATGCTAATAGAGATGTATGACGAGAAGGTGAGGTTGAAGGTGATTCTTTTTAGTCTTTTTATATTTTTAGAAAGAAAGTAAATATCTCGGGGTATAGGAGTGGGGGGTGGTACTTCTACCAATTTTAACTACTAATTCTTTAAAAATAATAACTAATTAAGCTAATGAAAAAGATAAGATAAGCTATGTATTGTAAGGTATGTTCTTATGATGATTAAAAGTGTGTTTACTTAGATGTTCTTACTCCCTAGTTATCTCTAATTGTTCGGTTGAATTGTAACATCCTCATCTTAATTGGTGCGTTGTATTCTGTGTGGTCATAGGGGGTGCCTAATTCCTTAGTTTTATGAATTGTAACTCTCCTCTAGACTATCCAGGATCGCCAAGTACCGTAGTATCTCTCCCGAATACTCTATTATCCTAAAGCTACAACTCACGTAATAAACACAACGATGGTTCAAGTGCACTCTCAAGCTTTATGCTATTTAGGACGTTTAAGCTTGCAACAATTAAAGAAGGAGCTAGTTTTCCTTACTCTAGCGTCTACCAATTAAAACAAGAGACAACCTAAAAATAATTAACAACTAGGTTTCATATATCTAAGCAAACACAATAGTAATTTAGCTACTCATGATAGATAAGCATTCATACTCACAAACAATTGAACATACGATAAACATGGTGAGATAATGGATTAACAAACTTATATTATGATGTAAATAAGGGTTTGGAACCCTAAAATACTGTCCAAGTCGAACTACACATGAACAAGGGTTTGCTCTCCAAAATTTTACCACCCTAAATGCAGAAAAATCGAATTCTATATATAGATTTACAAGTTTGATGGCGTCGCCTTTTGCTGGTGACGCTCTCTGGTTGCCGTCTTTAGGGTTTTGTTAGGGCCAAGTCATCGTTGGGACGGCGTCAGTTGAGAAATGTGACGCCATCTGTCTTCATAAGGGACATCGTCTTGAACTGGGTCTTGGACGTCTGGTGTAAAACAAAGAGAGACGCCTTCCAAAAAATAGGCGTGACTCCGTCATGTTGTAGAACCACTTTTTCACCTGAGCCGTCGCTTGCAATCTAATTAGAAATCTTCCTTAAGGAAGGCGTCACCCTTTGGGTTGGGATGCCGTCAGGTGCATAAAACAACCTTGGATCTTGACTTTGCCGTTTTCTTCATGTTTTCGCTCCTTTTTGTCCAAATATGTTTCATTCTAGTATTTTGCTTCCAAAAGACTTAAAATGTGAAAAGGAACGATTTTAAGTAGTAATGGATATAAAATTTATCGATTTAGGGCTTAAATGACCCCCTAAAAATGTATGTGTAAAATCCTTATCAAATATCCCTACATTTGGAATTTGCTTGTCATCAAGCAAATGTGCTTTTGGGCAATCAATTTATAAGTTTAGGGGCATGTAGCATTGGTTTAAAATAGTTTACAACAAATACAAGTGCCACAATAGTCATAACAAGCACAAAAATTATACACTAGCACCTCACAATTCGTGTTTGGATTCTCTCATCTCTCGGGTTTATATGAAATATAACATGTAAGGAAATGGAAGATAAACACTCACTACCTGGCATAGTACATAGATTACTATAGGCTTGAGAATAGATCAAACATCTACCGCTTTGGCGTAAACACCTAGAATAACTATCTAAGAGGTCTTTACAAAAGGTTGTAATGTTAGGCTTAGGGTAGAGAAGTAAAGGGTTTTGTTGGATAAAGGGATATTTAGTTGTGGCAAGTCAAAAATATTATGTTACAAGCATGTAAAACATGATGTTGCTAGGCCAAGACTCGACTCACTAACACTAAATAACTACTTGAAACAAAATTAAAAGACATAAACTTAAAGACATAAAACATAAATGTAGGGAATTATATTTCTAAAACAGATTTAAGTTTGTTTAAGTCCGTTCAAGTATTAGTTCTGGTAGTATAAAGGTTAAGTCTGCCAGTACAAAGTTAAGTCTGGCAGACCTAAGTTAATACTGGCTAGTATTTGTAGTTAGTTCTGTTTATGATAAAATAGAATAATTTGTTAGAGTTATATTAGGGAAGGATATGTAGGCGTAGAGATATCTTTTTTCCTTCTACACGTTTTGTAATCACTTAGGGTTTCCTTGGTGTATAAAAGGATTCCTAATGTATTAGGTTAAGGCATGAGTTGTAAGCCGTAACCATTGACAAAGCAATCAATAGAATATACGAAGTTAGTATATCATTGTGTTCTTCATACTTATTGTGTTAAGTTTCCGCATTAGCACATTAAGGATTTGTTTAGAGTTCTTCACATAGTGAATTTGGATTTATTCAAGTTTGCTATAAGTCATGTAAAGGCTACTTAAATCCATAACTTTGGACCTACAACTAGTATCAAAGTCTATAGAAGGACTTTGTTATTGAAGATACACAATCACAAACACTTATTCAAACCAGAAAACATCAAACATGTCTGAAAAACCAACTGAAACCTTCTCTGACCACCCTAGTGATGAAGAATCCAACCATGAAGATGGAGCAGACAACTCTCAACCTAAGCAACCCCAAATCACAAATACCATAACTATCTCCAACATGAAGCTTCCACCATTGAAGAAAGATGAATATGACATCTGGGCTATGGAGATGGAGCACTATCTAGAATACAATGATAATGAAGTGTGGAAGGTGATACAAAAAGGAAACTCTAAAAAGAGGGTTTCCAAAGGAAAAGATGGCACTTACAATGTATTGCCACCTGTTACTGCTACTGAAATTCTTGCTGTGGAAAAGGAGAGAAAGGCCAAGAACATGTTGTTAATGGCACTTCCCAAGGAGCATATCAGATGTTTTCATGGGATGGATGATGCAAAGGAGATCCGGGAGGCAATCAAAGTAAGATTTGGAGGGAATTCTAACTCCAAAAAGATGCAAAAGGCTGTCTACAAACAACAATTTGATGCCTTTACTATTTCCAGCTCTAAAGGATTAGAGAAGGGCTATGACAGATTTCAACAACTATTGTTACAATTGGCGGCCTATGCTGCTGGTGTTTCTGATGAGTATGCCGATCACAAATTCCTCAGGTCTTTGCCATAAGAATGGTCAAGTCTGGCAATGACCATGAGGACCAGACCTGAAATTGACATCATGTCAATTGATGATCTGTACAACAACCTAAGGGTTTTTTAACAGAAGATCAAGAATGTGTCAAAACCATCCTCTTTTAGCTCTCAGAATGTTGCTTTTGTCTCACATGGCAAGAGCAGTACTAACCTAGTTAAGTCTGGTGGTAGTTATAGTACTTCTTCATCAAGTAGTAAAGAAAGAGGGGCACCTATTAGATTTGTTGATGAGGTTATCTACTCTCTCTTTGCTAAATCATCAGAAGAGATGGATTTGCTCAATGAGGATATACAGTTGATTGATGATGCAGATATTGAGGAGATGGATATAAATTGGCAGATAGCTATGATTGCTATCAGGATGAACATGTTCTTTTAGAGACATGGTAGAAGAGTTCGTTATGATCCAAAGACTCCTGTTGGCTTTGATAAAAAGAAGCTTGAGTGCTATAACTGCCATAAGCTTGGTCACTTTTCAAGGGAATGTAGATCTCCTGTGGCAACTGATAGGAAGAAGAAGGAATCTCCCTATCAAACAAAGGAAGCTGAGAAGCAGGATAGTCAAAAGGTTGGGCTGCTGACCATGGATGGAGGTGCTATCAATTAGGGAGAACATGCTGAAGAGAATTCTACCAATCACTCTGCTTTCATGGCCATTGGCTTAAACAATGTGGTATCTCTATGTTCCAAACTCTGTGTTGATTCATATAACCAACTTAAAACACAAAGTGATGAGGAATTAACTCAGTTGAGAGAACATGAAGCACAAATTCTAGCTTATACCAATGTAGTCAAAACCTTAGAAGCACAAATTTCAAATCTTCAAAAACAAAATTCATCACCAAATGAACAACTAATTTTTCAAGCTAATGATAATTTTGCTAAGGGTAAAAAGCTAAGGAAATATAGAAGAATTGGTATGAAAGCTCAACAAGAAAGAGATGTGTTAATACAAATATCGTCATTAAACATTATTTACATTTTATGATCTTTACCTAAGTTTTGTTAACAACAAAAGTAAATTTAATTTTTGTAAAGTATAAAGCTTTTCAAGATTAATAGATATAAAACAAGCTTTCCTTAAATAAAATCTTAATCATTCAAGCATTTACATTTTGATTAGTCATATATCAATTAACTTTGATATCCTTCTAAACAATAATGTATGTCAACATTTTTAGATCAAACATGTTTTAGTTTCTTAAAACAAAACATTACATATGCATTTACATTTAACATATTATTTCTAAAAATAGAAAACAACATATGACATCATGTGGTGCATCATTAAAATCTCTAGAGGATTACATAAGATATTTTATGTAGATTTGGACTCTACATATCTTACATGATCTTGGTTAGATTTGGTTGACTTTGGTAAGATTTTGATAATCTTGCTGTCAGACCCGGCGACACCAAATTGTTACACGGGCGGAACTATTTTTATGGTTTCGTGGTCCGCCGTGACAGCAGGTTGTTTTGGCTATAAATAGCAAGCCAACCCAAGTTGTTTTATCATCCCTTTCTAGCATAATCACATACATTCCTTCTCTCTATTATTTCTAACTCAGTTTCATATCATTATAGTGATCCTCTTTTGTAGCAAAGAAGATCAAGGCATAATCAAGCTTCAACAAATAGTTGGAAGTCTTGTTTGTTTTATTGTTGTATGATCTAGTCTTATTCATACATCATTGTTGTACCAAACCATCTTAAACTTGTGAGTGTGAGTGGTTAGTAATTTAGTCCTTAAAATACATTATGTGTGGGAGTGTTTGTACCCTTGCAAAAGAACTCGACATCTAGCTTAGTGTCGGAAATAGTGTGTAAGTGAAGTGTAAAGGTTTATCCGCCGATGAAAGGAGCTTGTTGACTAGTGAAGTTAAACTCTCGAGTTGGAGACTCGGGGAGTAGATTAGGGTAAGGAAAAAAAGTCCTTGTAGATCGAACCACTATAAACAACTTGTCGTGGTTTGATTGTTTCTTTCCTTTTTTATTCTTTATATATTGCTTGTATATTGTTTGTTATTTACTAACATATATTTGATCAACATCAATTGATCATTACAATAAGTTTCAAAACAAAGATTTTAATCGGTAAACTATTCAACCCCCCCTTCTAGTTTTCCACAATTGGTACCAGAGCCTCGTTGCTCAAAAATTTCTAAACTTTAATTGTGCAATCTTTTATGTTAATTGAAGTACTGGTGGCGCGTGTAGGGTTTAGTGCTGGTAAGGAGACTTAATCGAAAGAAAAGATTTAAGTTTTTAAAGATTAGGGTAAAGTAAATAAAGGATAAATATGAATTTTAAAAACAAATATTATCCATATATATACTTCTGACCGCCTAGAAGTAGGTAAGGGTACTGTTAGAACAGTAAAAACTAATTTTCTCTCAACCAGCACTAATGGTAACTTATTTTACACTACCAGACTTAAAATAGTCAAATAGACTTAAAAGTGACATCACCAGTATTAACTTAGTACAGTAGCACATCACCCAGCACAACTTCCATACATCTCCAATCATTAAGAATCCTTGCTTTTCCGGAAAAAATTAGTCTAAAACCAAGAAAAACATGCAAATATTTGTGGAAACCATAATTAATAAAAAACTACTACCATAATTAATTCTATAACTACCAGTTTTAACTAGCAGATTTAACTATAAATCTATCAGAAATAACTACCAGTTTTAACTACTAGGATTAACTACCCGTACTAACTAATATACCTAACAGATTTAACTAATATTAAGTCTCCTATTACAAACTATACATTTATCCTCCCCTTAAATGTAGTTATGGGTTGACCATCCCAATATTAACCACCAGAAAATTAAATCTTGGTCCATCAAAGGCTTTGGTCAATAAGTCTGCTACATTATTATCAGTGTGAATCTTTTCGACCCTAATAAATTTCATTTCAGAGCAATCTCTTATAAAGTGATTCCTGATTTCAATATGTTTAGTCTTAGAGTGGTAAACAGGGTTCTTTACTATACAAATAATGCTTTCATTATCAATATGGATTACTATATTCATGAAATTGATACCATAATCCAACGTTTGATTCTGAATCCACAAGACTTGTCCACAACCATTTGCAGCAGCCACATACTCAGCTTTAGTTGTTGATGTAGCCACTATAGTCTGCTTCTTGCACTGCCATGAAATAAGTCTTCTGCCAAGGAACTGACATCCACCAGTTGTGGATTTCCTGTTAAGGCTTGACCCAACATAGTCACTATCTGAATAAGCTTCCAGGTCAAAGGATGACTCTTTAGGATACCATAAGCGCAAATTGGGTTTGCCCTTAAGGTATTTAAAGATCCTCTTCATAACATGAAGATGTGAAGTCTTGGGTGTAACCTAAAAACGAGAACACACATAAACTGCATACATAATATCAGGCCTAGAGGCAGTTAGATACATGAGGTAACCTGTGACAACCCGTACCTTCAGGTCATTTCTCGAAACAATTCATGCCTTACAATTTCAACATTTATCGTAAACTTGGTTTACTTGTTTCAAATTCGCATAACCTTTATGGTTTAGCGGCGAATTCATGATCATATCATCATGAACATTTCATATGGACTAAGTTTAGTCTACATTTCATTGACATCATTTGCATCATGATAGTTCATTCATGACATTTCATTTCACATTTAACGCGTAATTTTTATATTAAATAAACGTTATCGCGTGAGTTATTATTTTAAATATTTAATCCATTACTTTCAAAAATGATCCCGACATATTTTTATACTTACATTGGTTTATAAAAACTATATTTTGAGTTTAACAAGTGTTTTGAATTTATTTCGTATATAAATCGTTGAATTTATATTATTACGACGTGTTTCTTAAAAATTTCACGATAAATATTCTATCACTCAAATTTCACAAGGAATGTATTTTTACAATTTTTATTATCTCATTACATTCTATTTTGATCTATTAACAATTACTTTTACCTAAAAATTTCCATTTACCTTACAAGTTATTAATATATACATATTTACTTACACTTTTAATAAATATTACTCAATTACACAATACATTTTATAAAAAAAAAAGATATTTTGTGAGATGCATCCCCCCCAAAACCGGCCTTAGGGGGGGGGGAGGTTGAGTCAAAAGAGGGTTAGCAATAAATGTATGCATGGCCTTTGATTTTTATGTCTATACACATTTCATAAAGTCTCACTTCAATTATCATTCTCATTCACTTCATTTCATAACTCATTCAAGTATTAACAAAGTTTTTCTTTCTCTCTTTTGTTCTTCCAAAACCGGTTCTTCATCAAGCTCAAAGGGATCATCATTTTTTTTTATCAAGCACAAGTAATTACAATCTAGTTTATACTCTTTATGAGGTTTTGAAATAAAAACCAAGAGTATTTAAGTTTAACCTTGTTACTTGCACCTCATCATATTCACTTGTAAGCATGTTTCTTTCATTTTCATGTTTCCTTATCATTTCATATTCATCTTTTCATTTTTGGAGCAACATGCAAGACATATGTGATTTATACCATTTTACATGATTTTTAGAAATATATATATATAAGGTCATCCTATAAATATTCCCTTGGTATTCTTTGGTCTTGATGATGTCTAGGAACCCATGACACCCTAAGAAGGTGTATGGTAGGATTAGATTAGCTTTGGAGTTGATTTGAAGGGATTAGAATAGGTTTTGTCCGAGAAAAACTATTTTCGATAACTATAAAAATAGGTTCTGTCCTTGTTTCATTTTTCTGGAAAATCCGACTTTAGTCACGACATTTTGGCCTTGATATTTAGAAAATATACTTTAAAACGAATCCGTGGCCGCTTGAACGGATTAAAACGGAGTTATAACGAAGTCGTGGTGAATTTTTAAAGTTTGGCGACGAAAAATATACTTTTCAGAAATTTCAGCATGCTGTTTTTATTTTGTCCGAGTCAAAAACGAGCCTTAAGCTTCACAAATTATTTCGACTTGTCAAAAATATATTAGTATACTTTGATACGAAGCTAAGGACGTATTATACGAAGAAAACGGATTTGAAACGACAAATATATGCACGTTTTCATAAACTTGCCGTAACTATTAATTTCTGAAAAAACTATATTATTTTTACGATACAAGTGTTACGGTAACTGTAACGTCCATGTTGAGGGCTGTTTTTAACCATGATGTGGAACTTTTTGGAACGAATTGTCTTCTAGTAAAATCAAGTTCACCGGACATATTTTTCAAACGACAAGCCGTTTGTATAGCGGAGTTGTAATAAATTATTTATGGTTGTCTAAACTTGGCCGAAACTCACTTTTTGCACTACAATTAGCCAAAAACCACCATCTTTAACCCTTATTATCTTTATGTTTGAGACCTTTTGACGAAAACTCTGAATGAAACTTTTAGGTTTCGATACATACTTTCCAAAACTGTCGAGTTCGTTTCCTAACGATCGACGTACACCATTTTACGACTAGTTTTCGAAGCCGTTTTGTTACTTTTATAAATTTTCCGACGACATTGTTTTACTTACAAAAGTGAAAATTTCACCACAAATCATTATTAAACCATTGTAGGATGACATTTTGACGTAAAAACTTGAAAAGTGATTTTTGATTGGTCAAGACGTCAAACGAGTATTTTTCGACGATAAGTAATATTTTCAAAACCCGCAAATGGTATAAATAACATACGAAATGCATGCATAACATTACATTGCAACTCATTACATATCATATCATTTGTAATAGGTCCCGGTTAACGCATCACATTATACCTCGGTGTACTCACTTTTGCCATTATTCCAGTTTACCAAGTGAGTTTTCATAGCCCCGACGTATACACTTTTAATTATTTTCAAACCTACGGGGGAGAATACATTGCACAACATTTTTATTACGATACCAAGTACATTAAATTCAATTACATTGCTTAAGTTACCGCATTTGCCAATTGAAAGTCCCCATTACATGAACATGAACCGTTAATCTTTGAAGCGAGGATGAGTGGATAGATCTATCGAGGGTGACGCCTCCATCCGAGTTGGTGAATCCCAACTTGTCATACGGATGCATTTCATTTGATAACATTACGGAGTTGTCTGGCAAACACTCTGCAGGGGCATACATTATGAACAGTCTAGTTTCGGGGTCATGGGCTTATTGCAATTGTAACATTTTTACGTGACTTGAGGGTCATGCCTGATCTATACTTGTGTAGTCGTATAAAACATTTACATAAACCTATGATTTCTCACCAACATTATTGTTGACCGTTTAGCAATGTATTTTCGTGTAATCGAGGCATTATCATCATGTCATGGTTTAGGGACCTACATTTTGAGTCGCGGCGTCGACTTACATATTTGTACATTATGGCACTTTATTTCAAAACATCGCTTGGAATTGTAATATATTTGTATTTCAAAACTTTCTAAACCTTTTTGGGACCATGTTGTAACTCTGAACGCTTTTGTTAAATATCCAACGATGTGTTTTTAAAACGACACTTTAGGTCGTTCAATATAACTGTGATGTGGTGCTATGACAGTCAATCCCCCAGGAATTCCATTCCGCAAAAACAGGTAAATTGGGGGTGTGACATAACCAATCATGGATCTGTATAAGTGTACATCCACATCTTTAGCTTCCTCATCCTTTGTTAATTCCACATACTTCTTCAGCATCTCAGCCACATACTGGTCTTGAGAGATAAACAAGCCATATGGCTTCTGCTTGACTTGCAATCCAAGGAAGAAAGTGAGCTCTTGCATAGAACTCATCTAAAATCTGCCTTTCATAAGGCCCTCAAACTCTTCACACCAAGACCTGTTTGTAGAACCAAAGATGATATCATCCACATAGACCTGCACTAGCATGATATCCTTCTTGTCCTTCTTAATGAATAGGGTCTTGTAAATTGTGCCTCTTCTGTATCCATGCTTCTCAAGAAACATGGAGAGTGTAGCATACCAAGCTCTGGGTGCTTAATGTAGTCCATACAAGGCTTTGATAACCTTATACACCTTCTTGGGTTGAGCAGGATCCACAAAACCAGGAGGTTGAGCAACATACACCTCCTCATCTATAGTGCCATACAAAAAGGCACTCTTCACATCCATCTGATAAACTGTGAAGCCCATATAAGAGGCAAAGGCCAAAAATAACCTGATAGCTTCAATGCGAGCTACACGAGAAAAAAACTCATCATAGTCAATGCCTTCCTCTAGTCTGTATCCTTGGGCCACCAGTCTAGCTTTGTTCCTGACCACAACACCTCTTTCATCTTTCTTGTTTCTGTAGACCCATTTTGTACCAATCACCTTTGCACTAGAAGGTAGATCTACCAGAACCCAAACCTTCTGCATCTTGAACTGTAGTAACTCCTCTTGCATTGCTTCAACCTAACTCTCATCTATAAGTGCATAAGTTATTTTGGTGGGTTCCTTCTGAGAAAGGAAGCATGCAAAAAGACAGTGTTGGTGGTCTTTGTGTTTGTTCCTCTATTGTTTCTAAATAAAGCCAAGAAGTGCATGAGCTTCAGACTGTTTCTGCACTTTGCTTCTGGTTTGCACAGCTGACTTAGGATCACCCTATATCTGACTTTGTGGATGAATGTTGTGAATCCTAAGTGTAGGAACAAGACTGACATCTATCTCTGTTGGGAGATTATTGAAGTCAGTGATCACTCCTCCTTCATCACAAGAAGCCTCTTCAAAAATTCCATCTGCAGGCTTATCAAAGATTTTTAGTTCTGGCATTACTGATTCATAAAAATCATTATCAGCATTGCCAGCCTTAACAAGTCCACTACCAACATTATTGGAGTTAATACTGGTAGCATGATTATCGTGCGGTGAATCAGCAACCAGATAATGGTTGCACTACCGATGCGAGTTAGTATTGGTAGCCTTGATAGTAAGTACTGGTCCTAGATGCTTCTAAGCAAGTGCATACAAATTCCTCTTGAATGCAAGAATAGCATCTGAATCACCATTTGGAGAAGCCTCTTTCTCTTGAACCTCTGCAGCAGTCTCTTGTTTCTTTGTAGGAACAGAAGACTTCTTTGTTCCAGAGCAGGGAGCCCTTGAATGTTGGACTACTGTAGACATAATCACCAGCTCCTCATTATCTTCACTTTCCTCAGGAGCTTGAGTATTAGTATCTGCACTGTTAGTTTCTTCAGAGGAACCTACATTTGGGTTAGCTTGATTGTCAAAAGACACAGGAATATAGTTCATAGAATCAGACAGATAATCCAAGTCAAACATCCATCTATATCCTACTCCCTTTATATTTGGCTTTTTCTCAAGAAAATTTACATGCAGGGTCAACTCTACTCTGTTAGTCACTAAGTTTTAAACCCTATAGGCCTTACTATTTAGTTAGTAACCTACTAAGAAACACTCATCAGATTTTCCATCAAATTTTCCAAGCATACTGAGGGTATCTAATATGGTAACATGGCACCCAAATGGTCTTATGTAGCTAATTATAAGTTTATGACCAAATAAAAACTCATAAAGAATTTTGCACTGAGGTTTGGTAACCCTCACCCTATTGAAAATATATGAAGCACAGCTAACTACTTCAGCCCAAAAAGTATTTGGTAAGATTGAGTCAGCTAAATAAGTCCTAGCTTCCTTAATAAGGGTCATGTTCATCCTTTCTGCAATTCCATTCTACTGTGGAGTCCTAGCACTACTGTATTCTTGTTTTATCCCATTGTCCCCATAGAAATCAAGCATACTTCTATTCTTAAATTCAGTGCCATTATCTTATCTAGTAATCTTAACCTTATGGTCAAGCTGGTTTTCTATCTGCCTAATAAAGGTTTGAAGGATGCCAGTAGTCTCATCCTTGGTAGATAAAAAGAAAACCTAACAAAACCTGGTACAATCATCAGTAATGACAAGATAATAGAATGCATGATTAATACTTTTTACTGAGGTTGGTCCAAAAAGGTCTATATGCAAGGTGTATAAAGGGGCTGTAATAGCTCTTTCTAATTTGGCCTTGCATGATGCTCTGTGTTGCTTTCCTTTATGACAAGCAACACAAGAATGGTCATTTTTTAAAACCTTGGAAGGTATACCTTTAACAAGGTTTCCCTTCACAAGTTTGTTCAGATTTTTAAAGTTTATACGACCCAACCTTCTATGCCACAATTTAGATTCATCAATAGTGGCTTTTGCAATTAAACAGGCAAAACTTTTAGCAGGTTCAGGTGTCTTCATATCAAAACTGTACATGTTGTATTGCTTAGGACTCTTAGGAGTATCTGATTTTCATCAGGTATCTTGAAGTCAGAAGTCAAGACGAAACATTCAGTCTTAGTAAAAAGAACCTTATGCTGCTTATCACAGATTTGTGATATGGAGAAAAGGTTAAAATGGCCTAGTTCTTTTACAGAAGACCAATATCAAACTCTAAATTACCAACCTTTATTCTACCTTTCCCTGTAATGTAGCCTTTGCTACCTCCAAAAGTAATAGAACCACCCTTGATATCTTCAAAGTCATCCGAGTAGTCCTTGTTACCAGTCATGTGCCCAGAATATCCACTGTCAAAGATGCCTCTATCTCCCATGTTCATGTAAGGATGTTCCTGCATAGAAAAGAGAAATTAGTTTCTCTTAGGGACCCAGGCATGTACAGGCTTGGGTCCGCCTTGTGGACCTATAGATTTCACATTATTAACAGTAACTGGTCCACTATTATACTTGGAGTGTGGTCTATGAATCCAGTTATAACCTGCTGAGGCCTTAACAGCAGATCCCCCATTACCCTTTGCTGCACTAGATTTAAACATTTTTGCTGCATTTTTGACAAAGGATCTTCTCACAGCTGAGTGTGATTTAGCAAAATTTCTTTTGTGGTTGAAAACATTCACCTGAGATGAGGTACTGGTGGGTACTGGTTGTTTATTTCTTTAGGTAGACCAGAACCAATATTTTGCCTAACAGTTTTAACTGGCACACCAGTACTCACTTTTGCTCTAACAGAATTAACATATGTGTTACCAGTATTAAAGGTACTGGTATAGAAACAAACTGATTAGCGTGGTTAATTATGTTCACATTATTCCACACTGGTCTAACTATTCCATTACCAGTGTTTACAACTATTTTCTTTTTAAGCTCAGCCTCTTTAGCCATTTTCTTCTCATAATAATCACAATCTTTTATTAAATGGCTTAGACTACCACAAACAAAGCAACTCTTCTTAGTGAAAGAGTAGCCTTCTCCTAGCTCTTGCTTCATCCTACCATTCCAGTCCCTCCTGTCTACTTTGGGTGTCTCATGATTATTAAACTGTTGCCTAGGAGTTTTTACATATTGGACAAAACTAAGTTCAGCAGTCTTTGGTTTTGACACAACATGTTTAAAAGTGACAGGTTCTGCTTGTTTTGATTTAGATTCAATAGGCTTATTGACTGAAACAAGTTTAAATATCTTTATAGGTTCTGATTTAAGCTCAAAATAACACTCAGAGACATTCCCAATGGATCCTTCGCTGTCATTAGATTGACAGGTAGAAATTTCAATGGAATAGTCTTCTGAAGCAAGTGTTTTAGGGTTTTTTCCATTTTCTGTAATCAAATAAAGACTCATCATGTTCTTTTTCTGGTTTAGGAGTATAATCACCCTTAAGGGGATGAGGAACGCCTTTGTAGTTGTTAGTTTTAGCAAATCTATGATATACAGGTTTTCCTTCATAATCTTTCTTTGAACTAACAAACAAAGTTTCTTTCATTTCTGCCTCATATCCTAAAACCTCTCTGTTGGGAAATTTGCTTTTGGGAGTTAATACTTATAGTAGTAAAGTTAGTACTGATAGCATTGTTTGATAAGTATTAACTAGTTAGTGCTGATAGTGGAAATATTAGTACTGATAGTATTAAGTTTGTATTGTTCTAAGTAAGGAATGTCGTGTATGGTTTGTAACAGTATATCTTCTATTCCAATAGAAGATATGATATACTTAGTGCATAGTTATCTTTGTAAGGGATCTCCTTAGTGTATAAAAGGAGATCCTAGCTAGGTTAAACACATCTCATATTCTAGCCGCCTTAAGAAGAGCTTCAAGGTTGTAAACCCTAGTACTAGGAGAGTACTCGTATTATTGCTTAATAATATTGAAATTATATTGTGTTTACTTTAATCTTCTAAGTGCATTCAAGTAGATTCCGCATACTTTTGTGCATCTACAACAAAGTTTCTCATTGTTGTTTTGGAACCATCCAAGGCAACTAACACGTTTGCAAGCTAAGTGTTCTAGATCTAAGGTTTAGGACTCCACAAGTAGTATAAGAGCTTGTGTCCTGAAGTTTTGTTTTTAGAAGACCCTGTGTGACAAATCTGAAGAAATGGATTTTGACAAATCCAATGTTGTTAACAGAGTTCTCAAGTTACAGCCAAATGAATATGAACTCTGGAGAATGCGCATAGAGCATTACTTCTTGGTACTTGATTTCAAGCTGTGGAACATTGTGCTCTATGGAAACTCTTACAAAACCACTGTCACTAAAGAAGTTAATGGTAAGACCGTTTTAAAGAAAAAGGTGATCCTATCACCAATGAAGAAATAGCTCTAAGAGGCAATGATATCAAGGTCAGAAGTCTTTTACTCATGGCAATACCTGATGATCATCAACTCACCTTCAACAAACACAAAGATGCTCAGAGTTTGGTCAAAGCCATTGAAACCAGATTTGGTGGAGATTATGTCACCAAGAAAACTCATAAGACTCTTTTGAAGCAAGAATTTGAAAATTTCACTACTGGTGCAACTGAGTCTATTGACTCAGTTTATAATAGGCTTCAAAAACTTGTAAGTCAACTTGCAATATTGGATGTGGAGCTCTCCAAGGAAGATGTCAACCTCAGGTTTGTTAGAAGTCTTCCATCACCAAAATGGGACACTCATATTATTGTATGGAAGAACAAGCCAGATTTTGAAACCATGAACTTGGACAATTTGTTCAATAGCTTTAAGGTGATTGAACAAGACATGAACAGAAAAGCAGCTGCATCTTCCAATTGTGGGTCACAAAACATAGCCTTTGTAGCTCACCCTGTCACTAGCAATGATATGTATAGTTTTGATGTTAGTACTCCTAGTACTAATGTTAATACTGATGGCTCTGTAACCACTGCAGCAGGCATCAATGAAGGTACAATTTATGCCTTCATAGCTAAACGAGTCAAGGATCCCGATCACTCATGATGATCTAAAACAAATCCATGAAGATGACATGGAAGAGATGGACATCAAATGGAACATAGCCCTGATTAGTATGAGGGCAAAAAGGTTCATGAAGAAAACTGGAAGGCAGATTAAGATCAATGATGGAGACACTGCTGGGTTTGATAAGGGAAAGGTTGAATGCTACAACTGTGGCAAGCTTGGGCATTTTGCCGGAGAATGCAGAAGTCCTAGGAGCAAAGGGAGACATAGTGATGCTGAAAACTCTTCTTCAAAAGCAATGGTGGCTGTTGATGGTGCTGGGTATGATTGGAGCTTCATGGCTGATGAAGAAGAAAGTCCAATCAACATGGCTTTGGTATCTGAGGTACCTAATTGTTCAGGTACATGTATTCCATTAAACAAATATTTAGAGCTAAAAACCATGTTTGATAATGTGTCTGAAGAACTTGCTAAAACCAGTTACAACTTAGCAAATCATAAAAGAGGCTTAGCAGTTCTAGAAAAACAAATTGTGCACTATAAAGAAAATGAGTCAAAGTTTACCGAAACAACTGTTGTGCTTAATAGGAAAATCTCTTTTAAAGACATCACCATAAATGTGTTAAAAGAAGAACTAGAGAAAGTCACTACAATTAAAGATAATATAGAGTTAAGTGTTGAGCAACTTAAAGACTCACAACATTATAACTCTAAGAGAGTTGATAGATACCTGGAAAAAGCTCTTATTGGCAAAGCCAAATCAGGTATGGGGTATAAAACAACACCACCACCATTCAGAGGTATCCCTTCACCTCCTGGTATAGACCTTGCCTACACTGGCTTAGCAGAGTTTCAGGAACCCACATTTGTCTGAGGCCCTACAATCAAAAGTACTTTTCCTGAAAAGACTGATAAAGTGTTTAAAAGTTTTAGTGACACCTCCTTACCTGAGGTGTCTGTATCTGAAAATAAAAAGGCTAGTGTAGAGTCTAGTGAACCAAAGCAAGTACAGGCCACTAAACCAGTAAGACCATTTGACAAACCTGTTAGAAAGCCAGTAAAATATGCTGAGATGTATAGAAACAGGTCATCTAGTCCTAGAGGAAACAAAAGAAACTAGAGTCAGTTAAAATCTGAGCAACTAGGAGATGAATTTGTCATGTATAATAAATCTTGCTTTGTGTGTGGTACCTTCTCTCATCTGCAAGCTCATAGCAGACACCCTATGAGACCTCAACCCATCATGACCCCTAGAGCAGTTCTTCTTAAAAATGGCATAAAATCTTTGAATAATGTAAGGCTAGTTAATACTGGTAGACCACTTCAAAATCATCATCTACTTCACCAAGGTCCTTTAAATCAGCACAAACCTTTAAGTCTTATGATGAACAAATCAAGTTTTACAAGAAAAAGGTTAATACTTATGAGCCACGACTTAATACTGATAGGCTAAAAGTTAATACTTTTAAGCCTAAAATGAAACCTGATTGCTCTAAAGTGAACGCTGCAAAGGGAAACAAGGGCAATGCTGTTAAGCCCTCAGCTTGTTGGGTGAGAAAGACTACTCAACCCAACAGTGCATCAGTTACTCTCAAGAAATATGATTACATTGATGCATGAGACAGATCCAAGTCAGTGATGACTTGGGTCCCCAAAAGGAACTAATTTCCTTTATTTTATGTGCAGGAACATTCCAACAATAATAATGATGATCTTGGCTATTCAGACAGTGGGTGTTCCAGGCACATGACTGAAAATCTATCCTATCTTTCAGACTTCACTGATTTGAATGGAGGATATGTTTCTTTTGGAGGAGGAATTGGTGGAAGAATTACTGGTAAAGGCACAATCAAGACTGGTAATTTGGACTTTGAAGATGTGTACTATGTGAAAGAACTCAAATACAACATGTTCAGTGTATCACAAATGTGTGACAAGAGGAATTTTGTTCTATTCACGAATCTTGACTGCTTGGTTTTATCTCATAACTTTAAGTTGCCTAGTGATGATCAGGTTCTACTTAAGTTTCCTAGGAAAAGCAATCATGCATGTGTCAATATGAAAAACATAGTGCCCAAAGACAATCTTACATGTTTAGTTGCTACAGCTTCTTTGGATGAATCTATGTTATGGCATTGAAGGCTAGGTCATGTGAACTTTAAGGTAATAAATCTTTTAGCTAAAAATAACCTTGTAAGAGGTTTACCTTCAAAAAGATTTGAAAATAAACAGACCTGTAGTGCTTGCCTCAAAGGGAAGCAGCATAGAGCCTCTTGTAAGCCCTAGGTTTTTAACTCTATCACCCAACCACTTCAGATGCTACACATGGACTTATTTGGCCCCACTAATGTTAGCAGCCTGAATTTTAAGAAGTATTGTTTGGTTGTGACTTGTGATTTTAGCAGATTTACTTGGGTTTTCTTCATAAATACTAAGGATGAGACCAGTGAAATCCTTAAGTCTTACATAGCTGCAGTAGAGAACCTAGCTGATAAGAAAGTTAAAATCATTAGGTGTGATAATGGGACAGAGTTTAAAAACCAGGTGATGAATGATTTCTGTCAACTTAAGGGTATTAAAAGAGAATACAGTGTAGCTAGAACTCCTTAGCAAAATGGGGTTGCTGAAAGGAGAAATAGAACATTGATTGAGGCTGCTAGGACTATGTTAGCAGATTCCAAGTTACCCACAATATTTTGGTTTGAGGCGATTAATCGCTTGTTATGTTCGAAACGGTACTGATTGTAAATCCTCATGGCAAGACTCCCTATGAGCTATTTTTAGGTAGAAAGCCCACCCTAGACTTTCTTAAACCTTTTAGGTGTCATGTCTCTATTCTCAATACCATTGACCACTTAGGTAAATTTGATGGAAAATATGATAGTGGATATCTGGTTGGCTACTCATTGAATAGTAAAGCCTTTGGGGTTTATAATTCTAGAACCAGAAGGATAAAGGAGAATCTGCACATAGAGTTTCTTAAGGACAAACCTAGTATAGAGGGGCAAGGACCAACATGGCTTTTGATATTGATATGCTAAGAATCTATAAACTATGTGCCTGTTTCGTGGATTCTAACATGATTGGGAGAAAAGCAAGGTCCGATCAGATTCGATGATGAGGATGACTGCATTCTATTGCCCATTTGGAACGACAACTCAGTGGAAGCACTCCTTCGGGGAGGCAAACAAAGCGATGATCACCTCCAAAGACCAATGATTCTAATGCTGAAGGAGATGCAACCAATACAGATAAAATAGTGATAGAACCTCAAGTGTTCAGTACAACTGTGGTTAATACTGATAAGCCACAAGTTAGTACTAATGAGCCAGATTTTAGAACTGCTAGTCCTCAAAATATTCCATCAGTTAATACAGAGGTTCCTGATCCCTATGGTGAAGCTGATGAGATTGATATGACCAATATAGCTTCATCTTATGCTGTTCCTGCTACACCACACAGAAGAATCAATCAAGATCATCCCTTGGAAAATATCATTGGAGATGTCAATGCTGAAAGAACTACAAGATCTAAATTTCAACATAGTGAGACATGATTCTTGAGTGCCATCTATGAAGAAAGAAATCATGGTGCCTCACAGACATGTCTCTTTTCCTGTTTTGTTTCCTAAGCAGAACCAAAGAAAGTCTACAAAGCTCTTGAAGATGAATCATGGGTAGAAGCAATGCAAGAAGAGCTTCTCCAGTTTCAAAATGTATGGGTTCTGGTAGATCTTCCTGATGGCAAGAGAGCCATTGGCACTAAATGAGTTTTCAAAAACAAGAAGGATGAAAGGGGTGTAGTAATAGAGAATAAGGCTAGACTGGTAGCTCAGGGGTATACACAGTAGGAAGGGATTGATTATGAAGAGGTCTTTGCTCCAGTGGCAAGGATTGAGGCTATCAGACTTTTCCTGGCCTATGCATCATATAAAGACTTCACAGTATACCAGATGGATGTGAAGAGTGCTTTCGTCTATGGGAAGATTGAGGAGGAGGTGTATGTCTGTCAACCTCTTGGGTTTGAAGATCCAACCTTTCCAGAAAAAGTGTACAAAGTTCATAAGGCACTCTATGGTCTGCGTCAGGCCCCAAGAGCTTGGTATGAAACTTTAGCCAAGTATCTTTTGGGCAATGGCTTCAGAAGAGGGAAGATTGATCAGAATCTATTCATCAAGAATGTGAAGACTGATATCCTGCTAGTACAGATGTATGTAGATGACATTATTTTTGGTTCAACCAAGCAAGATCTATGCAGAGAATTTGAGAAATTGATGCATGACAGGTTTCAGATGAGTTCTATGGGAGAACTCACTTTCTTTCTTGGGCTACAGGTCAAGCAGAAGACAGATGGAATATTTACTAGTTAGGATAAGTATGTCTTGGAGATTTTGGTGAAGTTTGGCTATGAAAATACAAAGATTGCAAGCACTCCTATGGAACACAATAAGCCACTACTTCCAGATGCTGATGGTGAAGAAGTAGACCAACATCTCTACAGGTCCATGATTGGATCATTGATGTATTTGACTGCCTCCAGACCAGACATTATGTTTGCAGTGTATGCATGTGCAAGATTCCAAGTCTCTCCAAAGCTTTCTCACTTGCATGCAGTTAAAAGAATCTTTAGATATCTGAAAGGCCATGTTCAACTAGGCCTTTGGTATCCTAAGGACTCTCCCTTTGATCTGGTAGCTTATTCTGACAGTGATTATGCTGGGGCAAGTCTTGATAGGAAATCAACCACTTGAGGATGTCAGTTTCTTGGTGATAGGTTGATTTCATGGCAGTGCAAGATGCAGAGCATTGTGGCAAACTCTACAACTGAGGCTGAGTATGTAGCTACTGCAAGTTGCTATCGTCTAGTTCTCTGGATTCAAAATCAGATGCTTCATTATGGGTATAATTTCATGGGCACTGTCATTTATATTGATAACAACAGTACTATATGCATTATCAAAAATCCATTTTTCATTCTAAAACTAAGCATATAGAGATAAGACATCATTTTATAAGAGACTATAATGAAAAGAAACTTATTCAGGTTAATAGGATTGATACTGAGTTTAATGTTGCAGATCTTTTAACCAAAGCTTTTGACTTGGGAAGGTTTCAGTACTTGGTCAAAAGTATTGGGATGCTTCATCCATAATATGTCTTATCTCTCTCTATTTTGTAAAGTTTTGTAAACTGGTGGTTAGTACTGATTGTTATCCAGTTAATACTGATTGTGTTAAGTTAATACGGATTGGCAAGAAAATGTCTTGGATTGTGTTTTCTTGGTTTTGGACTAACTATTTAGGCATAACACAAGCAGTATGGATATGGTTTGGTGACTCAATGTTACAACACATGTGGTTCTCTTTCTCATGCTTATTCTGAAGCCACCACATGATGGAACTTGTTGTAACTATGGACTGTGTGATGCCAAATCATTATGAGGCATCTTGTGATATTAATGAACATGAATTGATGGTTTCAGTTAGTCAGAATCATTCTGCACTAACCCACTCTTTGCCATTCTATCTGTTTACAGATAGCGAGACTAGCCCAAGGGAATCTGGCTTAGAGAACAACGAGCAAACGTGAATCCAACACTTGTGTTGGAGGCAAAACCTGCCACGAGCTGGAAACCCTCACTACAAGAAAAATGGCTTTTTAGGACCCCCATAAGCGTCATAAAATGGTACTATTTAATAGGACCAAGGATGAAAGCGTTTCATGTAAGGCGGTTGTAATAGGTCCAAAGCGTCCTAACCCTTATGAAACCAATTTTATGGTCGTATTATATGTCTATGAACAACACAAATAGCGTCCTAATAAAACCATATTAGGACACTTTTACAATGTTTTAACATGTGATTACCTACTTTTAATCTTTTGAGACACATAAAAACGTCCTTAAAAGTATTGTTAGGACGCTTATGATGTAACATCATAGCGATTTTAGCAACCAAGAAAAGGGTACTAATAACTCAAATAAGATTATGATACCAATTTTATGGTCGCATTTTAGGTCTATAAACAACACAAATAACGTCCTAATAAAACATATTAGGACACTTTTCCAATGTTCTAACATGTGGTAACCTACTTTTAATCTTTTGATACATATACAAGCGTCCTTTAATGTTAATTCTTAGGGGCGGTTATCATATACCACTATAGTTACTTTAACACCAAGAAAAGGGTCCTAATATCCCAAATACGATTATGAAACCAAATTTATGGTCGCATAATATGTCTATGAACAACCAAATAACGTCCTAATAACAACATATTAGGACACTTTTACAATGTTGTAAAACGTTGTTACCTAATTTTAATCTTTTGATACACATACAAGCGCACTTAAAAGATAATTGTTAGGACGCTTATCATATAACATTATAGCTATTTTAGCACCAAGAAAAGGGTTCTAATATCTCAAAGAATATTATGAAACCAATTTTTTGGTCTTATAAAATGTCTATTAACAACCTAAATAACGTCCTAATAACAACATATTAGGACACTTTTACAATGTTAAGTTAATTGTTAGGACGGTTAATAAGTTTAATAGGACAATTTCAAAGTCCGGACAAGTCATATGATAGGACGCTATTTTTACCATGCACACTCTATTATTACGATATGAATAAAACATCAACTAAATATTAAATGAATAAAACGAAATTGTATTTCAAATTAGCAATTGTCATAACAAAATCACTAAACATAAATAAGGTAGACAAAATCTAACATAAAGTCTGTTAACATTAAACAATACATTAACGCAACAAGAAGCTTAGTCCGTGGTCATCATGCATCATCTCTCTCAATCCTCACGGACCACCTACAAATAAACACCCATGTATAAGCATTAAGCTCCATGTTAGTAAAATTATTGGTATCACAAGATTAACAAAGACATACCGAGATAAAGGACAAGGACATGCTATGGTTGCACCAACACAGTCTTCAATTGTGGCAAATAACCCATAGGGTCTCACCAACACTTCATCTCTTTTTGTTGGTACTTGAACGTTTACCTCACACCATCCTCATCCAATCTCTGTACCACCAACTATATCATTTGGGTTCAAGCTCCTCACCTATCCTTTTGCTACAGTTTCGGTTGAGTTTAGAATGCTTTTAAGGACAACTTCATCCCCGACCTAGATTTTAGTTTTCAACAAACATTTATCAATTTATAGTCAAGACACATGTATTAGGTTAAACAGATGTAATACTGCAAGTATGGAGGCTGGGGTATACAAAGGAGGTCAAAAATTGATTAGTGTAATACTGCAGTGTGGAGGCGGTGTATACTAAATAAATTACAAATAAGCTACAATAAGCTAAATAAGCTGTAACTACATGAGTTGTAACTAGATTAAGCTAAAAACTACCAGATAAGCTAAAGGAATAAGCTATAGACCAGAATAATCACTTGATCAAATATCACAGGCCAAACAGGCCAAAACCAACAACCTTGCAGCCCTTGTGGGTCCCACTAGGGTTGACAGGAATCCAAAGTGAGACTTGATATGAAAAGGTGACTTATTGAGGTTTCTAAAAAGCTAGGACTAAAGGTTTAGGTCCCACAGATAAGCACTTGATGAGGGCTTGAACTTGGGTGGTCAACACTGATCACTTAGTGTATGGGTGGAATTGGACAAACAAAAGCTATCTCAGACCTATCTAATAAGCTCAAAAGTTTGAAATAAGCCCTGAACTTTATAGATAAGCTTATTGGCTTTCAAAAAAACCAATAAGCTCACTGTGTGGCCCACTAATGAAGAAGCTAAGGCACATGGAAAGTTGGGGTTTTGAGTGATGCCACAGTGCAGGGCAATGGTTAGCCCTGCATGCCACTTTGAACTATCACCTAAGCCAGAGAAAAAATCATAAAATAAGCTAACTGTGGGATTCAAAAGCTTAGATGGGGAATTTCAACATGTAAAAATATCAAGACTTGAATCTCAACACAAAATTCACAAAAATTCTCCCAAGATCCGAGTTTCGACTAACATACCATTTTTACTTTTTGATTTTGAACTTAAACTTTGACTTTAATGAAACTTGTTTGATCCGTATGCACTAATTATGATTATTTAAGCTATGATAACACTAATTTAAGATACATGAACAAGATTTAGACCAAGTGGGTGAGATTTGATCCTCACATGTCCCAACAATGGACTGTGAGAGTGAAGGTAATTTGATTTTGACTTTCTCTAGTTCAAACATTGTTTTTATAGTTTTACTAGTTCTAATATCACCTAGAGGTCATAGTGTGCAGATAAACAAGTGAAAAGGCAACTACCACAGTTGAAACAACACAGAACCAAACACCCCTTAATAACGGAGTTAACAAATTTAAAAGGCAAATGAGCAATCTAAATCATAATACTGATACATAAGCTTGTAGCCTAGGTTCATTAGCTATCAAAGATAAAATAAGCTATAACAACTAGAAAGGAACGATTTATAATAGAAACATACCCGTAAGCGTGGAGGTTCATTGGTTACAACAGGAGAATCTTGTGATGTAAGAGGTGGAACAATGGAACTATCCGTCGACCCATTCTTCTCTGATAACTGGGCTCGTAACTTTTCATTTTCACTAGTAAGTTCTCCACATCTAGACTTCAATTCGTTGTTTTCTCTATGACATGCTAAATGACTTGGTATTACACCCAAACATCAGAAGCACGAACACCTAGACCATACATGCCAGCATCACCATTTCGATCTTTACCCATAACTGTAGAAAAATATCATCGGTCCGGATTATCAATCGAACCCTCGGGCTGATTATCACTAAGTCGTTTCATATCATCCTGCATTTTATATAAACATGAACAACATATAGTAAAAGCATGTATTACAAAAAAAGCATATTGTGTTTAACTTATGCTATTAATACACTTTTGCAAACACAAAAGCATATTACTTACAATCGCTTTTAAAGCGGTGTCATCATTTTTGGTATTTCCATCTTTGGAGAAGCATGCACTAAAAAGATCCAATCGAGTTGGATCTCGTCCCAAATATGTTCATGAATAAAAAGAAAAGGAATATTAACAGTGGATATCCACAGGATACATTAACAATCCCACTTTCTCCATACACTTACCTTTAACTCTTCCCTTTTGCGAGCATAACTTTTTTACCGGTTCTTTGGATCATCTTCTTTTTTGCCCGATTCGCCTTGTTTTTTTCACTTAAACTCTGCAGGAAAGTAAAATATCATAATGGGAAATTAAGTAATGTTATTTAAAGTGGAAGAGTATTTCACACCTTAGTGTTTTCTTTATTCCAATACTTCACAAGCTTCTTCCATTGTTTTTTTTTTGCACTTGCTTTGGCCTAGATCTTATTTGTTGCTTAACTGACAAAGACGGATCATGGTAGTGTTCCTTAACTCTTTCCCTCCAGTTCTTCACCTTCCGCCCAAATGATTGCAATATCCATTTTTCTCAAGCTTCCGGAATATCAAATTTTGTCTAAAAATGTAATAGCTCACATTAGAAAACAAATACTTTATTCATTAACATACAAATTTAACATTTTGTACCTTTAAGAGTTCAAGCAAAGCTTTTTTTTGCGGCGTCAACTTTATTCCATGGTTTATAAATCGGACAATACTTTCCACTCCTTGAAAGTGTTCCCATGAAATGAGTTAGATGACTACTTTTGTCGTTAATAGGTTGTCCGTGTTCATTAACTAAAATAGGAATTCTATCCCCTTTTCTTGGGCCCAAACTTTTGCCATACGTGTTGGTCCTCTCTTTCTTTTGCTTACAATCCGAACTACAAAAGTGAACATGATTTACAATAGATACGTATACATTTAAAATACTAAATAATTCAAAATGGAGGCAATATCTTAGCGTTGTATTTTGTCTTGTTTTAATTTAACTTTATTATATATTCTTCTTATATGACACAATATATGATATATGATTTTTAAAATGATGCAATCAAGTAGACCATGTTAACCTGTTTCATTTCGAACTTGTGTAACTACATGGTTTTCTTCATTTTGAATGCTCACTTGAATCTCTTCTCCAAGTAGATCATCGCCGTCATTTGTTAAATCGTTCACATTCTCCAAATCATCCTCATTCTCCAAATCATCCATGTCTTTATCTACATCATCTTCTGAAGTAGATTGTTGTTAAATATCTTCATTCATAGGTATGTCTTCGATATCATCATTTTCAACATCATAAAGGTCTTCATTGTTATCTATATTAAAATTAAAAAACAAGTAAGCACCAAGAAAGCAGATTAGCGAATATACACTTAATAGTAATTTAATATCATATATATAATATTTGAAATTTATGTATAGTTACCATCAGATCTCAAGTCACGCTCCTCGTGGTCATGATCGTTGTCAATTGCAACTAAGTTTCTCTCGATTCAGTTAATCTCCTCTCCGTTGGAAATTTAGTTGATCATTTCTCGTTTGGACTTGGTCGGACTCACGTACCCTACTACGTATTGCCCTCCACGTATCAATCTGTTGTCCCTTTTGCGATTGAGATTCGAAGATGTTAGCCCACTGGAGACATTCGGAGCACTCATTCGTTTTTGTGCTAAATGTTTATATCTAGTCATGGACTGTGGAGCAATGTATTTTCGATTCTATTTCATGCAAGTAGAATTGTTAGAAAACAAACATAAAGAAAATATAGTAGCCAAATTTATTATTCGTACCTTTTTATTTGTTTGTGTAGCCGCTTCTTCGGGTTATCTTCCTCGCATTAAGATGGAAGTCTGAGCCAGACATATAATCTGCATCTTTCTCACCGGTATCCGTTGGTTTCTTTTACTTTTTCTTTGTTTTGTCACTCTCTACTAGACTTGTCAAAGACTTAGCAAGATTTTTCACTCCCAAAGCTTGTAATCTCTGTTGGTTTTCTTGAATCCTTGTCTTTCTGGACACTTCATAATCATTCGTATTTCTCGTGGTGATTTGGCGTTGCATCCTGTTATTTTCCATAACCGGTGCACAAAACAAATAAAATTATTATGAGATTGCAAAGAACAATAGTCATTTGAGAACAACAAAGCGAAATCAAATCACTATCTCTGTTACATGTTACGAATGAAATACATTATCTACAAACAAAAATAGACGCAAATCCTTCAGGTTACATGTCACGAATGAAATACATTAGCTAGAAGCTGATATCAAATCACTATCACTATCACTACCCAAATCCTTTGACCCAACTTTACACAGGTATACCAACATTCATTTAAATTAAACTGAGCAACTTAAATACAACTTGTACCACATCACAAATAAGCAACACTTATGATCACATATGAGACTCATCACAAGAGGTCAACCAAACACATACCCGAACCCACCATTTCCCACACTAACAATGTATAACAATAACAACGTATAACAATGATAATACCAATAATAATAACAATAACAATAACAATAATAATAATAATAATAATAATAATAATAATAATAATAATAATAATAATAATAATAATAATAATAATAATAATAATAATAATAATAATAATAATAATAATAATAATAATAATAATAACAACAATAATAATAACAACAAGAGAGGTTTGCATTACTTGTTGAGTCAGATCTTCATTCAAAAGTGAAAACCCAAGATCCTTGTTTTGCACATACAACCCTAATCCAAAATTGAGATTTTAACCGTCTGTGAAAAACGATTTCCATTAATAAAATCGAATCAAATACTTGATTTCTGAAAAGATATGCTTGATTTTCGCTGAGCCCCAAAAGTTATTTATGAATCAATTTTTCCCAAAAATTTTAAGCGGGTTTATGTGAGCGTGGTGTGTAAGTTTTCCACTAATTTTTAGATTATAATTAGATTTATAATTAAATTAACTAATAGTAGTGTATAGTATATGAAATGTATTATATTATTGTATATATATAATATATAAGTATTTTATTGTATGTGAAACTAAAATTGAAGTAGATTTGGCATTCGTTTTCCGACTTCCCGGGTCAAACAACAATATCAATGTGATGTAGTAATCAGTCTATGTTGTATCTTATCACCGAAATGGAGCGGCTCCAGATAGTTCATTTGTTTTACGCTGGCGTTATTTAAAATGTTGCTATTTTCTTACAGACGGGATTTATCCTTCGTGGTCTATGTTTGTTAAAGCGTATCCGCATCTAGTTGACCCGAAAGATAAAGTGAGATGTAGGACAGGAAACCACACTAGAGTCATATATGCCATTGGTGCATCAATGAGACGGACATGCATGGAACCCTATGAATAATGAAATGGCTCGGGTTTGAAACGGGAGTCGATATCATATCATAATCGAGTGTCATATCAAAAGGTTCATATCCAATGTTGCAAAATCGCGAATCAAGTAGTCGGGCGGTCGACCACCTTGTAGCTTGTAATCGGTCAGGGCGGGATGAATCGGTGATAGGGTATAATTTGATGTATAATTACCCGGTCGTTGCTCGGGTTATCAAATAAGGGCCCGTTTGGTTGGTGGGTGTTGCTTTGGATTGGGGATTGATTTGGTAAAAACGTAAAGTTTATGAAATAATAACTTTGAAAAAGCTAATATGAATAACTCTCAACGGATGCGTCGTTCATTTATATCGTCAAGAGTTTTTACGTAAGTCGACTTCCCATGACGTCACATTACGGGGATGCTTTGTAGCCTATATTCTACACATATTGAACGGAGGAATTGTCCTAGGCATTTGCGAGGCCAATATACGCTTAGGTGATCATAAAGTGCCGACTATTATGATTGAATGTATTGCTTCGCATGAAGTCGAGATAGGACAGAATCCAACACGAGCCCAGAAACATAACATATCATATCATATAACAGATAATCCACTAACTATAGATAACACATATAGGATGCATCCATACTCCCCTGCAGATAACATAGTGGCCAAACATATACTTGAGCTCATAACATGTAACATATAAGGGATGGTGTGGAATGCCACTCAAACACACTAGAGTCATAACAACTGGGTCATATCAAATGGTTCGAAAAAGCATATCAAAGGTTCATAATAAAAGTTTCATAGCAAAGATTCGTCATTAAGGTTCATAGTAAAAAGAATCATATGAAGATTCGTCATTAAGGTTCATCAAGGTCGACAACAGGGCAATATCACCGGTTCATAAGACCCAAGTGTACTATCGGGTTGTTCGATTAGTTTGGTTTCATTCAATTTGAAAATAATAATCATGAATATTTTAAAAATAATATTCAAATTATAACCATTTATAAAGATGGGCGTGATCTTTTAGAAATTCACGGGTTGAAAAGGTTAAACGGGTTTTGGGTTGACACATCAACCCTTTTTGATACAAAAGTTGCCACATTAAGAAAAAAGCTTAGCGGGTTGTCGAGTCGACCCAATTAATTTATTCACAACCCAACCTACCCTCGATTAATAACGGTTAGATGGGTCGACCCAAACCCGACCGAATATATTTATACTCAACACCGAAGTTACTAGGGTTCAGGCTGGTTGCATCAGCTGACCCTTGTGTGTTTTTGCCTTTTTAAATTTTGCTTATTAGCTTATTTTAGGTTTGCTTACTAGATTAGACTGCTTATTTGGGTTTCCCTTAGCTCCCCTTAGCTTATTTCATCCATATGTAGCTTATTAACATATTATTATAGCTTTTTCAGTTTTCAAAATTTCCTTCTTAGTTTTTTATTCATAACTGCTTTTAAATTCAGCTTATAACTTGCTTATTCTTAGTTTTCAAAAAAGTTTCTTTTATAAAAGTTTCTTATTTTTATTAGCTTATTAAGTTTGCAAAAAGAAAAATAAAAAAAAAAATTACAAAAAGCTGAGGCTGGGATTCGAACCCCAGACCTCAGCCCTTACCAAGCACACAGCACATAGATTGCCAATTCCACGCTGGCAATCCTCACCTTTTTGGCGCCAAAATGCAATTTAAGGGTTGAGATGATGATAGAGCAATTAAATGGCTGGGATTTGTTTAAAGAAGCACACAAGTTGATTTGGGACTGCTAAACCTCACAGAAGAAGCACAATTGAAGAGAAGCCAATTTGTTATCTTTCTAGTATAAATAGCAACTCTTATAAGCCTTCATGGCAAGTAGTTCTTAGTTAGTTTTCTAAATTTAACATTGTAATCTGTTTTTCTTAAAGTTAATATAAGTCTCAGTTTTTATTCCAAGCCCTGTAATTTTCTTTTCAGTTTTAATAAGAATACAAAATTTTTAGCAAAAATCTTGTTCAAGCTTATGTTTTCAAGCTTATGTAAAAATTACTTTTGCAATTTTATAATTTTTTTACCTTTTATAAGTTTTCACCTTTTAGCAAAATTTTGTATAAATTAGTTTATCTAGCTTTGAAGTAATAATTACTTTTGCAAGCTTATGTAAAAATTACTTTTGCAATTTTGACTTTTAATTTCTAATTTTTAGATATAAATTAGTTTATCTAGCTTTGAAGTAATAATTAGGCAATTAATTAAGAAATAGCTTAAAAATAAATTGTAAAAGCATTTCTAATTTTAAGATCCAAATCCACCTCATTCCACCATCCAAAATTGCCAACATGAATCACCACCATCATCAAGACCAGGTAATACCTCATAAATGAAACCCTAATCGTTTTTGCTAAATTTTTATGAAACAACATATGTGGCTTGATTCAGTGTCCAAAACAATCCCCGGCAGCGGCGCCAAAAATTGATTCCGTTAAAAATCAATAATAAGAAGTGTAGTATACGGGTAACTCAAACGTGTTAGGTTTGAGCACCGAGATCGTTCCGAACGAGGGTTGAATGGAATTTCCAACTCACGTCTCAATAATCGGGATTCGAATAAGAAAAGGGGCATAAGATGATATATTCTAAACTACGGGATAAGGAAAGTAAATGGAACATATAATCTACAGTAAATCCTAAAAACTAAGGCAACCTACGCAATTCTACACTAAAACGCAAAAACGGAAATTAAACGAAACGCGAATAAAAAGCAAATACGTCTATTCTAACTCCTAAAAATAACCTAAAACTACTTTTACTCTAAAAATGATATTAGAAAACTAAATATGAATTAAAATTATTTTTTAGGAATTTTCTTGATTTTATTTTAATTAAAAACTAATTTATAACTAATAAAAATTAACTAATTATCTAAAAATTAGGAAAGAGAGAGGGAAAAATATGGAATTACTTTCTAAAAATCTAAAATATCATAAAAGACTTTTAAAAACTATTTTTTTAATTTTCTGATTAATTTCCTATTTTCTATGAATTTAAATCTATTTTAATCTAATTAATATTGTGAAAAATACCAAATAAAAGAGGAAAAATAGGGAAAAATCTTTTTTATGCTTTTTATATTTATCTTAAACTGAGAAAATTGAAAAAACTATTTTTTGGAACTTTTTCTCAATTAATTGCAATTAAAGGTATTTAAAATGGATTAAAAACTATTTTAAATTAAGAAAAATAGTGAACAGTAACTAAAAATAATGAAAAATTCAGGGAAATCCTAAAATATTATTCTAAAGCTAATAAAAATATAAAAAGAAGGGCTTATGTGGAGAATAGAAGGGCTGCTATGTAATAGATGTTGAAATAAGCACTTTTTAATAAGCTAACAAGCTCTATAGTGAACCAACTGATTATATAAGCTAAAGTATGCTAAAACTACTCTAAGGCAACTGATGCAAACTAATTCTAACACCTAATGAGCATATAACCAAGGATGAGCTAACTGATTTTATGAGCTAATAAGCTAACCTGGCCCTATGATTAAGCACTTGCACTGGCTTATTAAATAAGCTAGAGTGAAAACAAAAGGCATGGTTCTCAATCCCACCTAGCAGAGATACTATATCTAAAAATGCAGCTAATAAGGACCAGTAATCAAGAAGATAATGATCAAAACAAAAAGCTTAAAAATGGACAGTGACTGCTGCACAGAACAGTAAGACAGATACCAATGTTGGAGCTTATTTAATAGCTAATTCACTGAGCTAATGCTAAAACCAGAAGTGTGGACATGAAGACCACCTAGCCAACTATACTTAAACCAAAAATGAGACCATGAAAAGATGAAATGAACACAATGCAGAAGCTGCAAGTTCAGCAAAAACCAGATTTTTTTAACAGTTTTGACTTTTTTAAAGCAATGACAAAGTTGACTTTAATAAGATTCAAGAGCAACTGTGGAACTGAAATGGATGAAAAGTGATGAAATAAGACTAAATCAAGCTAGTATATCTGATTCTAGACCTATGTGCTTAACAAGCTCTACTGATTTCCACACATTAGCATGCAAGAACAGATTTAAGGTAATATTGACTTGGAGCTCAAATGACAGTAGGACAAAGACAGATATGATAATAAAAGACTATAACAAGAATGATGCAACTGATCTAATCCATTGTTTAGTCCTCTGAAACAGTTAAAATCACTCAACCAAACACTCCTTTATGAATAAAAAATGCATTAAAACTACTAAACTTGATGAGATTCTTACCAAGACTGATTTAAAAACTTATATAAACATAAAACTCATCATTTCAATAAACTAAAACCAGTAATTAACATGAAATTGATTTACTTAAGATCTTTGACTTTTGTTTGACTTTTTTGTGAAATGGGATTTTGAGAGAAAACTGAAACAACTATAACTCACAGAAGCTTATACAGGCTTCTGTGAGTTTAAATGACTGGAAATAACAAGCTTCAACACAAGTTTATCAATCAAATGAGAATTAACAGAAATTCATGGAAGAGTTGAAAAGTAAATTTGCATTAATCAAGATGAAATTACATTTTAAAGTAACAATTACACTACTGAAAACAATTAAAATGACAGGAAATGTAAAGGTCAAAATCTCTCTAAAACCTAAGAGATTGGACAATTACAATGTGAGCAAAGGGTCGTTTATATAGCTGAGGAGAGGCCTTGCTTGGGATGCTCTGAGGAAGGATCTAGGAGGTCATTAGCAGCCACACATTCATCCCAGGTCATCAAATCCAATCATAGTGCTCCATTTGTTCTTATGATGTGTCTAGTCCAATGAGAGTGAGCCTTATGTCCACGTAGTCACCAATCCTGACAAGTCAGTGTATCTAGAAACTTTGAAAGATGCTAGTACCAAGTAGTGTGTTTGGGATAGGTGTTATGGGTGGTGTTTGGTTGAGACAGGGAAGGAGATAAACAGGGAAAGGGCGCGTTTGGTTTTTAATATAATAACTCAAAAGGTTTGACCGGTTCTTGTCTTTGACTTGGGTATCTTGTCGGGTAAAAAGGGTGGTTTCGGGTTGGTGGTATTATGTGGCCGGGTGATGAATTTTAGATAATGGATTGGGTTTTGGGCCTTTAGTTTTGTTAATGGACCTAAGGCTTATGTGTATTGGACTAGGATTTGTATATAGGACAAGTAAATGACCCAAGTGTAACTATAGGGACCAATAATGCCAAATCTGAATTTTGAGGGATCACACATGTAATTTCTGAAAGTGTCTTCAAGGGACTAAATTTGCCAATCCTCAAATAATCCAAGGGCCCATTTGCAATTTCTGAATCTTTAAGGACCATTCTTGCCAATTGTTGAAACTTGAGGGGCCATTTTTGCCATTTCATCAAACTTGGTTAAAACTTCACAAATCATCCTCAGAGATCATCATAAATGCTCAATTCTGACCCTCCGGTTCAGCTTAAGCTCTCTTGATCTCCGTGTTCCGGATTTATGTCTGATTTGGTTCCTTTTTGCGTGTTTTTACATATCCGTACCTGCACAAGCACAAACTCAAGAAAACCACAAATATTAGCAATAAACGGCTCTTTCTTGGTTATTTTGGGTCTATTTTGATAAAGAAAAGGTATGTGTTTTAGCACATACCATGGCTAATTGAATTAGGCTCCCTTTCTTTTTGTTGAAATTGTATGTGGTTTTCTGTGGTTAATTGAATTAGGTTTAAGATGGATACGAGTTGGATGTCTTTACCTAGATTTACCATTGAATATAAAAAAGGTCTTGACGACTTTCTTGATCATATATTCTATAATGAGGGTAAAAATGGACAGATTTCATGTCCATGTATTGATTGTGTGTCGATATGGGTAGATCGGACGAAGGCTACAACACATCTGTTATGTGTCGGGTTTATGAAAGGTTATACAATTCCACCTTCGGTTCCAAATCAAGTGATGCTCCAATGTTGGATCTTTGAAGATGACATGCAAGGGTTGGTGAATGATGCATTCCATCGGTTTGGTGATGACACACTAACCGATGACATGGGAACACAAACTGAAAGTATGAGTATGCCAAACCTAAAGGAAAAAAAATTTTATAAAGTGTTGGGAGAGGCAAAGAAACCACTATATCCTGGGTGTAAGTTATCAGTTCTTTCTTTTATCATTAGACTATTTCATGGTAAGTGTGTTGGGAAATGTAGTGATAATGGTTTCAACAAGATGCTAGATACAATGAGGGAAGCCTTCCCCGATGCTTCTATACCAAAGTCATTGTATGAACTAAGGAAGATAATTCGAGAGTTGGGACTTAGTTATGATAAAATTGATGCATGTCCTAATGATTGTATGTTGTACTGGAAAGAAAACATTAATAAAACAGAATGTGATATATGCCATATGTCAAGGTATAAAGCAAGTGAAGATGATTGTGCAGATGAGTCAACCACAACGATACACGAAGAAGATTGGAGCAAAGGTGTTGCGCCATTTTCCGCTCTTACCACGATTGCAAATGTTATTTATGTCATCTAAAAAGCCGCCTCCATGAGATGGCATGAAGAGAGTCGCACGATATATGGTTACTTGAGACATCCTGCAGATTCCCCGGCATGGAAAGCATTTGATTTTAAGTATGATAAGTTTGCCAAAGAATTTCGTAATGTCGTGCTTGGTTTAGCGAAAGTGATGGGTTTAACCCTTTTGGAACAATGAGTGTTTCTCATAGTACATGGCCTGTTGTTTTGACACCATATAATCTACCTCCTTGGATGTGCATGCAGAAACCTTATTTCTTTCTAACGTTACTTATACCGCCCATCGCTCACTCGGGAATAATATAGATGTCTATATGGAACCGTTAGTTGCCGAGCTAAAGGAGTTGTGGGATCGTAAAGGAGTAGACACTTATGATGCATCAACAAAAAGTAACTTTCGGATGCGTGCTTGTTTGTTATGGACGATCAGTGACTGATGAGTGTCTAAATACTCATCATTTTTATACCGTCTAGACTGCAAAATCATCTGAAAACACTCAGAAACACATCAAAATGATCAAAATATCACAAACAAGTGTTTTATGTGTTTTAAATGCAAAAATATCAAAATCAGATGAAAAATGATTCAAGTTTGCAAAATTGGCAGTTTTAGTCCCCCAAGTTTTAAAAGTTGTCAAATCTAGTCCCTGGAATTCAAAAATATGGAAATTTATCATTCAAGGTCCTTAAAATATTGTAAGTTGTTTAAAATGGTCCTTGAATGATTCTTTGGTCAATTGGCAAGAAAGGTCCCTAAACTTTGGAAAATTGCAAAAGTAGTCCTTGGATGTTTTAAAATAGAATTTTATGCAAAAGTTATCCTTGTACTATCAATGTTTGTCAAGTTTAGTCCTTGTGAGAAGATTGGAAAAGTATCATTTTCAGTCCTTGAGGTTTGGATGAATTACACTTTTGGCCCTTGTATTCTATTAAACCAAACGGATCCTATTTTAATATCTAAGCCCAAATCCAACACAAGCCCAACCCCCTGGCCCAAACCCTTGACCCGGCCCTTTGATATCACACCTCGGTCAACACAAGTCAAAACCAACCCTTACTCGCGCTCAAAAACCAGGGTCATCAGACCCCCCTCTCCACCCCTGTAAACCCAAAACCAGTCATGGTTTCCTCCTTGCTTTTCCCCCCTCCTTGCTTTTTCCCCCTCCTCTTCCACTAACACCCAAATACTCTTAATTATCTCAAACAAAACCCATTAATGGCTCAAACCTGCTCAAGAAATAATTGGCGCCAAAATGACACTTGGACGGTTTTGATGAGTTTCAAGCATCCAATGGCTCAGGAGTGGTGGGAAAGATTCAGAGGTCAAAAGGAAGTCACAAAAGTCTATAAAGGAAGGATGGGATGCATTGTATCATAGTATCTAGTGTAATTTTAAGTTTTCCTTAGTCGTTTTCTTTAATCCAAGTTTTATATTGTATGTTTTCAATTCCAAGTGTTTTGTTTAAGCTTATTAAGTGTATTTGAATCCTTTTACAAGTATCAATTTCAGTGTTCAAGTTATAAATTCAGTTTTATGCAATTTTATGCTCAAAAATCTCATGTTATTTGAATGATGTTTTTAGTTGTTATTATGGACTAAAATAGGTCACTTAAGCTCCTAGAAAGCTTAATCAAGCTTTTAGAAACTCTAAAAACCAGTTTAGAATCAAAAATAGAAAATCACTAAAAATACCAATTAAATAGTTCAAAAATCAAAAATCCATTGGAAATGGTGTACACAAAGCTGAGGGGTGAATTGTGGATGGCCTTGGGTTAGAAGCTTTGTGGAAAGCTATTAGGATTGGTATTGATCATTGGTTCTTGGTTTGCAGTTGGATACCCATTTGTAAGCTTTTTAACCATTTTGGCATTTCACTGTTGTACTTGTTCATTAGCTCTAATTTCTGTTTCTTATTGTTTACTAGTTATAATTAAGTGTTTTTGATCATTAAAATCAGTAGGTTGTTTTCTTAAATTTGTATTTTGCAAAAATCTCATTTTAGACAGTTAAATTAGCTTAAGCTTAAATTGTTAGTTGTATGTTGTTATTGTTGTTAGTTAATGCTTCATTAGTCTCATTTAATGATATCATAAGGTTTGTAATCAGTAGCTTGGTCTATATCTGTGATTTGCTTTGAAAACTCTCCAAGACAGTCATCAAAAGGGTGTTTGGATTTACCTGTTTAAACTGTATCAGGGCTTGTTTGTGTTGTTGTTTATGCTTGCTTTGTTTCACATAAGTGTTATATAACTGATCTCAGTCAAGAAAACAAGTGCTCATAAGCAATAAGTCAAAATACATTTGATCTCATCTTATGAGCTCACTGTTGAGTTTTTAGGATTCATAATCATGATTCTGTGTTAGGAAGTTGTTAATTTTGCTCAAGTTAGTCTTATTACACCTTTACATAACATAATCAGTGATTGAAATCAAATCAAAAGTCACTTTGGTCAAACTCTTAGTGCAAACCAAAAAGTCAAATTTTCATTTGGGTCGATTTTGAATAAAATAGATATTTTCTCTGTGTGCTTAATACTAAGTTTTAGCTTAAAAGCTCTTAGGGTATTAAAGTTTGGTTGCTAAAAAAAATACAAAATGCTAGTTCTCTGTTTCTCAGCTTTTAAGTGCTTATTTCACCGCTTCTATTGGGTAATTGTCTGAAAGAGTGCCACTGTGCACAGTGAATAAGTCCATTTTGAAAAGCTTGCACAGAGCTTAATTTTTAGTCTTATCCTGTGATACTTGTTTCTTTGGGTAGCCAACCAAGCTATCTTGAGGTTCCAACTCTTGTTTTTCAATTTGAAGCTTAATAGCTAGGGTTGCAAGTAGCTTTAAGTTTCTCCCATTTCTCGTCCTTATCATAAGTGCTTATTACCTTTTTTTAGAGCTTATCAGTGTGCTTATCTGTCTATTTTAGCTTCATTTTAGTTCTTATAGCTTGTTTGCATCTACTTTGAGCTTTTGTTTCAATTTGGTTAGCTTGTTTGAGCTTATTTCACCAAATAAGCTCATTAAGCCATCTGTTGAGCTCATAAGCCCCTCAAACAGCTTATTTGTGACTTGTAAAATTTTTGTCTTTGTTAAAGTTTCATAATATCAGTATTAAAGTAGTTTTCAAAAGAAAATCCAAAAAAGACCAATTAAAATCGCTGATAGTGTTTATTTAATATTTCTTAGCTTTTTGATTTTTCTTTTTAGCTTATTATTAAGCAAATTTTGTTTTTCTATTTTTCTTTGTTTTCTGTTATCATATAGTATTTTTAGAAAAAGTTTCATATTTTTCTCTATCTTTTTAGTATTTATTATAATTTTAAATAGTTCAAAATAGTAATTAATTAGTAATAAATAGTTAAAAAGTAAAAAAAAATATCTTTTCTATTTTAAAATTAGTTTTATCATATTTTAGATTTTTCCAAGTTAAAATTTTATTTTTCCAAGTTTATTTTATATTTTCTAGTATTTAAAGTGTATTTTAAATAGTTATTAATTAGTAATAATTAAATAAAAGGTGTGAAAAATATATTTTTAGTTTTAAAATTAGTTTTATAGTATTTTAGATTTTTTTGAATCATAATTTTATTTTTCTAGCCTTCTTTCATATTTTCTTCTATTTTAGAGTATTTATTAAATAGTTAAAATAGTTTTTAATTAATAATAATTAATTAAATAGTGTTAAAAATAATTTTCTTTTTCTAATAATTTTCTTTTATTTTTAGGATTCCAAAAATGTTATTTTCATATTTTTAGGTCTTTTATTTCTTAGATTTCACTTTTTATTTTGTACGTGTACGTAGTTTTTAAACTTACGTTTACGTTTCTTTAATCTGATTGTTGTGCTTTCCAATTCTGTTCCCAATTCCATTCCAAGCAATCAGTAGTGTAATTTCTAATCAAAACCTTTCTGATCACTATCATTAGTGATCATTCTATCGTCTGATCAAGTGTTTACACACCATTGAGTCTCCGTGGGACTAAACGACTGAATTCATTCTATTCTCCTGGACTTCATTGTATTTGTGTTTTAAGCGGTTTTAAGCTTCTTATGGTCGGCCATTCACAAGTGGCCGGTTTGTGTGAGGTAGCTTGACTGCTTTCAGAGGTCAAATTTTAGGCGCCACGCACTTGCCGGGAGCTTTAGCGTGTTTAGCCATTTTCGACCCATATTTGCACATAACCCATCATTTGTAAAAAGTTTTTGTAAAGTTATAAGAATATCAAAAAGTTCATTAACACTTTTCCTAAAGTGTTAAAACCCAAAAAAATATAAAACAACAAAACAATCGGAACGTTTTCTATTTTGTATTCTCTTTTAAGGTGATTCTTGAAGAGATACGATTTGGTTAAACGAGACGATACCAAAAATATTGTCCAAAAGTTTTGAACCCTTTGCACAAATCTTACCTACGTCTTTTCAGTGGTACTTAATATATACATAAAAATCAACCACCGAAATCAAGGCAAAGCACTACCTAATGGGGTGCGACCATAATAAGTTCCTAACATCGATTTAAAACTTGCCTTTGTGTCCTTGTGATCTGGTGTACCTTTTCAAAGAAGCCATTTCATTTGTGATTCTTGGTTAAGTTCACTTGTGTTTTGCCTCATTTGTTTTGAAAATTGATTTTACACTTAGTGCATGCGACTCGTTCTTCAGTTCTACAAGTCCACTTTCTCAACTTGGAAAGATTCCTCGTAGACGTAGGACGTTGAGATCCTTCGGCCGTTGATGAGGCGTCTACCACCACCACCACTTGTCGAAATGGCAGAAGACAAACCTATGAATGAGCTTCTCCAAGCACCCATCGAGGGTTACGGAGATGCCATTGTTGTCCCAACCATGGTCGACACTTTCGAGCTCAACACCGGGTTGCTCAATCTAGTAACCCAAAGCCAATTCTATGGTTTTGAGCGGGATGATCCTCATGCAAACATTCGATGGTTTAACAAGATTGCATCTACCATCAAGTACAAGAATGTCCCACATGAAGCTATCAAGCTTCTTCGGTTCCCATTTTCTCTAGAGGGACAAGCCCGGAATTGGCTTGAGAAACAACCCCTCGTTCTATTGAGACATGGGAAGATCTTGTCACCAAGTTCGTTAACGAGTTCTATCCTCCATCCCGAACCACAAGTCTTAAGAATGTGATAATGAAATTTTCTCAGAGATTTGATGAATCATTCGGGGAGGCATGGGATCGTTACAAAGAGTTGCTTCGCAAGTGTCCACATCACGGTTTTACCGAATTAATGCAAATGGATACTTTCTACAATGGTCTCAATCGCACCAATCAAGACTCTTTGAATGCCTCCGCGAGAGGTAATTTCCTGAGCAAGACCACAAAAGAGGCCTTGCAAATTATTGAGAACAAATCTCGTGTCCGTCCTTTCGAGCAAAGACATATCAGTCTCATGCCGGAGCTTCTTCTTCTTCATCTCCCGTGAGTACATCTAGCACCGATGCTAAGATTGAAAAACTCACAGACATTGTTCAGGCTTTGGTTCTTGCTAACCAAAAGAAAGTGACCTTCACTGAGACACCAACACATGGTGAAGTGAAGAAAGTTGAGAGTTGTGTCACTTGTGGTGGTCCTCATGCATACTACAATTGTACTGCCACTGATGGTAGTCCATTTGAGGCCAATGCTCTAGCCGATAGTTCACAGCAAGGAGGTAATCAATACCGTCCTCAAAATGAACCACACTACCGTGCTAACACTAATCGGGCACCACCCGGTTTTAACCAGAATCATAACATGCAAAACCGAATCGAACCAACCAAGAATGAACCAAGGTTATCAAAACCAAGGTAATTTCTATCCCGGACCCAATCAAGGTTTCCAACATCAAGGGAACCTCCATCAAAACAATTTCAATCGAGGGAATCAATTTCAGGGAAATGTGAATCCTAATCAAGGGAATTTTGGCTATAATCAAAACATACGGCCTCAATTTATCCCTCCAGCTCCTCCCGTCATTACTCCTCCAGACCATCATCGATGAGTTCTGAAGCAATTCATGAAATCCCAAGATGAAATGAATAGGTTGTTGGTCACCAAATTGCCGATCTCAAAAAGTCTTTAAATGATCGACCCTCGGGCTCAGGTACTTTTCCTAGCAACACGATCGCTAACCCGAGGGGCGATGCTAAGGCGATCACAACCCGAAGTGGTGTTTCATACACTGACCTCTTGTTCCTACTACCTCTTTTTCTTCTCTTCCAAAGGTAGTGGACAGTGAACCTCCGACACACAATGGACCTACGACTCCAATGCCCCTCCACCTGTGGCAATGAGTCAAGTTACCAAGGAAACAACGGACAAGGTGCATTATTCTAGCCCACAGTACGCACACTTCCTACCTTCGGTAGTCCAACCTCAAGTGGTCCGTAAACCCAAGTCAAATCAAGGAGTTGTTTTTAACCTCCTATAGCTCCATGTTGAGAATCGAAATCCAAATCTTCTATTCCTTACCCATCACGTTTGAATGAGCAAAAGCTCCGCGAGAAAGCCCATCAAATGGAAAATTTTTTCCAAATTTTCCAAGAATTACATTTTGATATAAGCTTTATGGATGCTATCATGCTGATGCCCAAGTTTGCATCAACTCTCAAGCACATGTTAAGCAATAAGGAAAATCTGTTTGAAATGGCAAAAACTCCTCTTAACGAGAACCGCCACCGGTTATTCTCAAGAAGCTTCCAGAAAAAGCTTGGAGATCTGAAATTTCTCCTACCTTGTGTATTCCAGTGAATGGTTGAATGCTTTGCCCTAGCAGATCTTGGTGCAAGTATAAACCCGATGCCTTATTGCATGTGGAAGAAACTTTCTCTTACAGAACTTACTCCTACATGCATGACTCTCGAGCTTGCAGATCGTTCCATATCCTGTCCTCTTGGCATTGCCGAGGACGTATTTGTGAAAGTAGGAAAGTTCCATTTCCCACCGACTTCGTGGTAGTTGATTTTGATGCCGATCATCGGGTTCCTCTCATTGTTGGTCGAGGATTCCCGAGAACGGGCCGTGCTCTCATTGATGTATTTGAGCAGAAATCACATTACGTTGGTAATGAAGTGTAACCTTTAACCTTGACCAAACTTCGAGGTACTCCGCAAATTATGATTCTGAATCGGTTAACCAAATAGATATCATTGATGTTGCTACTGAAGAGTACTCTCAAGAAGTTCTTGGTTATTCTTTTAATTCTGCGAGTGGGGATCCTACCACATCTTCTCAGCCTATCATAGCCAATTCTACTCCTTCTCTCACTCCGTTTGATGGAAGCGACTTCATCTTAGATGAGATTGAAGCATACTTGGCTAGTGATTCTGTTCCATGGGAAATTGATCACGCTTCAATTGATATTGAGGGGGACATACTTCTTATTGAGAAGTTGCTTAATGATGATCCATCATCAACCCCTCACCTTAGTGATTCAATTCCTGATGAGATTAATCTGGAGGGAGATATTCTTCTTGAGGAATTGTTGACTCATGAAACTTCTTATCCACTCCCTCCCGTTGAACTTCATAACAAGGAAGTCAAGTCAGTTGAGAAAACTGAAGAATTTCCTGAAGTCGAACTTAAGGACTTACCTCCTCATCTCGAATATGCATTTCTAGAAGGTGATGATAAATTACCCGTCATTATTGCTCGAGATTTGAGTAAAGATGAAAAAGCTGCTCTCATTAAAATCTTGAAGTCACACAAGCAAGCAATTGCTTGGAAACTCTCCAACATCAAGGGTATCAACCCCGAAGTTTTGTACTCATAAAATCTTGATGGAGGATGACTTTAAACCGCGATTCAACATCGAGAGAGTGAATCCAAAAATACATGATGTTATCAAACAAGAGGTTATCAAACTTCTTGATGCAGGATTGATTTACCCGATCTCGGATAGTCCTTGGGTTAGCCCAATTCATTGTGTTCGAAAAGGGTGGCATAACTGTGTAACAATGAAGATAACGAGTTAATTCCAACTCGATTGGTTACGGGATGGCGTGTGTGCATCGACTATCGTAAGTTAAATGACGCCACCCGTAAAGACCATTTTCCTCTACCCTTCATGGACCAAATGCTTGAGAGATTAGCGGGAAACGAATACTATTGTTTCCTTGATGGTTTCTCGGGTTACTTTCAGATCCCCATTGATCCAAATGATCAAGAGAAAACCACATTCACCTGCCCATACGGAACTTTTGCCTACAAACGTATGCCTTTTGGCTTATGTAATGCTCCCGCACGCTCCAAAGATGTATGATGGCCATTTTCCACGACATGATCGGGGAAACAATGGAGGTGTTTATGGATGACTTCTCGGTCATTGGGGATTCGTTTCAAACATGTCTCTCCCATTTAGATAAAATGCTCAAAAGGTGTGAAGACACCAATCTATGTCTAAACTGGGAGAAAAGCCACTTTATGGTCAAAGAAGGCATAGTCCTTGGCCATAAGATTTCAAAGAACGGGATTGAGGTTGATAGAGCAAAAGTTGATGTTATTGCTAAATTACCTCATCCTGCTACCGTCAAAGGTATTAGGAGTTTTTTAGGTCATGCCGTTTCTATCGAGATTCATACAAGATTTTTCTAAAATCGCCTGCCAATAACCCATCTTCTTGAAAGGGATGCTCCTTTTATCTTCTCCCCCGAGTGCATCATAGCTTTTGAAACATTGAAGAAAAAGCTTACTGAGGCACCCATTCTCGCTTGCTTCCGACCGACTTGCCTTTTGAGCTCATGTGCGATGCAAGTGATTTTGCTATCGGAGCGGTCTTAGGGCAAAGAAGGAACAAGCATTTTCAGCCTATCCACTACGCAAAAGTAAAACTATGACAGAAGCTCAAACTCATTACACCACCACAGAAAAAGAGCTATTAGCCGTGGTGTATGCATTTGAGAAGTTTCGCCATACTTAATCTTTACTAAATGCGTGGTGTATACGGATCACTCGGCTCTCAAATATCTCTTTGCAAAACAAGATGCAAAGCCGAGATTGCTTCGTTGATTCTCCTCCTCCGTGAATTTGATATCATTATACGTGATAAAAAGGAGCCGAGAATCTAGTCAGCACGATCATCTGTCTGCATTAGAAAACCCTCACCAAAATGTTTTCGAGAAAAAGGAAATAAATGAAACATTTCCTCTCGAGACACTCAATGCGTTTCTTTTCGTGGAAATTCTACCACCCCATGGTTTGTTTGACTTTGCAAATTACCATGGGGTAACTTCATTGTGAAAGGAATGTGGACCCAATGAAAAAAAATAAATTCTTTAAAGATGTTAAACATTATTTCGGGACGACCCTTTCTTATTCAAAATCGCGGATCAAGTCATCCTAGGTGTGTTTATGGACGAAGCTATTGACATTCTCACAACTTGCCATGCCGGACCCACCGGGGCCATCATAGTCCAAACTACACCGCCAAAAAGGTGTTTGATTCCAGGTTTTATTGGCCCACAATCTATAAGGATGCCCACGAATTTGTCAAAGCATGTGTACGCTGTCAACGTCATGGTAATATCTCTCAAAGGAATGAAATGCCACAAAATGCCATTCAAGTTTGTGAGATATTTGACATATGGGGTATTGATTTTATGGGGCCATTCCCTTCATCTCGTGGAAACAAGTACATACCGCGGGTGTTGACTATTTGTCAAAATGGGTTGAAGCAAAAGCTTTACCTACCAATGATGCCCGAAGTTGTTGTGAAGTTTTGAAATCTCTTTTGCCGGTTTGGAACTCGAGAGCGATAATCGGTGATCGTGGTACACATTTCGCAATGACCAATTTGAAAGAGTCATGCAAAGTATGGTGTTACCCACCGCCTCTCTATCGCATACCACCCCAAACAAGTGGGCGTGGAAGTTTCAAATCGTGGCATTAAAAGGATTCTTGAAAGGACAAGAGGCGAAAATCGTGCCTCTTGGTCGGATAAGCTAGATGACGACTCGGGCTTTTCATGACAACTTACAAAACACCCATCAGGTGTACTCCATACAAGCTAGTGTACGGAAAAGCATGTCATCTTCCGATTGAGCTAGAGCACAAGGCATACTGGGCCTTAAAGCATGCAAACTTCGATATACGTGACTGTGGTGATCATAGAAAACTTCAAATGAATGAATTAAATGAACTTCGTGATCAAGCTTACGAGAACTCTTTGATCTACAAGCAAAAGACAAAGAAGATTCATGACTCAAAAATCAAGAACCGCGTTTTCAACGCTGGTGATCGAGTCCTTCTTTTCAATTCAAGATTGAAGATTTTCTCGGGAAAGCTCAAGTCCCGTGGTCCGTCCATTTACTATCGCTAAGGTTTATCCTTATGGTACCGTTGAGTTATCTCAACCCGATGGTCCTAATTTTAAAGTGAATGGTCATCGAGTGAAGCATTACTTTGGAGAGGACATTCCTCTGTGGTTATCCCGATTTACAAACATTCCCCATGAACCAATAAATGCAGGGATCGAGTCAAGCTAGCGACTCGGTAATCAAAAACAGTAGCACACACCATATGGGTTTTCACCCATATTTCGTCTTCTTTCTTCGTTCTACCACCCTAGTGTGGGGAGTTGCCCCATGTTGTATAAAAATCTTTCCAAATAAAAGGCCGTAGTATTTCCCTTTACGTTCGCGTTTCGGCATAACCGATGGTACTTTGAATATTGAGGGCAATATTCATTTCTAAGTGTGGGGGGGAATTCTCACGAATTTCATATATTATCCACCCAATTCCCCCATTTTTGGCCAAAATTTTTTTTGGAGTAAGTGTTCTACACTTACTCATCTTGGTTATCAACCGCCATGTCCTGCGTAAGACAAAAGGATTGGCTAATCCAGGAGCAAACGGCTCTTGGTAAAGATTTCTCAAATCCGCTTATATGGCTTGCAATTTGCCCAAAATTGTATGGTTCTCAACTCACCATATCCTAAAAAGTGAAGAGTTGGCTAGCCCGCAAGGTTATGGCTTGTGGTAAAGGCAATGGAAAAACCATAATTGGTAATCAGCTCACCAAAGATAATATTGATAATTTATCTAAGAGTTGGCTAGTCCGTAAAGTGCGGCTTCGGTAAAGACAAAATCAAATTCGTTATATGGTTTATGATTTGCCAATAAATCATTTGGTTATCGTTGTACCAAGGTTCTTACTTGAATCAAAACAATTGGCTACTCCGGAAGTGATGGCTTTTGGTAAAGAGTTTTTAAAATCCATTAAAATCTAAATCATTGCTAGGGACTAGCAATATCTCAGTATGGGGGATTGATGAGTGTCTAAATACTCATCATTTTTATACCAATCTAGGCCGCAAAATCATCAAAACACTCGGAAACACATCAAAATGATCAAAATATCACAAACAAGTGTTTTATGTGTTTTAAATGCAAAAATATCAAAATCGGATGAAAAATGATTCAAGTTTGCAAAATTGGCGGTTTTAGTCCCCCAAGTTTTAAAAGTTGTCAAATCTAGTCCCTGGAATTCAAAAATATGGAATTTTATCATTCAAGGTCCTTAAAATATTCTAAGTTGTTTAAAATGGTCCTTGAATGATTCTTTGGTCAATTGGCAAGAAAGGTCCCTAAACTTTGGAAAATTGCAAAAGTAGTCCTTGGATGTTTTAAAATAGAATTTTATGCAAACGTTATCCTTGTACTATCAATGTTTGTCAAGTTTAGTCCTTGTGAGAAGATTGGAAAAGTATCATTTTCAGTCCCTTGAGGTTGGATGAATTACACTTTTGGCCCTTGTATTCTATTAAACCAAACGGATCCTATTTTAATATCTAAGCCCAAATCCAACACAAGCCCAACCCTCGCCCAAACCCTTGACCCGCCCTTTGATATCACACCTCGTCAACACAAGTCAAACACCAACCCTTACTTTCCCTCAAAACCAGGGGTCACCTAGACCCTCTCTCAGAAACCCAAAACCAGCCATGGTTTCCTCCTTGCTTTTTCCCCCTCCTTGCTTTTCCCCCTCCTCTTCCACTAACACCCAAATACTCTTAATTATCTCAAACAAAACCCATTAATGGCTCAAACCTGCACAAGAAATAATTGGCCAAAATGACACTTGGGCGGGTTTTGATGAGTTTCAAGCATCCAATGGCTCGAGTGGTGGGAAAGATTCAGAGGTCAGAGAGAAGTCACAAAAGTCTATAAAGGAAGGATGGGATGCATTGTATCATAGTATCTAGTGTAATTTTAAGTTTTCCTTAGTCGTTTTCTTTAATCCAAGTTTTATATTGTATGTTTTCAATTCCAAGTGTTTTGTTTAAGCTTATTAAGTGTATTTGAATCCTTTTACAAGTATCAATTTCAGTGTTCAAGTTATAAATTCAGTTTTATGCAATTTTATGCTCAAAAATCTCATGTTATTTGAATGATGTTTTTAGTTGTTATTATGGACTAAAATAGGTCACTTAAGCTCCTAGAAAGCTTAATCAAGCTTTTAGAAACTCTAAAACCAGCTTTAGAATCAAAAATAGAAAATCACTAAAAATACCAATTAAATAGTTCAAAAATCAAAAATCCATTGGAAATGGTGTACACAAATGAGCAGGTGTGAATTGTGGATGGCCTTGGGTTAGAAGCTTTGTGGAAAGCTATTAGGATTGGTATTGATCATTGGTTCTTGGTTTGCAGTTGGATACCCATTTGTAAGCTTTTTAACCATTTTGGCATTTCAACATTGTACTTGTTCATTAGCTCTAATTTGTTTTCTTATTGTTTACTAGTTATAATTAAGTGTTTTGATCATTAAAATCGATGAGGTTGTTTTCTTAAATTTGTATTTTGCAAAAATCTCATTTTAGACAGTTAAATTAGCTTAAGCTTAAATTGTTAGTTGTATGTTGTTATTGTTGTTAGTTAATGCTTCATTAGTCTCATTTAATGATATCATAAGGTTTGTAATGTAAGCTTGGTCTATCAGTGATTTGCTTTGAAAACTCTCCAAGACAGTCATAAAGGGTGTTTGGATTTACACATTAAAGCTGTATGGGGCTTGTTTGTGTTGTTGTTTATGCTTGCTTTGTTTCACATAAGTGTTATATAACGATCTCGATTCAAGAAAACAAGTCCTCATAAGCAAAAGTCAAAAATACATTTGATCTCATCTTATGAGCTCATGTTGAGTTTTAGGATTCATAATCATGATTCTGTGTTAGGAAGTTGTTAATTTTGCTCAAGTTAGTCTTATTACACCTTTACATAACATAATCAGTGATTGAAATCAAATCAAAAGTCACTTTGGTCAAACTCTTAGTGCAAACCAAAAAGTCAAATTTTCATTTGGGTCGATTTTGAATAAAATAGATATTTTCTCTGTGTGCTTAATACTAATTTTTAGCTTAAAAGCTCTTAGGGTATTAAAATTTGGTTGCTAAACAAAAATACAAAAATGCTAGTTCTCTGTTTCTCGACTTTTAAGTGCTTATTTCCTTCTATTATTGGGTAATGCAGAAAGAGTGCCTCGTGCAGTGAATAAGCCCATTTTGAAAACTGCGAGCTTAATTTTTAGTCTTATCCTGTGATACTTGTTTCTTTGGGTAGCCAACCAAGCTATCTTGAGGTTCCAACTCTTGTTTTTCAATTTGAAGCTTAATAGCTAGGGTACAAGTAGCTTTAAGTTTGTCCATTTTGTCCTTATCATAAGTGCTTATTACCTTTCAATTATAGTGCTTATCTGTCTATTTTAGCTTCATTTTAGTTCTTATAGCTTGTTTGCATCTACTTTGAGCTTTTGTTTCAATTGGTTAGCTTGTTTGAGCTTATTTCACCAAATAAGCTCATTAAGTCTTGAGCTCATAAGCCCCTCAAACAGCTTATTTGTGACTTGTAAAATTTTTGTCTTTGTTAAAGTTTCATAATATCAGTATTAAAGTAGTTTTCAAAAGAAAATCAGAAAAAGACCAATTAAAAATCAGTGATAGTGTTTATTTAATATTTCTTAGCTTTTTTATTTTTCTTTTTAGCTTATTATTAAGCAAATTTTGTTTTTCTATTTTTCTTTGTTTTCTGTTATCATATAGTATTTTTAGAAAAAGTTTCATATTTTTCTCTATCTTTTTAATATTTATTATAATTTTAAATAGTTCAAAATAGTAATTAATTAGTAATAAATAGTTAAAAAGTAAAAAAAATATCTTTTCTGTTTTAAAATTAGTTTTATCATATTTTAGATTTTTCCAAGTTAAAATTTTATTTTTCCAAGTTTATTTTATATTTTCTATTATTTAAAGTGTATTTTAAATAGTTATTAATTAGTAATAATTAAATAAAAGGTGTGAAAAATATATTTTTAGTTTTAAAATTAGTTTTATAGTATTTTAGATTTTGAATCATAATTTTATTTTTCTAGCCTTCTTTCATATTTTCTTCTATTTTAGAGTATTTATTAAATAGTTAAAATAGTTTTTAATTAATAATAATTAATTAAATAGTGTTAAAATAATTTTCTTTTACTAATAATTTTCTTTTATTTTTAGGATTCCAAAAATGTTATTTTCATATTTTTAGGTCTTTTATTTCTTAGATTTCACTTTTTATTTTGTATGCGTGTACGTAGTTTTAAACTTACGTTTACGTTTCTATCGATTTGTTGTGCTTTCCAATTACGTTCCCAATTCCATTCCAAGCAATGAGTGTAATTTCTAATCAAAACCTTCGATCACTATCATTAGTGATCATTCTATCGTCGATCAAGTGTTTACACACCATTGAGTCTCAGTGGGACTAAGCGACGAATTCATTCTATTCTCCAGGACTTCATTGTATTTGTGTTTTAAGCGGTTTTAAGCTTCTTATGGTCGGTCATTCACAAGTGGCCGGTTTGTGTGAGGTAGCTTTTTTCGGCCTGGTCGGTGACTTTCTGCTTATGCAAATTTATCGGATGGAGCACCAAAGGTAAACTTGCATGTCCTAAGCCCATAAACATACAAAATCAACACGCTTGAGTCATGGCAAAAAACAATGTTTTATGGGACATCATCGTATTTGATCATGCTTTTAGAAGAGATACAAACTCTTTTGATGGCAGGAAGAACTAGACAGTGGCTTAAGAGGACAAGAAGTACTTGATGAGTTAGATGGTTTTGAAGTTAAATTTGGAAAACTTGAAAAGAGCAACCCAAATTTACCTTTTAATTGGAAAAAGAAAAGTATTTTTTTGAGTTACCGTCTTGGAAAGATAACTTTCTACGTAATCTAGATGTAATGCATATTGAGAAGAATGTTTGTGATGTCCTGTGGGCAGCTAATGAATCTATATGGGAAGACCAAGGATCATATAAAATCACGCCTAGATTTACAAGAAATGGGCATTAGACCTGAACTTCATCCTATAGTTCAAGATAACAACAAAGTTTATTTGCCTTGTTTCTCAATGGATAAAAAGAAAGATATTTTTTCGTGGTGCTTAAGAAGGTGAAAGTTCCAGATGGTTATCGCTAATATATCAAGAGCGTAGAGTTAAAACCTCAAAACTATTTGGACTTAAAGTCATGATTGCCATATTTTGATGCGGCGATTGTTCCCATTGCCTTGAAATGTGTTTGCCTAAGCGATGCTATCTGTGATGAAGAAACTATGTCGTTACTATAAACACAATTATGAGGTTCTTAATCCAAATGATTGGTTCAAATGGAAACCGAGATTGGAAAAATACTTTGTGATTTAGAAAGGATTTTTCCGCCATCATTCTTTGATGTCATGGTTCATCTTGCTTGGGCCGATTAGGAGGGACGGTTCATTACGTTGGATGTATCCAATCAAGAGGTGCACATTACTATTATAGTAAATACCTTTATTAACAAATATTATTGAATCTAAAATTATTGGTTTTGATATCTCAGGTATTTAGCTACATTAAAATCTTACGTGCTGAAGCAGGAATAACGGAGGGTTCCATTGAAAGGATATCTAGTTGAAGAGTGTGTGCGCTTTTGTTCATTGTACTTATCGGTGATGTTGAGACCGTACATAATAAGACAAGTCGAAATAATGATGGCGATGGTTATGAGGATGTTTTACCTATCTTTTCTATGGCGGGTCGACCGATTGGTGCTACAAAGGTAGAAATGATGGAACTTGACATTTTGGCTAAAGCACATTCATATGTGTTGTTCAATTGTAGTGAAGTTGATGAATTTGAACGTAAGTAATTATATTAGTTGTGAGTTTCATAAATTATATTATACGATTAATAGTTGTCGTTGTTATCATCATTATCATCGCATTAACTACTTACGGTGAACATGGCGTTGGTTCATCATTAAAATCGGAGAAAACGTAAGCGTGACATTCAACGTTTACATAGTGAGACTTTTGAGTCGTGGTTTCAAGATCATGTAAGGCATATACACAGGTTTATTACTTTTTGAAAAATAATTATAATGACATAGCATTTTCGACCTACTAATAACAAAACAATTAACACATCTTGCCTTATTTGGTTGTGAGGAGCTACATGCTAGAGGGGATCACGAGAATCACGAGAAAGTAAGGTGCTTGGCAAGTGGTCCATCCGAGTATGTGAAAAATATAAGGATATTTATCATAAATGGTTTCCGATTCACACAAAGATGTAGAACATAATAGGAAAACGAGAATAGTGGGGTTAATCTTGAGGCCATGACAAAGCAGATTTTCGAGAGTGCTACGATAACAATCCTATCGCGGGAGATGTAACTTACTACGAGGTTTTGAATGATATAATTGAGTTGGAGTATGGTATTGACAAGAAAGTAGTTTTGTTTGATTGTGATTGGATTTCGAATGGTTCAAGGAAAAAAGAAGATGACAACGGGTTTACTCTATTGAATTTTGAAGGATTGAAGGCTCATACTTGAGCCTTTTATACTAACTTCTCAAGCACATCAAGTATTACGTTGCGAATAGTGTTGACAAAGGATGGCAAGTTGTGATCAAGGCAGGCATGAACATGTTTATGACATGGATGAACAAACAAGTCTTGATGGCGGAAACACATTTGCGGGTGACTCATTTATGTGTCCTCAACATGAAGAAACAATGGATATTGAATTGGTTAGAGGTGGTTTCGATGGAACCGTTGTGGACAACAATGACTTAGTTATTGCCGATGAAGAAGATCCAGTTGAAGAAGCTTAATGATTTCAATTAGCTAAATAATAATAGTCCCTGGTTTTATGTAAAATTAGTTGTTAAGAATCAATGACAATCCTCATTACTGTTAGTATAACTCTTTCTTATACATTTGTTATTTAAATTTAGGTAATTTTAAATTTTTAGCTTCTTGTTATTTATATTTTCACTTTGAGATCTCAAACAACCACTAAGGGGTGTTTGGCTCAAATGGGTCAAGGGTCAATATGGCTTATCATGTTTGGCTCAAATGCCCATATTAAGAGCTTAATTTACGCTTATTCCTTTGTTGTTTCTCTTGTTTTTTTGTTTCCTTTAGTAGCTTGTACTTGACTAGAGAATGGAGAGCTTAATTGGGATTCTAGATCTTATCTTGTTGCTTTAATTTGGTCGCTAATCACCCCATTAGGGGGTGAGATGCCCTGCCTCAGTCATTTTGTTTTATCAAGCCTAGTTTATTTTGTGAGTGCAATTGGCTTGGTATAGTACAGCAATAATGCACCAAATTAACCATTATCATTGATAGATAATGTTGAATACACAGACAGCAGCGGATCTTGAGCACTCGTTGATGGACGTTAGTGTTGCCTATTTAATCACAAGCAAACTAATAGAAAATCTCTACAACCCGTATTCTATAGCGGAATGTAAATACAAATTTGTTATAACTAAGAACACTTAGATCCTCTATGGATCTTTTATTAACGAAACTCTATGTTTGAATTTGTCTTTTTTTTATTACAAACTATTAAGTTCCTTTTATAGACAAGGAACCCTAAACTATTACTACTCAATCGAAAACTACAAGCATGCATTTAATGACTAAACACTAAACAATATTGTAACATTCATGCCCTAACATGATAGCATTTAAATACATGCTATACAAGCGGTAAAACAGCAGCGCTTTTAATCTTGCTCTTCTCAGCTTACTTCTTAATGCGAAGCCACCGCCATTCCATAATTCCTCCTCCTAAAATTTGACTTGAAGTTCCAGTAACAAAATCTTAGAGACTACAAGCATTGTTCTCCGCCAGAGGCCAATAAGCTCATCTCTATGGTCTTTGCGGCAACAATTGACATAGTGTACATCAAAACTCATTAGTTGCATACTATTCTCATCACATCAGGTGTGTTAACTCCCGAGAGAGGTGGATCTTTGAAAATAATGGATTTGATGTCTCTTTACCAATAGCCATTACTCTTTGAGTAGTAAATGTTTAAGTTGAAAACTATGGTGTAACCATCGATTTATTGGCAAACCGAAAACCATATAAAGCGGGTTTGATGTGTCTTTACCATAGCCGTTTGCTCCGGGACTAGTCAATTCTTAGAATTGGTGAATTGATAACCAAATATGGATTCATTTGCCTTTACCACAAGCCATATACTTGTGGGCTAGCCAATTCTTGGATTCCAAAGGAATATATATGGTGAATTGATGACCATACAACACTTTCGGCAATAAAGCATGGGTGGTTCTGCGTAACCTATGATTTTGAGCAAATCATTCTATTATCAACAGATTTGATGTGTTTACTTTGTACCCTTTGACTAGCCAACTCTTGATATACACAAGGTATATACGGTGAGTTAAAACCATCAACTATGAACAACAAACCTGCAAAAGAAAGTTAGTTATTTTTTTTAACTAAGAAAGAAACTACCAAGTGTATATAATACAAATAGTACCAAAAGGAATATAAGGCAGAAGACCATGAGAGATACCATTATAGCGATGAAGAAGCGGCTTGATCTTGAAGGAGGTGAGTCTTGATCAATCTAACGGGTTGTTCGGCTGGTGGTCTTTCATTTCTTGGATGCAGAGGAATTTCCAATTTAGAAAGGATCCTCTCCAGTCTTTTGGACAATGGGTAAGTTCTTTGGCAAACATCTGAGGCGTGATTCCACCCTTCGTCTCAACTACATGCACACAAAGGCGGAGGATAGAATCTCGTGGACTCAACCCGCCATAAATGTGAGTTACGCCAAATGGAATGTCCTTTATTATTGGGAGATTGAGAGCTAGCAGGTGATTGGTGTAAAAGTCAATTTTATTACACAAGTCAACCACTTGTGAATGGTCACAAATAAAAATTCAAGCGACCTAAAACCAATGCAATTAAATCAGGAGGAGTATAGTGTATCCCCGGGGTTAGTCCCAACGAGGTGTGTAAGCTGTAATAGACGAATCACGTGATCGGGTGATATTGAATGGGAAAAGGTTTGTGAATTTGGAATAATTATACCTAAAGAAAAGTTTGTAAATTACAGGGGCTTAAATGCAAATTAAAGAAAATTAAAATGATAAATTATATTAAATAGCGCTATCACTATTTTAAAATTGATTAACGTTTAAAACCTAAAGCGTATGTTTAAATTAAAACTAAATAAAAGCATTATGAAATAAAAGCGTGAAAATAAAGAAGAAAAATACCTACGGATATGAAAAATACATTTTTACAATCCTAATTATACTAGAAAATTATTGGAAAAAGAAAATTATTTTTAAAACTATTTATCTAATTATTATTAATTAAAAACTATTTTTTTAACTATTTAAAAATACATTAAAATACAAGAAAATAGGAAATAAAGCTAGAAAAGTGAAATTATGACTTAGAAAAATCTAAAATATTATAAAACTTATTTTAAAACTGAAGATATATTTTTTTATGTTTTGTATGTATTTATTATAAATTTAAAACTATTTAGAACTAATTAAAATGCTAGAAAATACTATTTAAGTTAAGAAAATTCTGGAAAAATTATTTTTATGCTTTTTATATTTATCTTAATCTATGAAAATTGAAAACTTATTTTTAAGATTTTCGATTTATTTGTATTAAAAGCTATTTAAAAAGTCTAAAAGCGAAATTAAAATAAGAAAATACTAAGCGATGATGAAAAATTATGAAAAATTCAGGAAAATACTAAAATATAATTCTAAATCAATGAAAATATAGGGCTAATGTACAAGATTATGAAGCATGAGTGTAATTGACTTGCAAATAAGCTAATATCTTAAGCTAAAAAATACAATAAGCTACCAAACTTCACCAAATGATTCTTGTCGTTTTATGCTAAAACTACCTTAAAGAAGCTAGTTACTACCAGTCCTAACCTCTATTAATGCAACAATCAAATATGAGCTTATTATATGAACTAAACCAAAAGCATTCTCAAGGGGATGTTTAAGCTCTTTGCACAAGCTAGAGAGAACCAAAGTAGAAAGCGGATATGGAGATCTTTAGTTCACCAACGCACTTACTTAGACCAAGTTTCAGCTCCTCACAAGCTCTTATGAGCATGTGAAGAGATTGGCAAGATGGCTGGAAAACATGATGTGTGACACAGGAAATGGACAAATCTAAAGCCATAAGCGAACTTATCAAATAAGTTTGCAAAATGAAAAATAAGCATAAGACTAAAGAGGCAATTTGGGTGAGCTTCTCAAAAAGCTAAGGTGCACAAGCTAAATAATTAGCTCTCAGGAGATTGAGAATAAGCTTGTAAAAGCTGATGCACATGGCATTTTTGAAAAGGGGTTCAAAAAGAAGCTAAGTAATAAGCACTTTATAAGGCTGATTAGAAGTGAACTAATATTTTTAATAAAGATAAGCAGCTAAACTTTAATATCCAAAAAACACAAAGTATGAAACTTAATATTGAATCCTATATAAAATTATCCATTTTATTCAGCTGTCTAAGTAGGATTTTGACTTTTTAAAGAAATGAACTAAGTTGACTTTGATGAGATTCTAATGATCCTAGATGATCTCACTTGGTGTATTAGGCTAATATGAGACTGATTTAGGCTAGATAAACAATTTTTAAACTAGTATGTATGATTATGCAATCTAAATTTCCAACAGGTTAGCAAGTAAAAGCAGATTAATAATGATTTTTACTTTTTATGAAACAAGGCTGAATTTATTGCTTGGTAGGCTATATTATCCTAATGTAACATGTATCAACCAAGAACAAAGGCTAGAATTCTGTCTAGCACAATTAAACAACTAAATCCAAACACCCTTTATTAGAACTGTTGTGAAGCCTTAAGCACTAAAACAAGTTTTTAAACTAAGTTATCTATTTATTATCTTTAATTAACTATGATAAGACATGATTAAACGGAATTAACAATACTTAAACACATATACTAAGAAATACAAATTTTAAAGAAATGGCTTACAAATTGCTTTCCATCCAAAACCATGGGCTGAGAAGCGATAACCACTCCTATAGGCTTACCACTAAGCCTCTAAAGCCAGATTCATAATACATCTTGCTTAGGTCTCGGCATCTTCTCCATGGATTTTTATTTTCCAACTATTTTAAGTAAATTTTTGGTATATTTGGTTTTTAACTCTAAACGGATTTGGAGTTTCTAAAAGCTTATAATAGCTTTATAAGGAGATTATATGAGCTTTCAAGTCCTTAGCAACAACTACAATCACATACAAATAGACTTGAGATTTTAAGCTTGAAAATCACACAAACTGAGTTCATATAGATAGCTGAAATTGAGAAAAATAAGTTTGAAATACACCGGAATATGATTACAAAGTATTGAAAAGCTTGAACATACACTTTGAAAACTTAGAATATTTAAAACGAGATAAGTAAAATTAAATTACACTACTACTTGTCTTCCTCTGCTTCATTCTTCCTTTATATTTATCTCTTTGAGTTCTTTGTCGACCTCGAGTGTTTCCCTCATTCCGGCCGGATCTTCCGGGTCATCAAATTAAGCCATTTGTCAATTTTGGCGCCAAAATAGTCTTGGCAGGGTTTTTCTCATTAAAGCTTTTGGATGGATGTAGAAGTGTTAAGAGTTGGTAAACAGTGTTAAGGTGAGGTGTAAAGGTGAAAAGGTGGAAAAACCACCAGTTTTTGGTTTGCGATGGTGGGAGAGGAAGATGGCGATGGCTTTGTTTGGGGGGGGTTTGACTTTATTTACCGATTTTAATTGGGGTGTTGGACTTGGGTTTTGGTTGGCTTCTCAGTGAGTTTAGTGGATTGGATTTTGGTTTTGTTTATTTTGGGTTAATAGAATGAGTCCGTTTGGTTTGTTAAATACACAAGGACTAATTTTGCAATTTCACCAAACTTGATGGGTTAACTCACTTGTTCAAACTTAACACAAGGACCAAACTTGACAATCTTTAATAGTACAAGGACTAAGTTTGATTATTTTCCATTTTTATAAATCCAAGGACTATTTATGTCACTTTTCAAAGTTTAGGGACTAAAGTTGTCATTATGCAATTTTTGAACTTTGAAGGGTTTGTTTTGACAACTTTTGAATCCATGGACCTTAAATGATATTTTTGCTTTATTTTGATTTACGAAGACTGTTTTTTTACAACTTTTGAAACTTGGGGACTAAATGCCAATTATGCAAACTTGATAAGTTTTCATCGATTTTTGGTATTTTGCATTTAAAACACATAAAACACTTGTTTGTGATATTTTCATCATTTTGATACATTTCGAGTGTTTTGGATGTTTTTGCAGTCTAGATGGTACAAAAATGATGAGTATTTAGACACTCATCGCAGGACATGAAGATCTCTAATAAAAACATCCACGGAACCTTGGTGCATTGTTGTAATGAGGTAAAAAGGAGTAAGCAAGTCGCCTATCTACCAAATGAAGTATTTCCTTCAAAAATGTGAACTCCATAGAAGTTTTGTCCTTTCTTGTATGACATTCAACTCTTTGTTTGTCAAAGTCCAATTGATCAACACATTTTGATATCCATCGGAAAATCGAGAGGAAGACCCTTCTTTAATAAAGGTTGGCTCATCAGCCTCAATATCCAAGGTAGTGATTTTGGCCATCCTCTTCTTCCTCCTTTGAGCTTATAGATTCCTAAAGATGGTGCATCTTGAGGTCTTCATTAGTGGCGTGACTAGAGGAAGGAGAAACACCTTCACGAATGGCATTCATCCTTACTAGCAAATTTCTAGCCTTTCTAGTTTTTAAACTTGTTGTAGCACATTGTAGTGCCACAGATGAGTGGAGTTTGGGCAACATTAGGTGCTTGAGAATAAATGGCTGGTTGGCCAGATGGAGTCTTGTCGGGTGAATCTTAGTCTGTAGGTTTCAAGAGACCATAGATGGTTGTGAAGGAATCTTGTCGGATGAAGGAGTGGCTTGAGAAATTTCTTGAAGTAATCGGTTGAGATGCGTCTTTGTTGTAATATCATCAAAAGTATCCACTACCTCAAAAACTTTTGGTCTTTTGGCCTTTGGTGCTTCATTCCAAAGATCTTTTTCAAGCGGGGAAGTGTGAGATGAAAAGTACTTCATGATTTGATTATACTTGTGAATCAAAACATGATCAGGGAAAGCCTTGACTTGCTTCATTGTGAGTTATCAGAGTGGAGCTCTAGTTTTCACCACAAGTCTCATTTGAGCTTTAGTGGTCTCTCTTTGTTCTTTTGGTTGTGATGGCTCTCCTCTTTTCAGTGCTTCTTGCTTCCTTTGTCTTCCACGAGCCATCATCAGGTTCCACAAAACTTTCCTTTGCTGAAGTCCGCACCTAAGATACTCAGCAAGTGAAGGGTTTGATATGACTTCTTGAGTGTAAGCATCCCAATGAGTGTCGGGTAGCTTAGATGCATTTCATCTAGTTCCTTTGTCTTTCAGGAGGAAAAAGCAGGATAGATTGATCTTCAATACTTTTAGCCATTTCTTCATCTTTCTTTCTCTCATTACACTCGGCTAGCATTACGTCTTGTTTTCGCATTTCCTTCACTTACCAAGTCTATACCAAGCTCATCTTCTACCATTAAACCTTTCCCTTTATCAGCAGGCTCCTTAGTATAATCATCTTGATAATATCAACTAAAGGAATCTCGATGTATCCTCAAATCAACTTGGGAAGAAACATGTTGTGAGGGTTCTTCACAGGAATGGACAGATGGTTTTTATATTGAAGATTGACCAAGTTAAAGCAACATCCTCCATTGGGGTATCAGTGATGCAACTTTGACAAACTCGGTTCCTTGGATACTTGATAGATGCTTTATTCAAGTGATCTCTTTCTCCTTTATAAGAAGGTTCCTTCTTCTTTGAAGATTCATAACTCTTGATGAAGGATCATTAAGAGACACATCGGCTAACATATCAGACCATCTTGAGGTTCTTCTTCTTCCTCCTCAGGAAAAACCACAAGCTTCCTTTTGGTGCCCTTTTCAAGTCTGTCTCCTAGGTCCTTAACTTTACTATGTAGTTCTTCAATCTTACTACCAAGAGTAGACTTGGTTTCAAGTTCCTTTTGACTAGACACCTGGTTTGCATACCTATTCACAAGATCATACGGATGTGAGTAATGGGGTCCTCAGGAATTGCTCTGTGGGAGCTTCATTGGATCTTTCGGTGAAACATGGTCATGCTCAAAATGAGGAGGTACCTCATTAAAAGGTTTCCTTTGAGGACTAGGTGTGGTCATCTGTTGGATCGGACTCAAACTCATCAAGAGGATCTTGTGTTGGTGGTGGACTAGGACAATGTATGAGTTGGTGTTGGTGGAGTGGCTACTCTGGAGCAACATGAAAAGCTTCACAGAGGGAGGCCCTCATCAATATTGGATGGATTGCCATCGGTAGCAATGAAAGAGTGGGATGTTAGCAACATTCTCCTCATCAGCTGACCTCATTGTCTTGAGGCAACATAGCCATCAACGGATAATGTGCCCCTCAAGTTAGTTCTCATAGAGGCAAAAATTTTGGGTGAGGCTCCTGACGCAAAAGGCTTGGGTTTGGGTAGAGGTGTCTATGATTATTTGTAAGAATCTAGGGTACATTAAAAACTTATGTTGTTTCCTATTGATATTTTCAACCAAATTGTCAAAAATAAATTTAGAAAAATTATAAGTTATCCTTTGAGATAGACACACAATACCATATTCCAGTTTAGAAGAGAATTGATCCATGCTGCTTGTTTTAATGCAATGGCGTGTGAACCAAAGAATCTCCACTTAGGGCAAAAATGCTTTTTCAACCATATGTACGTTGCATGATGAACCAATAATTGCTGGTAGTGTGAAATACCCATCAGGTGAAGCTTTCTCCTAATCGCTCCTAATTTTCTGTACTACAATTCAGTCAATCATGGCCACAATCTGTTTCCTCCGTTGGAAGCGGATGCCCAGTGTTTGACCAGCGATTCATAAATTGCATTAGGAGAATGCGTTAGGGCATAGTGAATCTTTGATCTTTTCAAGAACTCTACCATAGGTACATACATCTCATCACCTTTTGCATTTCCAACCAACACACTTGTTGTGATCCTTCTTGTATTGAAGAGCCATTTGATGAATTGATATTTTAGGGTTATGTTTCTCGTAATTGAGTGAGGTTTTTGGGTGTAGGAGAAGAGGGAAGGGTTTTGTTTGAAGTGAAAAATGAGAGTGATGGTTTGGTAGAGGTTTGTGCAAAAATAGTCAAAAGTATTGGCATGTATTGTTTGACTAAACTGCTGTACACATCTACTTTGACCATAGACAATTTAACTCTTCATGAAATGAGATACTCAATATCTTTGAAGTTATACAATTGTGAAACCAACCCAAGACTAGGATATCTTCGGTAAGATTCTAGAATTCTTGCTTAACTAGCATTAAACCTCTCCTCCCAGTCTATAAAATCATCCAAATGCATACTTCTCTCACATACTTTTACCCCAAATTACCATCACAAACCCTAGATTCATCATACACCCAATCAACAAAAATTAACCATGAATACTTCACCGAGGGTTGTAAATCAACCTCTTCTCCATCATCCTCATCATCCATTGATTTCCTCCAGTTTGGTCATATCCACAGACCTCACCCTTTGACATCCCCATTTCTCTCTTCTTATGAAGATGATGGTGTAGTGGATCCAAGTGAGTCTCCTGATGACTCAAAGGAACCCACTCTTGAGACCTTCATACTCCCAACCTCGGCACCTCAACAGCCTGGCCTGCCCAGGGAGGTGGGGCTTGCTCTACCTGCGCCATGTTTTGGTGCATCTTCACATTATGAGGAAGAGCATAAGGAAGGTGAATGGATTGCTTTTTGGTGAATTGAAGATGAAGCATAAAAAACTTTATTTTTCTTCATCATCATTATTTTCATCAATCCATCCTTCTCATTTTGATCCTTAGCTTCCTCGTCCTAGTGGTCATGCATATCCAACCATCGAGATAGAAGAAATGGGTGGTTATGCAAGTTTTCTAAGCATATCCAGCATCTAGTGTGAAAGATGTGAGCGATCATGCATATCCAACAGTCTATTAGATGTTGGAATATATTATATGAACTAGATTAGGATTATGTATAGCTCTGTTCTTGTAGTTGCATTTGAAGTTGATTGAATTTTTGTAAAGTCATGGTACATGTACATTCTTGAATGAATGAATGAACAATTTGACTTCAATTTCTTCTCTATGTACTCTTACTTGATAGAAATCAACTTGTTTACTTGACACTTTAGTTTCAGGTAGAAACAAGCTTCACAGCTTACTTGACCATTTATAAAAGAATCACACTTGATGAATCTTGGACTTGAACATGGAATAGACAAAGTGCACTTGAAATAGATAAAGCGCCACAAAACACAAATACACACAAAACGAGCGAGAGACATATTGTGGTGTCAAGGGTCTGTTAAGTTTTTTCAAATAAAACTTTTGCAATTAAGCGTTCTATAAACTGAAAAAGCGTTATAAAAGCGGATGTTTTACGACTCTAAAAGATGTGCCATATTGTGGTGTATCATAAACAAACCATTATGAATAAGCGTTCTATAAAGGTTAACGTTATAAGACATTATTGTCAAGGGTCCTATTCACTTTTCTTATAAAAAACGCGTTTAATAAGTGTTCCATAAAAAGATGTTTTATGACTCAAATATCAAGTGTCTTATGATGGTGTATCAATCTATGGGACCCAAGTGTCAACTGTCATATTAAGTTATGTTTTTTTAATATGTTTAAATAAGCGTTTTAAATTATTAATGTTTTATGACTTATATATCAAGTGTCCTATTATGGTGTATTGTAATAAAACCATAATTAATATGCATCCTTTAAGGGTCCTATTAAGTTTTGTTATAATAAAACTTTTGCAAATAATCGTTTTAAAAAATGATGTTATAAAACCATTGTACATAAGCGTCCTATAAAGGTTAATGTTATAATACCCACGTGTCAAAGGTCCTATTAAATTTTGCTATAATAAAACTTTTTTGTGAATAAGCGTTTTAACTAACTGGTGTCTTATGACTCAAAACTCAAGTGTCCTATTATGGTTTATTATAATACAACCATAATAATGATAATCTTATAAAGGTAATTTATTAGGATCCATATTTTAAGTGTCATTTTAAGTTATATGACAATAGGACCCCAAATCATCGACCATCCTATTATATACCTTTTTAGACATGCCTAAGTAGCAAATATTTAAAAAGGACCCTAAACGCTCATATGTCCTATTAAACAGTTTTTAGGACTCCATTATCATACCGTCCCACACAAAGGGTCCTAAAAAGCCACTTTTGTTGTAGTGTCTGTCAGGAAGGCCCTTTTAATGGGACTATCCATCACATGCAGTGCTATGCTGTTTAAACCATTAGTTTTCTCCAAACCGGAGGCCATGTGAGGCCGACCTTGATTAAGTGTCTGTCACCACACTTAATCCCTTCAAAATTGGGGTTTGTTATTATAATTTCCAAAATATAAGATAATACTAATGGGTAAAAGTTATCTTGATGGTTATAAGTTAGTCGAAAAGCATAGTTAGTACGATGAACTAGCAGTTAGTACTCATTCCAAAAGTCATTATGCAATGATTACTTTTTCAAGTAGTTGTTTTACGTCTTTTCCTTATAAAAGGGTTTCCTAATGGGTTCTCTTCACTTATTACCATAAATATTTATAAGGTGGTTCAACTAAAATTCTCCAAATCTCTATATATTGCATAACTTTCCAATTGCTTTCACCACAATTCACTAAAGGCTTTTCTCCCACCTTACTAACCCTTATTATAATCATTCATGACTCCTCTTGATTTTGTCGATAAGCACAACATGGTGGCGTGCTTGGAATTGACAGAAGGTCATGATGAATTTACTAAGAGAGTAGCCTTTCTAAACCGAAAGCGACATCAGGTTTGCTTTACTCTTAAACCACTATCTTATGTGTCAAAAGTTTTGTAAGCTGTTGCCTCAATTGCCTGAGGAAGAGGGTACAACAATTAATTGGTAAAGTGGATGGCACTCAAATTGTTATTCTGAAGCCTCTCTATCTTCATCTTAGAGATCTTTGAAGGTGTCCCTAGAACCTTTGAAACTTTTGAATAACTCTCATTGATGGGGTATAGACATGATGACACTTTCAATTTTCACAAAAGTAGTTTTCCCACAATGGAGATTTCTAATCCATACCCTCCTACCTTTGCTTGAGTCACAAAAGGACTGGCCGGATGCTTTCCCCACTAATATAGCCCGACCTTGATCCGCCTTCCAGTGAGGTGTTCAATTTTCAAATTATATTTTTGAGTATATCATTAACAAAACCAAGTTTCGATGTCCCGGTTTATACAAGTATTTTTGGATCTTGAAACAAAACCTGACCTCACAAAAATATTTATCCTTCAAAACCACTCACGACCAAAGTGTTTTCAAATATGTTGGTAGGATATAATGGGGTTGTAGTGCCTTTGTTTCAATCTATGCTCATTGCGTGAGGGTGAAGGACCATCAAGCTGGGTGGCTCCCAACACACACCTACAGGTCCTGAACAATCTCCCAATCAACCACTTTCATCAACAAGTAGGCAATCAGGCGAGGAGGTGGGAATGCTGGGACCATTCTCCTCCTCTGGCCGGATGAGCCTATCTCGGTGATAGAGGAGATAGAGTGAGTGAGGGCCTGTACTACTCAAGAGCTTAGAAGCGGTGAGGATATTGGTAACATCAATAAGACCCAATCCATGCCAACACCTAGTGAGCATTACTACTGTGAGGGTGGACCGAGAACATGCTTAAAGGGGGTGTATCCTTAGGCTGGGCACGGGAGTGCATCTCAAATGCCTAGTGACCCACCTCTCTTAGCGGTCACACAGTGAAAGTGGGGAGGCAGCTTGACACTTAATGAAATGGCCGGTTTATGCTGGGTTCCTATGCGTAAAAGTTAACAACCGGAGATTGCTCGGATGAACACAAGAAAGCTTAAAAGTTCATACAGGATGCTTGAAGATGAAAAGGCTTGCACATCAAGTCCGGCTTCTATCCAAGCCAACTATAGTAGCATCTCCGGTTACCACATAAATCAAAAAGAGGCCAAGTTCACAGTTTCAAACACCTCAACGAAAGATTCTTCCAAACGGGGAGGAGTTCGACATTGAGTAGGAGAGAATTTGGTGTGCAAGCAGATGGTCAAACTTTTCGAGCCCTTTTTCTTGATGAAGAAGAAGAAGTACATACCACAAACATGTATAGAAGAAGTGCTAGTACTCAGGGCACTATCGATTACTATCCCAGTTAGTACTTATAGTGTTGTAGTTAGTACTGATAGTACTATAGTTAGTACTCCACGGTGTTACTGTCGGTCTTACTAAGTCAATCTTCCAAGTGACAGAACAGGCAGGCCAACAGGAGGCCAGCGATGAGTCTCTAAATACTCATCATTTTTGTACAAATATAGCGCAAAATCATCAAAACACTCAAAAATACATCAAAATGATGAAAATATCACAAATCAGTGTTTTATGTGTTTTAAATGCAAAAGATCAAAATGATGAAATGAAAGCGGTTTGCAAAATTGGCGTTTTAGTCCCCAAGTTTTAAAAGTTGTCAAAACTAGTCCCCTGAATTCAAAATATGTGAAGTTTTGTCATTCAAGGTCCCCGAAAATCTCTAAGTTGTTAAAAATGATCCTTGAATGAGTTTTTGGTCAAATGGCATAATAGGTCTCTAAACTTTAAAATATTGCAAAAGTAGTCCTTGGATATTTTTAAATGGAATTTTATGCAAAGGTTATCCTTGCACTATTCAAGTTTGGCAGGAATGGTCCTTTTGATAAATTTGGAAAAGTGTGGGTTTAAGTCCTGAAGATTGGCAGAATTACATTTACCTGAAAGTGCTTGCGTATTGAACATTTTGTTATATCATTTCCATGAAAATATTAATCCATCTGGCCAAAAATTAAATGGCCTCATGATCCAAGGGCCTCAATATTAGGGCTGCAGGAACCAAGCTGGTGGGGTGGATTGAAGTATAAAAAAGAAGAGGGAGAGAGAGAAAAGGCATTAGTTAGTTTTATTTTTTTCAGAATGTCGCTTTTACTTAAGATTTCCAATTATTTAATTAAGTTTCAAAGTACTCTCTTATGTAATTTGGTGTTTTATAAACCTTTTTGATTGTTAAATCTCAAGTACAATTACTCTTATGCAATTTGCAATTTCAAAATTCAGTTCATGTAAATGTTGTTTGTATTTGATGTTATGCAATTATAAACTGTAAGCTCACATTTAAGCTTTTATATGCTCACTTGTACTTATTGTTTACGGAAAAATCACTACTCAAATTTTACTCTTAAAAGCGCCTCAATCACAAAGAAGTCGAAGAAGATCAAAATGGATTTGGTTATGATTTGGGTTGATCAGAGAGCTATTTTATGGGTGGATATGGGTTTTAGAATAGGTTGGTTTGGTTACGTGATAAAATTTGCATGAGCTTGATCGTTTGTAAGTTAAAAATTTCTTTCTTGTCTCGCTTGTTTGGATTTACTTGTTAAGATGTGTTAGAAGTCAGCTTAACTAGTTAAAAAATTGGTTTAGGTTTGTTTAGCTATAATTAACTAATATCGGACCTTTGTTTGCTCAAATACCATAAAGTCAAAATAAGCTTTTGATCATAGCTTATCCTTTATCTCACTGATTTCTAGTACATCTATCATACAAGCTTGTTTGAAAGTTGTTTATTTAGCTTAATCTCATCTCATTGTAGCTTATTTCAACATAGTCAGTCTATAAAATCAATCCTAAGTTCATATTAGTCAAACCTTTAGTGTAATTTTAAAAGTCAACTTTTCAATATAGTGGCTTTTTGAATAAAATGAATAATTTTGTGTAGGAGTCAATATTAAGATCTAGCTTAAATCCTTCTGGGATACTAAAATTTAGCTGTTAAAATAAATTAGAAAAATATAATTTCACTTATAATTAGCTTATTAGAAGCTTATTCAAGAGCTTTTGGATACCTTTTAAAGCTCCCCTGTTCACAGTTTAGATAGGTATTTCTTAAGCTCTCCACAGAGCTTATTGATGAGCTTTAACTTGTGAAATTTATCTTTTAAGTAGCCAACCTAGTGTCTAAAAGTACCAATGTTCATTTTTCATTTTTAGCTTATTTGATAAGCTCCTTAAGGCTTATTGTTTTGTCCATCTTAACTAAGTATAAAAATCATTTAGTGTTTTCAAGTTTTTCAAAAGCTCCTCATAAGCTCATTAGTGAATTCTCTAGCTTTTTAGCTTTTGGAAAGCTTAACCAAGTGAGCTTGATGTTTCAATTGATCATTTTTATTTTTAGCTTATCTCGATTCTTAAAATCTAGTTAGAAGGTGCCTTGTGAAAGAAAAGAGTGCAATTTTACAGTGTTTAGCTTTTGCTTATTTGTGCTTATTAAGTGCTTATTTCTAGTTATTGTGCTTATTCAGTGTTCACATTAGTTTATAATCATTAGTATTAGCTTATTTCAATCGGTCTTTTCATTAACTAACTTATTAATCAATTTAGCTTAAAGACTTGTGCTTATTCATTTTTAAAAGGTTAAGCGTGGCAAAATCCTTGGCTTATTAAGTGCTTATCAGGTGGTTTTGTAAAAGTCATAGTTGTAAAAAGTGCTTATCTTCATGTGCTTAATAAGTTTCAAAGAAAATCAAAAAATAAAATGTTTTTGCAAAAGGGGTAGAGCAGGGTCGAACAGACCTCCCCTTTGGAGCGCTTAGAAGAATTGCAGTAGCCCTTGGGACTTGTCTTGGTTTTATTTTGCAACATCTAATACTTAAGTACCTTTTGCCGGTTTATTATACTGACTTATTTAGCTTATTTCAAGCTTATTTAAAGTAGCTTTTTCAACTTTTCTATTTTTCTTAAATCTGTATTAGTGATAAGTATTTTATAAAAGTTTGGATTTTTCTCAATAGTTTTAGTATTTTTAAACATTTAATTAGTGTAAAATCTTAATTAATTCATAATAAAAAAATAAAAAAATCATAAATCTTTTTCTAAAATTTTCTTTTGTCATATAGTACGTAATAAAATTGATTTTATTTCGGCCTTTTTATTTCATAAATTTTACGTTTTGTCTCTTTAGGCTCAGTATTGAATTTTATATACTAGCATGCGTTTTTAAGTCACGTTTTTATATACTTTAAGTTTAGGTTTTAGTTAAAATAGTTTATTTAAGTTATTTTATTTTATAAAATCACAAAAACATCACTTTAAATATAGTGATAGCGTTTATTTAATATATTTTATCTTTTTAATTTTCTTAATTTGTATTTAAATTTAATTTATAAAATTTTTTGGAGTAGTGTAATTATCCATCAAATCCTTTCCGATCACTATCCTAGGTGATCATTCAATCTCGTCGATCAAGTGTTTTGCACACCATTGAGTCTCCGTGGGACTTAACGCGACGGAATTCATTGTATTCTCTCGTCTTCATTGCATTTGTTTAAATTTTGTTTTAAGCTTCTTGCGGTTGACCATTCACAAGTGTGTGAAACGCGAGAACTTGCTTGACGGTTTGAGACGAGATCAAATTTTGGCGCCTTATTTGCGGGAGCTTTAGTGTGTTTATGGACATTCTTGCACATAACCCATCATTTGTAAAAAGTTTTTGTAAAGTTATAAGAAAATCAAAAAGTTCATTAACACTTTCCAAGTGTTATACACAAAATATTTTCATTCTTTGTTTTTATAGCCTGTTTTTCAAAAACCCAAAAATATCCATCCTTTATCTTCTAATCTGTTTGATTCTCCATTTCCTTTATCCTGTCTGTTTAATTCTTCATTCCTTATCTTATCCGTTGTTTAATTCTTCATGTCATGGTTTTCGACATGTTCTAGGTGTCCAGGTCCATTGTGGATAATGTGAGTTTAGACCATTTGTTGTAGTCATCTCAGATCCCATTTCAAATGAAACACCCGATTTTTCCCTACCACCTACCTCCATTATCCAATCCTACTCATGCGAGTTTTGTGGGAATGATTCTCCTTGGTTTTGATTGTCCACCACGGGGTCCCGCTTGTCTATGAGCCGGAACCATGTTACAATCCGAACTTTGGTGAAAGATTATCTAGGAATTGCAGGGTCAAATGCTTTTTGAATGTCAACCATGAATCAAAATTTTCACAATTCCAATTCTCCGGTTTTGACAACTTCCAACCTGATATTCCATCATTCATCAATATCATCATGATAAAACTATTGGAATTACTATTTGAAGAGCGAGCGCTAATCAGTGCTCAGATTGCGAGCCTTCGACGATATCAA
>OU343224.1:23520439-23611475 GCA_910596185.1 Chrysanthemum makinoi | reverse complement strand
TCACTCTGTATGGGTGGAATTGGACAAACAAAAGCTTAATCACAAATTACCCTTAATAAGTCAAAAGTATGAAATAAGTCTCCGAACTTTATATAGATGTTTATTGGCTTTCAAAAACCAATACTCACCGTGTGGCCCACTAATGAAGAAGCTACATGGAAAGTTGGGGTTTTGAGTGATGCCCCGGTGCGTGGCAATGGTTAGGCCCCAGCCACTTTGAACTATCACCTAAGCCAGAAAAATCATAAAATAAGCTAACCGTGGGATTCAAAAGCTTAGATAGGGAATTTCAACATGTAAAAATCTCAAGACTTGAATCTCAACACAAAATTCACAAAAATTCTCCCAAGATCCGAAGCCACTAACATACCATTTTGACTTTTTGATTTTGAACTTAAACTTTGACTTTAATGAAACTTTTTGATCCAGATGCACTAATTATGATTATTTAAGCTATGATAACACTAATTTAAGATACAAGAACAAGATTTAGACCAAGTGGGTGAGATTTGATCCTCACATGTCCCAACAAGTGGACTGAGAGGTAATTTGATTTTTGACTTTCTAGTTCAAACATTTGTTTTATAGTTTTACTAGTTCTAATATCACCTAGAGGTCATAGTGTGCAGTATAATACAAGTGAAAAGGCAACTACCACAGCTTGAAACAACACGTAACCAAACACCCTTAATAACCGAAGTTAACAAATTTAAAAGGCAAATGAGCAATCTAAATCATAATACCGATACATAAGCTTGTAGCCTAGGTTCATTAGCTATCAAAGATAAAATAAACTATAACAACTAGAAAGGAACGATTTATAATAGAAACATACCCGTAAGCATGGAGGTTCATTGGTTACAACAGGAGAATCTTGTGATGTAAGAGGTGGAACAATGGAACTATCTCGTCGACCCATTCTTCCTCTCATAACCGGCTCGCAGAACTTTTCATTTTCACTAGTAAGTTCTCCACATCTAGACTTCAATTCGCTGTTTTCTATGACATGCTAAATGACTTGGTATTACACCCCAAACAACAGAAGCACTAACACCTAGACCATACATGCCCGCATCACCATTTCGATCTTTACCCATAATCAGAGAAAAAAATATCATCCGCCCAGATTATCAATCAACCCTCAAGCATTATCACTAAGTCGCTTCATATCATCCCGCATTTTATATAAACATTAACAACATATAGTAAAAGCATGTATTACAAAAAAAGCATATTGTGTTTAACTTATGCTATTAATACACTTTTGCAAACACAAAAGCATATTACTTACAATCGCTTGCAAAGTGTCATCATTTTTGGTATTTCCATCTTTGGAGAAGCATGCACTAAAAGATCCAATCGAAGTTGATCTCGCCCCAAATATGTCTCAGATGAATAAAAAGAAAATGAATATTAACAAAGGATATCCACAGATAAATTAACAATCCCACTTTCTCCATACACTTACCTTTAACTCTTCCCTTTGCAGCATAACTTTTTAACGGTTCTTGATCATCTTCTTTTTGCCCGATTCCGCTTTGTTTTTTCAATTTAAACTCAAGCATAGAAAGTAAAATATCATAATCAGAAATTAAGTAATGTTATTTAAAGTGGAAGAGTATTTCACACCTTAGTGTTTTCTTTATTCCAATACTTCACAAGCTTCTTCCATTGTTTTTTTGCACTTGCTTTGGCCTAGATCTTATTTGTTGCTTAACTGACAAAGACGGATCATGGTAGTGTTCCTAACTCTTGCCCTCCAGCTTCTTCACCTTCCTCCAAAATGATTGCAATATCCATTTTTCTCCAAACCGGAATATCAAATTTTGTCTAAAAATGTAATAGCTCACATTAGAAAACAAATACTTTATTCATTAACATACAAATTTAACATTTTGTACCTTTAAGAGTTCAAAGCTTTTTTATAAGGCCAACTTTATTCCATGGGTTATAAATCGGACAATACTTTCCACTCCTTGAAAGTGTTCCCATGAAATGAGTCGGATGACTACTTTTGTCGTTAATAGGTTGTCCGTGTTCATTAACTAAAATAGGAATTCTATCCCCTTTTTCTTGGGCCCAAACTTTTGCCATAATGTGTTGGTCCTCTTTTCTTTTGCTTACAACCAACTACAAAAAGTGAACATGATTTTACAATAGATAATGTATACATTTAAAATACTAAATAATTCAAAATGGAGGCAATATCTTAGCGTTGTATTTTGTCTTGTTTTAATTTAACTTTATTATATATTCTTCTTATATGACACAATATATGATATATGATTTTTAAAATGATGCAATCAAGTAGACCATGTTAACCTCTGTTTATTTCGAGCTGTGTAACTACATGGTTTTCTCATTTTCTAATGCTCGCTTGAATCTCTTCTCCGAGATCATCGCCGCCATTTGTTAAATCGCTCACATTCTCCAAATCATCCATGTCTTTATCTACATCATCTTCTAAAGTAGCTTGTTGTTCAATATCTTCATTCATAGGTATGTCTTCGATATCATCATTTTCAACATCATAAAGGTCTTCATTGTTATCTATATTAAAATTAAAAAAAAACAAGTAAGCACCCAAGTCGCTTAACTGAATATACACTTATAGTAATTTAATATCATATATAGTATTTGAAATTTATGTATAGTTACCATCGATCTCAAGTCACGCCCCGTGGTCATCGTTGTCAATTGCAACTAAGTTCCTCTCAGCTGCGCACTTCCTCTCAAGGATGTAATTTGGTTGATCATTTCGCTTGGACTTGGTCGGACTCCTCAACTCTACTACGATTGCCCTCCCAGATCAACTGCTGTCCCTTTTACATTGAGATTCAAGATAGCCCACCCGAGACATTCGAGCAACCATTCGCTTTTGTGCTAAATTTTTATATCTAGTCATGGACGTGGAGCAATGTATTTATCTCCGTTTATGCAAGTAGAATTGTTAGAAAACAAACATAAAGAAAATATAGTAGCCAAATTTATTCGTGACTTTTTATTTGTTTGTAGCCGCTTCTTTCTGGGTTATCTTCCTCAAGATTAAGATGGAAGTCCAACCATACATATAATCAGATCTTTCTCACCATCCGTTGGTTTCTTTTTATTTTTCTTTGTTTTGTCACTCTCTACTAGACTTGTCAAAGACTTAGCAAGATTTTTCACTCCCAAAGCTTGTAATCTCAAGTGGTTTTCTTGAATCCTTGTCCTCCGGAAATTTCATAATCATTCAGATTTCGTGGTGATTTCACGTTGCATCCCTATTTTCCATAACCGGTGCACAAAACAAATAAAATTATTATGAGATTGCAAAGAACAATAGTCATTTGAGAACAACAAACCGAAATCAAATCACTATCTCTATATGTTACGTAATGAAATACATTATCTACAAACAAAAAATAGACGAAATCCTTCAAGCATGTCACGTAATGAAATACATTAGCTAGAAACTGATATCAAATCACTATAACTATCACTACTACCCAAATCCTGACCCAACTTACACTGTATACCAACATTCATTTATTAAATGAGCAACTTAAATACAACTTGTACCACATCACAAGCAAAAGACTTATGATCACATATTAGACTCATCACAAGAGGTCAACCAAACACATACCCGAACCCACCATTTCCCACACTAACAATGTATAAAAATAACAATGTATAACAAATGATAATAACAATAATAAATAACACAATAATAATAATAATAATAATACACAATACAATACACACACACACAATAATACACACACACACACACACACACACATAATAATAATAATACAACAATAATAATAACAACAAGAGAGGTTTGCATTACTTGTTGAATGATCTTCATTCAAAAGTGATAACCCACGCATCCTTGTTTGTCACGCCTACATACAACCCTAAACCAAAATTGAGATTTTAACCACCTCGTGAAAAACGATTTCCATTAAAATCGAATCAAATACTTGATTCTAAAAAAGATATGCTTGATTTTCAACAAAAGTTATTTATGAATCAATTTTTCCCCAAAATTTTAAGCCGGTTTATAACGCAGTGTAAGTTTTCCCTTAATTTTTAGATTATAATTAGATTTATAATTAAATTAACTAATAGTAGTGTATAGTATATGAAATGTATTATATTATTGTATATATATAATATATAAGTATTTTATTGTATGTGAAACTAAAATTGAAGTAGATTTGGCATTCGCTTTTCCGACTTCCGGTCAAACAAAATATCAATGTGATGTAGTAATCAGCCTATGTTGTATCTTATTGCCCCAAATGGAGCGCTCCAGATAGTTCATTTGTTTTACGCTGGCGCTATTTAAAATGTTGCTATTTTCTTACGTAGACGGGATTTATCCTAATGTCCACGCTTGTTAAAGCCGATCCGCATCTAGTTGACCCGAAAGATAAAGTGAGATGTAGGATGAAACCACACTAGAGCATATATGCCATTGGTGCATCAATGAGATCTATGCATGGAACCCTATGAATAATGAAATTGCTTTGTTTGAAACCGAGTCGATATCATATCATAATCGAGTGTCATATCAAAAGGTTCATATCCAATGTTGCAAAATCCGGACCGAGTCGCCACCACCTTGTAGCTTGTAATCGGTCTCGGCGGATGAATCGGTGATAGGGTATAATTTGATGTATAATTACCCGGTCGCTGTCGGTTATCAAATAAGGCCCGCTTTGGTTGGTGGGTGTTGCTTTGACTGATTGATTTGTAAAACGAAAGTTTATGAAATAATAACTTTGAAAAGCTAATATGAATAACTCTCAACGGATGTCGCTCATTTATATCGCCAAGAGTTTTACGAAGTCGACTTCCATGACGCCACATTCCTGGATGCTTTGTAGCCTATATTCTACACATATTGAACGGAGGAATTGTCCAGTTTAGGCTAATATACGAGGTGATCATAAAGTGCCATTATTATGATTGAATGTATTGCTCGTATGAAGTCGAGATAGGAAGAATCCAACACGAGCCCAAACATAACATATCATATCATATATGAGATAATCCACAATCAGAGATAATGTATATGATGTCCATACCCCGCAGAGCAATAGTAGTATGCCATATACGAGCTCATAACATGTAAATAATATGATGGTGTGAACGCCACTAAACACACTAGAGTCATAAATAACCGGGTCATATCAAATGGTTCGTAAAAGCATATCAAAGGTTCATAAGAAAGTTTTATAGCAAAGATTCGCATTAGGTCTGTGTAAAAGAATCATATGAAGATTCCATATACATCAAGGCTCCATACCGGCAATATCACCTGCTATAAGACCCAAGTGTACTATCGGGTTGTTCGGTTAATTTGGTTTCATTCAATTTGAAAATAATAATCATGAATATTTTAAAAATAATATTCAAATTATAACCATTTATAAAGATGGGCGGATCTTTGAAATTCACGGGTTGAAAAGGTTAACCGGTTTTGGGTTGACATACCAACCCTTTGTGATACAAAAGTTGCCACATTAAGAAAAAGCTAAACGGGTTGTCGTGTCAACTAAACTATTCACAACCCAACCACCCCGATAATAAACGGTTAGATGGCAACCCAAACCCGACTCCAAAATATTTATACTCAACACCGAAGTTATTGAATGCTAATTTTGTATGTTTTTGGCTTTTAAATTTTGCTTATTAGCTTATTTTAGGTTTGCTTACTAGATTAGATCGCTTATTTAGGTTTCCCTTAGCTCCCCTTAGCTTATTTCATCCATATGTAGCTTATTAACATATTATTATAGCTTTTTCAGTTTTCAAAATTTCCTTCCTAGTTTTTTTATTCATAACTGCTTTTAAATTCAGCTTATAACTTGCTTATTCTTAGTTTTCAAAAAAGTTTCTTTTATAAAAGTTTCTTATTTTTATTAGCTTATTAAGTTTGCAAAAAGAAAATAAAAAATTACAAAAGCCGAGGTCGATTCGAACCCCAGACTCACTTACAAGCACACAAAGACACAGATACCAATTCCACATGCAATCCTCACCTTTTGGCGCCAAAATGCAATTTAATGAGATGATAATAGAGCAATTAAATGGTCGATTTGTTTAAAGAAGCACATAAGTTGATTTGGAATCTATACCTCACAGTAATAGCACAATTGAAGAGAAGCCAATTTGTTATCTTTCTAGTATAAATAGCAACCCTAAGCCTTCAGCAAGTGTTCTTAGTTAGTTTTCAAATTTACTTGTAATATGTTTAAAGTTAAAAGTCCTTTATTCCAAGCCCTCAATTTCTTTTTTGTTTTAATAAGAATACAAAATTTTAGCAAAAACTTGTCTGCTTATGTTTTCGTTTATGTAAAAATTACTTTTGCAATTTTATAATTTGTTTACCTTTTATAAGTTTTCACCTTTTAGCAAAATTTTGTATAAATTAGTTTATCTAGCTTTGAAGTAATAATTACTTTTGCAAGCTTATGTAAAAATTACTTTTGCAATTTTGACTTTTAATTTCTAATTTTTAGATATAAATTAGTTTATCAAGCTTTGAAGTAATAATTAGGCAATTAATTAAGAAATAGCTTAAAAATAAATTGTAAAAGTATTTCTAATTTTAAGATCCAAATCCACATCATTCCACCATCCAAAATTGCCACCAGGAATCACCACCATCATCAAGACCGTGTAATACCTCATAAATGAAACCCTAATCGTTTTGCTAAATTTTATGAAACAACATATGTGGTTAATTGAATTAGGCTCCCTTTGTTGAAATTATATGTGGTTTTCTGTGGTTAATTGAATTAGGTTTAAGATGGATACGAAAGGATGTCTTTACCTAGATTTTCCATTGAATATAAAAAAGGTCTTGACGACTTTCTTGATCATATATTCTATAATGAGGGTAAAAATGGACAGATTTCATGTCCATGTATTGATTGTGTAATCGATATGGGTAGATCGGATAGAGGCTACAACACATCTCATATGTGTCGGTTTATGAAAGGTTATACAATTCCACCTTCGCCCAAATCAAGTGATGCTCCAATGTTGATGTCAAGATGACATGCAAGGGTTGGTGAATGATGCCTTCCATAGGTTTGGTGATGACACACTAACCGATGACATGGGAACACAAACTGAAAGTATGAGTATGCCAAACCTAAAGGCTTAAAAATTTTATAAAGTGTTGGGAGAGGCAAAGAAACCACTATATCCCGGTAAGTTATCGCTTCTTTCTTTTATCATTAGACTATTTCATGGTAAGTGTGTTGGGAAATGTAGTGATAATGGCTTCAAGAAGATGCTAGATACAATGAGGAAGCCTTCCCGATGCTTCTATACCAAAGTCATTGTATGAACTAGGAAGATAATTCAGAGAGGGACTTAGTTATGATAAAATTGATGCATGTCCTAATGATTGTATGTCTGATCGAAAGAAAACATTAATAAAACAGAATGTGATATATGCCATACGCCAAGGTATAAAGCAAGTGAAGATGATTGTGCGATGAGTCAACCACAACCGACATAACGTGAAGAAGATTGAGCAAAGGTGTTGCCATTTTCCGCCTACCAACATTGTGTTATTTATGTCATCTAAAATAGCAGCCTCCATGAGATGGCATGAAGAGAGTCGCATCTAAATATGGTTACTTGAGACATCCTACCCCGGATGGAAAGCATTTGATTTTAAGTATGATAAGTTTGCCAAAGAATCTCGTGAATGTCGTTTGGTTTAAAGTGATAGGTTTAACCTTTTGGAACAATGAGTGTTTCTCATAGTACATGGCTCGTTGTTTTGACACCATATAATCTACCTCCTGGATGTGCATGCGTAAACCTTATTTCTTTCTAACGCTACTTATACCGCCCATCCGCTCCCCGAATAATATAGATGTCTATATGGAACCTTAGTTGCCGAGCTAAAGGAGTTGGGATCGTAAGGAGTAGACACTTATGATGCATCAACAAAAGTAACTTTCGGATGCGCTTGTTTGTTATGGACGACGCTGACTTTCCGCTTATGCAAATTTATACGGATGGAGCACCAAAGGTAAACTTGCATGTCCTAACTGCCATAAACATACAAAATCAACACGCTTGAGTCATGGCAAAAAAACAATGTTTTATGGGACACTATATTTGCCTACCATCATGCTTTTAGAAGAGATACAAACTCTTTGATGGCAATAAGAACTAGACAGCAACCCCGGGCTTAAGAGGACAAGAAGTACTTGATGAGTTAGATGGTTTTGAAGTTAAATTTGGAAAACTTGTGAAGAGCAACCCAAATTTACCTTTTAATTGGAAGAAGAAAAGTATTTTTTGAGTTACCGTGATCGAAAGATAACTTGCTACCATAATCTAGATGTAATGCATATTGAGAATAATGTTTGTGACAAAGGTCCTTGGAACGCTAATGAATCTATATGGGAAGACCAAGGATCATATAAAAGCACGCCTAGATTTACAAGAAATGGGCATTAGACCAGAACTTCATCCTATAGTTCAAGATAACAACAAAGTTTATTTGCCACCTGCTTGTTTCTCAATGGATAAAAAAGAGAAAGATATTTTTTGTCGTGTGCTTAAGAAGGTGAAAGTTCCGTATGGTTATGCACCTAATATATCAAGATGAGTAGAGTTAAAACCTCCAAAACTATTTGGACTTAAAAGTCATGATTGCCATATTTTGATGTCAGCTTGCTTCCTATTGCCTTGCACGAAATGTGTTGCCTAAGCACGCGGCGCTATACCGTGATGAAGCTATGTCGCTACTATAAAACAATTATGCCGCGGTTCTTAATCCAAATGATTTGGTTCAAATGGAAACCGAGATTAGAAAAATACTTTGTGATTTAGAAAGGATTTTTCCGCCATCATTCTTTGATGTCATGGTTCATCTTTCGTTCATCTTGCTTCGTGAGGCCGATTAGAGGACAGCTTCATTACCGCTGGATGTATCCAATCGAAAGGTGCACATTACTATTATAGTAAATACCTTTATTAACAAATATTATTGAATCTAAAATTATTGGTTTTGATATCTCAAGTATTTAGCTACATTAAAATCTTACGCGGCGAACAGAATAACCCTGAGGGTTCCTTACTGCGTAATGACATCCTAATCAAGAGTGTGTCGTAAGCTGTTCAGCTTGTACTTATCCAAAGGATTTTGAGACCGCATATACAAGACAAGTCGAAATAATGATGACGATGGTTACAGGATGTTTTACCTATCTTTTCTATGGCGGTCGAACATTGGTGCTACAAAGGTCGAAATGATGGAACTTGACATTTTGGCTAAAGCACATTCATATGTGTTGTTCAATTGTAGCTAAGTTGATGAATTTGAACGTAAGTAATTATATTAGTTGTGAAGTTTCATAAATTATATTATAATGATTAACATTTGTTGTTGTTATCATCATCATCATCCGTTAACACCGCAGTTACCGACCGCTGGTTCATCATCAAAATCGGAGAAAACGTAATGCGACATTTCCAACGCTTACATAGTGAGACTTTTGAGTCGTGGTTTCAAGATCATGTAAGGCATATACACGTGTTTATTACTTTTTGAAAAATAATTATAATGACATAGCATTTTCAACCTACTAATAACAAAACAATTAACACATCTTTGCCTTATTTCAAAGTTCAGGAGCTACATGCTGTAGGGATCTGCAATTCCGCAAAGTCTATGCCATGCTGTCCATCCGAGTATGTGAAAAATATAAGGGATTATCATAAATGGTTTCCTATTTCACACAAAAGATGTAAACATAATAGGAAAACACGTAATAGTAGGTTAATCTTCGTGCCATGAAAATGCTATCGAAAAGTTACAGATAACAACCCTATCGCTGAGATGTAACTTACTACGAGGTTTTGAATGATATAATTGAGTTGGAGTATGGTATTGACAAGAAAGTAGTTTTGTTCACAGACGGATTTCTAATGGTTCAAGGAAAAAGAAGATGACAACGGGTTTACTCTATTGAATTTGATGATCAAGGCTCATAACGAGCCTTTATACTAGCTTCTCAAGCACATCAAGTATTTTACGCTGTGATAGTAAGTTGATGTGCTGATGGCAAGTTGTGATCAAGACAAATACTGCATATGTTTAAGATATGGATGGAACAAACAAGTCTTGATGACGGAAACACATTTGCAAAGTGACTCATTTGTGTGTCCTCAACATGACTTAAACAATAGATATTGAATTGGTTAGAGGTGGTTTCGATGGAACCGCTAGACAACAATGACTTAGTTATTACCGGCGAAGAAGATCCAAATTGAAGAAGCTTAATGATTTCAATTAGCTAAATAATAATAGTCCCTATTTTTATGTAAAATTAGTTGTTAAGAATCAATGACAATCCTCATTATCGCTTTTGTATAATCCTCTTTTCTTATACATTTGTTATTTAAATTTAGGTAATTTTAACTTTTTAGCTTCTTGTTATTTATATTTTCACTTGAAGATCTCAAAACAACCCCGCTTGCGGGTGTTAGGCTCAAAGGGTCAAACGGGTCAATATGGCTTATCACCGTTGCTCAAATGTCCCATATTAAGAGCTTAATTTCTCGCTATTCATCGCTGGTTTCTTCTGCTTTTTGTTTCCTTTAGTAGCTTGTACTATCACTAGAGAATTCTGGAGCTTAATTGGGATTCTAGATCTTATCTTGTTGTTTTAATTTGGTCTCGCTAATCACTTATTAGACCGAGATGCCCCGCATCAGCCATTTTTTGTTTTTAACAAGCCTAGTTTATTTTGTGAGTGCACTCGCTTAGTATAGCAAGAATAATGCACCAAATTAACCATTATCATTGATAGATAATGTTGAATAAAACACGCATCTTTATTTACCTTACACTGCGGATCGTTAGTGTTGTCTATGTAATCACAAGCAAACTAATAGAAAATCTCTACAACCCGTATTCTATAGCAGAATGTAAATACAAGTCTTATAACTAAGAACACTTAGATCCTCCTATGGATCTTTTTTATTAACTCAAACTCTATGTTTTAATTTGTCTTTTTTTTATTACAAACTATTAAGTTCCTTTTATAGACAAGGAACCCTAAACTATTACTACTTAATCGACTAAACATGCAAGCATGCATTTAATGACTAAACACTAAACAATATTGAGCAATACATTAATACCCATGCTAACCCTCAGCTCAAGAATAATGATGGGTTAGCATTTAAATAATAAAGCGATGTCGATCCTAGTCGCCTTCCACCCTTCTTCACAGAACATCGCACAACGCTTTTAATCTTCGCCAGTAATCTCTTCTTCACAGATTCTCGCTTCTCAGCTAGAATCCTTCAAGCAGCATTGACAAAGTATACCTTCCGCATAATTCCCAACAATCCTCCCCTAAACTGAATTTGACTTGTTAAGTTCTAGTTTCCTAACCTTGAAAGATCTTAGAGATCAAGTAATAGAGGATTGTTCTCAAACATCAAGAGTAAAGAACCAAGAATAAGCTCATCTCTATGATGACCAATCTTGAAACGCCAGTGTTTGCTGCAGCAACAATTGACATAGTGTACATCAAAACTCATTAGTTGCATACTATTCTCATCACATCCGTGTGTGTTAACTCCCAGAGGTGGATCTTGAAAATAATGGATTTGATGTCTCTTACCAATAGCCATTACTACCGAGTAGCCAAATGTTTAAGTTCGAAACTATGGTACACCGATAACTATCCGATTTATTGGCAAACCGTAAAACCATATAAACGGGTTTGATGTGTCTTTACTCAGAGCCGCTTGTTTCTCGTGACTAGTCAATTCTTAAAATTGGTGAATTGATAACCAAATATGGATTCTGTTGCCTTTACCACAAGCCATATACTTGTGGGCTAGCCAATTCTTGGATTCCAAAAAGGAATATACCATGGTGAATTGATGACCATACAACACTCAACAATAAAGCATGGGTGGTTGCACCCTATGATTTTAGCAAATCATTACAAGCCTATCAACAGATTTGATGTGTCTTTACCAAAGTCGCACCCTTTGACTAGTTAACTCTTCATATACACAAGGTATATCCGGTGAGTTAAAACCATCAACTATGAACAACAAACTCAAGTAAAGAAAGTTTTTTTTTATTAACCAAGAAAGAAACTACCAAGTGTATATAATACAAATAGTACCAAAAGGAATATAAGGCGTAGACCATGAGAGATACCATTATGATTTATGAAGAAGCAGTTTGATCTTGAAGGAGGTGAGTCTTGATCAATCTAACAACTGTTCATTCTCTTGTGGTCTTTCATTTCCAATCGATCTCGAGGAATTTCCAATTTCTCGAGTCAAAGATCCTCTCCATAAGTCTTTGGACAATGGGTAAGTTCTTTCGAAACATGCAGATCATTGATTCTACCCTTCGCTCTCAACTACATGCACACAAGGCAGAGGATAGAATTCCCGTGACTCAACCCGCCATAAATGTGAAGTTCTCGCCAAATGGAATGTCCTTTATTATCGAGATTGAGAGCTAAACAGACATGAAGATCTCCTAATAAAACATCCCAACCCCACGTGGTGCATTGTTGCAGAATGGGAGGTAACAGAGTGTACAGAGTAAGCAAGCCCCGCTCTATCTACCAAAATGAAGTATTTCTTCAAAAATGAACTCCATAGAAGTTTTTCCTTCGATGTATGACATTCAAATTTTTGTTTGTCAAAGTCCAATTGATCAACACATTTGATATCCATCAGAAAATCGAGGAATACCCTTCTTTAATAAAGGTTGACTCAATGCCTCAATATCCAAGGTAGTGATTTTGGCCATCCTCTTCTTCCTCCTTCCGTGCTTATAGATTCCTAAAGATGGTGCATCTGAGGTTCTTCATTAGATTACCGGGCACGACTAAAGGAAGGAGAAGCACCTTCACGAATGGCATTCATCCTTACTAGCAAATTTCTAGCCTTTCTAGTTTTCAAACTTGCCTTCGAGCCAATAGATGCCATGTATGTAGTGGGAGCCGGTACATTAGGTGCTTCTAATAAAATGGCAACCGGGTTCACAGATGGAGTCTTGTCGTGAGCTAGCAATCTGTAGGAGTTTCGCCAGAGACCATAGATGGTTCAACAGGGGAATCTTGTCGATGAAGGAGTGGCTTGAGAAATTTCTTCGTAAGTAATCATTGAGAGATCGCCTTTGTTGTAATATCATCAAAAGTATCCACTACCTCAAAAAACTTTGGTCTTTTGGCCTTTGGTGAAACTTCATTCCCAAAGAATCTTTTTCAAGCATGAAGTGTGAGATGAAGAGTACTTCATGATTTGATTATACTTGTGAATCAAAACATGATCAGTGAAAGCCTTGACTTGCTTCATTGGATGCCCTGTAGTTATACGAGTGGAGCTCGGTTTTTCACCACAAGTCCTCATTGAGATTTGAAGGAGGTCTCTCTTTGTTCTTTTGGGTTGTGATGGCTCTCCTCTTTTCACCGCTTTTGCTTCCTTTGTCTTCCACGAGCCATCACAGCTCCACAAAAACTTCACCGTTGAAGTCCGTGACCTAAGATACTGAGAGCAAGTGAAGGGTTTGATATGACTTGTCGAGTGTAAGCATCCCAATGAGTGTCGCAGCTTAGTATGCATTTCATCTAGTCCCTTTGTCTTTCTAGAGGAAAACAGACGTAGATTGATCTTCAACTGCTTAGCCATTTCTTCATCTTTCTTTTCTCAAGTTACACCTGCCAAGATTCGCCTCTTGTTTTCGCTTTCTCTTCTACTTACCAAGTCCGACCAAGCTCATCTTCTACCATTAAACCTTTCCCTTTATCACAGTCCTTAGTACAATCATCTTCAAGAATATCAACTAAAGGAATCTCAAGAGTAACTCCCAAATCAACTTTAGAAGAAACATGTTGTAGGTTCTTCGCCAGAATGGATACGATGGTTTTTGTATAACTCAAGATTGACCAAGTTCAAGAGCAACATCCTCCATTGGGGTATCCGATGCGCCTTGACAAACTCGTTCCTTGGATACTTCCAAGAGATGCTTTATTCAAGTAATGATCTCTTTCTCCTTTTATAAAGAACATGTTCCTTCTTCTTTGAAGATTCAAGAATCATCGATGAAGGATCATTAAGAGACACATCGCTAACATATCGAGACCCATACTGAGGTTCTTCTTCTTCCTCCTCAAGAAACCAAGCTTCCTTTTGGTGCCCTTTTCAAGTCCGCTCTAGGTCCTTAACTTTACTCAGAAGTCTTCAATCTTACTACCAAGAGTAGACTTGTTTCTCGCAAGTTCCTTCGCACTAGACACCTCACCGCATATACCTGCTCACAAGATCATACATGTTGTAATGGAGTAGTCCCCAGAGATTGCTCCCGGTAATGGGAGCTTCATTGACCTTCAGTTGGAAACATGGTCATGCTAAAAATGAGGAGGTACCTCATTAAAAGTTTTCCTTTGAGGACTAGGTGTGGTCATCCCGTCCTCAAATCGGACTCAAACTCATCAAGAGGATCTGTGTTGTGGTGGACTAGGACAATGCTAGAGTTGGTGTTGGCGGAGGCTGCTCGAGCAACATGAGAAGCTCACAGTAGAGGAAGGGGCCCTCATCAATATTAACCGATGGATTGCCATCAATAGCAACAATTGAAGAGTGGGATGTTACAACATTTCCTCATCACAGCCTCATTGTCTTGAGGCAACATAGCTTCATCAATCGGATAATGTGCCCCCTCAAAGTTAGTTCTCATAGAGGCAAAAAGTTTGGCCGACAGAGTCTTCTACAAGCATAAAAGGTTTGGGTAGTGTGTCTATGATTATTTTTAAGAATCTAGGGTACATTAAAAACTTATGTTGTTTCCTATTGATATTTTCAACCAAATTGTCAAAAATAAATTTAGAAAAATTATAAGTTATCCCTTTAGATATCACACAATACCATATCTGCCAGAAGAGAATTGATCCCATGCTCCCGATTTTTTGCTAATGCACTCAAGCAACGTGAAACCAAGAATCTCCACTTAGGGCAAAAAATGCTTTTTCAACCATATGTCCGTCCTACCTTGATACCCAATAGCTCTGCCCGCGGAGTATTTCCTCATTCTAGTGTGAAATACCCCATCAAGATCATCCAAGTGAAGCTTTTTCCTAATCAGCTCCTCTGTTACTACATACTCTGTTCCGTCAATCATGGCCGCAATCTACATTTCACTCCGTGTGAAGCAGAGATGCCCAAAATTGTTTGACCAACGATTCATAAATTGCATTAGGAGAATGCGTTAGGCATAGTGAATCTTTGATATTTTCAAGAACTCTACCATAGGTACATACAACTGATCACCTTTTTGCATTTCCCAGAAATGCAACTTTGTTGTGATCCTTCTTGAATTGAAGAGCCATTTGATGAATTGATATTTTAGGGTTATGTTTCTCGTAAAAGTGAGGGTTTTTGGGTGTAGGAGAAGAGGGAAGGGTTTTGTTTGAAGTGAAAAATGAGACTGATGGTTTGGTAGAGGTTTGTGCAAAAATAGTCAAAAGTATTGGCACTCTATTGTTTGACTACGCCACGTGTACATCTACTTTGACCATAGACAATTTAACTCTTCAATAGAAACAGATACTCAATCTGCTGAAGTTATACAATTCAAGAGAAACCAACCCAAGACTAGATATCTTGGGTAAGATTCTAGAATTACTGTGCCAACTAACTCGCATTAACTTACATTAAACCTCGAACCCGCCTATAAAATCATCCCAATGCATACTTCTCTCAGCATACTTTTTACCCCAAATTATCATCACAAACCCTAGATTCATCATACACCCAATCAACCAAAATTAACCATGAATACTTCACCAGATGTTGTAAATCCAACCTCTTCTCCATCATCCTCATCATCCATTGATTTCCTCCAGTTTTGGTCATATCCACTTGACCCTCGCCCTTTGACATCCCCATTTCTCTCTTCTTCTCAAGATGATGGTGTAGTGGATCCAAGTGAGTCTCCCCGATGACTCGAGAGGAACCCACTACTGTGATACCTTCATACTCCCAACCTCCAGCACCTCAACCTCAACAAAGGCCTCGTGCCGAAAGGGAGGTGGGGCTTGCTCTACCTGCGCCATGTTTTGGTGCATCTTCACACATCGTATAGAGGAAGAGCATAAGGAAGGTGAATGGATTGCTTTTGGTGAATTCAGGTGAGATGAAGCATAAAGGACACTTTAGTTTTCTTCATCATCATTATTTTCATCAATCCATCCTTCCCATTTTGATCCTTAGCTTCCTCGTCCTAGTGGTCATGCATATCCAACCATCGAGATAGAAGAAATGGGTGGTTATGCAAGTTTTCACAAACGCATATCCAGCATCTAGTGTGAAAGATGTGAGCGATCATGCATATCCAACAGCCTATTAGATGTTGGAATAGATGATATGAACTAGATTAGGATTATGTATAGCTCTGTTCTTGTAGTTGCATTTGAAGTTGATTGAATTTTGTAAGTTAGTTGTAAATCTATTTCTTGAATGAATGAATGAACAATTTGACTTCAATTTCTTCTCTATGTACTCTTACTTGATAGAATCAACTTGTTTACTTACACTTTAGTTTCAAGTAGAAACAAGCTTCCAAGCTTACTTGACCATTTATAAAAGAATCACACTTGATGAATCTTGGACTTGAACATGGAATAGACAAACTGCACTTGAAATAGATAAACTGCAACACAAACACAAATACACACAAAAAAAGAACAGAGACATATTGTGGTGTCAAGGGTCCTGTTAATTTTTTTTCAAATAAAACTTTTGCAATTAAGCGTTCTATAAAACTGAATAAGCCTTATAAAAAGCGGATGTTTTACCACTCTAAAAAGATGTGCCATATTGTGGTGTATCATAAACAAACCATTATGAATAAGCGTTCTATAAAGGTTAACGTTATAAGAGGCTATTGTCAAGGGTCCTATTCACTTTTCTTATAAAAAAACGTTTGCGAATAAGTGTTCCATAAAACCGATGTTTTATGACTCAAATATCAAGTGTCTTATGATGGTGTATCAATCTATGGGACCCAAGTGTCAACTGTCATATTAAGTTATGTTTTAATAATACGTTTTCGAATAAGCGTTTTAAATAATTAATGTTTTATGACTTATATATCAAGTGTCCTATTATGGTGTATTGTAATAAAACCATAATTAATATGCATCCTTTAAGGGTCCTATTAAGTTTTGTTATAATAAAACTTTTGCAAATAATCGTTTAAAAAAATGATGTTATAAAACCATTGTACATAAGCGTTCTATAAAGGTTAACGTTATAATACCGACGTGTCAAAAGTCCTATTAAATTTTGCTATAATAAAACTTTTTGTGAATAAGCGTTTTAACTAATTGATGTCTTATGACTCAAAACTCAAGTGTCCTATTATGGTTTATTATAATACAACCATAATGAATAAACGTCTTATAAAGGTAATTTATTAGGATCCATATTTTAAGTGTCATTTTAAGTTATATGATAATAGGACCCCAAATCATCGACCATCCTATTATATACCTTTTTAGGACATCGCCTAAGTAGCAAATATTTAAAAAAGGACCCTAAACGCTCATATGTGTTATTAAACAGTTTTTTAGGACTCCATTATCATACCGTCCCACACAAAGGGTCCTAAAAAGCCACTTTTGTTGTAGTGTCTGTCAGGAAGGCCCTTTTAATGGGACTATCCATCACATGCAGTGCTATGCACTGAAACCATTGGTTTTCTCCAAACCAGAGGCCATGTGAGGCCGACCTTGATTAAGTATCTGTCACCATACTTAATCCCTTCAAAATTGGGGTTTTAGTATTATAATTTCCAAAATATAAGATAATACTGATGGGTAAAAGTTAATACTGATGGTTATAAGTTAGTACTGAAAAGCCTAGTTAGTACTAATGAACTAGCCGTTAGTACTCATTCCAAAAGTCTGTTATGCAATGATTACTTTTTCAAGTAGAGTTGTTACCGTCTTTTTCCTTATAAAAGGGTTTCCTAATGGGTTCTTTTCACTTATTACCATAAATATTTATAAGGTGGTTCAACTAGAATTCTCCAAATCTCTATATATTGCATAACTTTCCAATTGCTTTCACCACAATTCACTAAAGGCTTTTGCGATTAAATCTCACCTTACTAACCCTTATTATAATCATTCATGGCCCCTCTTGATTTTGTCGATAAGCACACAACATGGTGGCGTGCTTGGAATTGCCAGAAGGTCATGATAAATTTACTAAGATAGTAGCCTTTCTAAACCGAAGCAGCATCAGGTTTGCTTTACTCTTAAACCCTACTATCTTATGTACCCCTGTCAAGAAGTTTTGGCAAACTGTAATTGCCTCAACAACTGAGGAAGGGGTACAACAATTAATTGGTAAAGTGGATGGCACTCAAATTGTTATGCTGAAGCTCTCTAAGAGAACATCTTCATCTTAGAGATGTTTGAAGGTGTAACACTTTTCCGGCACGAAATTTTTGAATAACTCTCATTGATGGGGTATAGACATGATGACACTTTCAATTTTCACAAAAGTCAGTTTTCCCCACAATGGAGATTTCTAATCCATACCCTCCTACACTGCTTGAGTCACAAAAGGAATGGCCGATGCTTTCCCGATTAATATAGCCATTGCCTTGATCCTGCCTTCCAACAGTGGGTGTTCAATTTTCAAATTATATTTTTGAGAGTATGCTTAAAATGCTGGTAAAGCAAAACCAAGTTTCTGATGTATCCTAGGTTTATACAAGTATTTTTGGATCTTCAGAAACAAAACCTACAGCCTCACAAAAATATTTATCCTTCAAAACCACTCACAGCCAAAGTGTTTTCAAATATGTCAAGGTCTGTGGTAGGATATAATGGGGTTGTAGTGCCTTTATTTCAATCTATGCTCATTGCAGAGGGTGAAGGACCATCAAGCACAGGTGGCTCCCAACACACACCTCTGAGTCCTGAACAATCTCCCAATCAACCACTTTCATCAACAAGTGAGGCAATCCGACATTGGGAGTGGGAATGCTCGTGACCCATTCTCCTCCTCTAACAAGGCAGATGAGCCTATCTCAGGTTGATAGAGGAGATGAGTGGTGAGGGCGCCACTACTCAAGCGGGCTTAGAAGCCGGTGAGGGATATTGGTAACATCAATAAGACCCAATCCATGCCAACACCTAATGAGCATTACTCACAGGGTGGACCCAGGAACAGGCTTAAAAAGGGGGGTGTATCTGCTCAGGCTAGGCCTGGGAGTGCATCTCAAATGCCTAGTGACCCACCTCTCTTGCTTAGCAAGTCACACGGCTGAAGTGGTGAGGCAGCTTGACACTTAATGAAATGACGGATTTGTGCAGGTTCCTATGCGGAAAAGTTACACACTGAGATTGCTCGGATGAACACAAGAAAGCTTCGCCAAAGTTCATACCAGATGCTTCGAAGATGAAAAGGCTTGCACATCAAGTCCCTTCTATCCAAGCCAACTGTAGTAGCATCTCCGCTTACCACATAAATCAAAAGAAGGCCAAGTTACGGTTCTGCACCTCAACAGTAAGATTCTTCCAAACAGGGGAGGAGTTCGACATTCAGAGTAGGAGAGAATTTGGTCAGGCAAGGTGGTCAAACTTTTGAGCCCTTTTCTTGATGAAGAAGAAGAAGTAGACCACCAAACATGAAGAAGTGCTTAGTACTCCTACAGGCACTATCGGTACTATCGAGTTAGTACTTATAGTGTTGTAGTTAGTACGATAGTACTATAGTTAGTACTCACGGTGTTCTGCAATCGATTACTAAGTCCAATCTTTCAAGTAGCTGCTGAACTACAACAAGCCACAACAACAGAGGCCACCATCATCACTACCACTCCACATGAAGACAATGATGAAGAAGATAGAGAGCATGCAGGTCTTGGGACTTCAGAGCTTGAAGAAATCAGTCCCTATCTCTCTAACTTACAAGAAGCCTCCTGTTCTGTATCTGAGAAAGAAAACCAAGTCGGCAGCAACCAAACCCAAAGAAAAAGGAGTCACTATCAGAGAAGGAAGTGCTCCACCATCACCAACCTCCTCAGCTCCAAAGATTGATCCCAAAGATAAGGGCAAGGGAATTCTAGTGGAAGTACCAAAGAAGAAGAAGGAGATTGAAAGGTTAAATGAAGAAGCAACAAGGAAGATTTGCCGAGTGAGGTGGGATGAGCAAGAATTGCGAAAAGAGGTAGAGAGAAAGAAAAGAAAAAGATGTCTAAATTAGATGAAGACTGGCAAACATGGGATGACATGAGAGCCAAGGTAGAAGCAACTCAGGAGGTACAACAAAAGCTGCAACAAGATCAGAACACAAGTGTTAATGAAGCAGCTAAATTGTTCAGTGAGATTTTGGCCAGAAGATTGAGTCAATTTAGACAGCAAAGGGAAATTAAAAAGGCCTCAAGACCTCCAAACAAAAATCAGCAAAAGATGTATCTTTGTAAGTATATCAGGTATCATGGTGAAGACTGTCTTGGGAGACTCTTCAAAGACTTGCTGATAGAATTCAAAGAAGCATTCTCAACTTCAGGCCTATGCAAGCTGATGATACTGTTGAAAGACCACAACCTATTGGAAGCTATAAGAGACCATCAGAAGAAGGAGCTTCTTCAACTGCACCCAAAAGATTGAAAGCATCTGAAGATGAAGGTGGACTAACTAAAGAAGATCTCAACCAGATGATGTTAATTGAAGCCCTAGAAGAAGCACTGTATACAGAGCCCATCAATACCAGATACCCAATCATCAACTGGGATATCCATACTAAAGATGGAAAAAGACACTGGAGAATACACAGAGCTGGTGGAAGAACAAGTGCCTATCTATACTTGGTAGATTTATTTGCATTCATTGCAGGGAGGATCTACTCAAGCTTTGGGAGTTAGTCAAAAACAGGGTCAAGAACAAAGATCCAGACAATGATAAGGATCTGGAGTTACTTTATGAACTTCAGAATATCTTTGAACCCGGATCCGAAGAGAACAATGGAAGTATCAACACCGGAGAGGAAACCCGACTTGGACCCCCGATTAATTCTTGTTGAATGCACTTGGTCACTACATGCAAGATGGGACGTATATCTACATGTTGGTTGAAAGAACCTATCCACTTGCATTAGGAACTCTACTAGAAATGCTTGTGGTGGCTAAGGATGGGTAATGCAGTAGACATGGCTAAGGAGTTTCGATAAAAATATTTGACCAAATTTGGAAGACCTAGCGAAAGTGAGTTTGGAAGAATCCTCAAAGGTCAAGAAACTTGTGATTCTGAAACCCAATCACAAGTTTAGAGGAGGATTGTTGGGAAATTCGCTTTTGGGAGTTAATACTTATAAGTAGTAAAGTTAGTAATGATAGCATTGCTTGATAAGTATTAACTAGTTAGTAATGATAGTGGAAATATTAGTCTTGATAGTATTAAGTTTGTACCGCTCTAACTAAGGAATAGTCGTGTATGGTTTGTAACAGCATATCTTTTATTATAATAGAAGATATGATATACTTAGTGCATAGTTATCTCTTCGTAGGGATCTCCTTAGTGTATAAAAGGAGATCCTAGCTAGGTTAAACACATCTCATATTCTAGCCGTCTTAAGAAGAGCTTCAAGGTTGTAAACCCTAGTACTAGGAGAGTACTCGTATTATTGCTTAATAATATTGAAGCTGCTGGTGTTATATTGTGTTTACTTTAATCTTCTAAGTGCATTCAAGTAGATTCCGCATACTTGTGTGCATCTACAACAAAGTTTCTCATTGTTGTTTTGGAACCATCCAAGGAAACTAACACGTTTGCAAGCTAAGTGTTCTAGATCCAAGGTTTGGGAATCCACACTCTCTATCTGATTTTATATCAAACTGTGGAAAACTAGAAAGGGGGGGGGGGTTGAATAGTTTTGCCAATTAAAACTTCCTTTTAATCAATTTAGATTGACTTATGACAATCTATTTGGATGTGTGTGTTGGATGTTGATAAACAAGCATATAAAGGTAAGTAATGAAAAGATAAGAGTAAGAAGCACAAAACCACAACACGAGTATTTATAGTGGTTCGGATACAAGGACACCTTCCTTGCCCTACTCCACTCCCCGAGTCACCTACTCGAGAGTTCGTAATCACTACACCAATCTCCTTATGGCGGATAAGCCTTCACAACGTCGCCTACCCTTTTTTCGGTGCTAGGCTAACCACCGGGTTCTTTCACTCCAAGGTGAACCACACCTACACAACGTCACCTACCCTTTATAAGGTACTAAGCTAAGTACCTAGTTCTTTCACTCCAAGGTGAACTACACCTTCACAACGTCGCCTACCCTTTATTAGGTACTAGGCTAAGCACCTAGTTCCATTGCAATGGAGGAACTACTACCATACTACACCAACGACTAATCCCAAAGGAGATCTACTCCTTTACAACATCATCAAGGATATCAATATCCTTGGATCTAATACTAGTCTATCTTGTACATGAAAACACACCATATCGAATGTACATCTAAGGCACCTTTCACTAATGCCTTTGACTAGATCTACAAGACACCTTTCACTAATGTCTTGTATCTTCACTTCTAAGCACCTTTCACTAATGCTTCTTTGTCTTGACTTCTAAGCACCTTTCACTAAATCTTCTTTGTCTTGACTTCTAAGCACCTACCACACGTGCTTATCCTATAGACGATAGATACCTTTCACTAATATCTTCTTCTTGACACTTGAGACATCTTTCACTAATGTCTTCAACACTACGCTTCTTTGAATAAAGAAAGGAATCATCAACAAGAATATTTTAGTAGCCTTGATGATGAGGAAGCATGGCATGCAACTCATGGACTTGAGCTTGCTTGACTTCAAAGGTGGTGATCTTGCCTTTAAGAGGAACCTAAAAGATCACACAAAAACAAAACTACAAACATAGATCTCTTGGATCTAAGGTTAGTGAGATTTAACTCAGGGAGGAAAGTGTGTTAGAAAGGGATGATCAATAAAAGAAGATGGCTCACTATTTATAGATGAAAAATCCTACTATTCCCCGGATCCCACGGATCCCTTCCACTTGGGATCCAGCTAGCACAAAGCTTGGGATCCGTGGAACGCTCCTCTTTACCCATGGGTATTTTGGTTATGGGTCATGGGTCATGGGTTGAACCATGGATCTTTGGCTAGATACAATGTATATTTGAGTGCAATGCACTTAGTCACTTGGGTATGGGTTGATCAATGGGTTATGGGTATTATCCATATGTGATATAAGCATGATGTCATGCAATGGGTTATGGGTCAAGATCCATGGGTCATGGGCTTTGGGTTGTACCCAACTACATTTAATGTATTTGCCCAATGGGTTGTGATACTTATGTTTCTACCCATTTATATTACCCAATATACTACATACTAGTTATGTGTATATTTTATCCAAATATGTAAACACTAGTTGTTGTACATATGTATTACTAAATCATAAAATCACTTATACTTGTTTTAGTGTTTTATGTGAAAATGTGAATATGTTAGAAACTATTAGTTTAAACCATTTACGTATTTTATTTGTTTCGTTAATATGATTTTACGTTTGTTATCGACAAAACATTAGAAGATCGTAAAATATAAATAAACATTTTTACGGGTTATTTGTATTAACAATCTCCCCCTTTTTGTTGATGACAAAACATAAAATTATTTCAAGGAAAAGCTAAAATTCGTAAAAGTTTGAATTTGTAGTTTTTACTTTCTTCTCCCCTTTTTGTAAAACAAAATTGTTTGAAGGAAAGCAACACATCGTTTTTAAGAAAAACATGTGAAAGAATTAAAAGTAAAAAGAAATAGAGAGCAAATAACGGAAAGGATCGTCTTTACTCCCCCTTGACGAGTCCATCCCTATATAAGGCGTCAAGTAAGTGATACTAATCTAGTTTATTTGCAAATAAGTTTGCAAAAGATATCTCTAAGGGACGAATGTGCTCCCCCTTGATGATTGCAATTTTGCAAGGGGATGTCACGAAATGTAAACCTAGTATTGCAAGTAATTTGCAATGAATTGCTTTGACATAAAGCTCCCCCTAGCTTTGGGATGTCAAAGTTTTCATATGTAAATTGAATAACTACAAAACAAAGGTTAGAAAGCAAGTATAATTCACAATTTCCTGTAAATGTGATTCAAGTTAGTAGAAAGAAAGCTTTGTCTTACGGATCCCACGGTTCCCTCCTAGTAGGGATCCGTCTAGGCAATTCTGAGGGATCCATACTAGCTGTTTAATTACAGCCAAGGTGATATAACAAGTAATGTTATCACAAAAATAAGATATGAATACAAAGTAATCATATGCTCAACAAAATAACAAGTAGCATGTAATTCCATTTAATAAAACTAGAGTTATGATATACATGACTCTAAAAACTAAGAAAATAAGGAAATACAAGACTAGGAATTTCTAAACCAACTATCGCTTGATGCTAGGACACCACTAAAATCTTCTAGCTCAAGTTTTGTTTAGGTTTGATCTCGTCAAAACGTTCGAGGAGATGATAGAACATGAAACGTTGGTCTTCTCATACTTCATGTATCAAACTTTCAACATGTTGACAATGATAGCAATCTTTGTCATGGCTAGGTAGTGGTGGTGGAAGAAATGAAATGGCTTGATGCGAAGGATCAAGTGAAGCGGCTTGTGGATCTTCAAACGATGGAGGGATTGGTGGAGGTGCATTTGAGAATGACTCAACCAAAAATGATGGTGGTGGTAGAGAAGTGTCAACTTCCATATGGTCGGGTGTTTGACTTTGATGATTTCTCATAATCCAAATGGGATTATATGATGGAAACGCAAAAAGGAAGCCGGAGAAAATGTTGACTCAACACCTTGATTTTGAACCATTATTCCTCCTAATGAGGAGAATGTTGTCGGCGAAGCGATAGAGATGGCCTAGGAGTCAAATCCTCTAAATTGTAGAGGTGTGGTGATGATAGTGGGGATGTAAATGAAATAGCTCTAGGAACCAATGGTGATGGTTTAGTGGAGATGATATTGTTTGTCCTAGGAGGTATGGTGGTGTTTGGCATAGGTAGTTTTGTGGGTACTATCTTTTTAGGAATTGGTTTGATTGGATGATGAAGAATTCTATCATTTGTTGGCTTGATGGGAGATGATTCGGTTGAAGAAATTTCGTGTATAACACGAGCCCTTTTCATGGGTGGTTCTTTGGTGGATAAGTTACTACTTGGGGTTTTCCTCATAATGAGATGATTTCAAGAGGTTGCAAGAGCTAAAAGTTAGGATGAGAGTGATGACTATGGAGGTCCTAACAAGGTGGTTTATAAATTAAGAGATTTGGCAAGTGCATTTAAGCCTTAAGCCACTAGGATTCATTGGAATGTGATGATTGACATGCACAAGAGTCAACTTTAGAGGTTGTACTGATCTAGGAACTCATTTAAGATGAGATGGAGTGTTTGAGTTAGGAAGATGAGTTGAAATGATTGTTTTAGCAAGATTTGACATAGACTGTCATCCGGATCCCACGGTTCCTTCCTCGAGAGGATCCGTCTAGGCTAATCCTAGGGATCCGCTTTCAGCATTATGAAAGGGTGGAAATTATGTTTCTAAGATCTAAGACCTATATCATCTTGAGTGTTTCAGTCCTCCTAAGTGTTTTAAATAAAGGGGTGCTTGAGTACTTGAAGGTAATGAATGATGTATCTAATGATTGTCATTTATGGAAGGATTTGGAACTTTCAAGAGTACCAATGGATGAGCAAAGATGACACTAAAGATTTAGAGTGTCAATTGAAGCTAAATGATCCTAGAGATCAGGTTGTGTTTTAGGATAGTTTTTTGGAAAATATCCTAGAAGCTTTGAGATGGGAAAACTAGATTTTGATCAACTTTGATCAATTTTGAGGCGAGGATGATTAATGATCAATTTTGCCATAATCGAAAGTTCTCTAAGGCTAGATGGGAGAGATCAAGTAAAAAATGAAGTGTGAGTTTAAGAATGGAAGAGTAATGGATTAAGGACGAAACGGTAGATCTACAATCGTCTTAGAGTGTGATCTAGGTGAGTTATGTATGAGTAGGAAATATCAACCTATCTTGATAAGGACTTAATTTTGCCTTAAGACACTATGTTTAGCTTAGTGTGTGAGGTGTTCTAAGGATATGTTTGAAATATAATGCTTGCAATTGCATTTTCTGTTTGTTGGATCCCACGGTTCCCTAAGAGTAGGGATCCGTCTAGTACAATCTTTGGGATCCGCCTATCTGCTCAGTAGGACCTTTGCTAAAGGTATACAATGATCTTGACAATGCATTATATCTCAAGGATAGTCTAAAAATAGTTCTAATACTAAGATATCAAATGTAAAATGTTTTATTTCATGAAGGAAATTGGATTACATTGATAAAGCACGAGTACAAGAGATTTGAACCTATTTTGGAATACTATTAGTTTCCTTGAGTGTTTTCGCTAGGAGGATCATTATGTGATTGATGAGTGTTGGTGGAATCAAGAATGAAGAAAGTCTTCATGAGAGATATGTCTAGCGGTTCCATCATCTTGTTCACAAGTATGTACAATGGACTTTGAAATTGAGGATGGAAGTGCATAACATTATGATAGAGGCGTGTCAAGAACATTCCATAAGGGATGAGTTTATTCTTGGAGCCTTGAAGATTTGCAATTACCTTCGAAGAAGTAGGCGAGATTGTATGGTTGTTGTGTTAGCAAAAAGTACAACATGTGAGCACAACAAGCGGGAAGAATTTCTATATTTCCCCTAAGACTCCAAACATTTTCACGTAGGATGAGTGCGAGAGGCTTGTACTCTTCTCGGATATCCCTTGTAAAGATAATGTTTGGATCGGAGTAATATGGTCGAGGTTTGCATATTATGCGATTTAAATCTTCCGGAGAGGGTATGTGTGAGCAATATGGATATTTTCTTCACGAAAGTTGAAGAGAGAATCAAGATACCAATCTTCGGTGAAGGCACATTGTCCATGATTTGGAATCCGGAGGATGTGAGCAAAATGCCCAAGGGTTAGAGTGAACTTTTGGTTTTTGATATAAAACCAAAGATAGATAGCGATCCTCGTTACGAACGAGTTCGACTTGACGAAGAATTCCATTATGAACCTTGGACATATCTTCTCGTTGATTTCAAGAAGGCATTCTAGTCCTATGGCTTGGAAGGAGGTATTGATACCTTCTTCGAATTGTAGAGAGGTGTCTACAATACGTCCTTCGTGGAAGTGACAGTTATCGAGATTATTGAACCCACGGACATGATTGCCAGGTGTGTTGGGTTCGAGAGAGATGTTCGGAGTGTAGACGCTAGTGAGTGAAAAATCAAACTAATATTCATGTGTCATAGTTGAACCTATAAAAATGATAAGTTAATAAAACGAGACTTTTGTGGTCAACCTATGATAATCTAATGTTTTTACTAGATTTTTATTAACAATGGTATTTAACACTTTAACATATTCAAGGTTTTGACTTTCTAGTGGATTATTACATTTAGAAAGATATTGGTTTTTATCTTGCATGAAGATTTTTCCAGAGGGCGGATCCCACGGTTCTTTTACAAAAGGGATCCGGCTAGTATATCTTCCGGGATCCGTGGATCTGTAGTATGTAGAAACAGATTTGATAAAAACATAGGTCTTACAGTTTTTATACCATGAAATATGTTTTATCCTACATTTTCTTTTAGCATGCATACATGACTTCTAATGTATCACGAAAGAATATAAAACATATAAATCAAAATAAGTGACAAACACATTATGATAAAATCACCTAGATAAACTAGATTATTAATAATATTGTATTTCAATATTAAGGATGATACAAAGGATTGGGTATATGATCCCAATGTAGATTAACAACACAAAGTAAATGTCTCCATATGTGAACTTCATCATAGGGAACACAAGTGCGATGAGTGTTAGGGCGATGAGCACGAGTCGATGTAAACCATGTCGATGACGGATCTTCTTGGTTTTGGTTGAGATGAAATGAGGAGGAAGATGAAGTTTTTGAATAAGAGAAAATTTTAAAATTGGAGGATTTGAAAAAGTGAGGGTTTGGTAGAGTGGTCGACGGTGGGGTTATTTATAGGGAAGGAGGAATTTTTGAAATTCGTGTTTTGTTTTATTATTGGATTTGAAATAGACAAAACATAAGTTTTATATACCATGACTTTAGACGAGAAGTAAAACACGTATGTGAGAAAAAGGCTTCCTAATTAAGCTTCATGTCAAACATGTATGAGCACAAAAGATAATCATATAAATACCTAAATAGGTGTACTTAATTATCAAGCAAAATAAAAAGAAAATCATACCTCTAGCGCACTTAGGAATGTCTTTACAAATGACACAACAAATTTCACTTAGACGATTCCCGCTCCTTTGCGATTAAGATACCTTCTTAAGGAAGGTATTCTTGTTACCAAGCGACTCCTAAAGCTTGGTGGGTATGAGCTTTGACTAATCAACATGACAAAGAAGATTAGTGCAATTAAATGAAAAAATAAATAAGAAAAAATGTTGTTATCAAATCAACATCCAAACATATAGTTTTAAAAGACATGGTGTTTGTTTTTATGAAAAAACCTTCTTTGTAGTTTTCAATTAACTATGGATCGTATCAAGTTTTTAAAGTACAATATACTTCAAGAAACTTGGTAACGAAGCTCTGATGCCAATTGTGGAAAACTAGAAGGGGGGGTTGAATAGTTTTGCCAATTAAAACTTCCTTTTAATCTATTTAGATTGACTTATGACAATCTATTTGGATGTGTGTGTTGGATGTTGATAAACAAGCATATAAAGGTAAGTAATGAAAAGATAAGAGTAAGAAGCACAAAACCACAACACGAGTATTTATAGTGGTTCGGCTACAAGGACACCTTCCTTGCCCTACTCCACTCCCCGAGTCACCTACTCGAGAGTTCGTAATCACTACATCAATCTCCTTATGGCGAAGAAGCCTTCACAACGTCGCCTACCCTTTTTCCGGTGCTAGGCTAACCACCGGGTTCTTTCACTCCAAGGTGAACCACACATACGCAACATCGCCTACCCTTTATAAGGTACTAGGCTAAGTACCTAGTTCTTTCACTCCAAGGTGAACTACACCTTCACAACGTCGCCTACCCTTTATTAGGTAATAGGCTAAGCACCTAGTTCCATTGCAATGGAGGAACTACTACCACACTACACCAACGACTAATCCCAAAGGAGATCTACTCCTTTACAACATCATCAAGGATATCAATATCCTTGGATCTAATACTAGTCTATCTTGTACTTCGAAACACACCGTATCGAATGTACATCTAAGGCACCTTTCACTAATGCCTTTGACTAGATCTACAAGACACCTTTCACTAATGTCTTGTGTCTTCACTTCTAAGCACCTTTCACTAATGCTTCTTTGTCTTGACTTCTAAGCACCTTTCACTAATGCTTCTTTGTCTTGACTTCTAAGCACCTACCACACGTGCTTATCCTATAGACGATAGATACCTTTCACTAATATCTTCGTCTTGACACTTGAGACATCTTTCACTAATGTCTTCAACACTACGCTTCTTTGAATAAAGAAAGGAATCATCAACAAGAACATTTCAGTAGCCTTGATGATGAGGAAGCATGGCAACTCATGGACTTGAGCTTGCTTGACTTCAAAGGTGGTGATCTTGCCTTTAAGAGGAACCTAAAAGATCACACAAAAACAAAACTACAAACATAGATCTCTTGGATCTAAGGTTAGTGAGATTTAACTCAGGGAGGAAAGTGTGTTAGAAAGGGATGATCAATAAAGAAGAAATGGTTCACTATTTATAGAGGAAAAATCCTACTGTTCCTCGGATCCCATGGATCTTTTCCACTTGGGATCCGGCTAGCACAAAGCTAGGGATCCGTGGAACGCTCCTCTTTACCCATGGGTATTTTGGTTATGGGTCATGGGTCAGGGGTTGAACCATAGATCTTTGGCTAGATACAATGTATTTTTTAGTGCAATGCACTTAGTCACTTGGATATGGGTTGATCCATGGGTTATGGGTATTATCCATATGTGATATAAGCATGATGTCATGCAATGGGTTATGGGTCAAGATCCATGGGTTATGGGCTTTGGGTTGTACCCAACTACATTCAATGTATTTGCCCAATGGGTTGTGATACTTAAGTTTCTACCCATTTATATTACCCAATATACTACATACTAGTTATGTGTATATTTTATCCAAATATGTAAACACTAGTTGTTGTACATATGTATTACTAAATCATAAAATCACTTATACTTGTTTTAGTGTTTTATGTGAAAATGTGAATATGTTAGAAACTATTAGTTCAAACCATTTACGTATTTTATTTGTTTCGTTAATATGATTTTACGTTTGTTATCTACAAAACATTAGAAGATCGTAAAATATAAATAAACGTTTTTACGGCTTATTAGTATTAACACAAACCCTAAACCAAGTTTACTTGTTGAGATCATTGCTGAATCATTAGCTCCAGAGGTTCCTAGCACTGTTTTGGCGTGTGTCAACTATCTTTTGCAACTCTTTCTTATCTTTAACTGCTTTCATTCCAATTCTTCTATATTTTTTAAGTTTTTCATCTTTAGCATATATCTCATTAGCTTAGAATGTAAGTTTTTCATTTAAAGATATTTGATGTTTTTGTAAAGTGACAATTTGAGCTTCTAATTTCTTAACAGCATTTTCATAGGTAAGAAGTTTAACTTCTTGATCACCTAACTGACTCATTTGTTCATCACATAGTATTTTTAGTTTATTATATGAGTCAGTGCAAGTTTTTTAACACAAGGATACCTCATTGCTGGAGCTTATGGCCATGAGAGCATGATTGATTTCAGTACCCTCATCAGTGTGCTCTCCCCAGTTAATCACACCAGCTTCCAAAGTCAGCAACCCCATCTGACTCATATCTTCCTTCTCAGCATGCCTAGGATAGAAGGAATTCCTCTTCTTTTCATCATTGGCCACCTTTGCTGTGCACTCCCTACCAAAGTGACCTGTGTTTTGGCACTTGTAGGACTTAATATTATTCTTATCAAACCCAACTAGTGCCTTCCCATCAAATTGGACTTGTCTACCAGTCCTTTTGTAGAACTTCTTCATTCTCAAGGAAATCATAGCACACTGCCAGTTTTTGTCCATTTCTTCCATCTCTTCATCTTCAATCTGATCTAAGTCCTCATTGAGGAGGTCTTCAGATTGTCTTTCAAATAAAGAGTAGATCACCTCATCAGCAAAACCAGCAGGCCCATCTCTTTCCTTCACATCAGAAGAAGAAGTAGTGTAGCTACCAGAACTATAGCCACCAGATTTAACTTTGTTAGTGTTGCTCTTGCCTTGTGAGAAAAAAGAAACATTGTAGGAACTTGAGGATGCCTTTGTGCTTCCTTTGATTTCTTGTTCATAAAACCTAAGGTTTTTGTATAAGTCATCAATTGACAGAGTGTCAATATCTTCTTTGGTTCTTATGATCATTGCCAGATGTGACCATTCTTTAGGCAATGACCTGAGAAACTTATGATCTGCATCCTCAGTAGACACTTTTGTAGCATGAGCTTCCAACTGTGATAAAAGTTGTTGGAATCTATCATATCCTTTTTCCAACCCTTCAGAACTTGTCACATTAAAGGTTTCAAACTGCTATTTATAAACAGCCTTCTGCATCTTTTTGGAGTTAGCATTTCCTCCAAATCTTGTTCTGGTTGCATCCCAGATCTCCTTAGCATCATACATACCATGAAACCTTCTGAGATGTTCCTTTGGAATGGCCATCAGCAAGAGGGTTCTTGCTTTTCTCTCCTTCTCCACAACATGTATCTCTGTAGCAAACACTGGTGGAAGAATTCTAACCACACCATCCTTCCCTATGGAAATTCTTTTCCTAGAGTTCCCATTCTGGATCACCTTCTAAAATTCATTATCAACATATTCCAGATAGTGCTCCATTTCCATTGCCCAGATATCATACTCCTCCTTCTTTAGAAGTGGGAGTTTTAAGTTGGAAATGGTGGTTGTAGTAGGAATGATCTCCTGTTGTTGTTTCTTTGACCCAGCCTCTGATGCTTCATCTTCATGGTTGGAGACCTCTTCATCACTGAGATGCTGAGAGTAATTATCACCGGGTGCAGACATGATATAGGATTTGTGAGTGAAATGAGTGTTTTGGTGTTTGAGTTTCTTTTAATTCAGAGTCCCTCTATTAGCTCTGATACCACTTGTAGGTCCAAAGTTAGGGATCTAAGCAGCCTTTGTAAGACGATAACAACTTGAATAAATCCAAATTAGTTATGTAAAGAACTCTTTAACAATGAGTGCTTAGTTGTTAATGCGGAATCTTAACAATAAGCAAGAAGAACACAATTACTACTAAATAACTTTTACTATTAATCTTTCTAATAACTTTGTATATCCTAAGCGTACAAGACTCTATGCCTTAGGGTTCCTTTATACACTTAGCAAACCCTAGTATACAAAACGTGTAGAAGGATATACATATCTCTTCCTAAGATATCTCTACGCGTACATATCCTTCCTTAATATATTTCTAACAAACTATTTTGTTTTATCATAAACAGACTTAACAATGAATACTAAATAGACTTAAGTTAGGTATACTAGACTTAACTTAGTACTGACAGACTTAACCACTAAACTAAGCCTACCAGACTTAACTGTTATACTACCAATATTAAGTTTGGTTTACATAATTCCCAACATAACCCACTCTTTTGTCTAGGAAAGGTTAGATACAAATCTAATACTCCTCCAAATAGGTTTGACAACTTAAATATTCTATCCGGAATATTCAAGTAATTTAACGTGCGAGATCAAATGTTAAAATTCATTTCCAAAAATTCATATTCAAGCTTTTTAACTACATAAATTAAACGCTCATTCATAAGCTAAAAGCTAACATCAACCTTCGGGTGATAAAGGACTTACGAATTCCTACATAAGTTATTTGTAGTTTATTTCATTTCTCCACTACCTATTCTAGATCACCAACCAATAGACGTCACCCTCTCACTCTACTATGTGTCATTTGGACTTTGCTTTTCTTATTCCATCACCACCATGGGCTACCCTATTGATCTAAAATTTATTGGTTTTCATTATCTATGTTCACTTATCACTTAAACCTCTCTTCTTTCTAAATATTCTCTAATCATTTGTAAATTCTTTTCTTACCCAACAAATGATTGTTCACACCTTCCCACACAATCCCAACATTCCTATAAACATTCTTTACCAATCACTAAATCATTCGTTAATCATTATTACCCAATTCTTTCCTTTCTTAGTGACAATATGATTCTCACATAATCAATCATTTTATTATTTCCATCCTTTGATCATTTCACATAAACTGGGAAAAACAGAGAAAACTAGAAAGACTATGTAACCCCACTGGTGACGTCCCAAAAACATATGGCCGGTCCCTTATATATACGGGACCGCCCCATATTTACAAGACCGTCCCCAGTAAAGGTATCAAGAACTGGTTCACTGTTTTTCTTTTTCTGTATCTTTGACTCACCACTTTCTAAATCAGATTCTTTCTCTTTGAACAATATTTTGAATCTTCCTAATCAAATCCCTCACTTTATTCCGTTCATCTTGTCTACTTTTCACTTCCCATGGCTCTCAACTAGAGTTTCTTCCTCTCAAAAAGCCTAGATTAACAAATATTTCACAAAGTATATCCATCGAAAAGAGGAAATTCTTCTTCTTCTTCCTCACTTTCTAGACCATACTCATAATTCACACTACCTCCACTTCTCTTGTCTCACATCTAGTACCACCTCTTCTCATTTCTTACATCCACTTCTTTTTGTTAACATACCTAACAAAACTAGGATCACATGCACCTTCTTTGATCATGCCATGCATATCATTGTGAGTGCAACAGTCCTTTCATGGCTTCCCCACATACACCTGCTTTCTTCATTTATGTTCATCCTTCCACACTTTCAAATTTTATCGAGCCTTTTTCTTTTTTATCTAGGAAGCATATCGTCTTCATTCTCATGTCTCAATATTAGACATTTTTCTTAATTCCTCACTTTCATAGAAGAAGTTAGAAAATGGTGTCTCAATCAATAAACAAATTAGTTTCTCATTTATTAATGTTGGTATAATTGGGTGAACAATTATAATAAAGCGCGTCGGTCGAGTCCTAGTCCTTAAGCACGCATCTTAATTCTATCTATCATTTAGGTGTCATTATAGAAACAATGATTGCATAGTTTCCAACTCTTTCGTGTCATACTTTAGAGAACACATATCTAAGTCGAAGGACACCCTTCGACGAATCTTCATGACGAAGGACCAAGTCTATCTTCCTAAGTCATCGATGGCATAAAATCATTCATCATTGACATGGTTACCAGTTGGAAAGTCGCCAATTGAAGGCCTAAACCCTTTGGGGTCTGACCTTGGAAACACTAAGACAAAGGAGAACATTGACTTGGTCTTACCCACGTTCCCACTATCTCCTTAGCTTTCACGCCAAGACCGACAAAGTGGGGATGAAGCCCTAGCGGTTACCACAAATCATGGGACGCCCCCATGATCTCCGAAACATGTGCAAACACTCTCCAACCTTATTTTTCTACCTATAAATAGGTTGGACGAGTCATTTCAATGTTATGTTCATTCAACACAGCATTTCACATTCTCAACATTACTTACAACACATATCACATACTTACTCGCATGCCGGAGGTGGTTCGCATGGTCCAACCCCTACGCAATCACTTAACGAAGTGTCTTCTATTTCTTATTGCAGATTGGCTAGAATTTTGGAGCAAGCATAACACCCCTCATACCCTTCGATCACCATCGAAGGCGCATTTTCAAGGCCACGTTCAAGTTAAAGTGTTTGCTACAACTTTTATTCCTTGATCAACAGAGGGTTCTATGCAAATGTTTCAAGATTTTGGCCATTTTCAGTGTGTGGTTTTCAATATGTTTTACCATTTGTTTTCTAATTAATTCATCGGGATGAGTACGGGGTGATCCACCTGTAAAAATGACCACAAGACATAACCCTACAACCCTATACTTTTTCCTAAGGCTTCAAGTCTACTGATTAGTGTAGTTAATTCTGTTTTTACCCCTGGTCAGAATCTGATTTTTCTAAACAAGTCCTTATGAAGTTTTCTAGTGTTTTAGTCCAAGTACAAAGCATAATCAAGCATAATAATTATATAAAACATATAAATTACAAGTAATCTCAATAGTGAAATGAAAAAGTACAAGTTAGGTTTCCTTACAAAGATTGATGAATGAAAACAAGAAATCAAGAACAAGAATACTAGTCCTAACAATCACCAATCGACACCTAAGTTTCTAACCTTTAACCCAAATCTTTTAACCCTTGTTCTAATAACCCAATAATAGTTGTACTAATCTTCCAAGAACACCTTAATAACCTTAGATCAAACCCTTGCATGAACTCCAAATAACTCTAGGATTTGATGAGATCTGATGTTGTTTTGAGTGAAATAAACCATGAGCTAACCAAGAGAACTAATTACCTTCAATCTAAAATCAATATACTAGGTAAAATTTGAAATGAAATGGGTGTTGGAGCTGTTTAATTTCGTTGGTATACAAAAGAAAAGAAAATATATTGTGATTTGCATGTTTATGATGAAATGGTAATTTAATAGATGGTTTTAGCATAATTCAATAACACCTGTCCTAATGTTGGACAAGTTTACATGTGCACATCTATTTGAACGCCACCTATAAGGGTGAGGTGTTTAAATGAGTTATCTTGTGTAAAGTTTGAATATAATAGGTATAGTTTGATCTCGGTAATTGAAAACGTGATGTTTTTGAGACGCGTAACGTAAAATCAGGTAACGTAAAAATACAAAACTTGTAAAAATGTTAAAACTTATTAACATAATCTATTTGAGTATTTTAGGTGAGCCTTTAGTTTATTAAAGTGTTTAAAAGTTTGATAAACTTAAAAACGTAAGTTGAAAACGCACAAAAACGTAAAATATGCAAAGTTTAGGTAAAAATGGAAAATGGAAAAGTAAAAATAGAATATTTAAAATATGATTGTAAAGAACCAAAATGCATAAAAAGTGGAGACTGAACATAGTCTAGTGTCGGTTGGAGTTAAATGTACGTAGTAAATTTATTTAATTACATGTAAAAGTAAATTTACTTAAGATTAAAATAATAATAATCAAAAGTAAGTAATTTAAATAATGACCTTAAAACTTCGACTTGTTACGACAATCAAGTAAAAACATGTCAAAACTAGTACAAAACCATAAACCGCGAAAAAATCACTTAGTAGCTTTTTCTTCATTTTTTGTTGTATTCTGATCATTTAAAAATTTGTGCTTGCGTTTTAAATTTGTTAAGCCATAAAATGTTGATTTTTAGATGTTTGAAATGCTTGTGTTGTTTGGGTAACGCCATTATAATTGTTTTGTTTTTTTCATCTATTAATTGCATATTTGTTGTAGTGATTTAAAATGAAACAACCGGTTAGGCCAAAAGCTATGACCGACTGAACCGGAAGGCCAACCAATTCGTTTGCTGATTCGGCTTTTAAAGTTCTCATTCAGTGCAGTATGATGAAAATGGGGCCGAGATTAGGAGTGGAACAAAAATTTGGCAAAACAAAATTGGTCTTTTGCCATTATGTGTTTGTTCATTCATTACTCAATTCCATTTTAATTAAAGCTTCATATAATCAATTGGAAGTTTCACTTCTTTGTGAAAAATTAGCCATAAAGTCAAAATGATGGAAAATTTTCGTTGACTTAAGGAGTTAAGGGTGTCCAACTACTTTAGCCCATGATTTGTTTCAATCAAATTTGTTCACTTGACCCTTTATCAAGCCATTCATTATTTGTAGTTTGTAGGTTTGATTCTTAATACATACGGATTTGGTAGTATCTAAAAGTAACCACTCCATTTCACAAAGAAAAAACTTACTGAATAAAGCTTACAACCAAATAATGAACTCTTAGACACTTATTGAAGTTTTAATGCATAATTGTAGCTCATGAGAAAATCTATTTTGTGGTGAAATAACTTATTGAAATGAAAGATCAGCATCAATTTCCGCTATAACATCGTGGTGCTCATTCACCATTGAGCCAGCCAAGTAAACATGTTTATGTTGAGGAATTTGGTTGATTTTGTTTAACTCGTCCTCAGTCAATGACCAGTCAAATATATCCAAGTTTTGTTGCATCCTTTGTTTGTTGAAACTCTTTACTACAAAACTAACGTCTTGCTCATATATCCATCTTAGAGCAACCTGCATGTCATAAGTTCAATCATTAACACATGAATACAAGAAGATACTTTAAAAATACGATTTAAGCTAGACTGACTATGTTTTTAATGAGTCTTTTTGTAGGTTATTAATTTGTATGTATGATCAGATGAAAGAAAGAAAACAAAAAGAGTTTATGTACCTGAGCTATTGTCTTGCCTTTGGACTTCGCAATGTCCCGAAGTACATCACATTCCATGACGCGATTGTGTCCCCATTGAGTTCCAGATGCACCTAAAGGGGAGTACCCGGTGAGAAGTATATCATTCTTTTTGCAGAAGTCATTTAGTTTCTTCTGCTGCCAAAGTGGATTCATCTCAACCTTCAAAGTTCCAAATCCAAATGAAAACGCTTAGGAAGATATAAATTAGAAGAAAGTTATATACTTATTACTTATATATAAACATAGATGAAATGAGTAGATAAATCACCTGGTTGACAGCCGGAGGGATTTTAGCAATGGAAAGTATTTCTTCAATCCTTCGGGGACCAAAATTGCTTAAACCAATGGATTTAGTTAGTCCGAGATCTTGACACTTCTCCATTCCTTCCCAGACATCCTTGATATTGATAGCGACTATGCACTCTTTTGGAATTGGAACTTTGAAGTCCTCTTGAATTAGTGTTAGTGGCCAATGTATTAGATACAGATCTACGTACTCTAGTCCCAGATTTCTGTGTCAACTTATAAACCGTTAACATCTAGCTATAGTTGTGCATCTGAATAATTCGAGCTCCAATATATATCCATCAAGCAACTTCAATGGGAGCCTTTTTAAATACTTTTTACGGTTTTGTAAAAGTTATTCAAATAACTTTTCGTTTTGAGATAAAAAATTTGTATACTAGTAATAGTTTGAGAAAGAGTAAATTGCACCGTTCGTTCCTAAACTCAACCTAATTCTTGGGTTTAGTCCTAAAATCCTGAAATTGCACCGGTAGTCCCCAACATTTTGATTTGCTTCGCTTCCGGTCCAAAAACCTAACGGTCGTTTAAATGTGTTAAAGGTGAAGAATTATGAGATGGTTATGAGTGAAAAGTGAGATGGTGGTGAATGAGAGAGAAAGTTGATGTGACGCTGAGGTGAAAGGTGAAGTTGTGTGAAAGTTTGGGGGTAGTCTAACATCTTCATTTTTTCACTGTACCACCGCCAAGATCTCAACTGCCTAAATTTCTTGAATCGAGAAAGACATACCCAATCTATTTTTCTTTCTTTCTTTAAACTACTTACACATCACAATTCCCATCATATTATTTGTTCATCTATCTCGTTAAATACACAAACCAAACACAACCGTTGATGCTTCCTCAAAAATCATATCAAACCGATACTAAAAACATATCTATCTAAACACTACAACAGGGAGGTAAGTGGTGGTGGGAAACTTGTCATATTCCTTAAAAATTGGGAAACACGTAAAAAGACACAAAAGAAGATCCCATTTTCCTTTTTTTTTTACACAAACACAACGCATGCCACTTTCAATCACTACACTAGTTGTAGCAGTGCCAGCTCACTAAGATCACCCACATCACGTACAACAACCAATACCCATTTCGCTAAAACCACTTGCCGGAAACTTAACCGCCGCCGTGAATACAAAAGAAATAAAATACAACTTAGTCCACTAAATAGATTAATGGAGTATTTGTGGTGGAAAGGTTTTAGAAGATAATGTTGGAAAAATAGTTTTTGCAAAAGTGAGTTTTGCAAAATTTGGACACTATTTAATATATGTGTATATATTATTTATATTTATATTTTTTGGATGCTTTGCGTTATTTTTGAATAGAGCTTTGCAACGAGCTAAAGTATGTCAAAATTGAGGTAATATGAATGAGATATCGTGTCTGAAAGAGAGGCACTTGAAGCACAAAAACTAGGAATTGGGAATGTATCTCACATCGCCCAGAAATGGAAAGGAAGATGTGTTTATAAGGAAGTCTTGGTATTTGCTATCAAAATCTTATTGTTGGTTTTACTCCAACACTTACGTGTGCGCGCAGGGGTGTGCAGATTTCAGGATTTCTGGGCCAAAATAGGTTCGAAGCTTTTGAACTAATGCGAGCCCAGCGACCTGCGGACACGAATACAGCTCCGAAAATTCGCTTGTGCGCGTATCTGCTTCTTAGTTCCATATTAAAAGATACTTAAATCTGTTTTTAATTATAACAAATTTATGTAATTAAGGCTCTTATTTAGTCTTGGAGAACAAGACACTTTTTCTGTATAAATAAATCCTTAACACTCATTCAGTTTACACATTCAGAAAACGCATCTCCTGAAGAACGAATTTCCGAGCACTCTTTCGATCAGAAATGCACATCGCTTCAGTAATCTTTCAGGCAAGTTGTCAGATCCGGCTGTACAATAGCTTTGGACGTTATACCCTGTGAACAGACGGCGAATCTGTTTTAAGGGAATCGTGTTTAACACGAGCATCGTACCACGACCTTTACTTCTTTTGTTTAATTTTCGTTGCATAGTGTCTGTATTATGCTTCTACCCCATTATGTCTGTTATTTAATTTTCTGTCATGTGTTTTCTGTTATTATTATTTGTAATCTGATTTATCAATAAAACTGTACATGTTTCCCACAGTCTTAAAACAGATTCTGTTTAACATAATTAAAACACTTTTCGTATAATCAGATTAATTATTAATTAACAGATTTCATATACAAACTGTTTTTCTGTCAAAACCACGATTGAATTTCTTTGAAAAACAGGATTTTAATTTACAGATTTGGAGTACAGATCTAAAACAAATTTTAAAGCACTTTATTCTTATCATTTATACTGAAACCAAGATTGAGTTTCTATTAAACTTATCTATTTACTATGGTCATTTATTTAAATCTAGACTCATTGAAACCAAGATTGAGTTTCTTTGAAGCAGATTCGGTACAAGTTAATAGAAATCATGATTGAATTTCTTAGATACCGATTTTTATATCAGTTGACTTAACTGTTTGTGTTTGGTAATTTTCAGGATGACAAACACCACCCCTCCTGTGACTACTCCTATGAACGTAACTGGTGCGCTAGTTACTAACACGGTTGCTAATCATGCTGAGAAACTAGAAAAATTCAATGGCCAGAATTTTAAGAGGTGGCAGCAGAAGATGTTCTTCTATCTCACTACTTTGAACCTTGCGCGGTTCTTAAAAGAGAACCCACCTAACGTGAAACCTCTTCCAGAAGGTCGATCCTCTAATCAACAGAATGTTCAAGCCTTGGAAGCATGAAAACATTCAGAATTTTTGTGTCACAACTATGTTCTGAATGGTTTGGTGGACTCTTTATACAACGTGTACTGCAAGACCAAGACTACCAAAGAATTATGGGAGTCATTGGAACGCAAGTACAAAACTAAGGATGTTGGTACAAAGAAGTTCATGGTAGCTCGTTTTTTGGATTACAAGATGGTTGATTCAAAGAATGTGATGATTCAGGTTCAAGATCTGCAGGTTTTGGTACACGACTTTCATGCTGAGGGAATGACCTTGAGTGAAACTTTTCAAGTTGCTGCTATTATTGAAAAGTTACCTCCAAGCTGAGTAGAATTTAAGAACTACCCGAAGCATTAGCGAAAGGAGATGAGTGTTGAATACTTGGTCGTTCGTCTTCGTATTGAAGAGGACAACAAGATGACTCAGAAAAACACTTATACGCCTGATTCTGCCAAGGCAAATATGGTTGATCATGCTTCGTCATCTTCAAAGTCCAATGTCAAAGGTAAAGGCAAAGGAAAAGGAAAGAATGATAAGAAGATTAAAGGGAAGTCTGAGTACCTTTCTCCTAAAGCTGCAATTAAGAAACAAAAGTTCCAAGGGGTGTGTTTCAACTATGACCAACCGGGTCACCATGCTGCTAACTGTAAGATGCCGAAGCGGGTGACTCCACGCCAGGCTAATATGGTAAATGAAGATGTGGACATGATTGCTATGGTGTCTGATTTCATTGCCATGATCTTTGAAGTTAACCTGGTAGGTTCCAACAACAAGGAATGGTGGATTGATATTGGGGCTACCCATCATGTGTGTGTTGACAAGAGTATGTTTCACTCTTTTCAGAGCGGTTGATAGTGGAGAGAAGTTGTACATGGGCAACTCTGCAACTGCTGATATCAAGGGCGAAGGAGATGTAATCTTGAAGATGACATCCGAGAAAGAGCTCAAGTTGACTAATGTCTAGTATGTTCCAGAGATTCGCAAGAATCTTGTATCTGGTTGGTTGTTGAACAAGTTTGGTTTTCGTCTTGTTTTTTAGTCTGATAAGTTTGTTCTGTCTAAGAATGAAATGTATGTTGGTAGGGGATATGCCCTGAATGGTATGTTTAAGCTCAATGTAATAGTTGTTAAGAATGATATCAATAAAATGAATTATTCTTCTTACATGATTGAGTCTTCTAATATGTGGCATGGCCATCTTGGGCATGTAAATTTTAATTCAATGCGTCGTTTGATTAAATTTAATTGCATACCTAATTTCCATATTGACTCCAAATATACATGTGAAACTTGTGTTGAAGCCAAACTTACAAGATCATCTTTCAAATCGGTTGAACGAAAAACCGAACCACTTGATATGATACACACTGACATATGTGATTTGAAATCACTACCCACAAAAGGTGGAAATAAGTACTTTATCACGTTTATTGATGATTGTATAAAGTATTTCTATGTTTACTTATTGAAAAGTAAAGATGAAGCTATAGACAAGTTTGTTCTATACTAAAACGAAGTTGAGAATCAACTTAGTAAGAAAATTAAGGTGGTACGAAGTGATAGAGGAGGTGAATATGTATCTCCATTCGTTGATCTATGTGCGAAACATGGAATTAGACACTAGTTTACTACTCCCTAATCACCTCAGCAGAACAGTGTTGTCGAAAGGAAGAACCGTACCTTGAAAGAAATGGTTAATTCAATGTTGATAAGTTCTGGGAAGAAAACCATCATAACAGTACTTACGAGTGCGGGGGTGTCTAGCAAAGGTAGCTATACCGACTCCCAAGGCCTAAAAGATTGGACCTAAATCTGTGGATTGTATATTCATCGGATATGCTAAGAATAGCAGTGCTTATCGTTTCATTGTACATGATTCGAAAAATCCAGATATACAAAAGTGTACAGTAATGGAATCAAGTAATGCTTCATTCTTTGAAACTATATTTCCTTGTTTAACGAAGAAAACTGGAAGTTCATCTAGAATAGATGACGAAGTTGTCCAAGATAAGAGACAACGAGCTGATAATGATCTCGAAGATGAGAGACAAGAACCGAGAAGAGGTTGAACCTTGAAGAAGCAAAAAGGCAAGAACCGAGAAATTGTTAGGACCCGATTTTGTTTCTTTTATGGTTGAAAACGAACCTACTTCATACCTAGAGGCGGTTAATTCCTCAGAAGGGCCTCAATGGAAAGAAGCCATTAAAAGTGAAATAGATTCTATTTTACAAAATCATACTTGGGAGCTCGTGGATTTACCTCCTGGTAGTAAACCACTAGGCTATACATGGATCTTCAAGAAGAAGATGAAAGCCGATGGCACCATTGACAAGTACAAAGCAAGATTGGTAATCAAAGGATTTAGGAAACGAGAAGGTCTAGATTACTTCGATAAATATTCGCCTGCTATGCGAATAACCTCGATCAGGATGATACTTGCTTTTGCCCTTTAAGAAATTTGAAAGTTCACCAAATGGATGTGAAAACGGCTTTTCTAAACAGAGATTTAGAAGAAGAAATCTATAAGAACCAACCTAAGGGTTTCATGGCTCCTGGACAAGAGAAAAAAGTTTGTAGGCTTGTTAAGTCATTATACGGCTTAAAGCAAGCTCCCAAACAATGGCATCAAAAATTTGACCACACAATGCTAGATAGTGGATTCAAAATTAATGAATGCGACAAGTGTGTTTATGTCAAAGACACAAATAGTGGATATGTAATCTTGTGTTTATATGTTGATGATATGCTTATCGTTGGCAGTAACGATAAGATGATCAAATCTACTAAAGACATGTTGAAATCAAAGTTTGACATGAAGGATATGGGTTTGGCTGATGTGATCCTTAGAATAAAGATCATACGAACTCAAAATGGGCTTGTGTTAAGTCAAGCACATTATGTGGACAAAATTCTTAATACTCACAATGCGGGGGATTCCGGCCTAGCTAGAACTCCAATTGACACCAGTAAGCATCTATCTAAAAATAGAGGCATAGGTGTTGCCCAATTAGAGTATTCAAGAATTATTGGCATGTTAATGTACTTAATGACAGGTACTCGACCTGACTTAGCATATGTTGTTAGCAGGCTAAGTAGGTATACTAGTAATCCAAGCTATGCACATTGGGCAACTATGACTAGGGTACTTCATTATTTGAGATACAATCGCGATTATGGGCTGCATTATGATAGATATCCAGCTGTTATAGAAGGATACAGTGATGCAAATTGGATATCTGACATAAAGGATTCTAGATCGACTAGTGGATATGTGTTGACACTAGGAGGGGCGGCTATATCTTGGAAGTCTTCCAAGCAAACTGTTATAGCTAAGTCTACGATGGAATCAGAATTTATCGCGTTAGATAAATGCAGACAAGAGGCGGAATGGCTACGTCAATTCTTAGAGAACATACCAAGGTGGCCTAAACCGGTAACGGCCATTAGTATACATTGTGATAGTTAATCCGCAATTGGCAGAGCTCATATGATAATGTAAAATGAAAAGTTTAGACATATCCATCGTCGACATATTTCGTTATGACAACTACTCTCAACAAGAATTATCTCAAATGACTATGTGAAGTTAAAGGATAATATCGCGGATCCGGTTACTAAAGGCTTAAGCAGAGAGTTTGTAAGTCGTCTAAAGGAATGAGACTAAAGCCCTTGAAAGAATGAGTTTCTATGAAGGAAAACCTAACCCAGTTGACTGGAGATCCTAAGATCTGGGTTCAATAGGACAACCTAATTATAGAAATGTGAGGGAATTCACGTCAATGTGGGGGAGTTACTAAATATTTTAACTTCCTAGTCCATTCCTATAACTAATGTGACTTGTTGAGAGGTTAAACATCTGGCTTTAATGATTCAAGATGAAATCACAAAGCATAATGATTCATAATGAAATCACATAACATATGCTTTTAATGATTTAAGATGAAATCACCTATGTGAGAGAGAAGTGGGGTCGCTTCGAATGAAATTGTGGGGGCGTAGTTCCTAAGAGCTCTTGTAGAACTAGGCTAGTGTTCATGACCATAACGGACATGACTATGAGGACTTGACAGTGTCAGGGAGAGTCTTGTGTGAAGTGTAATGTCGTTTATGTAAACAGGGCATGAGTTCAAGGACATCGCGTCTACTCAGATCTAGGAGACTAAGTGCATCTCACAAAGGAAGGTTCAAAGGGTTACACCTACCTATCCTATGCAAGACTTAACCGCAGAAATTTCATCGAAACTTTCGTGTGTTTTCGACCGATCTCCATTCATGTGGGGGATTGTTGGAAAAATAGTTTTTACAAAGTGAGTTTTGCAAATTCTGGAAACTATTTAATATATATGTATATGTTATATATATTTATATTTCTTGGTAGCTTTGCGTTCTCCTTGACGAGAGCTTCGCAACGAGCTAAAGAGTGTCCAAAATTGAGGTAATATGAATGAGATATCGTGTCTCAAAGAGAGGCACTTGAAGCACAAAAACTAGGAATTTGGAATGTATCCCACATCGCCTAGAAATGGAAATGAAGATGTGTTTATAAGGAAGTCTTGGTATTTGCTATCAAAATCTTGTAGTTGGTTTTACTCCAACACATACGTGCGCGCGCGCAGGGGGTGCTGATTTTAGGATTTCTGAGCAAAAATGGGTTCGAAGCTTCTGAACATATGTGAGCCCGCGCGACCTGCGGACACGAATGCAGCTCCAAAAATTCGCCTGTGCGCGTATCTTTTTGCTGCAAATTCGGTTTTTTAGTTTCCAAATTCTGTATCAATCTATTTTAGTAATAGATTTAAACTTACTAAATAAGTTTTACTGAATCGATTGTGCAATTAAAAGATATGTAAATCTGCTTTTAATTGTAACAGCTTTATGTAATTAAGGCTCTTATTTAGTCTTGGAGAACAAGACACTCTTCTGTATAAATAAAGCCTTAACCCTCATTCAGTTTACACATTCAAAAAACGCATCTCTTGAGGGATGAATTTTCCAGCACTCTTTCGATCAGAAACGCACATCGCTTCAGTGATCTTCCATGCAAGTTGTTAGATCCGACTGTACACCGGCTTTGGACATTGTACCCTAGAAAACAGACGGCAAATTTGTTTTAAGGGAATCGTGTTTAACACGAGCCTCGTGCCACGACCTTTACTGTTTTTGTTTAATTTTCGTTGAATAATGTCTATCTTTTGCTTCTACCCCATTCTGTTATTTAATTTTCTGTCATTTGTTTAATGTTATTATTATTTGTAATCTGATTCATCAATAAAAGTGTACATGTTTCCCACAGATGGTGGTGGTGGCGGCGGCAGCGGCGGTAGTGGTGGTAAAATGGTTGAAGACGTGTTTAGGTTTATGTGTGGAAGTGTGCGTGTTTTATGGGTGTGGTAGGGTGTTTGGAGAAGAAACGCTGAAAAGATGAAAAAGCCTTTAGGCGAACCAAAATCAAGATGTTGGAAACTATTAGTGCAATTTTCGGAAATTTTAGGACTAAATATAACAATTGGGATGAGTTTTGGGACTAACGGGTTTTGGGACTAACGGCGTAATTTACTCTTTGAGGAATGATCAAATATTGTAGAGTATTGCTACATTCACATACAATTTACAAAAACAAATTCACACAAAGAGTTGGCAATATGTGATTCGTGTGATGAAAGAAAAGAGAGAGAAAGTGTATCAAAATACACCAATCACATGTTGCCAAGTCCTTTGTGTGGATTTGTTTTTGTAAATTGTATGTGAATATAGCAAAACTCAATATTGTATTTGTACGTAGCAACTTTTCATTTTCTTTTTTTTTGTTGAACTTAGAAATATTATTAGAAAAAACTAAGGAACATACAAATCACTCCTCGCAAGCGAGGTAATTTCATGAGGAAAAGAACTATCCCAATTAAATTCAGAAGCAGAACAAAACGCGCGAGAAGCAACCCAGTGTGCTACTTTATTATGCTCACGCTTAACCCAAGAAAATGAAATTCGCATATTCTTTGCCCAAAAGCGAATGTCATCAATAAGAGTTGCAAATCTCCATGGTGGGTATGCTTCTGAAGATGATAAGGAGATAGCCATTTGAGAATCCGATTCCACAATAGCATTGCCACCCGCGATTATATACAAGCGAGCAAGCAGAATGAACAGCAAAAAGTTTTGGTAAAAGTTTATTTTTTCCTTTGGAGGTGTTGTTAGATGAGTTTTTAATTTACTAAATAAGGAACGGCCAGGTAACGAGGCAAGCATTAAAACAATATTTAAAACTAACGACTGCACTTATATGTAAAATATTCACAACCACATGCACTATCACATTTTCCCTTTGATTATATAATTGGAATAAATCTTGTTGGCACGAAACACTAATCAGAGTTTTAGTTTTATACTAATTAAGTTTTTTTATGTTCAAATTACAACCACGAGATTCCTTTTTCCCCGATAAATGAACAAAATAAAAAGTAACTTACTCAAGACTCTTCTTCATGGCCGGTAATACCAGGTGGCCCTGGGTCGAGTCACACCACAGCTTAGTTGTAATGAAAAGCTCGGCCCTAGACTCAATGAGACCGAGATGTAAAGCTTCTTTGATGGCTTCACCAAGAGGCTTCTCAGTTTGGTAGAGTGAGGCCGTGTCAAAGTGGCGATAACCAACCTTGATGGCTTCAATAATCCCTTCCTTTACCTCATCATGGCAAAGTGTCGCCGTTCCCATTCCAATAAGTGGAATGGGTCGGCGACCTTCAGAAGAGCTTATTGTCGTCTTTGGAATGCTAATCCCCATCCTTTCTACTAGTTTTTCTTCTTTTATTTAGTTGCAACTCTTGAACAGCTTGTATAGTAGTATGCCTTAAAGGAGAAAAACTTGTATAGCAGTATATATGTCTTGTATTTGTTTTGGTATAGTAATGAATCATTTATAAAGCTAAATGACGGATTGGCATGCGTAATCAATTTTATTTTTTAATCCACCATTCACCGTTAGGTGTTGATATTCACACCATTTTTTTATACATACACCATATTTGTGCATTATAGTGTTGTATAGTGTACACTACAATATTGTACAGTGTGATATATGTATAAAAAAAAATAGTATGAGTATCAACACCCTTCACCATTGGAAAAGGACATGAGCACTTTCATAAAAAAGTACTATAATTGAAATAGTATAAAAGTACAAGATAATTGCCGGTTTAGAAAGTTTATGGGTATTTTTAGCCAAATGGCTGCAACTGGTGCTAGAGCTGGAGCTGTGCCTCAGGCTCGGGTTTGGACTCAGGCTAGGGCTTGGTCTCGGGTTCGGGATGGAGCTTATATTATAAGCCGAAAGTTAAGCTTATATTTTTATAAAGTTGTTAGGAAATTAGTTGGAGCTGAAGCTTATTAATGTAAAATCGCATAAAAATACATAAAATTGAATTCATATATATATTCTTGCGTGATAATAATTATATTTTTAAAAGTATTTAAGTAATTTCACTAGCTATAAGCTCTCGTAAACCCCTTTCAATGGGCTTGAGTTTATGAAAACTTATGATTTATAAAAGCTTTCATAAACCTATGTCACAAATAAAGCTATAAACTAGATTATTTTATAAGATTAAGCACATGTTAACCTCGCGCCAATCGCTAGTGCTCTTTATCAAATCACATGTAAAGTTCGAGTTTTTATTTAACCATAGTCTTTTTAAAATTTATTTAACAAAATATAGTACTTTAAAATTTAGTTAACAAAAGAAAGCACTTTTACATAAATCATGGTTTTTATGCATTCGATTGCTGTCGCGTTTCATATAAAAAGTTCTGAAAAAAGCTACACTCTATGGGTGTGTTTGGCAAAAATTGCTGGTGCTGGTGCTGGTGCTGGTGCTGGTGCTGGTGCTGTGTCGATCTTTGATCTATGCGATCTTTGATCTTGTGTCTGGCTCATTCTTTATTCTGTATTCTTTGCTTTATTCTTTGCTGATGCTTTTTGGTGTTTCTTTGAAAAAGATTAAAATTGTAGCTGTTTTTTTTTTAGTAGTGTTTGGCAAACTAGCTGTAATTGTAGATTAAAAGTGTAAAATGACGTAATTGGACATACAAATAAGTGAATAACAAACCCAATATGAATAAGAATTGTTAATAAAATTATTGATATAAATCATAAATACGTAGCATTGCATGAAAAGCCATATAAAAATACAAACAACATTAAAATGATGTAAAATATCATCCACGATGTGCATTCCATATTAAAGTAGCAATGTCGTTACGTATCTGCTTCATCTCATTAGATGCTCCTTCAGAATTGTTTTCATTGTTCGTGTCATGACTATGAATATCGTGAAGTTCGTCTCGTGGTATATAATCGGGATGGTCCTCCATCATCGTAAACATCAAGTCTTCTTGTGAACTGTTACGGATGTAGTTATGTAAAGCAAATGCAGCGATAATAACATCAATATGAGTTTGCACGCTAAATTTAGGCATTCCACCAAATATTTTCCATCATTTCTTTAAGACTCCAAATGATCTTTCAATATAACTCCGTAAAGATGAATGCTTGGGGTTGAAAGCTTCTTGCTTATTGTTTGGTGGCTCATATTCAAACTGAGATTGGTGGTACCTTGTCTTGGAATATTGAACAAGATATCCGTTTCTATCGGGATATCCTTTATCTACCAAATAGTATTTACCTGGTAAAATAGTTAAGAAACTAAATAAGTCATTTTTAATTCTAAAAGTAAGATAGAAATAACTACATAAATAATATATTGTTACCTCTAGGTGGTTTGGGAAAGTTCATTGATGGTGTGTTGAGAGCGTGAAGAAAAACTTGTGTATCATGTGTTGATCCTTCCCATCCCACAGATATAAAAGTAAAACACATATCAAAATCGCAAGTTGCCATTACGTTGAAAGTAGGTACCCCTTTTCTACCTATATAGGGTACTTGTTGATTCTCTGGGATACATGCTCCTATGTGTGTACCATCTATACATCCAACACAATCCTAAATACAAATGAAATAGTTTAAGTTTTAATAAAGGTGTGATATGTTAAATTATATTGAAAAACATACAATTTTGTACCTTAAAATATGGCATGTATCTTTGATCATTCATAATTTGAGATGGTATGAACTGAAATGATGGATCTTTAGGCCTTATTATGTCATGTGCTAGCCCTTGGAAACCATTGTTTCTACCGGTTATTGCCTCTAGAACTTCATGAAAAGCTCTGCTAATTGTCTCACCCGAGCGTTGAAAGCGCTCCCCAACATCCCTATTTGAAACACCTAGTGAAAGGATATAGACAAATACCCCCAATTTTTCAATAACTAACATTTTATCACTCGACTTGAGTCCATACTTTGATTCTAATTCTCCACATAGATTAATGAATATGGTTGGATGCATTCTAAATACATTAACACATCGAATAGGATTACCAGTCAAAACCTCATTCATCCAAACTTCACCTGTTTGAGGTGAGGTCATACATGGTTGCTTGTACATATATTTACAATAGTACGCGGCGGCTAGAGAACTTGTAGAATACGAAGAAAATAGCAACTGTACAAGATGTATTTTCTTTCTCCTCTTTCTTCTTTCAATATCCATAGCACACCTATCAAAAATTAGAAAGCATAAATATATATGTATCATATGAAAGCGTTGAAGAGAATCTAAGAAAACAATATAATAGAAAAACATCAACTAACATACAATTATTCAAATTATAAAAATGTCAAACGTAAAATGCAATAAATATCCAAATACCAAATGAGAAATTGAAATAAAGTAAAGACAATGTAATCCTATTGCTTCATGCAACTTTATTTTCCTAATTTTTGTTGGTATTGTAGCCAAGCTACCCTACCAGCATCAGCTGGGAAATTCAGAAAGAACTCTCTTTTCACATGATCCTCAAGTACAGTCATTCCAAAGCACCACAAATCGTCATATTCTGCTATTAGTTTTTGCTCGACCATGCGGTTCATCACACTTATTACTGACTCAACATTCGTTTTACTAACTTCATTAGTAGTATCTGATTCTAACAATTGTATAGCACGCTTCTGGGTAGCATTTTGTTCACTCATTAGTTTTTTGAACAATGAAGTACCAGCTCACTCTCTCCCACTACGCTTCATTTGAGTAGGTTTGGCACTAGTTTTAGCACTCTTTTTAGCTTGTTTAGATCCCTCAGTTTGGTTCGATGTTGAGACATTTTCACTTCCAACCTCGTCCAAGAAACTTGAAAGAAAGGTATCATCTTGACGTTTGTAACACCCCCAAATTTGTTTAGCGGAAGCATACGTGTTATTCGGGAGCGTTACGGGATTGGTGAATCACAACACCAGTAATAAAGAACGGAATACATACTCCGTTTGATTTCATAAACTAGTTTTAAAACATTGTCTTACAACATAATTTAAGTAAATGGGTACATCCCATTAGATTTAGTGGTCCTAATGTAAAAACATCATTTTTGTGTAAAAACACTTCTTTAATACTACTACGACCATACATCCGCTTCTTGCCCTGCCTTCATGAACATAACTTAATCACCTGAGAAAAATATGCTAAAAGGTCAGCTAAAAGCTGGTGAGTTCATATGTTTAAGTTTAAACAGTAAGTTTGGACCATAATAAAAGTCATATAATCATTACAACGAATATAATGATATATGGATGAATGTCTATTACGTTAGCTCTAAGTTCATGCAACCGATACTACGACAGTTTCTGTATGCTAAAAGATGTCATACAATATAGGGGCCCATAGCAAGTGTTTTGTCCCTCAACACTTGATTCCGACATGGTATACGTTTCGCCTTGGCCTAAGCATGGCCAACCGAACGGAGGAGTCACCCTCAATAGATCTATTTATAACATTCGCGTTTCCCAATGGGAAATTGACGGTTCATGAAAAAGGGCATTCTCTAGGGACACAAGGGCTTAGGCTAAACCACGTAATAGTAATCATGTTATAGTTTTGGTCCATAAAACGTTTTGCATATTTCTCACCCCAAAATGTATAAAACAATTTATCAAGTAAAAGTGGGGCTATGAAACTCACCTTAGCAAAATGCAATCCAAAAGCGGGATTTAGTGTTTGTTGTGAAACGGCACCGACAGCGACCTAGATAAAGAGGGCAATATTTAGTTAATTGTTTTTAAGTCTTACTTACTTAAAGTGGTTCAATGATTTTTATAATTGTGTTAGTACTAGTCATAGGTTTGTAAAAAAAATCATTAAAATGGCTTTTACTAGTAAGTATACGAAGTATATGTACTTTTTATGTTGACATCAAAATGGTTTTAAATCCAAAGTTTGATTTAAAACAAATAATCACAATGCTCCACTAGTAAGTATATAAATGTATATATACTTATTTAAGTTGACTCAAAAATGGTTTTGTCAAAGTTATTATTAGTCTATTTATTTTCTAATTGTATTTAGAAAATACGTAAGTTAAAGTCGAAGTCAAAATGATACAGTAGCCTTCGTTTAATTATTAAAATTTGGTTCTTACAATGTACGACTAGAAATCGTTATGATATAAGTTGGTTTACACGTTGTCGTTAAATCCGTTATGTAAACATTATTATATGACTCACATTTTTAGACACTTGATTCATTGTTTGAATGCCTTTACTCTTGTTTTACTTGTCGATATAAGTGTACATATCTAGGTCGAAATCTCCAAATATGTGACAACTGAGTTTAGCTTTATGATTTATTCCCGGTATACATGACACGTTTTATTTACTTAAACAAACATCCAAAATCGCAGGTGGGCTGTGGCCCAGTGACATGGGTACACGAATGGGGTTTGGCCCAATAGGGGTTCAAGCATCTTTGAGGTAAAATGGGATGTGGCCCATCAATCTTTGTTAGCAGCTCTTGCTACTAATCTTGTCAAAGGGTACACTTGCATTAGACTTTGTGGAAATGATTAACGCAGGAAAAGAAGAGGAAATGTAGTCAAGATATATTTGAGAGGTAGAGGGTTTTGAGTGAAATGCCATCATCTCGGAGTTAAAATCGGCGTCACGACTAATGTGCTCGAAACACATCTTGACTACCCGACTTGACTATAACATCACGAATGAGAACTAGGCCAACAAAAGGAGAACATTAAACTAGTTTCACATCAAGATGAACACCTATCTAAACCAAGATATCAAAAATTTTTGTGAAACTAAATTTCCTAGTTATTTGTTTACATGCTCGACTGATGGGTGCCATGGGTCTCGAAATGGGTTCACATTCGAGCCGAACAACTTAGCACCAAGGATAACGACAAATACATAACCGATTGTCACAAGGTAAACTTGTTACAAGATGCTTGACTTAACACTACTTACGTAGACTAAACCAAGTGCCACGTTCAAGATCAAATTTCCAGCTTCAATACAATGTTTACTAGTAGACTTTACAAATGTTTAACTTTCAAAATCTTTGGTTCATGCTTCTCGACAGAAACAAATTTCAAACAAGACAACCATACTTTCATTACAGTATTGACAAATTCTTGATTATACAAGGCATAAATTTTACAAGGTAGAGTTAAGACAAAGGCTTACAAGCAGAGTGTGATGGTGATGGAGTCGAGACCAATCATGTTAACTTAACACGATAGAATCAAGGAAACGGCAAGACTATACAATAGTTGAGTACTACTCAACCCAGTTCTTATCTCGACGATAAACCAAACCAACATAATGCCAACGACATACTTAGATTCTGGAGTGACATAGTTGTTTATCAAAACACAAGTATTATAACATCAAGAGTACCTAGTTACATAGTCAAATTACCAAGTTTTTATAAGACTTAACCCTCATTTTCTTGGCTCATTTACCTCGACAGAAAATCATTTTAACAAGTGAGTGACCAAATCAATTTTCAAAGTGACAAGTTTATAATCATATCGCAAAGTTGTACATTCATAACTTACAAACTCAAATAAAAACAAGACATCCCCATTCAACACTTCATTACCAAAGTTTATATTACAACGAAACTACGAGGAAGAGAAAGACCATGAACCTTATCAAGAGTGAGATGTGAAAACGTTGATGAAAGCCAAGTCGAGGGACCCCACACAAATCAAACCCTTTTACCGATTCTGAGCAAACCCAACAACTTCTCGATAACCTTGAGAATATCACTCTTGTGGTGTGTTTGAGATTTGATTTGTGGGTGTCCTTGGTCATTCAAGTTGCTTAAGAAGAGATTAAGAGAGGAGTCTTTGACCACCTCTTTTCATCTTGAAACTTTGTTTGAAGCCAAAAATAGCTTACTTCCAAAACCCAACGAATCTTGGACATAAGAGATAGATTGGTGGAAAGATTTGCTTCTCTCTTGTGATTTACTTTGATCTTCCTTGGATTCCTTCGAAGGTAGCGGCGCATCAAGAGAGATTTGGGAAGCAAAAATTTACATGGATTTGGGTATGAGAGAGATGGATATGTTGGATGAATGTGTTGGTTTATCTCTTTTTAGAGAGATTCGGCCTAGGTGGGATAGCAAGGCTAGGGGAGGAAGAAGAATATCTTGATATCTCTTCCCTGGTTCTGTGTTTGCTTTTGTCGTGAGTGAGAGGAGAGGACAAAGAGTTATCTTCACAAATTTAATAAATGTTTTCTTTTATAACATTTGTATATGTATATATGTATTATTATTCACATGGTGTTACTTGTGAGAATGCATGTATATACATTATACTTTGGCATCAATTGTATTTGAGTTTCATACAAGTTATTGTTTAAGTGATAGTATGTTCATTATTTTTGTGTCCCGCGAAATTGTATTGTGACCAAAGTATCATTGTTTGACAACTTTTTATCCGTGGTATTTTATTGTTACGTGTCTGAAATATTTTATATTTGTAATATTCCAAGTCGCGGACATTGGTTAATTGTTTTAGCGAGTCCTTATCATAGTGTCGGTATGCGTGCAGTGTCGGTCACTGGGAAAACGAGATAACCTCTCGTCTTACAATTTAAATCATAAGACAAAATAAAATATTCATAAAATGATATGAATGCAAGAGTGGTGAAATCTTTATTGTATGCGAGTTATCTACTCAATTGATTAGGCAAAGCTTATGCATGCTTCATGACTCATGCTTAGTAATAATAAATTACTAATTAACAGTTAAATTTTAGTGAAAATTTACCGTGTGTCACATCCTCCCCGCCTTGGAAGAAAACCGTCCTCGGGTTTCAGTTAGGATTACTTGGTGAAGTAGAGAAAAGGTGTGGGTATTTGCGCTTGAATTGGTCTTCACGCTCCCGTGTATTCGGACCTCTTTGAGAGTCCCAACGGACTTTGACGATCGGGATGCGGCTTTGCTTAAGCCGTTTGATTTCTCTATCCATAATTTCAATGGGTTCCTCGACAAAATTCAATCTTTCGTCAACTTGGATTTCTTCCAAAGGAATAGCAAGAGTTTCGTCGGAAAGGCATTTCTTCAAGTTGCACACGTGAAACACGTTGTGCACAGAGCTGAGTTCTTGTGGCAATTCGAGTCGGTATGCTACCGGTCCGATTCTCGCGAGAATTTTGAATGGTCCAATGTATCGAGGATTTAACTTTCCACGTTTTCCGAAACGGATTACGCCCTTCCATGGCGCAACTTTGAGCATAACTTTATCTCCCACTTGGAACTCAAGTGGTTTCCTCCTTTTATCCGCGTAACTCTTTTGACGATCTCGAGCTGCTTGCAGTCGGTTTTTGATTTGTACAATCTTCTCAGTAGTTTCTTGGATTAACTCCGGACCAGTAAGTTGACTTTCTCCAACTTCGCCCAAACACAGGTGATCTACACTTTCGACCATAGAGTGCTTCATATGGTGCGGCTTTGATACTTGTGTGATAGCTGTTATTGTAAGAAAATTCAGCTCGGGGCAAGTGCTTATCCCAGCCATTTCCAAAGTCTATCACACATGCTCTTAGCATATCCTCTAGTGTTTGGATTGTTCTCTCGCTCTGTCCATCAGGTTTGAGGATGGTAGGCGGTGCTCATGTCGAGGTTAGACCCTAAAGCATCTTGAAGTGATTTCCAGAAGTTTGAGGTGAAACGGCTATCTCATGCGAAATGATGGAAATTGGTACACCATGGCATGCGATGATTTCCTTCAGGTATAGTTGTGCAAGTTTTTCCATTCCATCACTTTCTTTCATCGGTAGGAAATGTGCTGACTTGGTGAGACGGTCAACTATTACCCAAATAGTGTCGTAGCCTTTAGAGGTTTTAGGTAACTTAGTGATAAAGTCCATTGTTATCCGTTCCCATTTCCACTCGGGGATTTTGGGTTGTACTAGTAGGCACGAGGGTCTCGATGTTCAGCTTTAACCTTTGAACAAGTTAAGCACCGGCTGACATATGTTGCAATGTCGGCTTTCATGTTGGGCCACCAGTACAATTTCTTCAAATCAAGGTACATTTTGTCGGATCCCGGGTGGATGGAGTATTTAGACTTGTGGGATTCGTGCATAATAATGTCGCGAATTCCTCCGTAGAGTGGTATCCAACTTCGCTCTTTGAAACACAAAGTTCCATCCGACCTTTTCACGAATCCATTTTCACTTTCCGGCATTCCGTAAAGGTTCTCATTCGGACGATTTTCCTCCTTGAGTGCTTCCAATTGAGCCTCAAGAATCTTGGTTGGGAGAGGTGAACTAATTGTCATACCCAAGGATCTGACTCTAAGAGGTTTTGGTCGCTCTTTCCTACTGAGAGCATCAGCTACTACATTCGCTTTACCCGGATGGTAACGAATCTCATGATCGTAATCACTGAGTAATTCTAACCATCGGCGTTGTCTCATGTTAAGCTCTTTTTGATCCAAAATGTGTTGTAGACTTTTGTGATCGGTGTATACGACACACTTTGTGCCATACAAGTAGTGTCTCCAAATTCTGAGTGCGAACACAACTGATCCTAACTCCAAATCGTGTGTCGTGTAGTTCTTCTCATGAGTCTTCAATTGGCGAGAGGCGTATGCTATCACCTTCTCTCTTTGCATTAATACTGCTCCGAGCCCCTTATGTGAAGCGTCGCAATAAACAACAAAGTCTTCACTACCTTGGTAAGGCCGAACAGTGCACTACACAACTTTTCTTTAAGGAGTTGAAAAGCTTCTTCTTCTTTTTCTCCCAGTCAAACTTGGCGTTTTTAAGGTTAGCTTGGTTAGAGATTTGGCAATCTTTGAGAAACCTTCAATAAATCTTACGTAGTATCCAGCAAGTCCTAAGAATTGGCGTATTTTTCAGGAGTTGTGGGTGTCGCCCAATCCTTTATTGACTCGATCTTAGCGGGATCTACATGAATACCTGACTGTCGATTACATGACCTAGAAAGTGTACGATAGATATCCAAAATTCACACCCGAGAACTTTGCATAAAGCTCTTCCTTCTTCAATAATTCCAAGATCAGTCTAAGATGCTCTTCGTGTTCTTTCACACTCTTGGAATAAATTAGGATATCGTCAATGAATACGATTACAAATTTATCCAGGTAGGGTTTGCACACTCGGTTCATGAGGTCCATGAACACGGTGTGCGTTGGTTAACCCAAAAGGCATGACTTGGAATTCGTAATGTCCATAACGGGTTCTGAAGGCGGTTTTGGGAATGTCTTCTTCGAACTCTTAGGCGATGGTATCCGGACCTTAAGTCGATTTTTGAATAAGCGCTTGAACCTTGAAGTTGATCGAATAAGTCATCGATTCTCGGTAGCGGGTAGCGGTTCTTAATGGTTAGTTTATTCAATTCACGATAGTCAATGCACGTGAAAGTTCCGTCCTTCTTTTTGTGAATAAGACTGGTGCTCCCCATGATGAGCTTGGTCTAATGAACCCTTTTCCGCAAGTTCCGACAACGGTTCGATAACTCACGGAGTTCCGTCGGACTAATCGATAAGGTGCTCTTGCCACTGGCGCGGCACCGGCACTAAATCGATCACGAAATTCAACTGTCGGCGGGAGTCCGGCAAATCTTGGGAAAGACTTGAGGAAATTCTCTCACTATTGGTACGTCTTCCGGACGTTTTCTTCCTTTTCTTTTTTAGTCCTTTCCGTGATTTGTGCTAGGAAGATATGACATCCTTCCTCGATACACCTTAACACCTTAGTACGAAATGACATGCGTCTTGAAGCGTTTCTCCTGTCACTACGTCTCCTTCTATTGTTAGGACTTCATCTCCATAGGGTAATTGGACAAACTTCTCGTCACAAATGATGGCAGCATGGTATTTTGATAACCAATCCATCCCGATGATGACGTCGAAACTACCCAATTCATTGGTATTAAGTCAATATTGAATGGGTGGTTTAATAGGTTAAGGGTGCAACCTCTTATGATGGTATCTACCCTTTCTATGTTACCGTTAGCTTGTTCCACGTTGTATGCATTTCCTAATGCGGTTGGAGCAATATCGAGTAGTGGACTAAACGTATTAGAAACAAAACTCCTATCGGCTCCCGTGTCAAACAATATGGATGCATAACGGTAATTTATAAGAACGTACCGTCACAACATTCGGGTCTTCTGAGCTTCCACTTTAGTTACGACATAGACTCTCCCACGAGCTCCTTCTCCATTTCCACGATTACTCGTTTGTCCAACATTTCCACATGAATCTGCCATTCCCATGGCTTCTTGGATTTCCTCGGTTTCCTTGATTTCCTCCATGGCCTTGGTTTCTGGTCTTTCGGCATTCATTCTTATAATGCCCTTTGTTAGGAATTAGAAATTCCCGGTATTAAAGAGTCGGTCACCTCAAGTATATGTAATCGTTAGAATGCTCGTAGTCATAGTTATATTTAGTTAAGTAGTATTTTGATAAGTAACACCGTGGAGGACGGACGGGTCTTTACCCACTGTATGCCTGATCCACAGCCCGTTGTGTGGCGTTTTATGTAAGACTATAAATACTCTCTACCTCCCAAGGTAGAGAGTTGGAGCTCATAATAAAATTTTTCTTTCTCTCACTAAAGTTCCCTAAACCTCTAACTTTCTCTCTCTAGAATTCCACTATACGCCACCTTGTGGTTATGGTTTGATGTGTATGTGAAAACTTATATCTAACAATTGGTATCAAGAGCCAAGGTTAGATCATATCTTGCACATCTTTGGATTTCTAGTGGTTTTAGGTGGTTTTTGAGTTTGAAAAAGTTTAGTGGTTTATGCATCATTTGGTTGATTTCTTGTGTTAAAGTTTGGATTTTGTTAGTACTTTTATGTTTAGAATCATCACAAGTGTTTAGGTTTTCATTTGGTAAGCTTGAATCATCTTGGTTGGGTTGTTCTTGGATTGAAAAGTGATGTTTATGTGGTTTTTCTTGCTAGCGACTTAACACACGGAATACTTTCTTCGTAGCGACTTGCTTTACAAATTTGTAGCGAGTTCAGATTTTAGACCTAGCGACTTAGATCTAGCGAGTTCTACAGACAAGTAGTGGACTCTCCACTACGGTAGCTTGACTTGGTGGTAGCGAGTTGCTCTTTAGCGACTTGTATCTTTAGCGACTTGAGTAGCGAATTCTTTGCCAAAATTTTGCTAGCGACTTGAGCCTTAGCGAGTTACTACTTAGCGACTTGCATTTGTCTAGCGACTTGGGACTCTAGCGACTTAGTGGTGTAGCGAATTAAGTGTTAGCGACTTGGTGCATTATCTTCTAGCGACTTGGGTGATTGTTTACGGTTTTCTCTTGATTTAGTAAAATCCGGTGAAAGAATCTATTTCCCGGTTTAATCATAGAGTTATAAAATCCCGTATTATCTGTTAACATGTCTACCAACGTTCCTACTATCATCTCCACATTGCGAGAGGATGTTCAAGCAGCCGGGTCAGATACTCGTCCACCCATGCTTGACAGAACTGACTACGATTCTTGGGCTCAACGAATCAGATTATCGCTTGCCTTGGAAAGGAATATGGTGTCAACATTCTCAAATCCATTGATGAAGGACCATATCGAGTTGAGGCGACTAGAGACATACTTGATACTAATGAAGATGGTACTCTGTTTTACGGAATGGACATACCTAAAATGTATGATGAGCTTGATGTTAAGGAGAAAAAGAGATTCGATCGATATCGGGGCTTCAAACATTGTTCTTCAAGGTCTTCCTAAAGACATCTACAAGCTGATCAATCACAACACGATGCAAAGGCGGTTTGGGATAATGTTAAGATGCTTCTCTCGGGTTGAAATTAACTATGGAAGACAGAGAATCCCAACTCTATGGCGAATTTGAACACTTCAAGATGAAACCAGATGAGAATGTCTATGAGTACTATGTGAGATTTCATAAGTTAGTGAATGACATGAGGAACATCAGAATGACTATGCCTAACATTCAACTGAACTCAAAATTTGTGAACAACATGAATCCCGAATGGCACAAGTTTGTCACCCCTGTGAAGCTCACTAAAGGATTGAAGAATACAAACTATGAGCAACTCTATGCCTTCCTCCTTGAGAATGAGAGACATGCTATGTTTGAAAAATTGATTCTCAATCAGTTCAAAACCAACCAGGAGAGACAAGCTCATCGAATGACTCAACTGCCTTCTACTCAAACATCGGAATCACAACCAAAGCTTCACAAGTCATACCCTTGGGTAATGGTAATCACAAACTCATTCTTGATCCTATGTTCAAACAAGCGATCTTTGATGCACACGTGGGTAACTTCATTAATCAACTAGCTCTTCCGATTAGTCAAAACATGAATTCTCTCCCACAAACCAACAACAACCTCGAGACAGCATCTAACCCACACAATCAAGCCACTATTAAAGATGGAAGGATCGTGGTGCAACCATTTCAGGGAAAGACGATATGATCGAGGGAAGGGTGGGCTGGTAGAGGTTATGTTGGCAATCAGAATCGAGGAAGGAATGGTAACCAAGGTCAAGCTAAGCCGATCAAATGTTATAACTGTGGTGGTGAGGGACACATTGCAAGCGCACATCTCCAAAGCGTCCACGAATCTGATTACTTCGAGAGATAAGATGCTTTCTTGGTACAAGCTCGGGACAATGGTGCTGCTTTGGATGAAGAGGAATTGCTGTTTCTAGCTGAGGGCAATGCCAAGACCTATGATGCGAGATGTGGATGGCGACCTATTAGGAGATAGGTCACAATCATCGAATGCCTTTCAAGTCGCTAATTGTGATGCATACGACTCAGATGTGGATGATGGACCTACGGCACACACAATTTTTATGGCTAGCATTTCTCCAATGGTTTCTCCCAAGGTCTCTTCTTCACCACTAGTTGGCCCATCCCAAGACAAACTCATCTCAGAGGTATTAAAACTATCGATAATCTTGATGTGCAAAAGATGCATGACAAAGTACATTCAACCGAAACTATTGAATCAAATGTTGAAAATATGGGTAATATCGATATTATCCCATATGATCAATACGTGAAACAAAGTGAAAGTGAAGGTGTACCAAGTGATGCATCTTCTGCGGTCAACAATGACTATGTTTTTGATGAATACATTTGCATGTGCCCACGATGATTACGTAATTTCTGAACTAACTGCCTATAAAGAACGTGTTGCTATTTATGAACAACGTGCTAAATTTGAGTTGACCACTGTGGCAGGAAATGGATGACCAAGTGAAATGCATCATTAGAAAAAGTAATTTTAGAGAAGAAGTATTGAAACAAGAATTAAATTCCTTGCAAGAAAACTTTCTAAAACAGCTAAGCAAAAACAAGAACTTCAAGAAAATGTGAAAATGCTTAAGCAAGAATTTAATGCAAAGGAATCAAAACTCTTGAGAGACTTTTCTAATCTGAAAACTTTGAAAAACAAACTTGAAAACAAGTTGTACATACAAGGAAACACCATTCAGATTGCTCACATGGTCACTAAACATAGAGTTCTAAGCGATAAGCATAGTGTTCCCATTATTGATAAACCCAACCACGAGTCACGGAAGATAGCTAAAATGCTCAAAGTGTGATCAATGATGGCAATGAGATTCTTAAACCTAGACAGAAACCTAGTTGCGTTGAGTGCAGAGGAAGATAAGAAATCAGATGAAGTCACTAGGGAAAGGATGAATAAAAAATTAGATAATCCTAAATGCAAAGAGAAAAAATAATTATCACTCCCCATGACTACAAGAAGGAAAACTGGATTTCCTTGAACATGTTTAAGCCTCGACATTGTTGACTCCCGAACAAGTTTTTGGAAAAGGATTTAGATAAGCGAAAAGCGAAAATATTGTTGAAACAAACCCTCCCCTATGGAAAATGCCTAGAGCGGTGTGTGTATCCTCCTAATACACCAATGCATCTTGTTCCTAGAATAATTGCCACTAAAAGCAAGACCTTAATTAGCCAATATGTTATACTTCAACTATTTGTTGATTTTGAGAAAACTTGCAAGAAAAGGATCACACCCAGGTATAGCGGAAGGAGAAAGGGGTTTTGAGCAAATGAAAGAATGTTATTTAACTGAGGTCATGCCTTTCTTTAAACTTCTAAAAGATCACTTTGAGAGTCTTAAAAGGGGATAGAAACTGATATCAAGGGAATGGAAAAGGAATTTGATGCAATGGTAGTTGAAGTTAGTGATTATGAGCGTGCACTAAAATATAATGAGATTGAGAGGAAGAACTTGCATACCTTAAATGAGACTCTTATTCCTGAATGTGTTGCTCAAGATATCTTTTTCACTGCTTCAAATTGCTCTATTAATGCTTCCAAATTTCATGAACTATCTGTGGTCCTGAAAGTCTCCCATGATCGTGTCATTGAGCTTGAAAAACTAATTCTAAACTAAACGAGAAAATTGAACTGGATGATCACGACAATTTGGTTAAACATTTTTCTAAACTAGAAGTTGAGCATTTTAATTTACAACTAAAATATCAACATCTTAAAGAAAATGTCAAAACTTCAAATATCAAGACATCTTCGGATGCTCCAGTTTGATGCAGTTTTCAAATTAACAAACGCGTGATGAACGATTCAAGCTCGTGCAACACGATCGAGAAAGTTGAAAGCCTAAATATCTCAATTAAAGGGTCAAACGAACAATATGACAGGCTCCCAAATGCCTCCTCCTTTAGATTCTCAGTATTCTCAAACTTTTCATCTTCAAAACTTAGTAAATGCTTTACAAAAGGAAAGCGAAAGTTTTCTAGAAGAAAATGAAAAGGTTAAACGACATTTTAAAGAGTTATATGATTCAATAAACGTCACCCGTGACCAAAACAACAAAAATATAACGTCTTTACAAAAGGAAATTGAGAATCGAGAAGTCGGGAAATGGGAAGCGCCACTTGTTTTCAATAAGAATGTTGTCTCAAAATCACCCTTAGGCTGCAAATACACTGTGACAGTTAAATATATTCCTCCTCATCTTAGGAATAATGAACATGCTTTTCATGAATCCTGTGCTCACCTTAAGGATAGTCTAGAATGTCTCCGTGAGATTGTCGAAGAGGATTTCATTAACAAACCTCTTGATAGTGAAATTAGGTTTGCTTGCCTCAGGCCAAACGATCTCAAGAGTTGCTAGAATGTGTAATTGCAACATGTCCCAAATCCTTAACCTTAGGTGCAAAAGGCAAAGCTGTGATGCCTTGTTCTATGCCTAGTTCCAAGCAGGAAATCCGTTCTATGCCCAGTCTTAAGAAAGGACACACTAATGTGCCTTCAAGTAGTTGATTCGGATATGTTAGTACTAAGAAAGTGAACTTTAGTGTGCCTACAAAAAGCTCAAATCACAGTCTTAAGAAAGTATACACTAATGTGCCTTCTAGTACTTGAGATCCTTGCACATCAAGTTCAGGAATGCAAAAACTAGATCAACCAACTAATGTTTCCATTCCCTCTGAGAGTAATCATGACATTAAAGCAAGCATGTCAAAGTCTCAAGACAATACAAGGAATGATAGGACCTTGCAAGCTAAGAATGTGCATTGGAAGAGAGTAGAAGACCAATCTAGGAACTTTAAGCTTGAGTTGAATAAAACGAATCGTGTTGATTCTAGTATTAGCCTAAATCTTGTAATTAATGAATTCGATACTATTTGCAAACCTTGTAATGATGTCTGCTTGATTTCGTTTCTAATCATGAATGTGGTGTGAATGTTTGCTAATGATGTTAAATGTCCGGTTAATATTGTTAATGCAAAAATTCATGCTAATAAGGCTAAAAGGCAAAAACGAAAGAAAGTTAGAAAGCAGTGGAAACCACAGGAAGAACATTTATAAAGATAGGTTTTATTGGATACCTTTTGGTCATAAGACTAATCAGATAATGCCCACTAGAAAATGGATGCCTATTGGTAGAACTATTCCCTTAAGAAGTGAACATACTTTGAATAGGTCAAATCTGAGACACTAGTACTGCATCTATTCACAATGATTCCATTGCTTCACTTTTCGATATGAATGCTTCTAGTTCTGATGTGGGTGTTCCAAACATTGTTACTAACCAAATGGAACCCATTCTTGCATGGGGATCCCAATTATCGATTATCCATTCTTGTGCGTGTTCAAGCTGCGGATCGTTCAAATCGTTTTGTGGTACCGGACTCAGGTCGTTCCAAGCATATGGACTGGAGACCGGTCGCGCTCATGAACCGTGAGCAAATTCATCAGGACTGTTAGATTTGGTAATGATCATTTTGGTGCTATTATGGGTTATGGAGATTATGTTGTTGGTGATAGTGTCATCTCTAGAGTTTACTATGTGGAAGGTTTGGGTCATAATCGTTTCTCTGTTGGTCAATTCGTGATTCGATCTAGAAGTAGCCTTCAGAAAACATACCTGCTTTGTTAGAGATCTTAATGGTAAGGAACTGTTAAAAGGAACTCGTGGTTCAAATCTTTACACCATCTCTATCGATGACATGATGAGGTCTTCTCCAATCTGCTTGTTATCAAAGGCTTCAAAAACAAAGTCATGGTTATGGCATCGTCGTCTCAATCACTTGAACTTGGCACCATCAATGATCTCTCCAGAAAGGACTTAGTTGTAGGTTTACCTAGACTAAAGTATGAAAAGGATCATCTTTGTTCAGCATGCCAATTGGGAAAAAGCAAAAAAGTATGCCCATAAACCCAAACCTACTAACTCGTCACGAAGTTCTTCATATGATTCATATGGATTTATGTGGACCAATGAGGGTGCAAAATATCTTTGGGAAGAAATATGTGTTAGTTGTGGTTGATGATTACTCTAGATTCACAGGGTCAAGTTCTTAAGGACAAAGGATGAAACTCGATATCATCATCAAACTCATCAAAGCAGTGCGAGTTCGACTTAACAAAACCGTTAGAATTATCGAACGGACAATGGGCTGAGTTTGTCAACAAACAACTTAGTGAATTCTATGGCGTTGGAATCACCATCAAAGAAGTGTTCCACGAACTCCTCAACAGAGCGGTGTAGTTGAAAGACGAAATCGAACTCTTGTTGAAGCCGCTAGAACAATGTTGATTTACTCAAAGGTTCCAATGTTTCTCTGGGTTGAAGCAATTGCCACTGCATGCTACACACAAAATCGCTCCACGATTCACTTGTACATGGAAAAACTACATATGAACTTGTCCACAACAGAAAACCTAATCTCTCTTTCCTTCGTGTGTTTGGTGCATTGTGTTATCCAACCAATGAGGGTCAAGACTTAGGCAAACTTAGGGCTAAAGCTGACATTGGAGTATTTGTAGGATATGCACCAAACAAAAAGGGATACCGAATCTACAACAAAAGAACCGAAATATCATGGAAATAATTCACGTTACGTTTGATGAGTCGACGGTCAAATGGCTCTGGACACTCCAGCTCAGAACCCGCACTTCAAAACAGTCCCATTGGTTCATCCCTTGTTCCAAACTCTTCTCAAGAAACTCCATATGTACCTCCATCCGAAGATGATTTAAAGAAATTGTTTGATCCTATGTTTGATGAACTGTATGATTCAATTACTAATGAGGTGTTGATCCCTACAACAGAGGATGCTCATATTCCTGTGAATGAAGTCAATCCTTCGGTCTCAATATCTTTAAGTCAAGAAGCACCTGCTGCGATCCTTGATCTCATCAACAAATCATCATTCTTCAAATGTACATCATGGAAATGTTTCGGGCATCAATGATGAAGTTAATCCCTTTGCTACTCCCGAAGATGCTCCATTTGAAAACATATTTGCTCTTGAATCATCATCAGAACCATCTTCTTGAGGAGACATCGACTCGCTACCTCAGGTCCCTCAACAACTACAACATGAACACCTCAGAAAATGGACTCACGATCATCCATTAGACAACATCATTGGAAATCCTCTCGTCCTGTATCAACACGGAAACAACTTGCAACCGATGCCTTATGGTGCTTCTTCAACTCCGTACTATCTAAGATCGAACCAAAAGATGTTAAAACCGCCATGAATGAAGATAGCTGGTTCAATGCCATGCAAGATGAAATTCATGAGTTTGATCGACTTGATGTATGGGAGTTAGTACACTCCAGGCGTGCTATGATTATTGCACTAAAATGGATCTTCAAAGTGAAACTTGATGAGCATGGTGATGTGTTGAAGAACAAGGCTCGATTAGTTGCTAAAGGATACCGTCAAGAGGAGGGTATTGATTTTGAAGAATCTTTTGCTCTTGTTGCTCGAATCGAGGCAATCGAATCTTTGCTATCTTTGCTAGTAAGAACATGGTAGTCTATCGATGGATGTGGCGGCATTTCGAGCGGAGATCTTAAAGAAGTCGTCTCACGTCCGGCCAACCCGAAGGATTTGTGAATCAAGAGCATCCTACTCACGGTTTATCGTCGAAGAAGGCTCTTTATGGTTTAAAGCAAGCTCCCAGGGCATGGTATGATACTCTGTCAAGGTTTCTTCTATCTACCGGATTTAGCAAAGGAGCAGTTGATCCTACTTTGTTCACTAGGAAGTCAGGCAAACATTTAACTCATGTTCAAATTTATGTTGATGATATTATTTTTGCCTCGAGAGACCCAATGGAATGTGATCGTTTTTCAAATGAAATGAGTTCAAAATTTCAAATGTCAATGATGGGACAAATGTCATTTTCTTGGGATTACAAATTTCACAAAGTCCCGGAGGCATTTTCATAAATCAATCTAAATATGCAACAGAGATTTTAAAGAAATTTGGATTTGATTCAAGTGACCACTGTTGACACCCCCAAGATTGATCGAACCAAACTAGATGAGGACCACTCAGGGATCATGATTGACCAAACAAATATCGTAGTATGATTGGATCCTTTGATGTACCTCACGCTAGTAGACCGTACATCTTGTTCGCTGTGTGCATGTGTGCTAGATATCAGGCTAAGCCTACTAAAAAGCACCTTGAAGCGGTTAAACGGGTCTTTCGGTATCTCAAGGAACCATCAATATGGGACTTTGGTACCCGAAGGACACCGGTATGTCACTAACGTTGATGCGTGCCAAACCGGTCAAGTTCTATCACTCAAGCGACCACTTGTGAATGGCCGGCCGTAACAAACTTAAAAAGCAGTTCAAAGCACAAACTCAATGAAGATCAGGGGAGAGTATAGTGTTTCCCCGTGTCGTTAAGTCCCAACGAAGCCATGAGAATAGTCAACGTAAAGTGATCGAGAGGATTTGAAAGGAAAGGATAGTGATTGATCTATACCTAAAGAGAAAGCCCATAAACTACAGGGGCTTAAATGCAAATTAAAGAAAATTAAAAGATAAAAAATATTAAATAAACGCTATCACTATTTTTAAAATTGATGAACGTTTAAAACTAAAAACTTACGTTTAAATAAAATTACGTAAACGTACAAAATAAAAAGTGAGATCTAAGAAATAAAAGACCTAAAAATATGAAAATAACATTTTTACAAACCTAATGATAAAAGAAAATTTATAGAAAAAGAAAATTAATTTTATAACTATTTAATTAATTATTATTAATTAAAAACTAATTTTAACTATTAAATAATAACCTAAAATACAAGAAATTATGAAATAAAGCTAGAAAAATAAAATTATGACTTAGAAAAGTTTAAAATAACAAAAGAGAATTTTAAAAACTATTTTTGTAATTTTCTGATTATTTTTCTATTTTCTAGGAATTAAAAACTATTTAAAACTAATTAAATTATCTAAAAATACAAATTTAACTAAGAAAAATCTAGAAAAATATTTTTTTGTCTTTTTATATTTATCTTAACTTAAGAAAATGAAAATTATTTTTTGAAACTTTTCTTAACTTTTTGTATTAAATGCTAATTAAAAAGTACTAAAAACTGAATTAAATCAAGAAAAATAGCAAAACAGGACAGGAAAAATATGAAAAATTCAAGATAACTCTAAAATAATATAAGGAATCTAGTAAAAATATAAAAACAAGTGCTTGTGTGGAGGAAAAAGGAACTGCTATACAAGTGCTTATTGAAATAAGCACTTGAATAAGCCAAAGGGACACAACAAGTACCAAACTGAAACAGAAGGTATATTATGCTATAAATACCCAAAAGGAACCAATCTCAACTGCTTTACACCTCTAAATCACCATGTACACAGATTTGGCTTATTTGAGATGAGTGCTAAAAACAGTTGTTTGAGGCCTACTTTAAACTTAAGCATAAGCTACATAATAAGCTGAAAATGAAAAGAAATAATTGGAACTTGAAGGAGACCTGGCTAAGATCATATAATCCAAAAATGAGACCTAGACAAGCTCTGATGAGCTTGTTGAGAAGTTTATAAAGCTGTGCAAAACTCGTCTAGCTGAGTTTTTGAACCTTGAGAACATTTAAGCCTGTTTGACAAGCTTATTTGAGACTTATAGAAAATTCACAAAAATCACAATAATAAACTAGACCAGTAGAACCTTTTAAAACCACAAGTTTCATTGAAATTGGTCCAGAAATGAACTCAAGAAAAATCAACTCAGTTTGGTAAAAACTGAGTTTTTCAGTTTTGACTTTTGAGCAATTTGGAGATTTTGACTTTAATGAGATTTGCAACCAATTCAAAGACTGAGATTGATGTATTATACTGAAATGAGCTTAATGCTAGTTATATCTATGCATTACAAGCACAAAATAAACTTTTGATTTTCCAAATTCACAACTTGATAAAGTAATTAAAGGCTGATTCAATAAGAATTTGACTTTTGTTGTTTTAGATACAAAATTAAGACTAGAATGAGTTTATTATGTCTAAATAAAACTGAGTGGACAGAGCTTAAACATAAACCAAAGCTAAAGCTCAATTTACACATATGATCCAAACACTCTTTAGAAACTGTTTTGACAATTCAAACTGAGTTAACTACTAAAATGGCATAAGCAATCATTGAAATTTGATATAGATAGTCTAATTACAACTACTGAACAGGTTAAAGATGCTCAAAGACAACAGATATGAATTCAAGCACAATCTACAATCTTGAATAAAAAGTGAAATTGAGAATGACACTCACAAGTGTTCCAGCTGATATTGCAGCTTAAACCAAACCCAAAATCACTATTCTAATCCATTTCCAACCCATTCCAAGCACTGTATCACCCAAATACCATTTCCATACCTATCTTGCTTGTACAGTTGACTTTCATTGACCATGATCCAAAATTGCTTAAAACTTGAGTGCAAACTTACAAAAAGCTATAGTAAGCTTATATAAGCTTGTTTGATTGGGAAAATAAGCTATTGGAAGCTTTAGTGTAAGACATGAGTTTGCAATTTTTAACAGTAAACATCAAAATGTGAAATATAAATGAGACCTTGAATTGAGACTTGAAATATGATTATAATGATGAAATACCTTAAGTTGAGTACAAAGGAACAGAGAATTAAAGCTTTTAAACTAAACTAAAACATTAAAATTAAAAACGACATACAAGTGAAAAATAAAACTAAACTACTGCTTTTCAGTTGCCTCTCTTCCTTCTCTTTATACCCAAAAGCTCCATGTGTCCTTCTGAGAGTATCCCACCTCTTAATTTGACCAATGGGTGAGTTTTGAGGGTTTTGGCCATTTTGTCAATTTTGGCGGGAAAGGTGGTATTTGACCTGTGTGGACTGAGCTAGCACTAGGGGGGGGGGTGGACTAGGTGTGATGATGAGGGGTTGGGGATAAGGTGTGAGGGTGATGGGAGGAGTTGCAGGGTGTAGCAGGCAAGTTGGAGGAGGGGAGGTGGAGAAACGGATGTTTGACTTTGGGTTCAAAAACAGGTAATGACAGGGGGTTCAAATGGTGAAATGGCAGGGGTCAATTTGGTTTTGACAAGTCTTGGCTTAGGCTTATTATACAAGGACTAAACGCCACTTTACGAAAGATGAAGGACCATTCTGCCAATTTCCAAAAGTTAACACAAGGGACCAATATTGACAAGTTCCAATAGTACAAGGACCAGTTTTGACATTTTCAAATTTCCAGGGACCAAACTTGACATTTTGAAACTTGAGGACCTTTTCGCCATTTAACAAAAGAATTATTCAAGGACCATTTTTGACAACTTAGAATATTTCAGGGACCTTGAATAACATTTTTCTTTATTTAGATTTACCAGGGACTGTTTTTGACAACTTTTGAAACTTGGGGACTAAAACTGCCAATTATGCAAACTTTATACGTTTTTCACCAGATTTTGATATTTTTGCATTTAAAACACATAAAACACTTATTTGTGATATTTTTATCATTTTGATGCATTTCGGAGTGTTTTCAGATGTTTTTGCAGTTTAAATGGTACAAAAATGATGAGTATTTAGACACTCATCAATCCCCCACACTAAGATATTGCTAGTCCCTAGCAATGTTTTGAGAAAAATTAATGGATTTCATCTCTTTACCAAAAGCCATTACTTTTGGAGTAGCCAAATGTTTCAGTTCAAGTAAGAACCTTGGTACAATGATAACCAAATGATTTTGAGCAAATCACCCGACTTCCAACGGTTTGATTTGTCTTTACCAGAAGCCGTTTGCTTCTAGACTAGCCAACTCTTAGATAAATTATCTTTGGTGAGTCGATTACCAATTATGGTTTTCCAACTGCCTTTACCACAAGCCATAAACTTGCGGGCTAGCCAACTCTTCACTTTTGTGGATATGGTGAGCTGAATACCATACAATTTTGGGCAAATTGCAAGCCGTCAACGGATTTGAGATATCTTTACCAAGAGCCGTTTGCTCCTGGATTAGCCAATCCTTATGTGGGTTAGACATGGTGGACTGATTACCATTTGTTGTGTTTAGTACATAGTACTTCCACTAAATTTTTTTTAAAATTTGGCCATTTTGGGGAAAAAGGGACTAAAGGGGACATTTATGATCAAATTCGCGAATTTCCCCACACTTAGAAATGAATATTGTCCTCAATATTCAAAGTCCGCTGTTATGCGAAACTTAGAACGTATAAAGATAACATTACTAGCTAAGTGTAGAAACACAACAATTATTCTCTTTTTAATATTTACAGTTTTCATTCATTTTTTAGATCTATATACAACATGTGGGGCATCTCCCCCACACTAGGGTGGTACACAGGGTGAAAACCCATGTTTAACTACTGTTTTTGATTACCGAGTCGCTAGCTTGACTCGACCCGAATTAATTTGTTCATGGGGAAGTAAGTGGAAGAGACAATCTCCATCGGACTTTCATTCAAGATGTTTGGATAAACATTGAAGTACGTGAAAGTTCCACACCGATGAGATACATACTTGACAGACAGGACCCGGCTCACAATTGGTACATGGAAATGCACGGGTCAAAGATAATGTCTTCATTCGAAGGAGTGAAGAACAGGGAAACCACGGATATATGAAGAAAAGTAAGAAAATCATGATACAAATCATGACTAACTCTTCATCCTCAATAGGAGAATTCATAGTTTCATGAATCTCCTCAGTTAAGTTCACTTGATCAAGACATATTATGGGTGTGTCTAGATCAAAGTAGAAATGATCATACTCCGGCGGAGATATGATATGAGTAAGTTCACGGAGAACTCCTGAAGGTAAATGAATCATATTATTGAATTGGTATCAGTGGGTTCACTGGTGAACTCATCCAATGTAAATGATTCATAATCGGGAAGAGAATTATGAGAATGAAAAGTGGTACTGCCACTAATCTTCTCTCCCATATTATCAAAACAGAAGGCTTCCATTTCTAGAATAGAATCATCGGAAAAAATGTCACTATCCTTAATGGGGATAGGAGATGAAATAGGTTTTTCATTGAAAGCCTCGATTTTAGAAATGAGAAGACCGACATTCAGTAATGTTGCACGAAGTGCTTCATCTTTGATTTCAATGTCAGTAACTTTATCATTCTCTTCTTCTAAGCTAACAAGCTCAGAAGGTAATTCTTCCATATAACTGATGTCTCCACAAGATAATGAATCGTCATCAATAGAATCGGAGCACATCTCAACATGATGACTTTGGAAGACAAGAGGAGGAGGGATATCACACACATGATCAAGAATTCCCTGTGACTCTCTTGGGATTGGGACAAGGTTCTCAACACTAGACTTTATGAATTCGTCCGATTCCTTTTCAGGAACAGTGTCAAGATGCTCATCCCCCATGTTCAAAGAGTGAGTGGGAATATCGGGTGTGATAACAACAGACTGAGGGAGTTTAGAAGGACTAGCATACATATGTTTTATACTTTCCATTTGTTCTTCTGCTAGTAATTCCATCATAGTCTTTTCTCCCTGATTTTTCATGGAAGAATTTCAACTAATGAACTTGATGAACCTTGCAAAAGTTGACTAATATCAAGGGTAACTTCATCATCATCGTCATCGGGAATGAAACGGAATCGAGAGCTAGATTTGGCTGCTTTTTCCTTTGCAATTGATTCCCTAATAGATTTTTCAAAGGCAATCTGGGAATCTAATTTAGCGACCGCTCTTCAGCTAACAAAACTTCCATGGATTTCTCATTTGGATTATCTTGGGAGTGTTTACATTCCTTTAAATCTTTCACTAAATCCAAAAGATCAAGGAGAAGATTTTGAGGAAGTGGGTCAGGTGAGGTGGTGCTGATTCATTTGGTGCTGTGGAGGTTGGTCATGATATGAAGAGTCGTAATTGTTACAAGAAAATGGATTCCTTGTTTGACAATCAGAGCTAGAGTGAGGACCTCCACAATACTCACAACAATGCGATGTGGCTGAGTCATATGTGTTGTATTCATAATTGTTATCAGGAACCTGCTCATAGACAAGCGTGTTTCCCGATTGACAATCAGAATTGTAGTGTGAACCACCACAGTACTCACAACAATAAAACTGCTGAGTCTCACAGTGTGGTAGCTGATGGAATAAATCAGTTGTGTTATGGTAGGAATAAGGATCCTGGTTATAGACAGACCCGTTTCCTGATTCCACCATGCTACAACTGGGGCAATTGCCACCATTATAAGGACCACCACACCATTGACAATCAAGAGGGTGATGATAAGACATAGAAAGAATCAAAGGTTTACAGAGGGGTAGGGATGAAGAATCAAAGATGTGAGAGGGTAAAGATGGATATTTTTGAATTTTTGGATAAACATTTTGTAGAAACAAAGAATGAAAATCTTTTTGGGTTTTTGATTTTTAAAAGAAAATATAAACATATATAGATGGTATGAACAAGGAGTGAATATCCAAATCACTAATCTGCTAAACGTAAGACTATTAGCACTGCTCCCCGGCAGCGGCGCCAAAATTTGATCTGTGCCAAACCGTCAAGTTTTATCACTCAAGCCGGCCACTTGTGAATGGCCGACCGTAACAAACTTAAAACAGTTCAAGCACAAACTCAATGAAGATCAGGAGAGTATAGTGTTTCCCCAGGTCGTTAAGTCCCAACGAGTTGTGCGAGAATAGTCAAACGTATAGTGATCGAGAGGATTTGAAAGGGAAAGGATAGTGATTGATCTATACCTAAAGAGAAAGCCTATAAACTACAGGGGCTTAAATGCAAATTAAAGAAAATTAAAAAGATAAAAAAATATTAAATAAACGCTATCACTATATTTAAAATTGATGAACGTTTAAAACTAAAAACTTACGTTTAAATAAAATTACGTAAACGTACAAAATAAAAAGTGAGATCTAAGAAATAAAAGACCTAAAAATATGAAAATGACATTTTTACAAACCTAATGATAAAATAAAATTTATAGAAAAAGAAAATTAATTTTATAACTATTTAATTAATTATTATTAATTAAAAACTAATTTTAACTATTAAATAATAACCTAAAATACAAGAAATTATGAAATAAAGCTAGAAAAATAAAATTATGACTTAGAAAAGTTTAAAATAATAAAAGAGAATTTTAAAAACTATTTTTGTAATTTTCTGATTATTTTTCTATTTTCTAGGAATTAAAAACTATTTAAAACTAATTAAATTATCTAAAAATACAAATTTAACTAAGAAAAATCTAGAAAAATATTTTTTTGTCTTTTTATATTTATCTTAACTTAAGAAAAATGAAAAATTATTTTTTTGAAACTTTTCTTAATTTTTTGTATTAAATGCTAATTAAAAAGTACTAAAAACTGAATTAAATCAAGAAAAATAGCAAACAGGACAGGAAAAATATGAAAAATTCAAGATAACTCTAAAATAATATAAGGAATCTAGGAAAAATAGAAAAACAAGTGCTTGTGTGGAGGAAAAAGGAACTGCTATACAAGTGCTTATTGAAATAAGCACTTGAATAAGCCAAAGGGACACAACAAGTACCAAACTGAAACAGAAGGTATATTATGCTATAACTACCCAAAAGGAATCAATCTCAACTGCTTTACACCTCTAAATCACCATGTACACAGATTTGGCTTATTTGAGATGAGTGCTAAAAACAGTTGTTTGAGGCCTACTTTAAACTTAAGCATAAGCTACATAATAAGCTGAAAATGAAAAGAAATAATTGGAACTTGAAGGAGACCTGGCTAAGATCATATAATCCAAAAATGAGACCTAGACAAGCTCTGATGAGCTTGTTGAGAAGCCTGCATAAACTGTGCAAAACTCAGTGTTCACTGAGTTTTGAACAGGGCATTTAAGCCTGTTTGACAAGCTTATTTGAGACTTATAGAAAATTCACAAAAATCACAATAATAAACTAGACCAGTAGAACCTTTTAAAACCACAAGTTTCATTGAAATTGGTCCAGAAATGAACTCAAGAAAAATCAACTCAGTTTGGTAAAAACTGAGTTTTTCAGTTTTGACTTTTGAGCAATTTGGAGATTTTGACTTTAATGAGATTTGCAACCAATTCAAAGACTGAGATTGATGTATTATACTGAAATGAGCTTAATGCTAGTTATATCTATGCATTACAAGCACAAAATAAACTTTTGATTTTCCAAATTCACAACAGTAAAGTAATTAAGGCAGATTCAATAAGAATTTGACTTTTGTTGTTTGCAGATACAAAATTAAGACTAGAATGAGTTTATTATGTCTAAATAAAACTGAGTAGACAGAGCTTAAACATAAACCAAAGCTAAAGCTCAATTTACACATATGATCCAAACACTCTTTAGAAACTGTTTTGACAATTCAAACTGAGTTAACTACTAAAATGGCATAAGCAATCATTGAAATTTGATATAGATAGTCTAATTACAACTACTGAACAGGTTAAAGATGCTCAAAGACAACAGATATGAATTCAAGCACAATCTACAATCTTGAATAAAAAGTGAAATTGAGAATGACACTCACAAGTGTTCAGGCTGATATTGCAGCACTTAAACCAAACCCAAAATCACCATTCTAATCCATTTCCAACCCATTCCAAGCACTGTATCACCCAAATACCATTTCCATACCCATCTTGCTTGTACAGTTGACTTTTATTGACCATGATCCAAAATTGCTTAAAACTTGAGTGCAAACTTACAAAAAGCTATAGTAAGCTTATATAAGCTTGTTTGATTGGGAAAATAAGCTATTGGAAGCTTTAGTGTAAGACATGAGTTTGCAATTTTCAACAGTAAACATCAAAATGTGAAATATAAATGAGACCTTGAATTGAGACTTGAAATATGATTATAATGATGAAATACCTTAAGTTGAGTACAAAGGAACAGAGAATTAAAGCTTTTAAACTAAACTAAAACATTAAAATTAAAAACGACATACAAGTGAAAAATAAAACTAAACTACTGCTTTTCAGTTGCCTCTCTTCCTTCTCTTTTATACCCAAAAAGCTCCATGTGTCCTTCTGAGAGTATCCCACCTCTTAATTTGACCAATGGGTGAGTTTTGAGGGTTTTGGCCATTTTGTCAATTTTGGCGGGAAAGGTGGTATTTGACCTGTGTGGACTGAGCTAGGGGGGGGGGGGGGGACTAGGTGTGATGATGAGGGGGGTTGGGGATAAGGGATAAGGTGTGAGGGGTGATGGGAGAGGAGTTGCAGGGTGTAGCAGGCAAGTTGGAGAGGGAAGCAGGAGGTGGAGGAAACTTTGGATGTTTGACTTTGGGTTCAAAAACGGTAATGACAGGGGTTCAAATGGTGAAACGGCAGGGGTCAATTTGGTTTTGACAAGTCTTGGCTTAGGCTTATTATACAAGGACTAAACGCCACTTTCGAAAGATGAAGGACCATTCTGCCAATTTCCAAAAGTTAACACAAGGGACCAATATTGACAAGTTCCAATAGTACAAGGACCAGTTTTGACATTTTCAAATTTCCAAGGACCAAACTTGACATTTTTGAAACTTGAGGGACCTTTTCTGCCATTTAACAAAAGATTTATTCAAGGACCATTTTTGACAACTTAGAATATTTCAGGGACCTTGAATAACATTTTTCTTTATTTAGATTTACCAGGGACTGTTTTTGACAACTTTTGAAACTTGGGGGACTAAAACTGCCAATTATGCAAACTTTATACGTTTTTCACCGGATTTTGATATTTTTGCATTTAAAACACATAAAACACTTATTTGTGATATTTTTATCATTTTGATGCATTTCTGAGTGTTTTCAGATGTTTTTGCAGTTTAAATGGTACAAAAATGATGAGTATTTAGACACTCATCAATCCCCTACACTAAGATATTGTTAGTCCCTAGCAATGTTTTGAGAAAAATTAATGGATTTCATCTCTTTACCAAAAGCCATTACTTCTGGAGTAGCCAAATGTTTCAGTTCAAGTAAGAACCTTGGTACACGGATAACCAAATGATTTTGAGCAAATCACCCGCTTCCAACCGGTTTGATTTGTCTTTACCAGAAGCCGTTTGCTTCTGGACTAGCCAACTCTTAGATAAATTATCTTTGGTGAGTCGATTACCAATTATGGTTTTCCAACTGCCTTTACCACAAGCCATAAACTTGCGGGCTAGCCAACTCTTCACTTTTGTGGATATGGTGAGCTGAATACCATACAATTTTGGGCAAATTGCAAGCCGTCAACGGATTTGAGATATCTTTACCAAGAGCCGTTTGCTCTTGGATTAGCCAATCCTTATGTGGGTTAGACATGGTGGACTGATTACCATTTGTTGTGTTTAGTACATAGTACTTCCACTAAAAAAAATTTTTAAATTTGGCCATTTTGGGGGAAAAAGGGACTAAAAGGGGACATTTATTATCAAATTCGCCAGAATTTCCCCCCACACTTAGAAATGAATATTTTCCTCAATATTCAAAAGTATGTTATTTATCGAAACTTAGAACGTATAAAGATAACATTACTAGCTAAGTGTAGAAACACAACAATTATTCTCTTTTTAATATTTACAATTTTCATTCATTTTTTAGATCTATATACAACATGTGGGGCATCTCCCCCACTAGGGTGTACACACGGGTGAAAACCATGTTTAACTACTGTTTTTGATTACAGGTCGCTAGCTTGACTCGACCCCGAATTAATTGTTCATGGGGAAGTAAGTGGAAGAGACAATCTCCATCGGACTTTCATTCAATGATGTTTGGATAAACATTGAAGTACGTGAAAGTTCCACCCGATGAGATACATCTTGTGAACAGACCCGGCTACAATTTAATGGAAATGCCGGGTCAAAGATAATGTCTTCATTCCCGAAGGAGTGAAGAACGAGGAAACCGGGATATATGAAGAAAGGAAAGAAAATCATGATACAAATCATGACTAACTCTTCATCCTCAATAGGATAATTCATAGTTTCATGAATCTCCTCAGTTAAGTTCACTTGATCAAGACATATTATGGGTGTGTCTAGATCAAAGTAGAAATGATCATACTCCGGCGGAGATATGATATGAGTAAGTTCACAGGAGAACTCCTGGAAGGTAAATGAATCATATCAGAATTGGTAGGTGGGTTCACGGTGAACTCATCAATGTAAATGATTCATAATGGGGAGAGAATTATGAGAATGAAAGTGGTACGCCACTAATCTTCTCTCCCATATTATCAAAGCAGAGGCTTCCATTTCGGAATAGAATCATCGGAAAGAATGTCACTATCCTTAATGGGGATAAGAGATGAAATAGGTTTTTCATTGAAAGCCTCGATTTTAGAAATGAGAAGTGACATTCGATAATGTTGCACGAAGTGCTTCATCTGATTTCAATGTGGTAACTTTATCATTTCTCTTCTAAGCTAACAAGCTCGGTAAATTCTTCCATATAACTGCTGTCTCCACAAGATAACGAATCGTCATCAATAGAATCGGAGCACATCTCAACATGATGACTTTGGAAGACAAGAGGAGGAGGGATATCACACACATGATCAAGAATTCCTGTGACTCTCTTGGGATTGGGACAAGGTTCTCAACACTAGACTTTATGAATTCGATGGATTCCTTTTTAGGGACAGTGTCAAGCTCATCCCCATGTTTCAAAGAGTGAGTGGGAATATCGGGTGTGATAACAACAGACTGGGGGAGTTTAGAAGGACTAGCATACATATGTTTTATACTTTCCATTTGTTCTTCGGCTAGTAATTCCATCATAGTCTTTTCTCCCGATTTTTCATGGAAGAATTTCAACTAATGAACTTGATGAACCGTACAAAGTTGACTAATATCAGGGTAACTTCATCATCATCGTCAGCAGGAATGAAACGGAATCGAGAGCTAGATTTGGCTGCTTTTTCCTTTGCAATTGATTCCCTAATAGATTTTTCAAAGGCAATCTGGGAATCTAATTTAGGCCAGCTCTTCGCTAACAAAACTTCCATGGATTTCTCATTTGGATTATCTTGGGAGTGTTTACATTCCTTTAAATCTTTCACTAAATCCAAAGATCAGGAGAAGATTTTGAGGAAGTGGCTCAGGCTGAGGTGGTGCCGATTCATTTGGTACTTGTGGAGGTTGGTCATGATATGAAGAGTTAATTGTTTCAGAGGAAATGGATTCCTTGTTTGACAATCGAGCTAGAATGAGGACCTCCACAATACTCAAACATAAAACTGATGTGGCTGTGAGTCATATGTGTTGTAATCATAATTGTTATCAGGAACCTGCTCATATTCAAGCGTGTTTCCGATTGACAATCGGAACGTAGTGTGAACCACAACAGTACTCAAACATAAAACTGCTGAGTCTTACAGTGTGGTAGGCGATGGAATAAAGGTTGTGTTATGGTAGGAATAAGGATCCGGTTATAGACAGACCCGTTTCATTCCACCATGCTAGCGGGGCAATTGCCACCATTATAAGGACCACCACACCATTGACAATCAAGAGGGTGATGATAAGACATAGAAAGAATCAAAGGTTTGAGAGGGTAGGGATGAAGAATCAAAGATGTGAGAGGGTAAAGATGGATATTTTTGAATTTTTGGATAAACATTTTGTAGAAACAAAGAATGAAAATCTTTTTGGGTTTTTGATTTTTAAAAGAAAATATAAACATATATAGATGGTATGAACAAGGAGTGAATATCCAAATCACTAATCTGCTAAGCGTAAGACTATTAGCACATGTGGCGTAAAATTTGATCTGTGCCAAACCGTCAAGTTTTATCACTCAAGCCGACCTTGTGAATGGCAGGCGTAACAAACTTAAACAGTTCAAGCACAAACTCAATGAAGATCGGAGAGTATAGAGTGTTTCCCAGTGCGTTAAGTCCCAACGAGTACGTGCGAGAATAGTCAAATGTAAAGTGATCGAGAGGATTTGAAAGGGAAAGGATAGTGATTGATCTATACCTAAAGAAAAAGCCCATAAACTACAGGGGCTTAAATGCAAATTAAAGAAAATTAAAAGGATAAAAAAATATTAAATAAACGCTATCACTATTTTAAATTGATGACGTTTAAAACTAAAAACTTACGTTTAAATAAAACTTACGTAAACGTACAAAAATAAAAAGTGAGATCTAAGAAATAAAAGACCTAAAAATATGAAAATGACATTTTTACAAACCTAATGATAAAATAAAATTTATAGAAAAGAAAATTATTTTTATAACTATTTAATTAATTATTATTAATTAAAACTAATTTTAACTATTAAATAATAACCTAAAATACAAGAAATTATGAAATAAAGCTAGAAAAATAAAATTATGACTTAGAAAAGTTTAAAATAACAAAAGAGAATTTTAAAAACTATTTTTGTAATTTTCTGATTATTTTTCTATTTTCTAGGAATTAAAAACTATTTAAAACTAATTAAATTATCTAAAAATACAAATTTAACTAAGAAAAATCTAGAAAAATATTTTTTTGTCTTTTTATATTTATCTTAACTTAAGAAAATGAAAAATTATTTTTTTGAAACTTTTCTTAATTATTTGTATTAAATGCTAATTAAAAGTACTAAAACGAATTAAATCAAGAAAAATAGCAAACAGGACAGGGAAAATATGAAAAATTCAAGATAACTCTAAAATAATATAAGGAATCTAGGAAAAATAGAAAAACAAGTGCTTGTGTGGAGGAAAAAGGAACTGCTATACAAGTGCTTATAAAAATAACACTGAATAAGCCAAAGGGACACAACAAGTACCAAGCAGAAGTATATTATGCTATAACTACCCAAAAGGAACCAATCTTAACTGCTTTACACCTCTAAATCACCATGTACCAGATTTGGCTTATGAGATGAGTGCTAAAAGCAGTTGTTTGAGGCCTACTTTAAACTTAAGCATAAGCTACATAATAAGAAAATGAAAGAAATAATTGGAACTTGAAGGAACTGGCTAAGATCATATAATCCAAAAATGAGACCTAGACAAGCTCTGATGAGCTTGTTGAGAAGCCTGCATAAAATTTGTGCAAAACTTCAGTGTTCAGAGTTTTGAACAGGCTGATTAAGCGACAAGCTTATTTGAGACTTATAGAAAATTCACAAAAATCACAATAATAAACTAGACCGTAAGACCTTTAAAACCACAAGTTTCATTGAAATTGGTCAAAATGAACTCAAGAAAAATCAACTCAGTTTGGTAAACGAGTTTTTCAGAAACTGACTTTTGAGCAATTTGGAGATTTTGACTTTAATGAGATTTAACCAATTCAAAGGCTGAGATTGATGTATTATCTTTGAAATAGACTTAATGCTAGTTATATCTATGCATTACAAGCACAAAAATAACTTTTGATTTCCAAATTCACAACGATAAAGTAATTAAGATTCAATAAAATTTGACTTTTGTTGTTCTTGGAATACAAAATTAGACTAGAATGAGTTTATTATGTCTAAATAAACTGAGTGAATGACTTAACATAAACCAAAACTAAAGCTCAATTTTACACATATGATCAAACAACTCTTTAAGCTGTTTTGACAATTCAAACTGAGTTAACTACTAAAATGGCATAAGCAATCATTGAAATTTGATCTAGATAGTTAATTACAACTTCTTGACAATGGTTAAAGATGCTCAAAGACAACAGAGATATGAATTCAAGCACAATCTACAATCTTGAATAAAAGTAAATTAGAATGACACTCACAAGTGTTCCAGTGATATTGAAGCAAAACAAACAAAATCACCATTCTAATCCATTTCCAACCCATTCCAAGCACTGTATCACCCAAATACCATTTCCATACCCATCTTGTCTTGGTTGACTTTTATTGACCATGATCCAAAATTGCTTAAAACTTGAGTGCAAACTTACAAAAAGCTATAGTAAGCTTATATAAGCTTGTTTGATTGGGAAAATAAGCTATTGGAAGCTTTAGTGTAAGACATTGAGTTTGCAATTTCAACGATAAACATCAAAATGAAATATAAATGAGACCTTGAATTGAGACTTGAAATATGATATATGATGAAATACCTTAAGTTGAGTACAAAGGAACAGAGAATTAAAGCTTTTAAACTAAACTAAAACATTAAAATTAAAAACGACATACAAGTGAAAAATAAAAACTAAACTACGCTTTTCAGTTGCCTCTCTTCCTTCTCTTTTATATGAAAAGCTCCATGTGTCCTTAGAGTATCCGCTCTTAATTTGACCAATGGGTGAGTTTGAGGGTTTTGGCCATTTGTCAATTTTGGCGGGAAAGGTGGTATTTGACTTGTGTGGACTGAGCTAGGGGGTGGACTAGGTGTGTGATTAGGGGTTGGGGATAAGGGATAAGGTGTGGTGATGGGAGAGGAGAGGAGTTGCGAGGTGTAGCGAGGCAAGTTGGAGAGGGAAGCGAGGAGGTGGAGGAAACACGGATGTTTGACTTTTGGGTTCAAAACAGGTATAATGGCAGGGGGTTCAAATGGTGAAATGGCGGGGGTCAATTTGGTTTTGACAAGTCTTGGCAAGGCTTATTATGAAAGGACTAAAACTGCCTTGCCACTTTCGAAGATGAAGGACCATTACGCCAATTTCAAAAAGTTAACACAAGGGACCAATATTGACAAGTTCCAATAGTACAAGGACAGTTTGACATTTTCAAATTTCGAGGACCAAACTTTTTTGAAACTTGAGGGACCTTTACGCCATTTAACAAAGATTTCATACCATATTGAGGCCTTGAATAACATTTTCTTTATTTAGATTTACCAGGGCTGTTTTTGACAACTTTTGAAACTTGGGGACTAAAAGCGCCAATTATGCAAACTTTATCGTTTTCACCGATTTTGATATTTTTGCATTTAAAACACATAAAACACTTATTTGTGATATTTTTTATCATTTTGATGCATTTACGAGTGTTTTCGAGATGTTTTTGCAGTTTAAATGGTACAAAAATGATGAGTATTTAGACACTCATCAGGCCTATCTGATCTTTGATCATGCGGGTTGTCAAGATACTTTTCGTCGATGCATGCAGGAGGTGCTTTCAGTTTTTGGGTGATAAGCTTGGTCTTCAAAGAAAATGGTACTTCTATTTCCTCTCGGAGAATTTGAATACATAGCCATGTCATCTGTTTGTGCTCAAATCTTATGGATGAGATCTCAATTATCTAACTATGGTTTTGTATTCAACAAAATCCTCATCTTTGTGATAATAAAAGTGTTATGCTCTCATGCAACAACGTTTAACACTCAAGAGCAAAGCATATCGACATTCGACATCACTTCATCAGAACAAGTATAAAAGGTGTGGTGGAACTCTATTTTGTGAGATGCGAATACCGATTACGACATCTTCACCAAAGCTCTTCAAGAAACGTTTTTGTTTATTCTTCCACGTCTTGGCTTGAAAAGCCTTCAACCCGAAAACACTCACGTCTTGAGGAGGAAGTGAAGTAAGGTCTATCTTCATCTATCTCTTGTATATATCTAATCGAAAAACAAAATACAAAATTATAAAACCTTCAAAAAATCAAATAGAAAATTATAAAACTTTCAAAATCCATAAAAATGCGAAAAATTGGAAAAATCTTCAAAAAAAAAATATTGTCAATTTGTCATGTTTTCTCGGTTCGATAATATCTACGGTCTTTGATGTTGTCATTGAAGAATGACAGGACTTTAGATGTTGTTAATTTAAAAAAAAAATCAAAAAATCAAAAATCAAAAAATATTTTTTGGGAGAAAGAGAAAGAAATGACTTATTGTCATTTTCGGAGCAATAACGGTTTTAAAGAAAGAGAGCCATGTTTTACCATGTTTTCAAATTCCATGTTCGATTCTATAAACATTTATCTTTGAAAACTAAATGCTTTGAAAAACTTCGGTCTCTATTTTTTTATAATCATCAGGACTTATTTGTCAAAATATCTATCTCTCAATCAACAACCTATGTCATTGATTGAGGGGAGAATGATTTCAATTAAATTAAAAGGTTATTTGTCATTAAATTGTTTTCAAAAAATATTCAAGCATGTTTTATCAATGGAGTCTAAAGTCTTAAAATCCGATCATTATCAGTTAAAGCGCTTTCATAATCAAGTCACAATTCTCCTTAAAAGCTTTCAAAATCAATTTAAATCTATAAGAGATCACAAATCTCAAATGATTTGATAATTGTGATCGGGGAGAATGTGTGATTTAAATTGGATTTAAGCTGATAATTCGGTAAATGGTTTTATAAGGATGTACAAGCTCTCCTTCCCACATGTGACAAAGGATTTTAAATTTTCCATGCACATGTTGAGGGGGAGCATCTATCTTAAACCTATGATTTGGAACGTGATAACTTATCTCAGGTCGAGGGTTCCCTCTAGTATGTGCAAAACTCTTTTCAATCTCGAGGCACATATTGAGGGGGAGAAAAATCTTGAAAACCTCCTCCTTCCCCAAAATGCTTTATCTACTTGATTCGATTAGGGAAGTGATGTTGATATTTTAGAAAATGGTAATCAAAGAAGTTAATTCTTTCTCTTGCCTCAGTGTGGAAAACTATTTCAAATACTTGATTCACATGTTGAGTTCTTCTAAAAATATCAAAAACAATTCAGGTACAAAATGCTTTGATAAAATATCATAAGTATACGGATTGATTTTCAAATGGTTTTCAATTGGTTCCTATGTGGATGAACAATACCAATAAGACCGACCAACTTTACATTATGTATGGTGATATAAGGACGATAAGGTTAGGTATGTGTTCCCATGATCCGCCCGAGCCAGGACGGATCTACCAGGGGACTATCCACTAGTAGTGTAGAGTTCTTAGGTATGATGATAAAAGGAGAAAAATGAGATATGGGAAGAGTCTGGACTAAGGCCGAGCTATCTTGGAATAAACCCAACAAGGTTCTTGCTATGAAGTCTCGGTAAGCAGCGAGAGGGTTGAAGAATTAAATAGAATTGAATGAGAAAAGGGTGAAAACAAATAGCCCTCCATTTATTCAACCTTAGGGCGAGAACCGGTTCAATTCATATACTGCGATGGTAACATCGGTATTGAAGAACAAGCGTCATGGACCTGGCATACTGCACTTCAACTTCCCAAACCACTCAAGTTCCTCTTAAAAGGACTTGTTTCATTCTCCGGAGAACCGACATTATCTATCGACTTTCTCTTAGAGATTGTTGATATTGAAGGAGAGACCCTCTCCCTAGTCTCCGATATAGGATCCAAATATGCACAAATTGAGTCTAGAGCAACGAGATCATCAATAAATCTCATTAGGACACTTTCAATGAAGACTCTCTGTTTCACACAATGTGGAAAGAGATTATATCTTGAGTCCTACGCATTATCCTTGTGGTATTGCCAGAACATCTAAGTGATGTGCTTACATATTCACTGTGAAGATGGAAAGCCTTATCGGAGCCAACATCTAACAAGCTCATGGTAGGTGGCATGTGAGATCTATTATATAGATCAACCATGTGACAGCCGAACATAAACAATAGGCGACTCAATCTTTTGAATCAATCGGTTCAGGTTATGGATTGATGGGATACCTTTGAAAAACCGGTTTTGTGCTTTAAAACTCTTTTCATTAGCACGTCGACCGTGTACTAACTTTTCAAATCAAAAGGTGTTTTATGATTGATAATTGATTTTCATTAAAACCTTCGTTATATTGCAAAACAATTTCTATTGAGCAATACTGATTGTTTTCAAATCTCTTTTCATCAATCGGTGGATGTAAATTATTTGGTTCCTCACTCCGTGTTGTCTTCTTTGAGACGTTCGGTTTGAGAACGACTGAAGCATTTGCGAAACCGTCGAAATTCTTGAATTATACCGATCACGGTGATACTTTATGTCTTGATGCGGAACCGTGGGCGTGTACCTCAATTCGCCGAAAGTGATCAAAGACACTTTCGTGCGCTTATTGCTTGTCTTATGCGGTACACCCCGACGTTTGTTGATGAAATGAAGCGGTCAATCTATAGCCGCATGCTCACACAACACATTCATATCAAAAGATATCATGATTGGTGCATCAACTGACTACGATAACTCGTGCTTACGCTGCAATTGCTGCCAATATCATGAATCAACGAATGCTTCCGCTACTCTGATAAGAAGATATCATGATCCAAAATGTGAGCATGTCGGTCCGAAAGTCACATCATCACATAATACCAACACCACAATGGATGTATCGAGAGATTTTCTATTAGTGATGATCTCAAAGGCGGCTCAACATTATTATCATGTGGATCAATAAAAGACCTCCACTTGGATTAACCAAACATGCAATGAGTGGAATCAATGACTACGAGCTTGGGAGCAAAGTACTACATCAAGAATGCAAGATCAATTGTTAATGTAATATCGGATTGTATTCAATGTCATCTTAGTATATGGTTGAGTGACCTCCTTAGGGGAGATTGTTAGGAATTAGAAATTCAGGTATTAAAAGAGTCGGTCACCTCAAGTATATGTAGTCGTTAGAATGCTCGTAGTCATAGTTATATTTAGTTAAGTAGTATTTTGATAAGTAACACCGTTGAGGACGAATGAGGTCTTTACCCACTTTGTATGCTGATCCACGACCGTTGTGTGGCGATTATGTAAGACTATAAATACTCTCTACCTCCCAAGGTAGAGAGTTGGAGCTCATAATAAGAATTTTTCTTTCTCTCACTAAGTTCCCTAAACCTCTAACTTTCTCTCTCTAGAATTCCACATCACATACCTTGTTGTTATGGTTTGATGTGCATGTGAAAACTTATATCTAACACCCTTTTTCACCACAACCAAAGCAAGTTATATTAGCTTTTGGGTCTGGTGGGTACATGACTATGTAAGACTTGGATGCAGTTTGGTTAGGTGTCCGATCTTTAAACGATTCTGACACTTGGCTGGCCTGCGCCCTTGTGATAGGTGTGCATCGATTACACAATGGTGCTTTGATCCCGATGCGGTTTTCTTTCCCCAACATTTTGCATGACTCTAAACATTTTGCCTCTTGTTTTGATTGTTGTGGTTGTTCCCTCTGTTGTTGCCACGGTATTGATAGTTGTTGTAACCTTGAGAATGGTCATCCCATTTCCTCTTATTGTCAACCACTTTGTCCATGGAATCCTCAATCACTTGGTCCATGAGTTTGTTAATACCGATGGTTTCATAGATCGGCAGCCAAATTGGTGACATTGCCCTTGATAGGTTGGGGCGGGTCCTCAGATATATCTCTAACAATGGGTCTCGATTGGGAACCATTTTGGAACACCAATAATTTAGTTCTTGAAATCATTGCATTATAGCGACCATATTGGTGCCTTGAACCTGAGTTCCAAAACTCAATGCTCGAGCTTCTTAATCTCATTGCGAGGACTGATTACTTTCGAAGTACCATTTCCTTGAAGTTCTCCCATGGCATGGCCAGGCAGCATCGAAACTAGCTGATTTCGAAAAATTGTTCCACCGAGGTTAAAGCAAAGATCAGGTGAAAGTGAATGATGCATACAACCTTGGGCTCTGTACGCAATTGCGGTCCGGAACCGGTCTCGAGCTTTTCGATCCATCTAGTCGACCGACAGCTCCTTCCGGTTCCACTAAAGCCTCGGTCATGGTTTTCGAAAGTCTTGATAAGTACAAGTCGGCATGTTACAGCCGGTGGGTGGTCTCAAGTTCGGCATTAGTAGGCGAGTGGTTTGCTGCATAGCAGCGGCGTTCACTGCGGCTCATTGACTAGTTGGTCAATCATGAACTGATTCATGATAGGTTGGTTTTGAGTAGCCTAGCGAGGTAGTGGCAAAGATCACGATCGTGTGTGACTCTGTTTTGGAATAAGCACATTTGCGGCAGTTCTGGTGACTCTCTCTGGAGTTGGAGCATGGAAGCTCCACGGGGTTGGTACTTTTTGATCTTACGTTTTGTGGCATTTCTATGGAAGAAGATGATGAGATATAGAACCTTTTAGACAGGTAAGTGCTGCGTAATAGTGTGGTTATCGTAGATAGATTATGTGTGCAATCTATAAAAGCAAAGACAATTGGATAGGAAAATAAGTTTGACATAGATAGAATTTCGGTTACAAGGTTCCTAAGGTACATGATAAGACACTAGATGGAATACAACCGAAGTACACGGAAATACAGGAAATACAATGGAAATACAATGGAGATACAAGAGTCATAACTAACACTAACTGTATAATCGGTTTAGTGTGATACATCATGAAATAGGATCTAAGGGTGTCCACTCATCACGTAATTAAACATGCTAGCCTACCAGCTCTCGTGCCTCTAAGCTCGCGATCAGCCTCATCGCGAGAGGCAGCATGGACTCAAATCTGTGGTCCTGCCACTCGGTATCTCACGGCCATCCGGACCGCTCTAACTCCCTACAACCGTCCGTGCATCGGCTTGAACTCTGCCCAAAGCTCGTGTCACGCTTTATCCAACTCTCTAACATCCTCGACTGAGCCTCAACTCAAAACCCGGTCGAATCCGCTCGTGTCTCTCGAGCTCCACGCTCTCAAACAATACATCAGTAACTCGGTCTAAACCCTCAACAGCGCTTTCGCAAGCTTGCAGCGTGTTGGATCGACTTCTCTCTAGTGATGGGTATGTACTCCTAGAGTCTCATGAGAATCTAACTGAATGAGCACTCTCTCAGTGAGGGTCGACTCCTAATGTCTGGAGATCACGATGGGTACGACGCTGGCGTGCCTCAACTGGTGCCTACCTCAATGGTCTCAAGCTGTCTAGTTGGCGAGCAAGGCTCCATGTCCAACTGCAGATGGTATGAATGAAGGTGATGATGGTACTGGCTTCGGATTGGCGATGTGTAGTCTGGTGGTCACACAATCAATATCCCTCTAGTAGCCATACCACTCCTCCTCCGGCTATGGAGGAAACTCTCTGTCTAATCCAAATGGTGCATCAATATCCATGTCCTCGCCACTTTCTGAGCCATCTGGAGCTCTGTCCTAGCTCTGAATACTATGGACAATCTCACCACAGTGTACTCATATCTGGCTGTGTGCTAACATATCCAGGAACACTCTCAGTCGGAAAGGCTCGGTAGTTCCTCCTCGGGATCTTCTTAGGATCTTCTTCGGGTCTTCCCTGCAGTAGGAATCGGTAGATCTCCTGAGTCTCGATGAGGTGGTGACTCAGAGATGATGGTGTCGGTGACTCACGAAGTGAAGAAGGACCCATGTGCTTGGCCTTGGTCATCTGAAGCAGTCACGAGGCACATATGAATACGCTCGATACCGAATGTACTCTCACAATCATGCGGGGTTTTACTGTAGCGTCAACAAAGCTGATGGAGTGGTGGTAAGAGTCGGTACAGATGGAGTAGGTGCAATAACTGGTTGGTCTAATGTGGCTGAATATACGGATCGGTGGCTAAGTGTGGTGACGAATGGTGGGTGAGTGAGCTAGTAGGATGTCCTCCTGAACATCATGAGGAAAGGCTGGTGAAGGCATAGTCTGTGACAAGGCGGTGCATATGTGTAAGTATGTGGAAAAATATGCTCATGATGGATATGAAATAGTGCATAAGTAAATAGGAAATAAAACATGTAATCCTATTTAAATGCATTCTAAGTAAAATGACAAGTAAGGCAAGCTGAGTACGGCGGTTATTAGTATGATATTTTTGTAAAAAGTAGTTATAGTTTAGGGTTTATATGTACCTAGTTCTCTATAACCTAGGCTCGATGCTGGCTCATACTTACCCCCAAATTTGTTTAGCAAGCATACGTGTTATCGAAAGCGTTACGAGTTGGTGAATCACAACACCAGTAATAAAGAACGGAATACATACTCCGTTTGATTTCATAAACTAGTTTTAAAACATTGTCTTACAACATAATTTAAGTAAATGGGTACATCCCATTAGATTTAGTGGTCCCAATGTAAAAACATATTTTGTGTAAAACACTTCTTTAATACTACTACGACCATACATCCGCTTCTTGCCCTGCCTTCATGAACATAACTTAATCACTTGAGAAAAATATGCTAAAAGGTCACTAAAAGCGGGTGAGTTCATAGGTTTAAGTTTAAACAGTAAGTTTGGACCATAATCAAATTCATATAATCATTACAACGAATATAATGATATATGGATGAATGTCTATTACGTTAGCTCTAAGTTCATGCAACCGATACTACGGCGGTTTTAATGCTAAAAGATGTCTTACAATATAGGGGCCCATAGCAAGTGCTTTGTCCCTCAACACTTGATTCCACATATAGTATACGTTTGCCTGGCCTAAGCATGGCCAACCGAGCGGAGGAGTCACCCTCAATAGATCTATTTATAACATTACGTTTCCCAATGGGGAATTGGCGGTTCTATGAAAAGGGCATTCTCTAGGGACACAAAGGCTTAGGCTAAACCATGTAATAGTAATCATGTTATAGTTTTGGTCCATAAAACGTTTTGCATATTTCTCACCCCAAAATGTATAAAACAATTTATCAAGTAAAAGTGGGGCTATGAAACTCACCTTAGCAAAATGCAATCCAAAAGCGGGATTTAGTGTTTGTTGTGAAAGCATTGCGAGCCATATGACCTAGATAAGGAGGGCAATGTTTAGTTAATTGTTTTTAAGTCTTACTTACTTAAAGTGGTTCAATGATTTTTATAATTGTGTTAGTACTAGTCATAGGTTTGTAAAAAAAATCATTAAAATGGCTTTTACTAGTAAGTATCACAGAGTATATGTACTTTTTATGTTGACATCAAAATGGTTTTAAATCCAAAGTTTGATTTAAAACAAATAATCACAATGCTCCACTAGTAAGTATATAAATGTATATATACTTATTTAAGTTGACTCAAAAATGGTTTTGTCAAAGTTATTATTAGTCTATTTATTTTCTAATTGTATTTAGAAAATACGTAAGTTAAAGTCAAGTCAAAATGATACAGTAGCCTTCGTTTAATTATTAAAATTTGGTTCTTACAATGTACGACTAGAAATCGTTATGATATAAGTTGGTTTTACGTTGTCGTTAAATCCGTTATGTAAACATTATTATATGACTCATTTTTTAGACACTTGATTCATTGTTTTGGAATGCCTTTACTCTTGTTTACTTGTCGATATAAGTGTACATATCTAGATTGAAATCTCAAATATGTGACAA
>OU343224.1:23268710-23520339 GCA_910596185.1 Chrysanthemum makinoi | reverse complement strand
ATACGTATATGCATCTGATTAAAAGCTAGAATACACACTATGGTACGTTATAATGCATCTAAGATTATAGGGATGCATCTAATTTAGGCCTATGCATCTCGGATTTGCGGTTATAGTTCTTTTTATTCCTTCTTATTTTAAGTAATCTTCTTATTTGATCCTAACTCTATATATATATATATATATATATATATATATAGGTTTGGGTTATTATGAAAAGTTTTTAGAATGAAAAGAATGAGAAGGCATGTGGAGGTGACATGTGTCACCTTTGCCACATCATCATACCCACTGAAAAAATTTTCCCGCCAAAAAATTTTTTTTTTTGGGCAAAAATTTTTTTTCCCCGCCAAATTTCATTAGTGCATCACAGTTATAAATTTACTGCATCACAATCATAATTTTAGTGCATTAAGGTTATAATTATGCATCACAGTTATAAAGTTCTGCGCATCACGGTTATAAAGTTCTTCACAATCATGATTTTTGTGCATTAATGTTATAACATTGATTTTAGTGCATCATAGTTGATGCACTTAACTATTAACTATGATGCATTAACTTATAATAAAGATGCACCAAGACTTATTAGTGCATTAAGGTTATAAGTTACTGCGTCACAATTATGATTTTAGTGCTTTAAGGTTATAAATTACTTTCAGTTATAAAGTTACTATATCACAATCATGATTTTAGTGCATTTAAGGTTATAACCTTGATTTTAGTGCATCATAGTTGATGCATTGAACTATTAACTTATAATAATGATGCACCAAAACTTATTAGTGCATTAAGGTTATAAGTTACTGCATCACGGTTATAAATTTCCTGCATCATAAGCATGATTTTTAGTGCATTAATGTTATAAATTACGCATCACAATTATAATTGTGATCAGTATTTTATAACGTGATGCGATAATAAATTTTGGCGGAAATTTTTGGCGGGAATTTTTTTTTTTTTCGGGAAAAATTTTTTTGCGTGGGGTGGCACTTATCACATGACATAGCATGGTGATGTGGCAAAGGTGACACATGTCACCTCCACATGCCTTCTCATTCTTTTCATTATAAGAAACTTTTCATTTTAACCCTACCCTAAATATATATATATATATATATATGTGTGTGTGTGTGTGTGTGTGTGTGTGTGTGTGTAGAAAATGGAAAAAAAGAACAAATGTAAAGAAGAGGGTCATTTAATTAGATAACATACACACACATACACACACAGCCATCTACATCGCAATACCAGTTTTGTAACACCCCCAAATTTGGTTTAGCGGAAGCATACGTGTTATTCGGGAGCGTTACGGGATTGATGAATCATAACACAAGAAATAAAGAACGGAATACATACTCCGTTTGATTTCATAAACTAGTTTTAAAACATTGTCTTACAACATAATTTAAGTAAATGGGTACATCCCATTAGATTTGAGTAGTCCCCAATGTAAAACATCATTTTTGTGTAAAAACACTTCTTTAATACTACTACGACCATACATAAAAAGCTTGCCTTACTGCCTTCATGACATAACAATCACTTGAGAAAAATATGCTAAAAGATTGACTAAAAGTGGGTGAGTTCATAGGTTTAAGTTAAAATAATAAGTTTGGACTATAAGCAAAGTCATATAATCATTACAAGCGATATAATGATATATGGATGAATGTCTATTACGTTAGCTCTAAGTTCATGCAATAGATACTCACGACGGTTTACGTATGCTAAAAGATGTTATACAATATAGGGGCCCATAGCAAGTGTTTTGTCCCTCAACACTTGATTCCGACATGGTATACGTTTAGCCTTGGCCAAGCATGGCCAACCGAAAGGAGGAGTCACCCTCAATAGATCTATTTATAACATTCGCGTTTCCCAATGGGGAATTGGCGGTTCATGAAAAAGGGCATTCTCTAGGGACACAAGGGCTTAGGCTAAACCACGTAATAGTAATCATGTTATAGTTTTGGTCCATAAAACGTTTTGCATATTTCTCACCCCAAAATGTATAAAACAATTTATCAAGTAAAAGTGGGGCTATGAAACTCACCTTAGCAAAATGCAATCCAAAAGCGGGATTTAGTGTTTGTTGTGAAACGGCACCGACACGCGACCTAGATAAGGAGGGCAATATTTAGTTAATTGTTTTTAAGTCTTACTTACTTAAAGTGGTTCAATGATTTTTATAATTGTGTTAGTACTAGTCATAGGTTTGTAAAAAAAAATCATTAAAATGGCTTTTACTAGTAAGTATACGAAGTATATGTACTTTTTATGTTGACATCAAAATGGTTTTAAATCCAAAGTTTGATTTAAAACAAATAATCATAATGCTCCACTAGTAAGTATATAAATGTATATATACTTATTTAAGTTGACTCAAAATGGTTTTGTCAAAGTTATTATTAGTCTATTTATTTTCTAATTGTATTTAGAAAATACGTAAGTTAAAGTCGAAGTCAAAATGATCTGATGGCAACCGTTTTAATTATTAAAATTTGATTCTTACAATGTACGACTAGAAATCGTTATGATATAAGTTGGTTTACACGTTGTCGTTAAATCCGTTATGTAAACATTATTATATGACTCATTTTTTAGACACTTGATTCATTGTTTGAATGCCTTTACTCTTGTTTTACTTGTCGATATAAGTGTACATATCTAGGTCGAAATCTCCAAATATGTGACAACTGAGTTTAGCTTTATGATTTATTCTCGGTATACATGACACGTTTTATTTACTTAAACAAACATCCAAAATCGCAGGTGGGCTGTGGCCAGTGACATGGGTACACGAATGGGGTTTGGCCCAACAGGGGTTCAAGCATCTTTGAGGTAAAATGGGGGCATGGCCCATCAATCTTGTTAGCGACTCTTGCTACTAATCTTGTCAAAGGGTACACTTGCATTAGACTTTGTGGAAATGATTATGAGGAAAAGAAATGTAGTCAAGATATATTTAGAGGTAGAGGTTTTGAGTGAAATGCCATCATCTCGGGTTAAAATCGTCCGCGACTGTGCTCGAAACACATCTTGACTACCCGACTTGACTATAACATCACGAATGAGAACTAGGCCAACAAAAGGAGAACATTAAACTAGTTTCACATCAAGATGAACACCTATCTAAACCAAGATATCAAAAATTTTTGTGAAACTAAATTTCCTAGTTATTTGTTTACATGCTCGACTGATGGGTGCCATGGGTCTCGAAATGGGTTCACATTGAGCGAGAACAACTTAGCACCAATGATAACGACAAATACATAACCGATTGTCACAAGGTAAACTTGTTACAAGATGCTTGACTTAACACTACTTACGTAAACTAAACCAAGTGCCACGTTCAAGATCAAATTTCCAGCTTCAATACAATGTTTACTAGTAGACTTTACAAATGTTTAACTTTCAAAATCTTTGGTTCATGCTTTTCGACAGAAACAAATTTCAAACAAGACAACCATACTTTCATTACAGTATTGACAAATTCTTGATTATACAAGGCATAAATTTTACAAGGTAGAGTTAAGACAAGGGCTTACAAGCGGAGTGTGATGGTGATGGAGTGAGACCAATCATGTTAACTTAACGATAGAATCAAGGAAGCGGCAAGACTATACAATAGTTAGTACTACTCAACCGGTTCTTATCTCGACAGTAAACCAAACCAACATAATGCCAGCGACATACTTAGATTCTGGAGTGACATAGTTGTTTATCAAAACACAAGTATTATAACATCAAGAGTACCTAGTTACATAGTCAAATTACCAAGTTTTTATAAGACTTAACCCTCATTTTCTTGGCTCATTTACCTCGACAGAAAATCATTTTAACAAGTGAGTGACCAAATCAATTTTCAAAGTGACAAGTTTATAATCATATCGCAAAGTTGTACATTCATAACTTACAAACTCAAATAAAAACAAGACATCCCCATTCAACACTTCATTACCAAAGTTTATATTACAACGAAACTACGAGGAAGAGAAAGACCATGAACCTTATCAAGAGTGAGATGTGAAAAACGTTGATGAAAGCCAAGTCGAGGGACCCCACACAAATCAAACCCTTTTACCGATTCTGAGCAAACCCAACAACTTCTCGATAACCTTGAGAATATCACTCTTGTGGTGTGTTTGAGATTTGATTTGTGGGTGTCCTTGGTCATTCAAGTTGCTTAAGAAGAGATTAAGAGAGGAGTCTTTGACCACCTCTTTTCATCTTGAAACTTTGTTTGAAGCCAAAAATAGCTTACTTCAAAACCCAGAATCTTGGACATAAGAGATAGATTGGTGGAAAGATTTGCTTCTCTCTTGTGATTTACTTTGATCTTCCTTGGATTCCTTGAAGGTAGCGGTACATCAAGAGAGATTTGGGAAGCAAAAATTTACATGGATTTGGGTATAAGAGAGATGGATATGTTGGATGAATGTGTTGGTTTATCTCTTTTTGAGAGATTAGGCCTAGGTGGGATAGCAAGGCTAGGGAGGAAGAAGAATATCTTGATATCTCTTCCCTGTTCTTGTTACTTTTTTGCGTTGAGTGAGAGAGGACAAAGAGTTATCTTCACAAATTTAATAAATGTTTTCTTTTATAACATTTGTATATGTATATATGTATTATTATTCACATGGTGTTACTTGTGAAAATGCATGTATATACATTATACTTTGGCATCAATTGTATTTGAGTTTCATACAAGTTATTGTTTAAGTGATAGTATGTTCATTATTTTTGTGTCCCGAGAATTGTATTGTGACCAAAGTATCATTGTTTGTCAACTTTTTTATCCGTGGTATTTTATTGTTACGTGTGCGAAATATTTTATCTTTGTAATATTTCAAGTCGCGGACATTGGTTAATTGTTTTAGCGAGTCCTTATCATAGTGTGCGATGCGGCGTGCGATGTCGGTCCTTGGGGAAAGCGAGATAACCTCTCGTCTTATAATTTAAATCATAAGACAAAATAAAATATTCATAAAATGATATGAATGCAAGAGTGGTGAAATCTTTATTGTATGCGAGTTATCTACTCAATTGATTAGGCAAAGCTTATGCATGCTTCATGACTCATGCTTAGTAATAATAAATTACTAATTAACAGTTAAATTTTAGTGAAAATTTACCGTGTGTCACATCCTCCCGCTTGGAAGAAAACGTCCTCGGTTTTAGTTAGAATACTTGGTGAAGTAGAAAAGGTGTGGGTATTTGCGCTTGAATTGGTCTTCCGCGCTCACGTGTATTACGGACCTCTTTGAGAGTTCCAACGGACTTTGACGATCGGGATGCGGCTTTGCTTAAGCTGTTTGATTTCTCTATCCATAATTTCAATGGGTTCCTCGACAAAATTCAATCTTTCGTCAACTTGGATTTCTTCCAAGGAATAGCAAGAGTTTAATCGGAAGGCATTTCTTCAAGTTGCACCGTGAAACCACGTTGTGCACAGAGTGAGTTCTTGTGCAATTCGAGTGGTATGCTACGGTCCGATTCTCGCGAGAATTTTGAATGGTCCAATGTATCGAGGATTTAACTTTCCACGTTTTCCGAAACGGATTACGCCCTTCCATGGCGCAACTTTGAGCATAACTTTATCTCCCACTTGGAACTCAAGTGGTTTCCTCCTTTTATCCGCGTAACTCTTTTGGCGATCTCGGCGCTGCCGATCGGTTTTGATTTGTACAATTTTCTCAGTAGTTTCTTGAATTAACTCCGGACCAGTAAGTTGACTTTCTCAACTTCGGCCCAACCACGGTGATCTACATTTTCGACCATAGAGTGCTTCATATGGTGCGGCTTTGATACTTGTGTGATAGGCATTGTGTAAGAAAATTCACTAGGGGCAAGTGCTTATCCCACCATTTCAAAGTCTATCACACATGCTCTTAGCATATCCTCGATGTTTGGATTGTTCTTACGCTTTGTCCATCAGTTTGAGGATGGTAAGCGGTGCTCATGTCGAGGTTAGACCCTAAAGCATCTTGAAGTGATTTCAAGAAGTTTGAGGTGAAAGCGGCTATCTCATGCGAAATGATGGAAATTGGTACGCCATGGCGCGCGATGATTTCCTTCAGGTATAGTTGTGCAAGTTTTTCCATTCCATCACTTTCTTTCATCGGTAGGAAATGTCGACTTGGTGAGGCGGTCAACTATTACCCAAATAGTGTCGTAGCCTTTAGAGGTTTTAGGTAACTTAGTGATAAAGTCCATTGTTATACGTTCCCATTTCCACTCGGGGATTTCGGGTTGTACTAGTAGGCTGAGGGTCTCGATGTTCAGCTTTAACCTTTGAACAAGTTAAGCACCGGTGACATATGTTGCAATGGGCTTTCATGTTGGGCCACAGGTACAATTTCTTCAAATCAAGGTACATTTGTGTCGGATCACGGGTGGATGGAGTATTTAGACTTGTGGGATTAGGTGCATAATAATGTCGCGAATTCCTCCGAGAAGTGGTATCCACTTCGCTCTTTGAAACACAAAGTTCCATCCGACCTTTTCACGAATCCATTTTCACTTTCCGGCATTCCGTAAAGGTTCTCATTCAGGCGATTTTCCTCCTTGAGTGCTTCCAATTGAGCCTCAAGAATCTTGGTTGGGAGAGGTGAACTAATTGTCATACCCAAGGATCTGACTCTAAGAGGTTTTGGTGCTCTTTCCTCTGAGAGCATCGGCTACTACATTAGCTTTACCGGATGGTACGAATCTCGCGATCATAATCCTGAGTAATTCCAACCATCGTTGTCTCATGTTAGTTCTTTTGATCCAAAATGTGTTGTAGACTTTTGTGATCGGTGTATATGACACACTTTGTGCCATACAAGTAGTGTCTCCAAATTCTGAGTCGCGAACACAATGATCCTAACTCCAAATCGTGTGTTGTGTAGTTCTTCTCATGAGTCTTCAATTGGCGAGAGGCGTATGCTATCACCTTCTCTCTTTGCATTAATCTTGCTCGAGCCCTTATGTGAAGCGTCGCAATAAACAACAAAGTCTTCACTACCTTGAGGTAAGGCGAGCAATTGCACTACACAACTTTTCTTTAAGGAGTTGAAAAGCTTCTTCTTCTTTTCTCCCCAGTCAAACTTGGCGTTTTTCTAGGTTAGCTTGGTTAGAGATTTGGCAATCTTTGAGAAACCTTCAATGAATCTTATGTAGTATCCAGCGAGTCCTAAGAATTGGCGTATTTCGGTAGGAGTTGTGGGTGTCGCCCAATCCTTTATTGACTCGATCTTAGCGGGATCTACATGAATACCACTGTATCGATTACATGACCTAGAAATTGTCAGTAGATATCCAAAATTCACACCGAGAGCATACAGTTCTTCCTTCTTCAATAATTCCAAGATCAGTCTAAGATGCTCTTAGTGTTCTTTCACACTCTTGGAATAAATTAGGATATCGTCAATGAATACGATCACAAATTTATCTAAGTAGGGTTTACACACTCGGTTCATGAGGTCCATGAACACGGCTGGTGCGTTGGTTAACCCAAAGGCATGACTTGGAATTCGTAATGTCCATAACGGGTTACGAAGTTTTGGGAATGTCTTCTTCGAACTCTTAGGATGGTATCCGGACCTTAAGTCGATTTTTGAATAAGCGCTTGAACCTTGAAGTTGATCGAATAAGTCATCGATTCTCGGTAGTGGGTAGCGGTTCTTAATGGTTAGTTTATTCAATTCCACGATAGTCATGCACATTCTGAAAGTTAGTCCTTCTTTTTGACGAATAAGACTGGTGCTCCCCATGGTGATGAGCTTGGTCTAATGAACCCTTTTTCCGCAAGTTCCGACAAGCTGGTTCGATAACTCACGGAGTTCCGTTCAGAGCTAATCGATAAGGTGCTCTTGCCCTTTGGCGCGGCACGGGCACTAAATCGATCTGAAATTCAACACTGTCGGTGCGGGAGTCTGGCAAATCTTCGGAAAGACTTCGGGGAAATTCTCTCACTATCGGTACGTCTTCCAGACGTTTTTCTTCCTTTTCTTTTTCGTCCTTTCCGGTGATTTGTGCTAGGAAGATATGACATCCTTCCTCGATACACCTTAACACCTTGGTACGGAAATGACATGCGATCTTGAAGCGTTTCTCTGTCACTTCTGTCTCCTTATTGTTAGGACTTCATCTCCATAGGGTAATTGGGCGAGCTTCTCGTCACAAATGATGGCAACATGGTATTTTGATAACCAATCCATCCCGATAATGACGTCGAAACTACCCAATTCTACTGGTATTAAGTCGATATTGAATGGGTGGTTTAATAGGTTAAGGGTGCAACCTCTTATGATGGTATCTACCCTTTCTATGTTACGTTAGCTAGTTCGCGTTGTATGCATTTCCTAATGCAGTTGGAGCAATATCGAGTAGTGGACTAAATGTATTAGAAACAAAACTCCTATCGGCTCCCGTATCAAACAATATGGATGCATAACGGTTATTTATAAAGAACGTACCCGTCACAACATTGGGTCTTCACGAGCTTCCACTTTGGTTCTGACATAGACTCTCACGAGCTCCTTCTCCATTTCCACGATTACTCGTTTGTCCAACATTTCCACTGAATCCTGCCATTCCATGGCTTCTGGATTTCCTCGGTTTCCTTGATTTCCTCCATGGCCTTGGTTTATGGTCTTTCGGCATTCATTCTTATAATGCCCTTTTTCACCACAACCAAAGCAAGTTATATTAGCTTTTGGGTCCAGTGGGCTGCTTGAACTGTCGCCAAGACTTGGATGCAGGTTTCTGGTTAGGTGTCGATCTTTCGGATTCACGGCACTTGGCTGTACCTGCCCCTTGTGATGCGGTGTGCATCGATTACACAATGGTGCGATCCACGAGTGCGGTTTTCTTTCCCCAACATTTACTGCATAGGCTCTAGCAACATTTTGCCTCTTGTTTTGATTGTTGTGGTTGTTCCTACTATTGTTGCCACGGTATTCATAGTTGTTGTAACCTTGAGAATGGTCATCCCATTTCCTCTTATTGTCAACCACTTTGTCCATGGAATCCTCAATCACTTGGTCCATGAGTTTGTTGGCTACTTCGATGGTTTCATGAAGATCGGCAGCCTTAGAAGTGGTGACATTGCCCTTGATAGGTTGGGGCAGTCCTCCGATATATCTCTCTAACAATCGGGTCTCAGTGGGAACCATTTCGGGACACAATAAGGCTAGTTCTTGAAATCGATTATAGCGACCATATTGGTGCCTTGAACCTTGAGGTTCCAAAACTCATGCTCGAGCTTCTTAATCTCATTCGAGGGCGGTACTTTGAAGTACCATTTCCTTGAAGTTCTCCCATGGCATGGCATAGGCAACATCGAAACTAGCGATTTGAGAAAATTGTTCCACCAAGTTAAGGCAGCATCCGTGAAAGTGAATGATGCATACTTAACCTTAGACTCTTCTTCGCAATTGCGGATTGAACAGTCTCGAGCTTTTCGATCCATCTAGTCGGACCGACGACTCGCCGGTTCCACTAAAGCCTCCGGTCATGGTTTCACGAAAGTCTTGATAAGTACAAGTGCGGTACGTGAGTGGGTGGTCTCGAAGTTCGGCATTAGTAGGCGAGTGGTTTCTGCTGCCAAGCAGCGGCGTTCACCGCTCATTGACTAGTTGATCGATCATGGCTTGATTCATGATAGGTTGGATTGGAGTAGCCCTAGCGGGGTAGTGGCCGGCAGATCGATCGTGTGTGACTCTGTTTGGAATAGCGGCATTTGCGGCTTGGTTGCAGTGACTCTCTGGAATTGGAGCATTGGAAGCTCCACCAGGGGTTGAATGCGTTTTGATCTTCGTTTTGGCGGCATTTACGCAGTAAGAAGGTGATGAGATATAAAACCTTTTAGACAAGGTAAGTGCCACGTAATAGTGTGGTTATCGTAGATAGATTATGTGTGCAATCTATAAAAGCAAAGACAATAGGATAGGAAAATAAGTTTGACATAGATAGAATTTCGGTTACAAGGTTCCTAAAGTACATGATGAGATACTAGATGGAATACTGAAGTACATATAGCGGAAATACAATGGAAATACAATGGAATACAAGAGTCATAACTAACACTGCTTTATATAATCAGTTTAGTGTGATACATCATGAAATAGGATCTAAGGGTGTCAGCTCATCCGTGAGTAGCTCAATGCTAGCCACCAACTCTCTTGCGTAGCCTCTGGCTCGCGATCCGCCTCATCTGAGGCGGCATGGACTCAATCCTGTGGTCCTCTGCCTCCTCTGCATATCTCGGCCATCCACTGGACCGCTCTGCTCCTCTAGCCGATCCGTGCATGCAGGCTTGACCTCACCCAGCTCGTGTCTGCTATCAACTCTCTAACATCCTCGACCGAGCCTCAACTCTAAAACCCAGTCGAATCCGCTCGTGTCTCTCGAGCTCCACGCTCTCAAACAATACATCAGTAACTCGGTCTAAACCCTCAACACTTGCTGCAAGCTTGCAGCGTGTTGGATCGACTCTCTCTAGCGATCAGTATGTACTCCTAGCGAGTCTCATGAAATCTAACTGAATGAGCACTCTCTCTGTGAGGTCAGCTCCTCATCATCTGGAGATCACGATGGAGTGCGGCAGGCGTGCCTCAGTAGTGCGGCTACCTCAATGGTCTCAAGCGTCTATTGGCGAGCAAGCGCTCCATGTCTGCTGAGATGGTATGAATGAAGGTGATGATGGACATGCTTCGGTTGGCGATGTGTGGTACAGGCGGTCACTAATCAATATCTCTCAAGTAGCCATACTCTCCTCCGGCTATGGAGGAAAGCGACTCTTCCCTAATCCAAATGGTGCATCAATATCCATGTCACGCTCACTATGAGCCATCACGGAGCTCTGTCTAGCTCACGAATACTATGGACAATCTCGGACCAGTACTCATTATCTGCTGCTTTGTGCTAACATATCCGGGAACACTCTCGGTCGGGAAAAGGCTACGGTAGTTCCTCCTCGGGATCTTCTTAGGATCTTCTTCGGGTCTTCCTGCGGTAGGAATCGGTAGATCTCTGAGTCTCGATGAGTGGTGACTCGATGATGATGGTGTCGGTGACTGAAGTAGAAGAAGGACCCATGTAGCGGTGCGGGTCATCCGAGAAGCTAGTGAGGCACATATGAATACCGATACAGTACTCTACCACTTCATGCGGGGTTTTGCTGTTGCGTCAACAAAGGCGATGGAATGGTGGTAAGGGTAGGTATAGATGGAGTAGGTGCAATACTGGTTAGCTGCTAATGTGGCTGAATATCGGATCGATGGCTAAGTGTGCAAGCGGCCGATGGTGGTGAGTGAGCTAGTAGGATGTCCTCACGAACATCGTGAGGAAAGTGAGGTGAAGGCATAGTCTGTGACAAGGCGGTGCATATGTGTAAGTATGTGGAAAAATATGCTCATGATGGATATGAAATAGTGCATAAGTAAATAGGAAATAAAACATGTAATCTTATTTAAATGCATTCTAAGTAAAATGACAAGTAAGGCAAGCGGTCATTAAGTAGTATGATGTTTTCAGTGAAAAGTAGTTATAGTTTAGGGTTTATATGTACCTAGTTCTCTATAACCTAGGCTCGGATGCCAATCTGTAACACCCCCAAATTTGGTTTAGCGGAAGCATACGTGTTATTCGGGAGCGTTACGGGATTGGTGAATCACAACACATAATAAAAAGAGCGAATACATACTCCGTTTGGTTTCATAAACTAGTTTTAAAACATTGTCTTACAACATAATTTAAGTAAATGGGTACATCCCATTAGATTTAGTGGTCCCAATGTAAAAACATCATTTTGTGTAAAAACACTTCTTTAATACTACTACGACCATACATCCGCTTCTTGCTTGCCTTCATGAACATAACTTAATCACTGAGAAAAATATGCTAAAAGGTCGCTAAAAGGCTGGTGAGTTCATAAGTTTAAGTTTAAACAGTAAGTTTGGACCATAATCAAAGTCATATAATCATTACAACGAATATAATGATATATGGATGAATGTCTATTACGTTAGCTCTAAGTTCATGCAACCGATACTACGACAGGTTCTGTATGCTAAAAGATGTCATACAATATAGGGGCCCATAGCAAGTGTTTTGTCCCTCAACACTTGATTCTGACATGGTATACGTTTCGCCTTGGCCTAAGCATGGCCAACCGAACGGAGGAGTCACCCTCAATAGATCTATTTATAACATTAGCGTTTCCCAATGGGGAATTGACGGTTCATGAAAAAGGGCATTCTCTAGGGACACAAGGGCTTAGGCTAAACCACGTAATAGTAATCATGTTATAGTTTTGGTCCATAAAACGTTTTGCATATTTCTCACCCCAAAATGTATAAAACAATTTATCAAGTAAAAGTGGGGCTATGAAACTCACCTTAGCAAAATGCAATCCAAAAGCGGGATTTAGTGTTTGTTGTGAAAGCGGCACCGACACCGCGACCTAGATAAGGAGGGAAATATTTAGTTAATTGTTTTTAAGTCTTACTTACTTAAAGTGGTTCAATGATTTTTATAATTGTGTTAGTACTAGTCATAGGTTTGTAAAAAAAATCATTAAAATGGCTTTTACTAGTAAGTATACGAAGTATATGTACTTTTTATGTTGACATCAAAATGGTTTTAAATCCAAAGTTTGATTTAAAACAAATAATCACAATGCTCCACTAGTAAGTATATAAATGTATATATACTTATTTAAGTTGACTCAAAAATGGTTTTGTCAAAGTTATTATTAGTCTATTTATTTTCTAATTGTATTTAGAAAATACGTAAGTTAAAGTCGAAGTCAAAATGATACGGTATTCGTTTAATTATAAAATTTGGTTCTTACAATGTACGACTAGAAATCGTTATGATATAAGTTGGTTTACCGCGTTGTCGTTAAATCCGTTATGTAAACATTATTATATGACTCACATTTTTAGACACTTGATTCATTGTTTGAATGCCTTTACTCTTGTTTTACTTGTCGATATAAGTGTACATATCTAGGTCGAAATCTCCAAATATGTGACAAGGTTTAGCTTTATGATTTATTCCGGTATACATGACACGTTTATTTACTTAAACAAACATCAAAATCGCAGGGTGAAACGTGGCCCAGTGACATGGGTACACGAATGGGGTTTGGCCCAACAGGGGTTCAAGCATCTTTGAGGTAAAATGGCTTTGTGGATCAATCTTTATTGGACTCTTGCTACTAATCTTGTCAAAGGGTACACTTGCATTAGACTTTGTGGAAATGATTACTTGAGGAAAAGAGAGGAAATGTAGTCAAGATATATTTGAGAGGTAGAGGTTTTGAGTGAAATGCCATCATCTAGGAGTTAAAATCGGATCACGACTAATGTGCTCAAAACACATCTTGACTACCCGACTTGACTATAACATCACGAATGAGAACTAGGCCAACAAAGGGAGAACATTAAACTAGTTTCACATCAAGATGAACACCTATCTAAACCAAGATATCAAAAATTTTGTGAAACTAAATTTCCTAGTTATTTGTTTACATGCTTTCGTATGGGTGCCATGGGTCTCGAAATGGGTTCACATTCGAGTCGAACAACTTAGCACCAAGGATAACGACAAATACATAACCGATTGTCACAAGGTAAACTTGTTACAAGATGCTTGACTTAACACTACTTACGTAAACTAAACCAAGTGCCACGTTCAAGATCAAATTCCGACTTCAATACAATGTTTACTAGTAGACTTTACAAATGTTTAACTTTCAAAATCTTTGGTTCATGCTTCTCGACAGAAACAAATTTCAAACAAGACAACCATACTTTCATTACAGTATTGACAAATTCTTGATTATACAAGGCATAAATTTTACAAGGTAGAGTTAAGACAAAGGCTTACAAGCAGAGTGTGATGGTGATGGAGTCGAGACCAATCATGTTAACTTAACACGATAGAATCAAGGAAACGGCAAGACTATACAATAGTTGAGTACTACTCAACCCGGTTCTTATCTCGACATGAAACCAAACCAACATAATGCCAGCATACTTAGATTCGGAGTGACATAGTTCTTTATCAAAACACAAGTATTATAACATCAAGAGTACCTAGTTACATAGTCAAATTACCAAGTTTTAATAAGACTTAACCCTCATTTTCTTGGCTCATTTACCTCGAGAGAAAATCATTTTAACAAGTGAGTGACCAAATCAATTTTCAAAGTGACAAGTTTATAATCATATCGCAAAGTTGTACATTCATAACTTACAAACTCAAATAAAAACAAGACATCCCCATTCAACACTTCATTACCAAAGTTTATATTACAACGAAACTACGAGGAAGAGAAAGACCATGAACCTTATCAGGTGAGATGTGACGTTGATGAAAGCCAAGTCGAGGGACCCCACACAAATCAAACCCTTTTACCGATTTCGAGCAAACCCAACAACTTCTCGATAACCTTGAGAATATCACTCTTGTGGTGTGTTTGAGTTTGATTTGTGGTTGTCCCGGTCATTCAGTTAGCAGAGAGATTGGGAGGTCTTTGACACCTCTTTCATCTTGAAACTTTGTTTGAAGCCAAAATAGCTTGCTTGAAACCAGCGAATCTTGGACATAAGAGATAGTTGGTGGAAAGATTGCTTCTCTCTGTGATTTACTTTGATCTTCCTTGGATTCAGCTTGAAGTGGCATCAGAGAGATTTGGGAAAGCAAAATTTACATGGATTTGGGTATGAGAGAGATGGATATGTTGGATGAATGTGTTGGTTTATCTCTTTAGAGATTGACCCTAGGATGGGATAGCAAGGCTAGGGAGGAAAGAAGAATATCTTGATATCTCTTCCACTAGTTAATGTTCTTTTTATCGTGAGTGAGAGGGAGGGACAAAGAGTTATCTTCACAAATTTAATAAATGTTTTCTTTTATAACATTTGTATATGTATATATGTATTATTATTCACATGGTGTTACTTGTGAGAATGCATAGTATACATTATACTTTCCAATTGTATTTGAGTTTCATACAAGTTATTGTTTAAGTGATAGTATGTTCATTATTTTTGTGTCATGAAATTGTATTGTGACCAAAAGTATCATTGTTTGACAACTTTTATCGGTGGTATTTTATTGTTACGTGTCAAAATATTTTATATTTGTAATATTAGAGTCGCGGACATTGGTTAATTGTTTTAGCAGTCCTTATCATAGTGGCAGTGCAGCGTCGTTAATGGTCCTTTAGGGAAAAGCAGATAACCTCTCGTCTTATAATTTAAATCATAAGACAAAATAAAATATTCATAAAATGATATGAATGCAAAAGTGGTGAAATCTTTATTGTATGCGAGTTATCTACTCAATTGATTAGGCAAAGCTTATGCATGCTTCATGACTCGTGCTTAGTAATAATAAATTACTAATTAACAGTTAAATTTTAGTGAAAATTGCACGTTGTGTCACATCCTCCCATTGGAAGAAACCGTCCTCGGTTTTAAGTTAGGATACTTGGTGAAGTAGAGAAAATTGGGTATTTGCGGCTTGGGTGGTCTTCATGCTCCAGTGTATTACGGACCTCTTTGAGAGTTCAGCGGACTTTGGCGATCGGGATGCGGCTTTTCTTAAGCCGTTTGATTTCTCTATCCATAATTTCAATGGGTTCCTCGACAAAATTCAATCTTTTGTCAACTTGGATTTCTTCCAAAGGAATAGCAGAGTTTCATCGGAAGGCATTTCTTGAGTTGCACCGTGAAACACGTTGTGCCTTGAGTACAGTTCTTGTGGCAATTGATTGGGTATGCTACAGGTCCGATTCTCGCGAAATTTTGATGGTCCAATGTATCGAGGATTTAACTTTCCACGTTTTCGAAGCGGATTCATGCTAAAGCAACTTTGAGCATAACTTTATCTCCGCTTTGAACTCAAGTGGTTTCCTCCTTTATCCAGTAACTCTTTTGGCGATCTCGTTTGCGGTCGGTTTTTGATCATTACAATCTACCGGTAGTTTCTTGGATTAACTCAGGACGGTAAAGTTGACTTTCTCAACTTGACCCGGCCTACAGTGATCTACATTTTCGACCATAGAGTGCTTCATATGGTGCGGCTTTGATACTTGTGTGATACTTGTTATTGTAAGAAAATTGACTAGGGGCAAGTGCTTATCGATATTTCAAAGTCTATCACACATGCTTTTAGCATATCCTCCAGTGTTTGGATTGTTCTCTCGCTCTGTCCATCGGGTTTGAGGATGGTGGCGGTGCTCAAATGTCGAGTTAGACCACAAGCATCTTGGTGATTCCGGTTTGAGGTGAAGCGGCTATCTGCTGAAATGATGGAAATTGTTTACACCATGGCATCGATGATTTCCTTGGGGTATAGTTGTGCAAGTTTTCCATTCCATCGCTCTTTCATGGTAGGAAATGTGTGACTTGGTGAGACGGTCAACTATTACCCAAATAGTATTAAGTAGCCTTTAGAGGTTTAGGTAACTTAGTGATAAAGTCCATTGTTATCGTTCCCATTTCCCTTTCGGGTTTGGTTGTACTAGTAGGCTGAGGGTCTCGATGTTCGACTTTAACCTTTGAACAAGTTAAACCCTTGACATATGTTGCAATGTCGACTTTCATGTTGGGCCACGTGCATTTCTTCAAATCAAGGTACATTTTTGGGATCACAGGTGGATGGAGTATTTAGACTTGTGGGATTCGTGCATAATAATGTCGCGAATTCCTCCGTAAAGTGGTATCCAACTTCGCTCTTTGAAACACAGTTCCATCCGACCTTTTCACGAATCCATTTTCACTTTCCGGCATTAGTAAGGTTCTCATCGACCGATTTTCCTCCGAGTGCTTCCAGGTGAGCCTCGAAGAATCTTGTTGGAGAGGTGAACTAATTGTCATACCCAAGGATCACGACTCTAAGGGTTTTGGTAAACTTCAAGAGCATGACTACTACATTAGCTTTACCGGATGGTAGCGAATCTCATGATCGTAATCCAGTAATTCTAACCATCGGCGTTGTCTCATGTTAAGCTCTTTTGATCCAAAATGTATTTGTAGACTTTTGTGATCGGTGTATCATTGCGCTTTGTGCCATACAGTAGTGTCTCAAATTCACAGTCTGAAAACACCGGCCAATCAACTAAATCGTGTAGTGTAGTTCTTCTCATGAGTCTTCAATTGGCAGAGGCGTATCATATCACCTTCTCTCTTTGCATTATCTTTGCTCAGGAGCCGCATGTGAGGCGTGCAATAAACAACAAAGTCTTCACTACCTTGGTAAGGCCGAGCAGTGCACTACAACTTTTCTTTAAGGAGTTGAAAAGCTTCTTCTTCTTTTTCTCCCCAGTCAAACTTGGCGTTTTAAGGTTAGCTTAGTTGAGATTTGGCAATCTTTGAGAAACCTTCAATAAATCTTACGTAGTATCGGCAAGTCCCTAAGAATTGGCGTATTTGATGGGAGTTGTGGGTGTCGCCCAATCCTTTATTGACTCGATCTTAGCGGGATCTACATGAATACCATGGTCGATTACATGACCTAGAAAGTGTCGATAGATATCAAAATTCACGCCGAGAACTTTGCATACGTTCTTCCTTCTTCAATAATTCGAAGATCGATCTAAGATGCTCTTCGTGTTCTTTCACACTCTTGGAATAAATTAGGATATCGTCAATGAATACGATTACAAATTTATCGGGTAGGGTTTACACCTTTCGGTTCATGAGTCCATGAACACAGTGATGCGTTAGTTAACAAAAGGCATGACTTGGAATTCGTAATGTCCATAGCGAGGTTGAAGGCGGTTTTAGGAATGTCTTCTTCCGAACTCTTAGGCGATGGTATCGGGACCTTAAGTCGATTTTTGAATAAGCGGCTTGAACGAAGTTGTTCGAATAAGTCATCGATTCTCGGTAGTGGGTAACGGTTCTTAATGGTTAGTTTATTCAATTCGCGATAGTCGATGCGTCGAAGTTCAGTCCCTTCTTTTTGTGAATAAGGCGGTTGCTCCCCATGGTGATGAGCTTGGTCTAATGAACCCTTTTTCATAAGTTCGATGGCGGTTCGATAACTCACGGAGTTCAGTCGAGCTAATCGATAAATTCTCTGCTTTGCCAACACCAGCACTAAATCGTCACGAAATTCAACACAATAGTGTGAGAGTCAGCAAATCTTAGGGAAAGACTTGGGAAATTCTCTCACTATTGAGTGCGTCTTCGAGGCGTTTTTCTTCCTTTTTCTTTTCGTCCTTTCGGTGATTTGTGCTAGGAAGATATGACATCCTTCCTCGATACATAACACCTTAGTACGGAAATGACATGCGGTCTTGAAGGCGTTTCTCTGTCGCCCGTCTCCTTCTATTGTTAGGACTTCATCTCCATAGGGTAGTGGATGACTTCAATGCAAATGATGCGACATGGTATTTTGTGTAATCCAATCCCGATGATGGCGTCGAAACTACCCAATTCTCGCGGTATTAGTCAATATTGAATGGGTGGTTTAATAGGTTAGGGTGCAACCTCTTATGGTGTCTACCACTTCATGTTACCGATTAGCTTGTTCCATGTTTATGCATTTCCATCACGGTTGGAGCAATATCGAGTAGTGGACTAAATGTATTAGAAACAAAACTCCCTATCGGCTCCGTATCAAACAATATGGATGCATAGCGGTAATTTATAGAGAACGTGCCGTCACAACATTCGGGACTTCTGAGCTTCCACTTTAGTTCTGACATAGACTCTCCCACGAGCTCCTTCTCCATTTCCACGATTACTTGTTTGTCCACATTTCCACTGAATCACGCCACCCATGGCTTCACGGATTTCCTCGGTTTCCTTGATTTCCTCCATGGCCTTGGTTTTACGGTCTTTAGGCATTCATTCTTATAATGCCCTTTGTTAGAATTAGAAATTCCGGTATTAAAAATTCGGTCACCTCAAGTATATGTAATCGTTAGAATGCTTGTAGTCATAGTTATATTTAGTTAAGTAGTATTTTGATAAGTAACTTGGTGAATGGTCTTTACCATCTTGTCCATACTGATCACGGCCCGTTGTGTGGCGTATTATGTAAGACTATAAATACTCTCTACCTCCCAAGGTAGAGAGTTGGAGCTCATAATAAGATTTTTCTTTCTCTCTCTAAGTTCCCAAACCTCTAACTTTCTCTCTCAGAATTCCACTTACGCCCACCTTGTGTTATGGTTTGATGTGTATGTGAAAACTTATATCTAACAATTGGTATCAAGAGCCAAGGTTAGATCATATCTTGCACATCTTTGGATTTCTAGTGGTTTTTAGGTGGTTTTGAGTTTGAAAAAGTTTAGTGGTTTGTGCATCATTTGGTTGATTTCTTGTGTTAAAGTTTGGATTTTGTTAGTACTTTTATGTTTAGAATCATCACAAGTGTGTAGGTTTTCATTTGGTAGGCTTGAATCATCTTGGTTGGGTTGTTTTGGATTGAAAAGTGATGTTTATGTGGTTTTTCTTGCTAGCGACTTAACACACGGAATACTTTCTTAAGAGCGACTTGCTTTACAAATTTGTAGCGAGTTCGAGTTTTAGACCTAGCGACTTAGATCTAGCGAGTTACGGTACAAGTAGTGGACTCTCTCCACTACGGTGCGACTTGAGTGGTAGCGAGTTGCTCTTTAGCGACTTGTATCTTTAGCGACTTGAGTGGCGAATTCGCGCCAAAATTTTGCTAGCGACTTGAGCCGTAGCGAGTTACTACTTAGCGACTTGCATTTGTCTGCGACTTGGGACTCTAGCGACTTAGTGGTGTAGCGAATTAAGTGTTAGCGACTTGGTGCATTATCTTCTAGCGACTTGGGTGATTGCTTACGGTTTTCTCTTGATTTAGTAAAATCCGGTGAAAGAATCTATTTCTCGGTTTAATCATAGAGTTATAAAATCCCGTATTATCTGTTACAACGTTCCTACTATCATCTCCACTTTGCATTTGAGGATGTTCAAGCAGGTAGATTCGGATACTCGTCCACCCATGCTTGGCAAGCCCGACTACGATTCTTGGGCTCAACGAATCAGTTATGCTTGCCTTGGAAGAGGAAAATGGTGTCAACATTCTTAAATCCATTGATGAAGGACCATATCGAGTTGAGGCGACTAGAGACATACTTGATACTAATGAAGATGGTACCACTCTGTTTCACGGAATGGAATGGACCTAAAATGTATGATGAGCTTGATGATAAGGAGAAAAGAGATTCGATCTGATATCGGGGCTTGAAACATTGTTCTTCAAGGTCTTCCTAAAGACATCTACAAAGCGATCCAATCACAACAATGCAGATGCAAAGCGGTTTGGGATAATGTTAAGATGCTTCTCTGGGTTGAATTATATGGAAGGCAGAGAATCACAACTCTATGACGAATTTGAACACTTCAAGATGAAACCGGATGAGAGTGTCTATGAGTACTATGTGAGATTTCATAAGTTAGTGAATGACATGAGGAACATCGGAATGACTATGCCTAACATTGGTGAACTCAAAATTTGTGAACAACATGAATCGAATGGCAGTTTGTCACATTGTGAAGCTCACTAAAGGATTGAAGAATACAAACTATGAGCAACTCTATGCCTTCCTCCTTGTGAGACATGCTATGTTTGAAAAATTGATTCAATCGAGTTCAAAACCAACCGAGGAGAGAACAAGCTCGTCTAATGACTCATGCCTTCTACAAACATCGGAATCAAAAACCAAAGCTTCACAAGTCATACCCTTGGGTAATGGTAATCACAAACTCATTCTTGATCCTATGTTCAAACAAGCGTCTTGATGCACCGTGGGTAACTTCATTAATCAACTAGCTCTTCCGATTAGTCAAAACATGAATTCTCTCCCACAAACCAACAACAACCTCAGAGCGACATCTAACCCACACAATCAAGCCTTTGTTAAAGATGGAAGGATCATGGTGCAACCAGTTCGGGAAAGACAGTATGATCAGGGAAGAGGTGGGCTGGTAGGGTTATGTTGGCAATCAAACTCGAGGAAGGAATGGTAACCAAGGTCAAGCTAAGCCGATCAAATGCTATAGCGTGGTGGTGAGGGACACATTGCAAGCGCACATCTCAGCGTCCACGAGAATCTTGATTACCGAGATAAGATCTGCTGGTACAAGCTTCGGGACAATGGTCTACTTTGGATGAAGAGAATTGCTTGTTTCTAGTTGAGGGCAATGCCAAGACCTATGATGCAGGATGTGGATGAAGCCTATTGAGATAGGTCACAATCATCGAAAATGCCTTTCAAGTGATTGTGATGCATCACGACTTCGATGTGGATGATGGACCTACTGAACACACAATTTTTATGGCTAGCATTTCTCCAATGGTTTCTCCCAAGGTCTCTTCTTCACCACTAGCTGGCCCATCCAAAGACAAACTCATCTCAGAGGTATTAAAACTATACGATAATCTTGATGCAGCGGATGCATGACAAAGTAAAATCAACTGAAACTATTGAATCAAATGTTGAAAATATGGGTAATATCGATATTATCCCATATGATCAATCCGTGAAACAAAGTGAAAGTGAAGGTGTACCAAGTGATGCATCTTCTGCATCAACATGACTATGTTTTGATGAATACACTTTGCATGTGCCCACGATGATTACGTAATTTACAGAACTAAATGCCTATAAAGAACGTGTTGCTATTTATGAACAACGTGCTAAATTTGAGTTGACCACTCGTGGCGAGGAAATGGATGACCAAGTGCATTATTAGAAAAGTAATTTTAGAGAAAGTATTGAAACAATTAAATTCCTTGCAAAAAAACTTTCTAAAGCGCTAAACAAAGCAAAAACAAGATCGTCAAGAAAATGTGAAAATGCTTAAGCAAGAATTTAATGCAAAGGAATCAAAACTCTTGAGAGACTTTTCTAATCTGAAAACTTTGAAAAACAAACTTGAAAACAAGTTGTACATACAAGGAAACACCATTCAGACTACTCACATGGTCACTAAACATAGAGTTCTAAGCGATAAGCATAGTGTTCCCATTATTGATAAACCCGAACCAGTCATGAAAAGATAGCTAAAGCAACTCAAAGTGTGATCTATGATGGCAATGAGATTCTTAAACCTAGACAGAAACCTAGTTGCGTTGAGTGCACTGGGGAAGATAAGAAATCAGATGAAGTCACTAGGGAAAGGATGAATAAAAAATTAGATAATCCTAAATGCAAAGAAAAAATAATTATCACTCCTCCCATGACTACAAGAAGAAAAGCTGGATTTCCTTGAACATGTTTAAGCCTCAGGACATTGTTGACTCAGAACAAGTTTCTGGAAAGGATTTAGATAAGAGCGAGAAAATATTGTTGAAACAAACCCTCCCTATGGAAAATGCCTAAGCGTGCATGTATCCTCTAATACACCAATGCAACTTGTTCCTAGAACAATTGCCACTAAAAGCAAGACCTTAATTAGCCAATATGTTATATTTCAACTATTTGTTGATTTTGAGAAAACTTGCAAGAAAAGGATCACACCATTTATTGGTATAACGAAGGAGAAGGGGTTTTGAGCAAATGAAAGAATGTTATTTAATTGAGGTCATGCCTTTCTTTAAACTTCTAAAAGATCACTTTGAGAGTCTTAAAAGGGGATAGAGCTGATATCAAGGGAATGGCAAAGGAATTTGATGCAATGGTAGTTGAAGTTAGTGATTATGAGCGTGCACTAAAATATAATGAGATTGAGAGGAAGAACTTGCATACCTTAAATGAGACTCTTATTCTTGAATGTGTTGCTGAGATATCTTTTTCCTGTGCTTCAAATTGCTCTCTTAATGCTTCCAAATTTCATGAACTATCTGTGGCCCTGAAAGTCTCCCATGATCGTGTCATTGAGCTTGAAAAAACTAATTCTAAACTAAGCGAGAAAATTGAACTGGATGATCACGACAATTTGGTTAAACATTTTTCTAAACTGGAAGTTGAGCATTTTAATTTACAACTAAAATATCAACATCTTAAAGAAAATTTCAAAACTTCAAATATCAAGACATCTTGGATGCTCCAGAGTTTGATCAGATTTTCAAATTAACAAGCGTGATGAACGATTCAAGCTCGATGCAACACGATCGAAAAGTTGAAAGCCCAAATCTCTCAATTAAAGGGTCAAACGAACAATATGCCAGGCTCCCAAATGCCTCCTCCTTTAGATTCTCAGAATTCTCAAACGTTTCATCTTCAAAACCTAGTATGCTTTACAAAGGAAGCGAAAGTTTTCTAGAAGAAAATGAAAAGGTTAAGCGACATTTTAAAGAGTTATATGATTCAATAAACGTCACCCGTGACCAAAACAACAAAAATATAACGTCTTTACAAAAGGAAATTGAGAATCTGAGAAGTCGGAAATGGGAAGCGCCACTTGTTTTCAATAAGAATGTTGTCTCAAAATCACCCTTAGGCGCAAATACTGGTGTGTGATTAAATATATTCCTCCTCATCATAGGAATAATGAACATGCTTTTCATGAATACTGTGCTCACCTTAAGGATAGTCTAGAATGTCTCCGTGAGATTGTCGAAGAGGATTTCATTAACAAACCTCTTGATAGTGAAATTAGGTTTGCTTGCCTCGGGCCAAGCGATCTCAAGAGTTGCTAGAATGTGTAATTGCAACATGTCCCAAATCCTTAACCTTAGGTGCAAAAGGCAAACTTGTGATGCCTTGTTCTATGCCTAGTTCCAAGCGGAAATCCGTTCTATGCCCGGTAAGAAAGGAAACACTAATGTGCCTTCAAGTAGTTGATTCGGATATGTTAGTACTAAGAAAGTGAACTTATGTGCTTACACAAAAGCTCAAATCACAGTCTTAAGAAAGTATACACTAATGTGCCTTCTAGTACTTGAGATCCTTGCATCAAGTTGGGAATGCAAAAATAGATCAACCAACTAATGTTTCCATTCCCTCTACGAGAGTAATCGGTGACATTAAAAGCAAGCGAGTGTCAAAGTCTCAAGATAACACAAGGAATGATAGGACCTTGTAAGCTAAGAATGTGCATTGGAAGAGTAGAAAGACCAATCTAGGAACTTTAAGCTTGAGTTGAATAAAAAGAATCATGTTGATTCTAGTATTAGCCTAAATATAACATTAATTGAATTCGATACTATTTGCAAACCTTGTGCTGATGTATGCTTGATTTGTTTTCTAATCATGAATGTGGTGTTAATCGCCTAATGATGTTAATTGTCAGTTAATAATGCTAAAATTCATGCTAAGAAGGCTAAAGGCAAAAGCGAAAGAAAGTTAGAAAGCGGTGGAAACCGGGAAGAACATTTATAAAATAGGTTTTTATTGGATACCTTTGGTCGCCATAAGACTATCGAGATAATGCCCACTAGAAAATGGATGCCTCTTGGTAGAACTATTCCCTTAGCCAGGCAGTGATGCATACTTTGAATAGGGCTATCTGAACACTAACATTGCATCTATTCCCAATGATTCCATTGCTTCACGATATGGATGCTTTCTATTTACGATGTGGGTGTTCCAATTATTGTTACTAACCAAATGGAACCCATTCTTGCATGGGGATCCCAATTATCGATTATCCATTCTTATGGTGTTCAACGGGATCGTTCAAATCGTTTTTGTGGTACCGGACTCGGTATTTCCAAGCATATGGTAGACCGCGGTCGGCTCATGAACCGTTAGCAAATTCATGGAGCTGATTGTTAGATTTGGTAATGATCATTTTGATTGCTATATGGGTTATGGATTATGTTGTTGGTGATAGTGTTATCTCTAGAGTATACTATGTGGAAGGTTTGGGTCATAATGTTCTCTGTTGGTCATTCGTGATTACGATCTAGAAGTAGCCTTGAGAAAACATACACTTTGTTAGAGATCTTAATGGTAAGGAACTGTTAAAGGAACTCGTGGTTAATCTTTACACCATCTCTATGATGATGATGAGGGCTTCTCCAATGCACTTGTTATCAAGGCTTCAAAAACAAAGTCATGGTTATGGCATCGACGTCTCAATCACTTGAACTTCGGCACATCAATGATCTCGAGAAAGGACTTAGTTGTAACCTAGACTAAAGTATGAAAAGGATCATCTTTGTTCAGCATGCCAATTGGGTAAAAGCAAGTTTGCCCATAAACCCAAACTACTAACTCTGTCATAAGTTCTTCATATGATTCATATGGATTTATGTGGACCAATGAGGTGCGAGAATATCTTTGGGAAGAAATATGTGTTAGTTGTGGTTGATGATTACTCTAGATTCACAGGTCAAGTTCTTGGACAAAGGATGAAACTCGATATCATCATCAAACTCATCAAGCAGTTTGCGGGTTCGACTTAACAAAACCGTCGAATTATCGAGCGACAATGGGCGGTTTGTCAACAAACAACTTAGTGAATTCTACGAAGGCGTTGGAATCAGCCATCAAAGAAGTGTTCCACGAACTCCTCAACAGAACGGTGTAGTTGAAGGCAATCGAACTCTTGTTGAAGCCGCTAGAACAATCTTTGATTTACTCAAAGGTTCCAATGTTTCTGGCTGAAGCATTGCCCTGCATGCTACACACAAATAAATCGTTCCACGATTCACCTTTGGAAAAACTCCATATGAACTTGTCCACAACAGAAAACCTAATCTCTCTTTCATTCGTGTGTTTGGTGCATTGTGTTATCCAACCAATGAGGGTCAAGACTTAGGCAAACTTAGGGCTAAAGTACGACATTGGAGTATATGCACCAAACAAAAGGGATACGAATCTACAACAAAGAACCGAAATATCATGGAAACAATTCACGTTACGTTTGATGGTGGTCAAATGGCTCACGGACATCCATTTCGGGACCAGCACTTCAAAACAGTCCCATTGGTTCATCCCTTGTTCCAAACTCTTCTCAAGAAACTCCATATGTACCTCCATCGGAAGATGATTTAAAGAAATTGTTTGATCCTATGTTTGATGAAGTATGATTCATTACTAATGAGGTGTTGATCCCTACAACAGAGGATGCTCATATTCCTGTGAATGACGTCAATCCTTCAGTCTCAATATCTTTAAGTCAAGAAGCACTGCTGCGATCCTTGATCTCATCAACAAATCATCATTCTTCAAATGTACATCATGGAACTGTTTACGGCATCAATGATGAAGTTAATCCCTTTGCTACTCCCGAAGATTCTCCATTTGAAAACATATTTGCTCACGAATCATCATGAGAACCATCTTCTTGGGAGACATCGACTCGGCTACCTCGGTCCCTCAACAACATGAACACCTCAGAAACTGGACTCACGATCATCCATTAGACAACATCATTGGTAATCCCTCTCCCTGTCACCCGTATCAACAGAAACAACTTGCAACCGATGCCTTCTTCTTCAACTCAGTACTATCTAAGATCGAACCAAAAGATGTTAAAACCGCCATGAATGAAGATAGGTGGTTCAATGCCATGCAAGATGAAATTCATGAGTTTGATCGACTTGATGTATGGGAGTTAGTACCGCTCGATTGTGCTATGATTATTGATCTAAAATGGATCTTCAAAGTGAAACTTGATGAGCATGGTGATGTGTTGAAGAACAAGGCTCGGTTAGTTGCTAAAGGATACGTCAAAGAGAGGTATAGACTTTGAAGAATCTTTTGCTCGAATCGAGGCAATCAGAATCTTTAAACTAATGTGCTAGTAAGAACATGGTAGTCTATCGATGGATGTGAAAGCTTTGGCATTCAGCGGAGATCTTAAAAGTAAGTCGTCGTGACCAACTTGAAGGATTTGTGAATCAAGAGCATCCTACTCGCGTTTATCGTCTGAAGAAGGCTCTTTACGGTTTAAAGCAAGCTCCAAGGGCATGGTATGATACTCTGTCAAGGTTTCTTCTATCTACCGGATTTAGCAAAGAAGCAGTTGATCCTACTTTGTTCACCGAGAAGTCGAGGGCAAACATTTAACTCATGTTCAAATTTATGTTGATGATATTATTTTTGCCTCGGCGGACCCGATGGAATGTGATCGTTTTTCTAATGAAATGAGTTCAAAATTTCAAATGTCAATGATGGGACAAATGTCATTTTTCTTGGGATTACAAATTTCACAAAGTCCGGAGGCATTTTCATTAATCAATCTAAATATGCAATAGAGATTTTAAAGAAATTTGGATTTGATTCAAGTGACCCTGTTGACACCCCATGATTGATCGAACCAAACTAGATGAGGACCACTCAGGGATCATGATTGACCAAACGAAATATCGTAGTATGATTGGATCCACGATGTACCTCTGCGCTAGTAGACGGACATCTTGTTCTTTGTTTGCATGTGTGCTAGATACCAGGCTAAGCCTACTAAAAGGCACCTTGAAGCGGTTAAGCGGGTCTTCGGTATCTCCGAGGAACCATCAATATATATTGGGTCTTTGGTACGAAGGACACCGGACATATGTCACTAACGGCCTATCACGATGTTGATCATGCGAGGTTGTCAAGATACTTCGTCGAGAAATGCATCTGGAGGTGCTCAGTTTTGGGTGATAATAAGCTTGTGGTGGTCTTCAAAGAAGCAAATGGTACTTCTATTTCCTCTACGAGGAGCTGAATACATAGCCATGTCATTGTGCTCAAATCTTATGGATGAGATCTCAATTATCTGACTATGGCTTTGTATTCAACAAAATCCCTCCATGCTTGTGATAATAAAAGTGCTATTATGCTCTCATGCAACAATGTTCAACACTCAAGAGCAAAGCATATAGGCGACATTGACATCATTTCATCAGAGAACAAGTGGAAAAAGGTGTGGTGGAACTCTATTTTGTGAGGTCTGAATACGGTTAAGCGACATCTTCACCAAAGCTCTTCCAAGAAGGCGTTTGAGTTTATTCTTCCACGTCTTGGCGAAAAGCCTTCAACGAAAACACTCAAAGCGTCTTGAGGAGAAGTGAGGAAGTAAAGGTCTATCTTCATCTATCTCTTGTATATATCTATTAGAAAAACAAAATACAAAATTATAAAACCTTCAAAAATCAAATAGAAAATTATAAAACTTTCAAAATCCATAAAAAAAAAATTGAAAAATCTTCAAAAAATATTGTCAATTTGTCATGTTTTTCTCGAGTCGATAATATCTACGGTCTTTGTATTTGTCATTCGAAGAATGACCACGGGACTTTAGATGTTGTTAATTTATAAAAAATCAAAAAAATAAAAAAAATATTTTTGGGAGAAAGAAAAGAAATGGTTTATTGTCATTTTAGAAATAACCGGTTTTAAAAAGAAAAACGAGCCATGTTTTACCATGTTTTCAAATTCCATGCTCCGATTCTATAAACATTTATCTGCTGAAAACTAAATGCTTTGAAAAATAACTTGGTCTCTATTTTTGATAATCATCGGGACTTATTTGTCAAAATCTCTATCTCTCAATCAACAACCTATGTCATTGATTGAGGGAGAATGATTTCAATTAAATTAAAAAGTTATTTGGCATTAAATTGTTTTCAAAAAATATTCAAGCATGTTTTATCAATGGAGTCTAAAGTCTTAAAATCCGATCATTGCTCGGTTAAAACGCTTTCATTATCAAGTCACAATTCTCCTTAAAAGCTTTCAAAATCAATTTAAATCTATAAGAGATCACAAATCTCAAATGATTTGATAATTGTGATCGGGGAGAATGTGTGATTTAAATTGGATTTAAAGCGATAATTAGGTAAATGGTTTTATAAGGATGTACAAGCTCTCCTTCCACATGTGACAAACGATTTCAAATTTTCCATGCACATGTTGAGGGGAGCATCTATCTTAAACCTATGATTTGAAACGTGATAACTTATCTCAAGGTGCGGGTTCCCTCTAGTATGTGCAAAACTCTTTTCAATCTGAGGCACATATTGAGGGGAGCAAAATCATGAAAACCTCATCCTTCCCCAAATGCTTTATCTACTTGATTCGATTAGGGAAGTGATGTTGATATTTTTAGAAAATGGTAATCAAAGAAGTTAATTCTTTCTCTTGCCTCAGTGTGGAAAACTATTTCAAATACTTGATTCACATGTTGAGGGGGAGTTCTTCTTCTAAAAATATCAAAAACAATTCAGGTACAAAATGTGTAAGATATAACTTTTCACATACACATCATAACATTAACACAAGGTAGAATATAGATGGAATTCTAGAGAGAGAAAGTTAAAGGTTTAGGGAACTTAGTGAGAGAAAGTGAAAGATATTATTATGAGCTCCAACTCTCTACCTTGGGAGGTAGAGAGTATTTATAGTCATACATAAACGCATGCCACGGTACGGGAGGCATACGTGGGTAAGACCGTCCGTCCTCCACGGTGTTACTAAACTAAATACTACTTAACTTAATATTACTATGACTCTCGAACTTTCTAACGATTACATATACTTGAGGTGACCGACTTTTTAATACATGGAATTTCTAATTCCTAACAATCTCCCAAGGTCACCTCAATCATGCACTAAAATTACATTGAATACAAGCAGATATGACATTAACAATTGTTCTTGCATTCTTGATGTAGTCCTTTGATCCTAAGCTCGTAGTCATTGATTCTTCACATTGCATGTTTGGTTACTTCAAGTGGAGGTCTTTTAGATCCGTGATAATAATTTTGAGCCATCATTTGAATTATCGACCATCAAAAATCTCTGACATCCTTTGTGGTGTTGGTATATGTGATGTGTGACTTTAGGACCGACATGCTCACATTCGGATCATGATATCTTCTCATCGAGAAGCGGAAGCATTTGTTGAATCATGATATTGGCAGCGAGCGAAGCATGGAGTGATAATATCAGAGTCATTGATGCACTAATCATGATTTCTTTTGAGATGAATGTGTTAAATGAGCATGCGGCTATGGATTGACCGCATCATTACGAGCGGTACATCTGCAAGCGTCGGTACTGCACGCATACAACGTTAGCAATAGAAATCGCACGCGAAAGTGTCTTTGATCACTTTTGTTGAATTGAGGTACACGGCCCACGGTTCCCGTTGATCGGTACAAATGCTTTGTGATGGGTATAATTCGAAGAATTTCCTTGCCGAGGGGTTCGGTGCTGCTGTTCATCTCAAGCCGGAACATCTCAAAGAAGACAGGGTAGTGAACCGCGAGTTTAGTCCACTGATTGATAAAAAAGAGATTTGAAAAACAATCATGTATCGCTCAATAGAAATTGTTTTTGCAATATTTGTCTAAGGTTTTAATGAAAATCAATTATCAATCATAAAACACCTTTTGATTTGAAAAATTAGTACCGCGATAATGAAAAGTTTTAAAGCACAAAGGACTGGTTTTCAAGGGTATCCGTCAATCCATAACTTTGAACGAGTTGATTCAAAAGATTCGTCCCCATTGTTTTACGTTCGGTTGTCACATGGTTGATCTATATAATAGATCTCACATGCCACCTACCAGGAACTTGTTAGATGTTGGCTCTAGAAGGCTTTCCATCTTCATTAGTGAATAATGATAAACACATCACTTGTCAGATGTTACGGCAATACCACAAGGATAATCGTGGGACTCAAGATATAATCTCTCTTTCCACATTGTGTGAAGCAGAGAGTCTTCATTGAAAGTGTCCTAATGAGATTTATTGATGATCTTGTGGCTCTAGACTCAATTTATATATTTGGGGAGACTCTCCTCCTTCAATATCAACAATCTCTAAGAGAAAGTCGATAGATAATGTGGTTCCCGTGAGAATGAAACAAGTCCTTTTAAGAGGAACTTGAGTGGTTTGGAAAGTTGAAGTCATGACGTCTTGTCTTCAATACCGATGTTACCATCAGCATATGAATTGAACGGTTTTACGCCTAAGGTTGAATAAATGGAGGGCTATTTGTTTCCACCCTTTTCTCATTCAATTCTTTTTAATTCTTCAACCCCTTAGATTGCTTACGAGACTTCATAGCTAGAACCTTGTTGGGTTTATTCGATTACTAGCTCTTAGTCCGCACTCTTCACATATCTCATTTTTCTCCTTTTATCATCATACCTAAGAACTCTACACTAACTAGTGGATACTCCACAGGTAGATCCCTCCACGGGGATCAGGGAACACATACCTAGCCTTATCATCCTTATATCACCATACATAATGTAAAGTTGGTCGGTCTTTTTGGTATTGTTCATCGGCCATAGGAACCAATTGAAAACCATTTGAAAATCAATCCAGATACTTATGATATTTATCAAAGCATTTTGTACCTGAATTGTTTTTGATATTTTTTAGAAGAAGAACTCCCCTCAACATGTGAATCAAGTATTTGAAATAGTTTTTCCACGGAGCAAGAGAAAAATTAACTTCTTTGATTACCATTTTCTAAAAAATATCAATCACTTCCAATCGAATCAAGTAGTAAAGCATTTTGGGGAAGGATGAGGTTTTCATGATTTTGCTCCCCCTCAATATGTGCCGAGGTTTGAAAAGAGTTTTTACACACTAGAGGGAACCTGCACATTGAGATAAGTGATCACGTTTCAAATCATTGTGGTTTAAGATAGATGCTCCCCATCAACATGTGCATGGAAAATTTGAAATCGTTTGTCACTACGGGGAGGCAAACATGCTGTCTACAAGAAACCATTTATCGAATTATCAGTTTAAATACTATTTAAATCACAACTTCTCCCCCGATCACAATTATTAAAAACATTTGAGATTTGTGATCTCTGTAGAATTAAATTGATTTTGAAAGCTTTTAAGGAGAATTGTGACTTGATTATGAAAGCGTTTTAGCGATAGAGGATCGATGTTGAGATTTTAATCTCCATTGGTTAAACATGCATGTACATCTTTTGAAAACAATTTAATGCCAAATAACTTTCATTCTCCCCTCAATCAATGACATAGGTTGTTGATTGAGAGATAGTACAATGTAAGTCTTGATGATTATCAAAAAATAGAGGCCGGTTATTTTCAAAGCATTTAGTTTTCGTGAGATAAATGTTATAGAATCGAGCATGGGTTTGAAAAGCATGGTAAGACATGGCTCTGTTCTTTCTTTTAAAAACCGGGTTATTGCCTGAAAAAGACAATAAACCATTGTTTCTCTTTCTCCCAAAAAAATTTTTTTTTTTTGAATTTTTTGATTTTTTTTTTTTTTTTTTTTTTTGAATTAGAACAACATCTAAAGTCCGTGTCATTCTTTGGTGACAATGTGAACCGTAGATATTTTGAACCAGAAAAAAACAATGACAAAAGACAATATTTTTAAGATTTTTGAATTTTTATGGATTTTTGAAAGTTTTATATTTTTCTATTTGGTTTTATAGGGTTTTATAATTTTGTAATTTTGTTTTTGAATGAATATTTACAAGAGATAAATTAGTTTAAGAGAATGATGAAATGAGTACCGAGATAAAGATAATAGATTTCGTACGTTGTAGAAAGAGAATCAACATCTCTTAAACTTTTATACAAAGCATTCGAGGCTTCTAAGAAATCGTCGGACATGAGCCTTCTCAATTTGAATCTTTGTACTTCCCAGACTCGACAAACATCGAGACCATTTCCCTAAGAAGTATAGTTAGAATACAATAACGGTCTCATTGATTGAAGCTTCAGCATACTTCCAAAGAACTGAGAACAAAGTAACAAGTTGAAACATTGATCGTCTCAGTGGTACACCGAAGTAACAAGTTGAAACATTGATCGTCTCCGATTCACGACCGATCACATGAACATTGCCGTGCATCCCGATACACCTTACTCTTCGAGATTGACGGTTGTCTATTTGGGGAACAATATATCAACATCTTCATTTTACAAGTGCATTCGGTTATATAACATATAACCAATCACATATAATGTACACATGTACCCAACAAAGGTAGAGTGCATCCATGTAACATGTTGAGTCACTAATCATCTCTGTGGATGTCAACTCTAAAATAACTGATTATCGATCAAGTAACATGTTGTACGCATATTAGGAGCACTTTATCATAAACCGTATATAAGATGTCGCGATTATATCATCTCACGTTCCAAATATTCTTCTCACATTTCTTCCAATGAACACTGAAGTAACATGCCGCAATATATCCATGGCAAACTTGAAATCTTGTGAGAAGAACTCAAATAGCCCAAATGAATCTGTGAGAATCAAGCGCTACATAAACTCTCTCACTATCTTTATCAACCCATATGTAGACAATTTAAAGTGACCCTTTGTTTAAGAAAAACCCAATATACCAAACTTGGCGAATAGAATTCCCGTATTTGTGTCTTAAGCTTGCACTTAAAGATGGAAGAAGCGGTGTAGAGAATTATGCACCAAAGCAAATCTCTTAATTACTCAATACTACTCCAAGTATGAGACATTAACACCTCTGCGATTATCCACAGCGTAATATCTGGCCTTGACGATGCGTAACTCTAATAGTGATAGTTAACTTGGTCTTCAACCATCCACCTCTGGTAACTAGATAAACCAAGACTTCAACTCAAATTCTTAAGCTCGAGCAAGTTATCAAATAAGATCACGCCTTTGTGAGCGTCAACTTCAACCTCAAATAAGTGATAAAAGAGTAACTTCTAAGTAATCAACTTGTGTCAAATGCCCAACATGTGAATAAACATACAACCGGATGTACATTCACCCACTGAATGAACCGGAACAAATGATGCCTCAACATCAATGTATTCTTCCTAAAAGTATTCATGTAGAGGCTGATATGGAGGATACACCAATAACTTCGAGCGGATGAGGTAGACATTTTCCTTGAAGTTCATGTGGTTGATTTATAGCATGCGCGATGAGAGGAATAATAATCCATGAAGATTTGGCAAAGGAATACCAAAGAGTGGATCATTATTCATGAACAATAATCCGTGAAGATTTGGCAAAGGAATACCAAAGCGCGGATCATTATTCATGAGTGCAACTGCAATATTATGATAATCATTATCAAGCGCCTTGAGGAAAAGCGGAGATAGGGCTTTTAAGTAGTGCAGGATTGTACTTCTTTGATGATCATCAAACATATCTTGAACTCATGAAGCCCAAACAATAAATCCCATTTATTTATAGTGGTGAAACATTAGGCGTTGAAGGAGAGTCATCAAACTTTAAGTCATATAACCATTATTCAAACATCCATCATCATTTAGTATATTCACTCTTCTCATAAATCCCATTTATCCTTAGTGAGTGAGAGTCATCAAACTTTAAGTCGTATAACCATTATTCAAACATCCATCATCATTTAGTATATTCACTCTTCTCCCCCTCAAAAATTGCATCCGAAGTTGCCATTTTGATTTAGCAAGTGAATAAGAATATACATTAATGAATGTAGATCCATTTGATGACTGAATGAGCATGGGAGAAACATGAAGCTTGTTGATGAAGAATGTCGATGAGAATGGTCATAAACATGAAGATTTCTCTTCTTCGAAGATAAAGCCTTTGAAGCGTTACACTTTTCTTTTCTTTGAGAACGGGCCTGAAGAGTTATCTGCGGACGCCATAATGATGAAATACGAGGCTGGCCCGATAGTGAGCAGGCGTCATTGTTTAGAGCCAGTTATATGTTTAGAGCCCGAATCCAAATACCAAGGGGCGACTTATGCGACACAGCTTTGGATATGAGACGAACATAGAATTGGAAACATTGGATACCCACGTGCTCATGGGGTCCTTTTGGTTAGCACAAACAATCTTTGAATCAGCAGAAACCCTAGGTGCAATGTCATTGTCACTAGGAGCTAAACTAGTAGAAACATCAGACTTAGTCGAGGGACATTTTGTGCTTAATGGGATTGTTCTACCGTTGGCTTCCAAACCTTAACGGGAAAACTACTCTAGGCATAGTGGATCTAGTTAAGGGCAAGGTTTGCCATTCGTGAATATTCATTGACTGTTGGCTTCCACTGAAATCCTACATTGGTAAAAACCTTCCCTGTAGGTTTCGAGGATTGCTTAATCTGTTTCGCTCTCCAAACTTTCTTAACTGGGTTATGAATCTTAGACCTCGGAAATAACACATCACATTTATCATGATTACCGCGAAATTAAACATTTTTTACATGTTTTGCAGACAACATAAGGCCTCGAATTAATTTTAGTAAGCTTAGAGCTAATACTAGAACTAACATGATTCTTTTTGTTCAAATCAAACTTCTTGTCCCTATGGTGTTCTTTCACTTCCTTATCATGAACATTTTAGTTTCGTAATCCTATCCTTCTTTGCATAGCTTCTAGGTTTTGACCAGCTAACTTTAGTGTCAATCTTAACATCTGTAGAAGTAACGATGGGAACATTACATGGCTTCACTACTTTCTGCATTCTGGTCTAGAAGTGTTGGGATCTCGAAATTCTAGGAGGCACATCATAGGTTGCTTGCTTGAATTTAGATATGGAACAAGGCATATCAAGGGTCACATGCTTGGCTTTAGGCATAGAGCGGATTTCCTGTTTGGCACTAGGCATAGAACAAGGCTTCACAGCTTTGCCTTTTTCACCTAAGGGTTTTGGACATGTTGCAATTACACATTCAAGCAGATCTTGAGATCGTTTGGCCTGGAGGCAAGCAAACCTAATTTCACTATCAAGAGGTTTGTTAATGAAATCCTCTTCGACAATCTCACGGAGACATTCTAGACTATCCTTAAGGTGAGCACGGTAGTCATGAAAAGCATGTTCATTATTCCTAAGATGAGGAGGAATATATTTAACATCCGGTGTATTTGCAATCTAAGGGTGATTTTGAGACAACATTCTTATTGAAAACAAGTGGCGGTTCCCATTTCCCGACTTCTCGATTCTCAATTTCCTTTTGTAAAGACGTTATTTTTCGTTGTTTTGGTCACGGGTGACGTTTATTGAATCATATAACTCTTTAAAATGTCGTTTAACCTTTTCATTTTCTTCTAGAAAACTTTCGTTTTCCTTTTGTAAAGCATTTACTAGGTTTTGAAGATGAAACGTTTGAGAATTATGAGAATCTAAAGGAGGAGGCATTTGGGAGCTTGTCATATTGTTCGTTTGACCCTTTAATTGAGAGATTTGGGCTTTCAACTTTCGATCGTGTTGCAGAGCTTGAATCTGTTCATCACGTTTGTTAATTTGAAAAGCTGCATCAAACTCTGGAGCATCTGAAGATGTCTTGATATTTGAAGTTTTGACATTTTCTTTGGGATGTTGATATTTGAGTTGTAAATTAAAATGCTCAACTTCTAGTTTAGAAAAATGTTTAACCAAATTGTCGTGATCATCGAGTTCAATTTTCTCGTTTAGTTTAGAATTAGTTTTTCCAAGCTCAATGACACGATCATGGGAGACTTTCAGGAACCTCAGATAGTTCATGAAATTTGGAAGCATTAATAGAGCAATTTGAAGCGGTGAAAAAGATATCTTGAGCAACACATTCAGTAATAAGAGTCTCATTTAAGGTATGCAAGTTCTTCCTCTCAATCTCATTATATTTTAGTGCACGCTCATAATCACTAACTTCAACTACCATTGCATCAAATTCCTTTTCCATTTCTTTAATATCGATTTTGTCCCCTTTTTAAGACTCTCAAAATGATCTTTTAGTTGTTTAAAGAAAGGCATGACCTCGGTTAAATAACATTCTTTCATTTGCTCAAAACCCCTTTCCCCTTCAGTTATCCCATTGGGTGTGATCCTTTTCTTACAAGTTTTCTCAAAATCGGTAAATAGTTGAAGAATAACATATTGGTTGATTAAGGTCTTGCTCTTAGTGGCAATAGTTCTAGGAACTAAATGCATTGGTGTATTTGGAGGATACTCATCGCTTTAGGAATTTCCTACAAGGGGATTCTTTTCAACAAGATTTTCACTTTTGCAAGTCCATATCCTTTTTCCGAAACACTTGTTCGGGGGTCAGCAATGTTTGAGGCTTAAACATGTTCAAGGAAATCCAGTTTTCCTTCTTGTAGTCATGGGGAGTGATAATAATCTTTTTCTCTTTGCATTTGGTCATCTAGTTTTTTTGTTCATCCTTTCCCTAGTGACTTCATCTGATTTCTTATCTTCCTCGGTGCACTCAACGCAACTAGGTTTCTGCCTAGGCTTAAGAATTTCATTACCATCATAAAGCACCTTATGAGCATTTCTAGCCTTTTAATTACCTCTGGATTTGGTTCCTCAACAAAGGGAATGCTATGCTTATCGCTTAAGACTCGATGTTTAGTGACCATGTGAGCAATCTGAATGGTGTTTCCTTGTATGTACAACTTGTTCTCAAGTTTGTTTTTCAAAGTTTTTAGATTAGAAAAATCTCTCAAGAGTTTTGATTCCTTTGCATTAAATTCTTGCTTAAGCATTTTCACATTTTCTTGAAGTTCTTGTTTTTGTTTAGATGTTTTAGAAAGTTTTTCTTGCAAGGAATTTAATTCTTGTTTTAATACTTCTTCTCTAAACTTACTTTTTCTAATTATTGTACTTACTTGGTTATCCATTTCCTGCTCACGAGTGGTCAACTCAAACTTAGCACGTTGTTCATAAATAGCAACACGTTCTTTATAGGCATTTAGTTCGAAATAATGGAATCATCGGGGCACATGCAAAGGTGTATTCATCAAAAACAAAGTCATTGTTGATTGCAGAAGATGCATCACTTGGTACAACTTCACTTTCACTTTGTTTCACATATTGATCATATGGGACAATATTGATATTACCCATATTTTCAATATTTGATTCAATAGTTTCGGTTGATTGTACTTTGTCATGCATCCGTGCACATCGAGCATCATCATTATAGTTTTAATACCTCTGAGATGAGCTTGTCATGGGATGGCCCAACTAGTGATGAAGAGGAGACCTTGGGAGAAACCATTGGAGAAATGCTAGCCATAAAATTGTGTGTGCCGTAGGTCCATCATCCACATCAGAGTCGTATGCATCACAATGTCACGACTTGAAAGGCATTGATGATTGTGACCTATCTCCGAATAGGTGCTCATCCACATGCATCATAGGTCTTGGCATTGCCCTCGAAGAAATAGCAATTCCTCTTCATTGAGTAGCACCATTGTCACGAGCTTGAGCGGCATCTTCTCTCACGAAGTAATCGGCGTTAGGGCTTTGGAGATGTACGAGTTCCTTGCAATGTGTCCCTCTCCACCACGGTTATAACATTTGATGAGCTTAGTTTGACCTTGGTTACCATTCCTTCCTCGATTCGGGTTTCCAACATAACCTCTCCCGAGGCTCCACCTCGTCCACGATCATCTTGTCTTTCTGCTTGGTTGCACCACGATCCTTCCATCTTTAATAGTGGCTTGATTGTGTGGGTTAGATGCGATTTAGGGGTTGTTGTTGGTTTGTAGAAGAGTATTCATGTTTTGACTGATGAGAAGAGCTAGTTGATTAATGAAGCTACCCACGTGAGTATCGGCATCGACTTGTTTGTACATAGGATCATGAATGAGTTTGTGATTACCATTACCCAAGGGTATGACTTGTGATGCTTTGGTTGTGATTCCGATGTTTGAGTAGAAAGTCAGTAGAGTCATTAGACGAGCTTGTCTCTCCAGTTGGTTTTGAACCCGATTGAGAATTAATTTATCAAACATAGCATGTCTCTCATTCTGAAGGAGGAAGGCATAGAGTTGCTCATAGTTTGTATTCTTCAATCCTTTAGTGAGCTTCACAAAGGTAACAAACTTGTGCCATTCGGGATTCATGTTGTTCACAAATTTTGAGTTCAACTGAATGTTAGGCATAGTCATTCGGATGTTCCTCATGTCATTAACTAACTTATGAAATCTCACATAGTACTCATAGACACTCTCATCCGGTTTCATCTTGAAATGCTCAAATTAGTCATAGAGTTGGGATTCTCTGTCTTCCATAGTTAATTCAGAACCTGAGAGAAGCATCTTAACATTGTCCCAATTTGCCTTAGCATCAGTGTTGTGATTGATCAGCTTGTAGATGTCTTTAGGAAGACCTTGAAGAACAATGTTTGAAGCCACGATATCGCATCAAATCTCTTTCTATCCTTATCATCAAGCTCATCATACATCTTAGGTCTGTCAATTCCGTAAACAGAGTACCATCTGCATTTGTATCAAGTATGTCTCTAGTCGTCTCAACTCGATATGGTCCTTCATCAATGGATTTGAGAATGTTGACACCATTTTCCTTTCCAAGGCAATACACGGTCCTAATTCGTTGAGCCCAAGAGTAAGTCGGATTCTGTCAAGCATGGGTGGGCGAATATCCGAACAATTGCTTGAACATCTTGACATACGCATGGAGATAACAGTAGGAACGTTGGTAGACATGTTAACAGATTATACGGGATTTTATAGCTCTATGATTAAACCGGAAATGGATTCTTTCACGAGTTTTCTTGAATCAAGAGAAAACAGTAAACAATCACTCAAGACTCTAGATGATAAAATACTAAATCGCTAGAAGATAATGCACTAAATTAAGCTAGAAATTAGTGCACTAAGTCATAGAAATTAATGCACTAAGTCGCTAACCCTTAATTAAGCTACACCCTAAGTCGCTAGAGTCCCAAGTCGCTAAAGAAAAGCAAGTCGCTAAGTAGTAACTTCGCTTCTGAAGCTAACCAAATTTTGTGACAATTAAGCTACACAAGTCGCTAGAGACACAAGTCGCTAAAGAGCAACTCGCTCCTGACCAAGTCGCTACCACAAGTCGCTACCCGTAGTGGAGAATCCACTACTTGTACTTTAACTCGCTAGATCTAACTATCTAGTTCCAACACATCGAAAGTCGCTACAAAATTGTGAAGCAAGTCGCTACCAAGAAACTATTCCGTGAGCTAAGTCGCTAGCTTGAAAAACCATATAAACCTCACTTTTCAATCCAAAACAACCCAACCAAGATGATTCAAGCTTACCAAATGAAAACCTAAACACTTTTGATGATTCTAAACATAAAAGTACAACCAAAATCGAAACTTTAACACTAGAAATCAATCAAATGATGCCAAAACCACTAAACTTTTTCAAACTCAAAACCACCTAAAAACCACTAGAAATCCAAAGATGTGTAAGATATGATCTAACCATGGCTCTTGATACCAATTGTAAGATATAACTTTTCACATACACATCATAACATTAACACAAGGTAGAATATAGATGGAATTCTAGAGAGAGAAAGTTAGAGGTTTAGGGAACTTAGTGAGAGAAAGTGAAAGATATTATTATGAGCTCCAACTCTCTACCTTGGGAGGTAGAGAGTATTTATAGTCATTACATAAAACGCCACACATCGGGCCGTGGATCAGGCATACAGTGGGTAAAGACCCGTCCGTCCTCCACGGTGTTACTAAACTAAATACTACTTAACTTAATATTACTATGACTACGAACTTTCTAACGATTACATATACTTGAGGTGACCGACTCTTTAATACCTGGAATTTCTAATTCCTAACAAAATGCTTTGATAAAATATCATAAGTATCTGAATTGATTTTCAAATGGTTTTCAATTGGTTCCTATGGCAGATGAACAATACCAAAAAGACCGATAACTTTACATTATGTATGGTGATATAAGGGCGATAAGGTTAGGTATGTGTTCCCATGATCCCTTGAGGCAGGAGGGATCTACCCAAGAACTATCCACTAGTTAGTGTAGAGTTCTTAGGTATGATGATAAAAGGAGAAAAATGAGATATGGGAAGAGTCGCGGACTAAGGCTGAGCTAATCTTTGGAATAAACCCAACAAGGTTCTTGCTATGAAGTCTCGGTAAGCATTGAAGGGGTTGAAGAATTAAAAAGAATTGAATGAGAAAAGGGTGAAAACAAATAGCCCTCCATTTATTCAACCTTAGTGCAGAAACCGGGTTCAATTCATATGCTACTGATGGTAACATCGGTATTGAAGACAAGGCGTCATGGACCCGGTGGCGATCTTGCACTTCAACTTCTCAAACCACTCAAGTTCCTCTTAAAAGGACTTGTTTCATTCTCACGGGAACCGACATTATCTATCGACTTTCTCTTAGAGATTGTTGATATTGAAGGAGGAGACCCTCTCCATAGTCTCCGATATAGGATCCAAATATGCACAAATTGAGTCTAGAGCCACGAGATCATCAATAAATCTCATTAGGACACTTTCAATGAAGACTCTCTGTTTCACACAATGTGGAAGAGAGATTATATCTTGAGTCCTACGCATTATCCTTGTGGTATTGCGAGAACATCTCGAGTGATGTGCTTACATATTCCTTTGTGAAGATGGAAAGCCTTCTGGAGCCAACATCTAACAAGCTCCCGGTAGGTGGCATGTGAGATCTATTATATAGATCAACCATGTGACAACTGAACGAAACAATGAGGCGACTCAATCTTTTGAATCAATCTTGGTTCAGGTTATGGATTGACGGATACCTTTGAAAAACCGGTCTTTGTGCTTTAAAACTCTTTTCATTAGCGCATCGACCGTGTACTAATTTTTCAAATCAAAAGGTGTTTTATGATTGATCATTGATTTTCATTAAAACCTTCGTTATATTGCAAAAACAATTTCTATTGAGCAATACGCGATTGTTTTTCAAATCTCTTTTCATCAATCGGTGGGCGTAAATTATTTAGTTCACTCACTCCGTGTTGTCTTCTTTGAGGCGTTCGGTTTGAAAACGGCTAGAAGCGTTCTGAAACCCATGTCAAGAAATTCTTGAATTATACGATCACGAGCGCGTACTTGTGCTGATCAGCGGGGAACCGTGGGCGTGTACCTCAATTCATCGAAAGTGATCAAAGACACTTTCGATGCGCTTTGCTATACTGCTGTCTTATCGCGGTACACCGGCGTTCGCGGTGATCGGAATGAAGCGGTCAATCCATAGCCGCATGCTCACACAACACATTCATATCAAAAGATATCATGATTGGTGCATCAATGACTCGGATATTCTAACTCCATGCTTACGCTTCTGCTGCGCCAATATCATGAATCAACGAATGCTTCCGCTACTCTGATAAGAAGATATCATGATCGAGAATGTGAGCATGTCGGTCCGAAAGTCACATCATCACATAATACCAACACCACAATGGATGTATCGGAGATTTTCTATTAGCTGATGATCTCAAAAGCTGGCTCAACATTATTATCCGTGGATCGATTAAAAGACCTCCACTTGGATTAACCAAACATGCAATGAGTGGAATCAATGACTCTGACTTGGGCAAAGTACTACATCTAGAATGCAAGATCAATTGTTAATGTAATATCTGATTGTATTCAATGTCATCTTAGTATATGGTTGAGGTGACCTCCCTTAGGGAGAGATTGTTAGGAATTAGAAATTCCGGTATTAAAGAGTCGGTCACCTCAAGTATATGTAATCGTTAGAATGCTCGTAGTCATAGTTATATTTAGTTAAGTATTATTTTGATAAGTAACACCGTGGAGGACGGACGGTCTTTACCCATTTGTATACCGATCCACGAGCCCGTTGTGTGGCGTTTAATGTAAGACTATAAATACTCTCTACCTCCCAAGGTAGAGAGTTGGAGCTCATAATAAAATTTTCTTTCTCTCACTAAAGTTCCCTAAACCTCTAACTTTCTCTCTCTAGAATTCCACTTATACGCCACCTTGTTGTTATGGTTTGATGTGCATGTGAAAACTTATATCTAACACCCTTTTTCACCACAACCAAAGCAAGTTATATTAGCTTTTGGGTCCTGAGTTGGAGCTGCTTGAACTGTCGCCAAAGACTTGGATCTGCGTTTCGTTACGGTGTCCGATCTTTTTCGATTCTGACACTTGGTACATTTGCCCTTGTGATGCGGTGTGCATCGATTACACAATGGTGCGGTCCACGAGTACGGTTTTCTTTCCCCAACATTTCTTGCATAGGCTCTAGCAACATTTTTCCTCTTGTTTTGATTGTTGTGGTTGTTCCTACTATTGTTGCCACGGTATTCATAGTTGTTGTAACCTTGAGAATGGTCATCCCATTTCCTCTTATTGTCAACCACTTTGTCCATGGAATCCTCAATCACTTGGTCCATGAGTTTGTTGGCTACTTTGATGGTTTCATGAAGATCAGCAGCCTTAGAAGTGGTGACATTGCCCTTGATAGGTTGGGGCGGTCCTCAGATATATCTCTCTAACAATCGGTCTCGTGGGAACCATTTGGGACACAATAAGGCTAGTTCTTGAAATCGATTATAAGCGACCATATTGGTGCCTTGAACCTTGAGGTTCCAAAACTCATGCTCGAGCTTCTTAATCTCATTACGAGGACAATACTTTCGAAGTACCATTTCCTTGAAGTTCTCCCATGGCATGGCATAGGCAACATCGAAACTAGCGATTCGAAGAATTGTTCCACGGGTTAAGGCGGCATCCGTGAAAGTGAATGATGCATACTTAACCTTAGACTCTTCTTCGCATTGCGGATCGGAACACGGTCTCGAGCTTTTGATCCATCTAGTCGGCCGACTCCTTCGGTTCCACTAAAGCCTCCGATCATGGTTTTACGAAAGTCTTGATAAGTACAAGTCGCATTTGTGAGTGGGTGGTCTCGAAGTTCGGCAGTTAGGCGAGTGGTTTCTTTGCGCCAACGGCGACATTCACTCGCTCATTGACTAGTTGGTCAATCATGGCTTGATTCATGATAGGTTGGTTTGGAGTAGCCCTAGCAGGAGTAGTGGCTTCAGCCGGGTCGATGCGTGTGTGACTCTGTTTGGAATAGCGACATTTGCGGCTTGGTTGCAGTGACTCTCGCTGGGTGGAGCATTGGAAGCTCCACCGGGGTTGAATGCGTTTTGATCTTCGTTTTGGCGGCATTTCTGCAGAAGAAGGTGATGAGATATAGAACCTTTTAGACAAGGTAAGTGCCACGTAATAGTGTGGTTATAAGTAGATAAATTATGTGTGCAATCTATAAAAGCAAAGACAATTGGATAGGAAAATAAGTTTGACATAGATAGAATTTCGGTTACAAGGTTCCTAAGGTACATGATAAGACACTAGATGGAATACAACTGAAGTACAACGGAAATACAACGGAAATACAATGGAAATACAATGGAGATACAAGAGTCATAACTAACATTAACTGTTATAATCGGTTTAGTGTGATACATCATGAAATAGGATCTAAGGGTGTCACGCTCATCACGTAGTAAAACGATGCTAGCCACCACTCTCCGCCATTTTGCGTAGCCTCTAAGCTCGCGATCCTCATCGAGAGGCCAGCATGGACTCCAATCATGTGGTCCTCTGCCACTCCTCTTTGGTAGTATCTACGGCCATCCACTGGACACGCTCTAACTCTCTAGCCGTCCGTGCATGAGCTTGACCTCGCCCAAAGCTTCGTGTCCTGCTATCCAACTCTCTAACATCCTCGACACGAGCCTCAACTCTAAAACCGGTCGAATCCGCTCGTGTCTCTCGAGCTCCACGCTCTCAAACAATACATGATTTCGGTCTAAACCCTCAACACGCTGCTCGCAAGCTTGCAGGCGTGTTGGATCGATTCTCTAGGCGTCGGTATGTACTCCTAGCAGAGTCTCATGAGAATCTAACTAAATGAGCACTCTCTCTCGTGAGGGTCACTCCTCATAATCTGGAGATCGATGGGTGCGGCAGCGTACCTCAACGGTGCAGACTACCTCAATGGTCTCAAGGCGTCTAGTGGCGAGCAAGCGCTCCATGTCTGCTGCAGGATGGTATGAATGAAGGTGATGATGGGTAGCTCGGTTGTGCGATGTGTGATGCAACTGGTCACACAATCAATATCCCTCAAGTAGCCATACCACTCTCCTCCAGGCTATGGAGGCGACTCTCTGTCTAATCCAAATGGTGCATCAATATCCATGTCCTGCTCACTATCGAGCCATCCCCGGAGCTTCTGTCCTAGCTCACTGAATACTATGGACAATCTCGGACCTGTGTACTCATATCGCTGCTTTGTGCTAACATATCCGGGAACACTCTCGAGTCGGAAAAGGCTCGTAGTTCCTCCTCGGGATCTTCTTCGGATCTTCTTCCGGGTCTTCCTGCGAGTAGGAATCGGTGGATCTCCTGAGTCTCGATGAGGTGGTGACTTCGATGAATGATGGTGTCGATGACTCGAAGTAGAAGAAGGACCATGTAGCGGCCTTGGTCATCTGAAGCTAGTGCAGGCACATATGAATACCGCTCTCGATACCGGTACTCTCACAATCATGCGGGTTTTACGCAGCGTCAACAAAGCGATGAATCTTGGTAAGGGTAGGTATAGATGGAGTAGGTGCAATAGCGGTTGGTTGCTAATGTGGCTGAATATACGGATCGGTGGCTAAGTGTGCAAATGACGAATGGTCGGTGAGTGAGCTAGTAGGATGTCCTCACGGTATCGTGAGGAAAGGAAGTGAAGGCATAGTCTGTGACAAGGCGGTGCATATGTGTAAGTATGTGGAAAAATATGCTCATGATGGATATGAAATAGTGCATAAGTAAATAGGAAATAAAACATGTAATCCTATTTAAATGCATTCTAAGTAAAATGACAAGTAAGGCAAGCGTGAATGATGCGTAGTATGATGTTTTCAGTGAAAAGTAGTTATAGTTTAGGGTTTATATGTACCTAGTTCTCTATAACCTAGGCTCGATGCCAACTGTAACACCCCCAAATTTGTTTAGCGGAAGCATACGTGTTATTCGAGAGCGTTACGGGATTGGTGAATCACAACACAAGTAATAAAGAACGGAATACATACTCCATTTGATTTCATAAACTAGTTTTAAAACATTGTCTTACAACATAATTTAAGTAAATGGGTACATCCCATTAGATTTAGTGGTCCCAATGTAAAAACATCATTTTTGTGTAAAAACACTTCTTTAATACTACTACGACCATACAACCTTCGCCTTGCCTTCATGAACATAACTTAATCACCCGAGAAAAATATGCTAAAAGGTCACTAAAAGGCTGGTGAGTTCATAGGTTTAAGTTTAAAATAGCGTAAGTTTGGACCATAGGCAAAGTCATATAATCATTACAACGAATATAATGATATATGGATGAATGTCTATTACGTTAGCTCTAAGTTCATGCAACGATACTACGGCACGGTTTACGTATGCTAAAAGATGTTATACAATATAGGGGCCCATAGCAAGTGTTTTGTCCCTCAACACTTGATTCCGACATGGTATCGTTTGCCGCCTTGGCCTAAGCCCAACCGAAGCGGAGGAGTCACCCTCAATAGATCTATTTATAACATTAGCGTTTCCCAATGGGGAATTGACGGTTCATGAAAAATGGCATTCTCTAGGGACACAAGGGCTTAGGCTAAACCACATAATAGTAATCATGTTATAGTTTTGGTCCATAAAACGTTTTGCATATTTCTCACCCCAAAATGTATAAAACAATTTATCAAGTAAAAGTGGGGCTATGAAACTCACCTTAGCAAAATGCAATCCAAAAGCGGGATTTAGTGTTTGTTGTGAAAAGCAGCACCGAATGCGACCTAGATAAGGAGAGCAATATTTAGTTAATTGTTTTTAAGTCTTACTTACTTAAAGTGGTTCAATGATTTTTATAATTGTGTTAGAACTAGTCATAGGTTTGTAAAAAAAATCATTAAAATGGCTTTTACTAGTAAGTATCTGAAGTATATGTACTTTTTATGTTGACATCAAAATGGTTTTAAATCCAAAGTTTGATTTAAAACAAATAATCACAATGCTCCACTAGTAAGTATATAAATGTATATATACTTATTTAAGTTGACTCAAAATGGTTTTGTCAAAGTTATTATTAGTCTATTTATTTTCTAATTGTATTTAGAAAATACGTAAGTTAAAGTCGAAGTCAAAATGATACGATAGCCTTAGTTTAATTATTAAAATTTGGTTCTTACAATGTACGACTAGAAATCGTTATGATATAAGTTGGTTTACACGTTGTCGTTAAATCCGTTATGTAAACATTATTATATGACTCACATTTTTAGACACTTGATTCATTGTTTGAATGCCTTTACTCTTGTTTTACTTGTCGATATAAGTGTACATATCTAGGTGAAATCTCAAATATGTGACAATGAGTTTAGCTTTATGATTTATTCTCGGTATACATGACACGTTTTATTTACTTAAACAAACATCCAAAATCTGTGGGAAATGGTGTGACATGGGTACACGAATGGGGTTTGGCCCAATAGGGTTCAAGCATCTTTGAGGTAAAATGGCCGTGGCCCATCAATCTTTGTTAGCAGCTCTTGCTACTAATCTTGTCAAAGGGTACACTTGCATTAGACTTTGTGGAAATGATTAGCATGAGGAAAAGAAGAGGAAATGTAGTCAAGATATATTTGAGAGGTAGAGGGTTTTGAGTGAAATGCCATTATCTCGGAGTTAAAATCGGCGTCACGACTAATGTGCTCAAAACACATCTTGACTACCCGACTTGACTATAACATCACGAATGAGAACTAGGCCAACAAAAGGAGAACATTAAACTAGTTTCACATCAAGATGAACACCTATCTAAACCAAGATATCAAAAATTTTTGTGAAACTAAATTTCCTAGTTATTTGTTTACATGCTCGACTGATGGGTGCCATGGGTCTCGAAATGGGTTCACATTCGAGCCGAACAACTTAGCACCAAGGATAACGACAAATACATAACCGATTGTCACAAGGTAAACTTGTTACAAGATGCTTGACTTAACACTACTTACGTAGACTAAACCAAGTGCCACGTTCAAGATCAAATTTCCGGCTTCAATACAATGTTTACTAGTAGACTTTACAAATGTTTAACTTTCAAAATCTTTGGTTCATGCTTCACGTAAACAAATTTCAAACAAGACAACCATACTTTCATTACAGTATTGACAAATTCTTGATTATACAAGGCATAAATTTTACAATGTAGAGTTAAGACAAAGGCTTACAAGCAGAGTGTGATGGTGATGGAGTCGAGACCAATCATGTTAACTTAACACGATAGAATCAAGGAAACGGCAAGACTATACAATAGTTGAGTACTACTCAACCCGGTTCTTATCTCGACAGTAAACCAAACCAACATAATGCCAACGACATACTTAGATTCGAGGGTGACATAGTTGTTTATCAAAACACAAGTATTATAACATCAAGAGTACCTAGTTACATAGTCAAATTACCAAGTTTTTATAAGACTTAACCCTCATTTTCTTGGCTCATTTACCTCGACAGAAAATCATTTTAACAAGTGAGTGACCAAATCAATTTTCAAAGTGACAAGTTTATAATCATATATCAAAGTTGTACATTCATAACTTACAAACTCAAATAAAAACAAGACATCCCCATTCAACACTTCATTACCAAAGTTTATATTACAACGAAACTACGAGGAAGAGAAAGACCATGAACCTTATCAAGAGTGAGATGTGAAAACGTTGATGAAAGCCAAGTCGAGGACCCACACAAATCAAACCCTTTTACCGATTTCGAGCAAACCCAACAACTTCTCGATAACCTTGAGAATATCACTCTTGTGGTGTGTTTGAGATTTGATTTGTGGGTGTCCTTGGTCATTCAAGTTTCTTAAGAAGAGATTAAGAGAGGAGTCTTTGACCACCTCTTTTCATCTTGAAACTTTGTTTGAAGCCAAAAATAGCTTACTTCCAAAACCCAACGAATCTTGGACATAAGAGATAGATTGGTGGAAAGATTTGCTTCTCTGTTGTGATTTACTTTGATCTTCCTTGGATTCTTGAAGTAGCGGCATCAAGAGAGATTTGGGAAGCAAAATTTCATGGATTTGGGTATGAGAGAGATGGATATGTTGGATGAATGTGTTGGTTTATCTCTTTTAGAGATTCGACCTAGGTGGGATAGCAAGGCTAGGGGAGGAAGAAGAATATCTTGATATCTCTTCCCGTTACGTGTTTGCTTTTCGTGAGTGAGAGGAGAGGACAAGAGTTATCTTCACAAATTTAATAAATGTTTTTTTTTATAACATTTGTATATGTATATATGTATTATTATTCACATGGTGTTACTTGTGAGAATGCATGTATATACATTATACTTTGGCATCAATTGTATTTGAGTTTCATACAAGTTATTGTTTAAGTGATAGTATGTTCATTATTTTTGTGTCCCGCGAAATTGTATTGTAACCAAAGTATCATTGTTTGACAACTTTTTATCCGTGGTATTTTATTGTTACGTGTAAAAATATTTTATTTTGTAATATTCCAAGTCGCGGACATTGGTTAATTGTTTTGCGAGTCCTTATCATAATTAATGGATGCGCGTGCGATTAATCGGTCACCGGGGAAAACGAGATAACCTCTCGTCTTACAATTTAAATCATAAGACAAAATAAAATATTCATAAAATGATATGAATGCAAGAGTGGTGAAATCTTTATTGTATGCGAGTTATCTACTCAATTGATTAGGCAAAGCTTATGCATGCTTCATGACTCATGCTTAGTAATAATAAATTACTAATTAACAGTTAAATTTTAGTGAAAATTTACCGTGTGTCACATCCTCCCCTGGAAGAGAAACCATCCTCGGTTTTCAGTTAGGATTACTTGATGAAGTAGAGAAAAGGTGTGGGTATTTGCGAATTAGTGAATTGGTCTTCACGCTCCGTGTATTCGGACCTCTTTGAGAGATCCAACGGACTTTGACGATCGGGATGCGGCTTTGCTTAAGCCGTTTGATTTCTCTATCCATAATTTCAATGGGTTCCTCGACAAAATTCAATCTTTTGTCAACTTGGATTTCTTCCAAAGGAATAGCAAGAGTTTCGTCGGAAAGACATTTCTTCAAGTTGCTACACGTGAAACCGTTGTGCCAGAGCTGAGTTCTTGTGGCAATTCGAGTCGGTATGCTACCGGTCCGATTCTCGCGAGAAATTTTGAATGGTCCAATGTATCGAGGATTTAACTTTCCACGTTTTCCGAAACGGATTACGCCCTTCCATGGCGCAACTTTGAGCATAACTTTATCTCCCACTTGGAACTCAAGTGGTTTCCTCCTTTTATCCGCGTAACTCTTTTGACGATCTCGAGCTGCTTGCGGTCGGTTTTGATTTGTACAATCTTCTCAGTAGTTTCTTGGATTAACTCTGGACTAGTAAGTTGACTTTCTCCAACTTAAAGACACCGGTGATCTACACTTCCGACCATAGAGTGCTTCATATGGTGCGGCTTTGATACTTGTGTGATAGCCTATTGTAAGAAAATTCAGCTAGGGGCAAGTGCTTATCCCAGCCATTTACAAAGTCTATCACACATGCTCTTAGCATATCCTCCAGTGTTTGGATTGTTCTCTCGCTCTGTCCATCGGTTTGAGGATGGTAGCGGTGCTCATGTCGAGGTTAGACCTAAAGCATCTTGAAGTGATTTCCGAAGTTTGAGGTGAAACGGCTATCTCATGCGAAATGATGGAAATTGGTACACCATGGCGTCGCGATGATTTCCTTCGGTATAGTTGTGCAAGTTTTTCCATTCCATCACTTTCTTTCATCGGTAGGAAATGTGTTGACTTGGTGAGACGGTCAACTATTACCCAAATAGTGTCGTAGCCTTTAGAGGTTTTAGGTAACTTAGTGATAAAGTCCATTGTTATCCGTTCCCATTTCCACTCGGGGATTTTGGGTTGTACTAGTAGGCATGAGGGTCTCGATGTTCGCTTTAACCTTTGAACAAGTTAAGCACAGGTGACATATGTTGCAATGTGGCTTTCATGTTGGGCCACCATACAATTTCTTCAAATCAAGGTACATTTTTTCGGATCACGGGTGGATGGAGTATTTAGACTTGTGGGATTCGTGCATAATAATGTCGCGAATTCCTCCGTAAAGTGGTATCCAACTTCGCTCTTTGAAACACAAAGTTCCATCCGACCTTTTCACGAATCCATTTTCACTTTCCGGCATTCCGTAAAGGTTCTCATTCGGACGATTTTCCTCCTTGAGTGCTTCCAATTGAGCCTCAAGAATCTTGGTTGGGAGAGGTGAACTAATTGTCATACCCAGGATCGACTCTAAGAGGTTTTGGTCGCTCTTTCCCTCGAGAGCATCGGCTACTACATTCGCTTTACCGGATGGTAACGATTCTCGCGTCGTAATCAGTAATTCTAACCATCGGCGTTGTCTCATGTTAAGCTCTTTTTGATCCAAAATGTGTTGTAGACTTTTGTGATCGGTGTATACGACACACTTTGTGCCATACAAGTAGTGTCTCCAAATTCGAAAAGTCTTGAACACAACCGATCCTAACTCCAAATCGTGTGTCGTGTAGTTCTTCTCATGAGTCTTCAATTGGCGAAGCGTATGCTATCACCTTCTCTCTTTGCATTATCTTGCTCCAGAGCCCCTTATGTGAAGCGTCGCAATAAACAACAAAGTCTTCACTACCTTCGGGTAAGGCCGAAACGGTGCACTACACAACTTTTCTTTAAGGAGTTGAAAAGCTTCTTCTTCTTTTCTCCCCAGTCAAACTTGGCGTTTTTCTGGGTTAGCTTGGTTAGAGATTTGGCAATCTTTGAGAAACCTTCAATAAATCTTACGTAGTATCCAAAGGTCCTAAGAATTGTATTTTTAGTAGGAGTTGTGGTTGTCGCCCAATCCTTTATTGACTCGATCTTAGCGGGATCTACATGAATACCACTGATCGATTACATGACCTAGAAAGTGTACAGTAGATATCCAAAATTCACACTTCGAGAACTTTGCATACAGTTCTTCCTTCTTCAATAATTCCAAGATCAGTCTAAGATGCTCTTCGTGTTCTTTCACACTCTTGGAATAAATTAGGATATCGTCAATGAATACGATTACAAATTTATCCAGTAGGGTTTACACACTTTCGGTTCATGAGGTCCATGAACACAGGTGGTCGTTGTTAACCCAAAGGCATGACTTGGAATTCGTAATGTCCATAACGGGTTCGAAGCGGTTTTGGGAATGTCTTCTTCGAACTCTTAGCGATGGTATCCGAACCTTAAGTCGATTTTTGAATAAACGCTTGAACCTTGAAGTTGATCGAATAAGTCATCGATTCTAGGTAGTGGGTAGCGGTTCTTAATGGTTAGTTTATTCAATTCACGATAGTCAATGCACATTCAGAAAGTTCCGTCCTTCTTTTTGACGAATAAGACTGGTGCTCCCCATGGTGATGAGCTTGGTCTAATGAACCCTTTTTCCGCAAGTTCCGACAACTGGTTCGATAACTCGGAGTTCTGTTGCTAATCGATAAGGTGCTCTTCGATGCGCGGCACCGGCACTAAATCGATCAAAAACTTAAATTGCCGGTCGGCGGAGTCTGGCAAATCTTCGGGAAAGACTTCGGAAATTCTCTCACTATTGACGTCTTCCGACGTTTTTCTTCCTTTTCTTTTTCGTCCTTTCCGGTGATTTGTGCTAGGAAGATATGACATCCTTCCTCGATACACCTTAACACCTTGAGTACGGAAATGACATGCGATCTTGAAGCGTCTCCTGCGCCCTTCTATTGTTAGGACTTCATCTCCATAGGGTAATTGGACGAGCTTCTCGTCACAAATGATGGCAGCATGGTATTTTGATAACCAATCCATTCCGATGATGACGTCGAAACTACCCAATTCTACTGGTATTAAGTCGATATTGAATGGGTGGTTTAATAGGTTAAGGGTGCAACCTCTTATGATGGTATCTACCCTTTCTATGTTACCGTTAGCTAGTTCCACGTTGTATGCATTTCCTAATGCAGTTGGAGCAATATCGAGTAGTGGACTAAATGTATTAGAAACAAAACTCCTATCGGCTCCCGTATCAAACAATATGGATGCATAACGGTAATTTATAAGGAACGTACCCGTCACAACATTGGGACTTCTGAGCTTCCACTTTAGTAACGGCATAGACTCTCCCACGAGCTCCTTCTCCATTTCCCTGATTACTCGTTTGTCCAACATTTCCCTGAATCCTGCCATTCCCATGGCTTCCTGGATTTCCTCGGTTTCCTGATTTCCTCCATGTCCTTGGTTTCTGGTCTTTCGACATTCATTCTTATAATGCCCTTTTTCACCACAACCAAAGCAAGTTATATTAGCTTTTGGGTCTGGTAGCTTTGCTTGAGCTGTCGTCCAAAGACTTGGATCTGCGGTTCGGTTAGGTGTCCGATCTTTCGACGATTACGGCACTTGGCCTGCCCCTTGTGATGCAGTGTGCATCGATTACACAATGGTGCAGTCCCTGAGTACGGTTTTCTTTCCCCAACATTTACTGCATAGGCTCTAGCAACATTTTGCCTCTTGTTTTGATTGTTGTGGTTGTTCCTACTATTGTTGACCGCGGTATTCATAGTTGTTGTATCCTTGAGAATGGTCATCCCATTTCCTCTTATTGTCAACCACTTTGTCCATGGAATCCTCAATCACTTGGTCCATGAGTTTGTTGGCTACTTCGATGGTTTCATGAAGATCGTGACCTTAGAAGTGGTGACATTGCCCTTGATAGGTTGGGCGGTCCTCGATATATCTCTCTAACAATCGGGTCTCGATGGGGAACCATTTTGGGACACAATAAGGCTAGTTCTTGAAATCGCGATTATAAGCGACCATATTGGTGCCTTGAACCTTGAGGTTCCAAAACTCATGCTCGAGCTTCTTAATCTCATTTACGAGGACAGGTACTTTGAAGTACCATTTCCTTGAAGTTCTCCCATGGCATGGCATAGGCAACATCGAAACTAGCGATTTAGAAAATTGTTCCACCAGGTTAAGGCAGCATCCGTGAAAGTGAATGATGCATACTTAACCTTAGACTCTTCTTCGCAATTACTGATTCGAACACGCAGTCTCGAGCTTTTCGATCCATCTAGTCAGACCGAAAGCTCCTTCGGTTCCACTAAAGCCTCCATCATGGTTTTACAAAGTCTTGATAAGTACAAGTCGGCTGTGAGTGGGTGGTCTCGAAGTTCCAGCATTAGTAGGCGAGTGGTTTCGCTGCAGCCAACGCGGCGTTCACTCGCTCATTGACTAGTTGGTCAATCATGGCTTGATTCATGATAGGTTGGTTTGGAGTAGCCCTAGCGGAGGTAGTGGCTTCAGCATGGATCGTGTGTGACTCTGTTTGGAATAGCAGCATTTGCAGCTTGTTGCGAGTGACTCTCACGGAATTGGAGCATTGGAAGCTCCACCGGGTTGGTATGCGTTTTGATCTTCGTTTTGGCGCATTTTACTGCAGAAGAAAGGTGATGAGATATAGAACCTTTTAGACAAGGTAAGTGCCACGTAATAGTGTGGTTATCGTAGATAGATTATGTGTGCAATCTATAAAAGCAAAGACAATTGGATAGGAAAATAAGTTTGACATAGATAGAATTTCGGTTACAAGGTTCCTAAGGTACATGATAAGACACTAGATGGAATACAACTGAAAATACAACGAAATACAACGGAAATACAATGGAAATACAATGGAGATACAAGAGTCATAACTAACACTAAGCTGTTATAATCGGTTTAGTGTGATACATCATGAAATAGGATCTAAGGGTGTCCACGCTCATCACGTAGTCGCAATGCTAGCCACCCAGCTCTCATTGCGTAGCCTCTAAGCTCGCGATCCCGCCTCATCGAGAGGCCGCATGGACTCCAATCATGTGGTCCTCAGCCACTCCTCTTGGTAGTATCTCTGGCCATCCACTGGACAGCGCTCTAACTCCTCTAGCCGTCCGTGCATCAGCTTGACCTCTCCCAAGCTCGTGTCACGCTATCCAACTCTCTAACATCCTCGACTGAGCCTCAACTCTAAAACCCAGTCTAATCCGCTCGTGTCTCTCGAGCTCCACGCTCTCAAACAATACATCAGTAACTCGGTCTAAACCCCGAACACGCTGCTTTCGCAAGTTTGCAAGCGTGTTGGATCGACTCTCTCTAGGCGTCGACAAGTATGTACTCCTACTGCGAGTCTCATGAGAATCTAGCGAATGAGCACTCTCTCTCGTGAGGGTTGACTCCTCATCATCACGGAGATCCCGATGGTGCGCGGTTGGCATGAGATGCCTCAACTGTTTTACCTCAATGGTCTCAAAGTGTCTAGTGGTAGCATGGCTCCATGTCTGCTGCGAGATGGTATGAATGCGGTGATGATGGTAGTGCTTCGGTTGGCGATGTGTGGTACAGGCGGTCACACAATCAATATCCCTCCAAGTAGCCATACCACTCTCCTCCTGGCTATGGAGGAAAGCAGCTCTCTGTCCTAATCCAAATGGTGCATCAATATCCATGTCCTCGCTCACTATCTCGAGCCATCACGGAGCTCATCCTAGCTCACGAATACTATGGACAATCTCAGGACCACTGTGTACTCATATCGCTCTTGTGCTAACATATCCGGGGAACACTCTCAGTCGGAAAAGGCTCGGTAGTTCCTCCTCGGATCTTCTTCGGATCTTCTTCAGGGTCTTCTCCGAGTAGGAATCAATAGATCTCGAGTCTCGATGAGGTGGTGACTCGATAGATGATGGTGTCGATGACTCTGAAGTAGAAGAAGGACCATGTAGCAGCGGGTCATCGAGAAGCTAGTGCGCAGGCACATATGAATACCGCTCTCGATACCGGGTACTCTCACAATCATGCGGGGTTTTACTGTGCGTCAACAAAGCTGATGGAGTGGTGGTAAGGGTAGGTATAGATGGAGTAGGTGCAATAACTGGTTGAGCTGCTAATGTGGCTGAATATACGGATCGGTGGCTAAGTGTGCAAGCTGACGAATGGTCGGTGAGTGAGCTAGTAGGATGTCCTCCTGAACATCGTGAGGAAAGGCTGGTGAAGGCATAGTCTGTGACAAGACGGTGCATATGTGTAAGTATGTGGAAAAATATGCTCATGATGGATATGAAATAGTGCATAAGTAAATAGGAAATAAAACATGTAATCCTATTTAAATGCATTCTAAGTAAAATGACAAGTAAGGCAAGCGGAGAAGTGCGGTCGTAGTATGATGTTTTTAGTGAAAAGTAGTTATAGTTTAGGGTTTATATGTACCTAGTTCTCTATAACCTAGGCTCGGATGCCAATCTGTAACACCCCAAATTTGTTTAGCGGAAGCATACGTGTCGGGGCGTTACGGATTGGTGAATCATAACACAAGTAATAAAGAACGGAATACATACTCCGTTTGATTTCATAAACTAGTTTTAAAACATTGTCTTACAACATAATTTAAGTAAATGGGTACATCCCATTAGATTTAGTGGTCCCAATGTAAAAACATCATTTTTGTGTAAAAACACTTCTTTAATACTACTACGACCATACATCCCTTCTTGCCTTGCCTCCATGAACATAACTTAATCACAAGAAAAATATGCTAAAAGGTCAGCTAAAAATTTTGTGAGTTCATAGGTTTAAGTTTAAGCGATAAGTTTGGACCATAAACAAAGTCATATAATCATTACAACGAATATAATGATATATGGATGAATGTCTATTACGTTAGCTCTAAGTTCATGCAACCGATACTACAGCAGTTTCGTATGCTAAAGATGTCATACAATATAGGGGCCCATAGCAAGTGTTTTGTCCCTCAACACTTGATTCCGACATGGTATACGTTTAGCCTTGGCCTAAGCATGGCCAAGCGGCGGAGGAGTCACCCTCAATAGATCTATTTATAACATTAGCGTTTCCCAATGGGGAATTGACGGTTCATGAAAAAGGGCATTCTCTAGGACACAAGGGCTTAGGCTAAACCACGTAATAGTAATCATGTTATAGTTTTGGTCCATAAAATATTTTGCATATTTCTCACCCCAAAATGTATAAAACAATTTATCAAGTAAAAGTGGGGCTATGAAACTCACCTTAGCAAAATGCAATCCAAAAGCGGGATTTAGTGTTTTTTGTGAAACGGCACCGACACGCGACCTAGATAAGGAGGGCAATATTTAGTTAATTGTTTTTAAGTCTTACTTACTTAAAGTGGTTCAATGATTTTTATAATTGTGTTAGTACTAGTCATAGGTTTGTAAAAAAAATCATTAAAATGGCTTTTACTAGTAAGTATACGAAGTATATGTACTTTTTATTTTGACATCAAAATGGTTTTAAATCCAAAGTTTGATTTAAAACAAATAATCACTGTCTCCACTAGTAAGTATATAAATGTATATATACTTATTTAAGTTGACTCAAAATGGTTTTGTCAAAGTTATTATTAGTCTATTTATTTTCTAATTGTATTTAGAAAATACGTAGGGATTAAAGTCGAAGTCAAAATGATAAAGTAGCCTTCGTTTAATTATTAAAATTTGGTTCTTACAATGTACGACTAGAAATCGTTATGATATAAGTTGGTTTACACGTTGTCGTTAAATCCGTTATGTAAACATTATTATATGACTCACATTTTTAGACACTTGATTCATTGTTTGAATGCCTTTACTCTTGTTTACTTACGATATAAGTGTACATATGTAGGTCGAAATCTCCAAATATGTGACAACTGAGTTTAGCTTTATGATTTATTCCCGGTATACATGACACGTTTTATTTACTTAAACAAACATCAAAATCCTTGGGTGGGCTGTGGCCCAGTGACATGGGTACACGAATGGGGTTTGGCCCAATAGGGGTTCAAGCATCTTTGAGGTAAAATGGGCCCATCAATCTTTGTTAGCAGCTCTTGCTACTAATCTTGTCAAATGGTACACTTGCATTAGACTTTGTGGAAATGATTAACGCAGTGAAAAAGAAGAGGAAATGTAGTCAAGGTATATTTGAGAGGTAGAGGGTTTTGAGTGAAATGCCATCATCTCGGAGTTAAAATCGGCGTCACGACTAATGTGCTCGAAACACATCTTGACTACCCGACTTGACTATAACATCACAAATGAGAACTAGGCCAACAAAAGGAGAACATTAAACTAGTTTCACATCAAGATGAACACCTATCTAAACCAAGATATCAAAAATTTTGTGAAACTAAATTTCCTAGTTATTTGTTTACATGCTCGACTGATGGGTGCCATGGGTCTCGAAATGGGTTCACATTCGGCGAACAACTTAGCACCACGGATAACGACAAATACATAACCGATTGTCACAAGGTAAACTTGTTACAAGATGCTTGACTTAACACTACTTACGTAGACTAAACCAAGTGCCACGTTCAAGATCAAATTTCGACTTCAATACAATGTTTACTAGTAGAATTTACAAATGTTTAACTTTCAAAATCTTTGGTTCATGCTTCCGGCGAAACAAATTTCAAATAAGACAACCATACTTTCATTACAGTATTGACAAATTCTTGATTATACAAGGCATAAATTTTACAAGGTAGAGTTAAGACAAAGACTTACAAGCAGAGTGTGATGGTGATGGAGTCGAGACCAATCATGTTAACTTAACACGATAGAATCAAGGAAACGGCAAGACTATACAATAGTTGAGTACTACTCAACCGGTTCTTATCTCGACAGTAAACCAAACCAACATAATGCCAACGACATACTTAGATTCCGGAGTGACATAGTTGTTTATCAAAACACAAGTATTATAACATCAAGAGTACCTAGTTACATAGTCAAATTACCAAGTTTTTATAAGACTTAACCCTCATTTTCTTGGCTCATTTACCTCGACAGAAAATCATTTTAACAAGTGAGTGACCAAATCAATTTTCAAAGTGACAAGTTTATAATCATATCGCAAAGTTGTACATTCATAACTTACAAACTCAAATAAAAACAAGACATCCCCATTCAACACTTCATTACCAAAGTTTATATTACAACGAAACTACGAGGAAGAGAAAGACCATGAACCTTATCAAGAGTGAGATGTGAAAACGTTGATGAAAGCAGTCGAGGACCCCACACAAATCAAACCCTTTTACGATTGAGAGCAAACCCAACAACTTCTCGATAACCTTGAGAATATCACTCTTGTGGTGTGTTTGAGATTTGATTTGTGGGTGTCCTTGGTCATTCAAGTTGCTTAAGAAGAGATTAAGAGAGGAGTCTTTGACCACCTCTTTTCATCTTGAAACTTTGTTTGAAGCCAAAAATAGCTTACTTCCAAAATCCAACGAATCTTGGACATAAGAGATAGATTGGTGGAAAGATTTGCTTCTCTCTTGTGATTTACTTTGATCTTCCTTGGATTCCTTGAAGGTGCGGCGATCAAGAGAGATTTGGGAAGCAAAAATTTACATGGATTTGGGTATGAGAGAGATTGATATGTTGGATGAATGTGTTGGTTTATCTCTTTTTAGAGAGATTCGGCCTAGGTGGGATAGCAAGGCTAGGGGAGGAAGAAGAATATCTTGATATCTCTTCCATGGTTCTGTGTTTGCTTTTGTCGTGAGTGAGAGGAGAGGACAAAGAGTTATCCTCACAAATTTAATAAATGTTTTCTTTTATAACATTTGTATATGCATATATGTATTATTATTCACATGGTGTTACTTGTGAGAATGCATGTATATACATTATACTTTGGCATCAATTGTATTTGAGTTTCATACAAGTTATTGTTTAAGTGATAGTATGTTCATTATTTTTGTGTCCTTGAAATTGTATTGTGACCAAAGTATCATTGTTTGACAACTTTTATCCGTGGTATTTTATTGACGTGTAAAATATTTTATTTTGTAATATTCCAAGTCATGGACATTGGTTAATTGTTTTAGCGAGTCCTTATCATAGTGTCGATACGCGTCTTGATTAATGCGGTCAGCTGAGGAAAAGAGATAACCTCTCGTCTTACAATTTAAATCATAAGACAAAATAAAATATTCATAAAATGATATGAATGCAAGAGTGGTGAAATCTTTATTGTATGCGAGTTATCTACTCAATTGATTAGGCAAAGCTTATGCATGCTTCATGACTCATGCTTAGTAATAATAAATTACTAATTAACAGTTAAATTTTTGTGACAACCCGTACTTTCAGGTCATTTCTCGAATCAATTCATGCCTCACTATTTCAACATTTATAGTAAACTTGGTTTACTTGTTTCAAATTCGCGTAACCTTTAAGGTTTAGTGGCGAATTCATGATCATAACATCACGTACATTTCATATGGACTAAGATTATCTACATTCGTTGACATCATTTGCACCTCATTAGTTCATTCACGACATTTCATTTCACATTCAACGCGTAATTTTTTATATTTAATAATCTTTATCGCGTGAGTTATTATTTTAACATTTAACCCGTTACTTTCAAAAATGATCCCGATGTATTTTTAAACTTACTTTTAGTTTATAAAAACTATATTTTTAGTTTTCCTAGTGTTTCAAATTTATTTGGTACATAAATAGTTAAAGTTAAATTATTACGTCGTTTTCTTAAAAATTGTGCGATAATTATTTTATCACTCAAATTCACAAGGAATGTATTTTTACAATTTTTATTATCTCATTACATTCTATTTAGAACTATTAAAACTTACTTGTAAAAATCCACAATTACCTTACAGTGATTAATACTTACATATTTCTTGCACCTTTTACCAATTATTACACAAATATATACATTTATACACTATAATTGAAAAAAAAAAATAATAACATGGTGAAACATTTCCCCCCAAATCCGGCCCTATGGGGGAAATTGGCATGTGATGCATGTTCCTTGATTGTCTTGATTTTTCACTCAACAAGTCTTACTTACACATTCATTCATCACATTCATGTATCTCAAAATAATTCACCTAGTAGAAACTTTTCTTTCTCTCTTTTGCTTCATCAAAAACCGGCCATAGTAAGAAGATAAAAGGGATCACAAAATTTTTGCAAGATTCAAGTGTTATAACAATCTAGTGTATACTCTTTATATGGTTTTGAAATAAAAACCAAGGGTATTTAAGTTTAATCCTTGTTACCTACACCTCTTCACTATCACTTGTAAGCATGTTTTATTCATTTTCAAGTTTCCTTTTCATTTTCATATGTTTCTTTTCATTTTTGGAGATATTATGCAAGTTATGTGATTTATACCATTTATTTCATGATTTTAGAAGTTATATACTTATGGTCATCCTATAATTACTCCCATGGTATTCTTTGGTCTTGATGATGTCTAGGAACCCATGACACCCTAAGAAGGTGTATGGTAGGATTAGATTAGTTTGGAGTTGATTTGAAGGGATTAGAATAGGTTTTGTCTGAGAAAAACTATTTTCGATAACTATATATTTTGGTTCTGTCCTAAATTCGAATTTCTGGAAAAACCTGCTGTTGGTACGAAACTTTGGCCTTGATTTTTAGAAAATATACTTTAAAAGCGAATCCGTGGCCTTGAGCGGATAAAAGCGGACTTATAACGAAAAAGTTATGGATTTTACAAGTTTGTGACGAATATTATTTTCAGAAATTTCAGCAACATGTTTTTATTTGGTTCGAGTCAAAAATGAGCCTTAAGCTTCTCAAATTATTCGACTTGTCAAAATATATTAGTTTACTTTGATACGAAGCTAAGGGCGTATAAAAAGCGTAGAAAAGCGGTTTGAAGCGACAAAGATATGCACTTTTCATAAACTTGCGTAACTAATTTTCGCACTCAATTAGCCAAAAAACCACCATCTTTAACCCTTAATATCTTTATGATCGAGACCTTTTGAACGAAAACTCCTGAACTGAAACTTTTAGATATCGATACAAACTTTCCAAAACCGTCGAGTTAGTTCTCTAACGATCGGCGTACACCATTTTGACTAGTTTTCCAAAGCCAATTTTGTTAATTTCATAAAAATTCCGACGACATTGTTTTGCGACGAAAAGTGGTAATTTCTCTAAAAATCATTATAAAACCATTGTAGGATGACATTTTGGCGTAAAAACATGTAAAGTGATTTTTGATTGGTCAAGGCGTCAAAGAGTATTTTCGACGATGTGTAATATTTTCAAAACTCGTAAATGGTATAAATAACATACGGAATGCATGCATAACATTACATTGCAATTCATGACATATCATATCATTGATAATAGGTCCCGTTAGCATTTATTTATACCTCGGTGTACTCACTTTTGCCGTTATTCCAGTTTACCAAGTGAGTTCCATAGCCCCACTTTTACTTGTTTTCATAAATGTTTTGGGGGAGATACATGCTCAATTATTTTCATAACTATCATGATTGTTTGAAACTACATGTTTAAGCCGGCCCAATGCTTAGTCATGCATAATGCAGTTTGCCACACTTAGAACTTCATATTATATTATTCATGTCACTTTGGGTACAATCATGAATATGGACTTGGTATATTCTTTGGTCTAACGGACTTGGCATATTCTTTGGTCTAACGGACTTGGCATATTCATTGGTCTAACGGTCTTGGTATATTCATTGGTCTAACGGTCTTGGTATATTAGTTGAGCTAATGGTCTTGGTATAAACATAAACTATACATTCTGGCGGTGGGTTGTGAACACACAGGTTGCAAGTTTTGTATGGTAGGGACTTGGGCTGAGTGGATTTACATTGCCTTTGCTGCATAAACGATTTCAATACATTGAGTCATGCACTATTTTGTGAATTCATTTGACATCATATGTTTGGAACATAAACTATACATATTAAGTGGGTTGTGAACACAGGGTTGCAAGTTTTGTATGGGGGACTTGGGCTGAGTGGATTTACAATGCCTTTCTTTGCATAGCGATTTCGAAAGGCTTTACATTTTAAAACAAACTCTATGAACTCACTCAACCTTTGTGTTGACACTTTTAGCATGTTTTATCTCGGGTATCTAAGGCATACACTTCATGGCATGCATTTGGACACCTCATGGAGTCGTGGTGACGACGCGTCTCACTTGGGTTTTACATACTTTAAAACATCGTTTGAATTGTAACAACTTATTTCCGCACAAGTTGATTTTCATTTGGGACCTATCTTTGTAAACTCTGATTGTTTTATTAAATCAAACGATGTATTTTCCAAATGACACTTTAGGTCGTTCAATATAGCGTGATTGTGATGCTATGACAGATCAATCCCGGGAATTCCATTCGGCGCAAAAGCGGTAATTTGGGGTGTGGCAGATTGGCATCAGCCGATTATAGAGAACTAGGTCGCATCATTGACCCTAGACTATAACTACATTATCATAGCATCTCATCATTTCATCATAAGTGCATGTTCACTTTGCATGCGATTTATCCGTACATTTTTCGAGTTATTCACTTTCATTTCACATCGATTGTCACATGGATGCCTTAAATACCCATCCCATTATCCTTCCCATACTCTAGCGTGGGAATTCCTTGTCATTCCTATCACAGTTTTATATCAGGTGATTCATCATCGATAACGGCGAATGCGAGATAAACCCTTATGTAGGGCAAAGTCACTCTTACTCCTTTGTTTCACCACTAACATGTCGAGTTACACTTTATTCACACACTAAGTCTCTAAACCATCATACATTGAAGCACTTACAACACCTCATAACCCATCTATCGAACCCGTCGATCATTTTTGAAACATAACCTCAAACTTATCATCTCTTATCACATTTCTTTGGAATGTTTATTATTAACATCGGATTTTGCTACGTCTCACACTTCCTCTTGTTTTGAAGAAGATATGGCGCGAAGAAAGCCACACGGCGGAAATGACCAAGCAGCAATTCAAAGTTGGTGAATGATAGCATTCTTGATGCTTTAATTGAAAAGGAAAGCGATTGGCTAGCTGCTTTGCTTGAGGCCATTTCTTCTTGAAGCCATAAAACTTCTTCTTCTTCTGCTGCGATAAAATGTAAGAGGTGGGGTTAAAATTTGTTGTATAAGGATTTCAAGAGTGGAGATCCCACCAAGTTTAAAGGGAATTTGAAGGAGCCCTGCCATGGTTAGATGGTTAAAATTGGAGTCCGTTTTTGTTATGTAATTGCCAGGATGATAGTAAGGTCAAGTTTGCTACAAGTACACTACTCGATGGAGCATTGTCGTGGTGGAACTCATATGCTCAACCGATGGGAATAGACAATGCTTTCAAGCTTACTTGGGAGCAATTCAAGGGTTTGGTAACTAAGAGTTTTGTCCTCGTCTGAAGTGAAAAAGTTGGAGACCGAATTCTATGAGTTGGTAACTATTGGGTATGACATTGACACTTACATTCGAAGATTTCAAGAATTGGCTGTGTTATGCCCATCTATGGTTTCGGATAACGAGAAGTTACTAGAGGCTTTTATCGGGGACTTCCGAGGTTATTCAAGGAGATGTGACTTCTTGACCCGCGCGATTGAGGAGGCTATTAGATTGACTCAAAAGCTCATGGCGGTAGTGAAGAGAGGCAAGTACACAACACCAACCAAAACAACAAGCGCAACGGCGATAACCAAATTGCCACAACAAAAGAAAATGGGAAGGCGACCAAGGAGATTATAACAACAACAACCAAAACGCAACACTAACCATCATCAACAGAAGGGGCAAGCGCCTTTGGTATATGTTCTTTGCACCAATAGAAGGAGAGGTTATCTTGGAACTTACCCACTATGTAATCGATGTAAGTATCATCACACGGTCTTTGTCACGCTAAGTGCTACAAGTGTCAACAAGCTGGGACACCTTGCGAGAATTGTAGAGCAAGGCCATGGTTACATGTTCTGATGCGGGAGCAAGGACACTATCGGAATCAATGTCCTCAAAACCAAGGTCAACAAGACGAAGGTGCTCATGGGAATATATATATGTTAGAAGGAGGAGGAGGAGCTCGTCAAGGTATCAGCGGCGGAGGCGAAGAAGTTGAATAACAGTCTTATTTCTCCTTTGTACTATGTCGTACCAAGTTTATGTCTAATCATCATATCCGAAACTTTATAACTTAAAGATGTACTACTTTTGCTAACCACTCGTTGTAACATATTCTCATCTATCGTACTTTATTTTCTTTCCGATTTGTTATCATTTACGAGGATTTCAATTCTTTTACTTTAACTATCATTTTAACGACACTTCTCCATGTCTTCTCTCCTCGATGTTCATCACAATTTTAACATCAGTTGACTCAACACCAAACATCATATGAGTCGATTAGTCCAAGCATTGCATAGTTACTCTAAATTATACATAGCGATCACCTATGTCTAATTCAGGAAGAATCATGCAATGAAGGGAGTAGTAGGCTTATATGTGCAAGCAATTCCATAATCGAGCCAAATTTTCAAAAGATTTTCTTCAAACCACTTGTTTCCAGATCATTGGCGATTCTTGTTTGATGAGTAGCAAAGATCGAGCTAGAAACAAGTTGTTACCTAAACCGATTTAGCCTAATCGTATGGCAGTTCTTGTTTGATGAGTTGTGGGATTAAGTAAAAATCGGTTACCAAAAGGTCTTTTGAGGGTTTTGCTCGGGAATGGGAAGGCTTGCCTCATCAAACCCTAAACCCGATAGACCTAACAACGATTGAATTCAGGGGCGAATTCCTTTTTAGATGGGCGAATGTGACAACCCGTACTTTCAGGTCATTTCTCGAATCAATTCATGCCTCACTATTTCAACATTTATAGTAAACTTGGTTTACTTGTTTCAAATCAGCGTAACCTTTAAGGTTTAGTGGCGAATTCATGATCATACATCGCATACATTTCATATGGACTAAGATTAGTCTACAATTCATTGACATCATTTGCATCTCATTAGTTCATTCATGACATTTCATTTCACATTCAACGCGTAATTTTTATAATTAATAATCTTTATCGCGTGAGTTATTATTTTAACATTTAACCCGTTACTTTCAAAAATGATCCTGATGTATTTTAAACTTACATTTAGTTTATAAAAACTATATTTTTAGTTTTCCTAGTGTTTCAAATTTATTTGGTACATAAATAGTTAAAGTTAAATTATTACGTCGTTTTCTTAAAAATTGTACGATAATTATTTTATCACCCAAATTTCACAAGGAATGTATTTTTACAATTTTTATTATCTCATTACATTCTATTTAGAACTATTAAAAACTTACTTGTACCAAAATCACCAATTACCTTACAAGTGATTAATACTTACATATTTCTTGCACCTTTTACCAATTATTACACAAATATATACATTTATACACTATAATTGAAAAAAAAAAAAATAAAAATAAAATGGTGAAACATTCCCCCCCAAATCCGGCCCTATGGGGGGGTGGCATTAATGATGCATGTTCCTGATTGTCATGATTTTCACTCAACAAGTCTTACTTACATCATTCATCACATTCATGTATCTCAAAATAATTCACCTAGTAGAAACTTTTCTTTCTCTCTTTTGCTTCATCAAAAAACGGCCAAGTAAAGAAGATAAAAGGGATCACAAAATTTTTGCAAGATTCAAGTGTTATAACAATCTAGTGTATACTCTTTATATGGTTTTGAAATAAAAACCAAGAGTATTTAAGTTTAATCCTTGTTACATACACCTCTTCACTATCACTTGTAAGCATGTTTTATTCATTTTCAAGTTTCCTTTTCATTTTCATATGTTTCTTTTCATTTTTGGAGATATTATGCAAGTTATGTGATTTATACCATTTATTTCATGATTTTAGAGTTATATATACATATGGTCATCCTATAATTACTCCCATGGTATTCTTTGGTCTTGATGATGTCTAGGAACCCATGACACCCTAAGAAGGTGTATGGTAGGATTAGATTAGTTTGGAGTTGATTTGAAGGGATTAGAATAGGTTTTGTCCGAGAAAAACTATTTTCGATAACTATATATTTGGTTCTGTCCTAAATTCGAATTTCTGGAAAAACCTGCTGTTGGTACGAAACTTAGGCCTTGATTTTTAGAAAATATACTTTAAAAGCGAATCCGTGGCAGCTTGAGCGGATAAAGCGGACTTATTGAAAAAGTTATGGATTTTACAAGTTTGACGACGAAATATTATTTTCATTTCAAACATGTTTTTATTTGGTCCGAGTCAAAAATGAGCCTTAAGCTTCTCAAATTATTTCGACTTGTCAAAAATATATTAGTTTACTTTGATACGAAGCTAAGGACGTATAAAGCGTAGAAAGCGGTTTGAAGCGACAAAGATATGCACTTTTTCATAAACTTGCGTAACTAATTTTACACTCAATTAGCCAAAACCACTATCTTTAACCCTTATTATCTTTATGTCCGAGACCTTTTGGACGAAAACTCTGAACTGAAACTTTTAGATATCGATACAAACTTTCCAAAACCGTCGAGTTCGTTCTCTAACGATCGGCGTACACCATTTTACGACTAGTTTTCCAAAGCCATTTTTGTTAATTTCATAAAATTCCGGCGACATTGTTTTGCGACGAAAAGTGGTAATTTCTCTAAAAATCATTATAAAACCATTGTAGGATGACATTTTGGCGTAAAAACATGTAAAGTGATTTTTGATTGGTCAAGACGTCAAAAGAGTATTTTTTTCGACGATGTGTAATATTTTCAAAACTCGTAAATGGTATAAATAACATACGGAATGCATGCATAACATTACATTGCAATTCATGACATATCATATCATTGATAATAGGTCGGTTAGCGCATTACATTATACCTCGGTGTACTCACTTTTGCCATTATTCCGGTTTACCAAGTGAGTTCCATAGCCCCACTTTTACTTGTTTTCATAAATGTTTTGGGGGAGATACATGCTCAATTATTTTCATAACTATCATGATTGTTTGAAACTACATGTTTAACTTGAACTGAATGCTTAGTCATGCATAGTACTTGATTTTACACTTAGAACTTCATATTATATTATTCATGTGCGGGTACAATCATGGGCTATGGACTTGGTATATTCTTTGGTCTATGGACTTGGCATATTCTTTGGTCTAACGGACTTGGCATATTCATTGGTCTAACGGTCTTGGTATATTCATTGGTCTAACGGTCTTGGTATATCGTTGAGCTAATGGTCTTGGTATAAACATAAACTATATACATTCAGCAGTGGGTTGTGAACACACAGGTTGCAAGTTTTGTATGGGGGACTTGGCGAGTGGATTTACAATGCCTTTGCTGCATAGCGATTTCAATACATTGAGTCATGCACTATTTTTGTGAATTCATTTGACATCATATGTTTGGAACATAAACTATACATATTCCGGCAGTGGGTTGTGAACACACAGGTTGCAAGTTTTGTATGGGCGGGACTTGGAACGAGTGGATTTACAATGCCTTTCTTTATAAGATTCGAAAGGCTTTACATTGCAAAACAAACTCTATGAACTCACTCAACCTTTGTGTTGACACTTTTAGCATGTTTTATCTCGGGTATCTAAGGCATACACTTCATGGCATGCATTTGGACACCTCATGGAGTCGTGGTGACGACACGTCTCACTTGGGTTTTACATACTTTAAAACATCGTTTGAATTGTAACAACTTATTTCGCACAAGTTGATTTACATTTGGGACCTATCTTTGTAAACTCTGATTGTTTTATTAAATCAAACGATGTATTTTCCAAAGCGACACTTAGGTCGTTCAATATAGCTGTGATTGTGATGCTATGACGGTCAATCCCGAGAATTCCATTCATTGCAAAACAGGTAATTTGGGGGTGTGACAATTTTAGTGAAAATTTACCGTGTGTCACAACGTTCCAAGTTTTCCACATAGTCTTCAGAGTATTGATAATTGGCATCTAAGCCATCATCCATACTCTAGATCCTCATCCTCATCCCAAGATTGACATGATCTGAGTCATTAAAAAGTACTTGGATTAACGGCCGGTGCCACAAAAGTACTTGTATTAATTGAAGTGCTACAACTTCTACTCCTGTAGCAACCTTATCCCCATATAATTGGTACCACACCTCTTGTAGTTCTAAAGAAGGTTGTTTCTTTCGGAGTCTTTTAAATTTGTCGATTTTTCACGCACAATAGATAATAATTAACTATTAGATTTCTTATAATAAAATACAATCTTTTTAAAAATAAGGCAAGAATACTATAGTGTGTTAAACAAATTTTTGCATTTTTCCCACCATTCATCGAACAATTCAAGGTCCCCGTACTTGCATCCCAACCGATACCAGTTGCCCCATTTTTCAATGAAGTCCAAAGGTTGTAGTCTTTCGGTGATCATCATTACTTATTCTTTAGAACCCTAAAGCTATATACCTTTGTGCCAGAAATTTTCTGGAACTCCGATTGAATTTCATTCCAATTGAATTGAGAGTTTCGCCCATGATTCATGATATACTTGTTTAGTATCCTACACAAGATTAGAACTGTTTGATCCGTCCACTTAAATGTTTCCCTTTTCTTCGGATCATCATTCTTTTGTGCACCAACATTTTGTTTCGTAACATCATTACTAGAGGCCATCTAACAACATGAGACATATGAAAATAATGAAATGCAATTTCCATCCAGTTGGTGATCAGGTAATAAATTGTTATTAAGCTTTAGCAATGAGAGTAATATTGCTTTCAAAAGTGTACATGATGTTTATTTTCTAACTTTTCATAATAGTAACAGGTAACAAGCCAACCTCAACCAAAATGCCATAGCTAGAAATATTTAACTATGCTACAAGTTATTCAATCTATTGCTACTACACTTTTTTATTAAACTTACTGCACTTTTTCAAAGTAGTCGACATGAGACATACTATTCATATTCAACTCCTTAATAATGTTGAAGTACTAATCTTACTGTAATATTTAATAGTGACCATATGTACTCAACATGATAGTCTAAAGAATGATTAAACATGTATAATAATTGAAAAAAAAAAAGCATAGCATATATAATGAAAGTTGTCACTGAGCACTCAAGAGCATGAACACTTATGTTTTGAATGAAAAATGAAATAGCAATCAAGAGATACAAACTTGGACTTCAAAGAACACTTATGTTTTGAATGAAAAATGAAATAGCAATCAAGAGATACAAACTTGGACTTCAAACAGCATTCAAGTCATGCTCACAGTGGGTCACTTTTGGTATATGTTTGGGTCCAGTTGGTTTTAGCTCTATACTGTCATCCCAACTGACATATGTTTCCACTTGTTTAATGTTATCCCTAAGTGTATGTTTTAATATCAAATCCACTTTGTTTTAATATCAAGTTGGTTACTTTGCCAAAGGTTTTGAAATACCCATTTTTAATATCTTTAAAAAGCACGTATTTTTTATATACCATATAACTTCAGTTTTGCACAAAGCATTGAACTAGTAGCTTGGTTACATATACAATATAACTATAATATCGTATAAAGCATTTCAAAAGTACAAATTCTATTATATGTTTATATGTGAAAACTTTATTTTTGAACAACACATGTGAAAACTTAATTTGTGGAGAACTTTGCTGTAGGTTTCTTGGTTAGATGGATCAAAGTTTGACCTTTTACCGGTAACAAGAGTTGGAAAAAATGATAGAGGCTCCAAAATTTACAGGCATGATGGGTCTAAACAACAGTCACGATAACTTTGTTGATATATCTCAACGGTTTGATCATAAACTTGGTGAAGGGTCAAATTAACATGTAATCTATAGTTTCAACAGCTTACAAATGAGTAATGGTGGAGGGTCAGTTGCACTGTCTATTGATAATAGTACTATAGTAGTTTTGGGTCCAATGAATCTCACACTCGGATATTAAACCACCAAGATCTCGAAAATACTTTATTTTCGTATATATTAATAAAACAATGAACGTTATCAAAATGTACATATCTAACATCATCTTACGATATAATGCAAAGTTAACATCATATCTTGACTTCGACTAATGCAAACTACAAGAAAAAAGGCCTTCAGTGACAACACGATTATGGTCACTAATAGTAGATATTTGGTCACTAAGCTGATTTAGTGACCATATCAAAGTGGCACTCGTGGTCACTAAAAGTCTGTCACTAAAAGTAATAGTGATGACATTTGAATATATTCACTAAATTGTGACGACTTAAAAGTGGTCATTAAATTTGTGACGACCTATTTGGTCACTTATTATGGTCATTAATGTGATAAGTGGTCACTATTTGACCAGATTAGTGACCGAAAATAATGACCACTACATAGCACATAGTGACATAGTATGTGGTCACTAATTTCAAAAATATAGCAAAAACAAATCTGCAAATAACCACTACTACAATTATTAAACAGCAAAATGAAAAAACAATTTATTCGAAACAATAAATTTCGAAAATTAATTACATCTATATAATCCAAATTTTTTGTTTCAAACTAAATACAAGAATCACCATTACATCCACTTGATACCAACATAACACATAACGAAAACACAAATAACCCGCAAAGTACTTAATAATGGTTGGTGCTACACGACTTCTTAATCAAATTGATTTCTGCAAGATGCCAAGCTACGTAAACTAACTTGTGCCTGAGATTTGAGAGAGTATCAATAAGTTAGATACCTTCAAAGTCGTTATGGATATCATCAATCTGATCACCTAAAACCTAAAGAGTGAAATAACAATAAAAAAAGCACAATAACCGATAACCAATAATTTCCAGGTGTACCCCTTATATCATGCAAACTTAAAAAGTGCAGTAAATACTTTCCTCAAGATAAACTAACGCATTATGAAGAGACCATAATCTCTAATGCATGCAAAATATCATGACCGACAGAAATCTCTAATACTTCCCAAGGGATGACAAAGCGGGAATGCATTATCAGTGCAACTAGTTGTTTATAAAAGTAATACAAATTTTGTACAAAAGTTTTCCGTTGAAACTGAAATAAAATTGTCTGTTTTGACCCTTTACCCAACCCGCCGACCCTCGTGTTTGACTCATATCAGTAAATTAAATGGCTATGAGTAAAAGTGGTGGGATTAAAAGCACAGGCTTGACCTCTCCAATAACTGCAGCCAGAGAACCCTTTGGAATGGCAAGATTGACACGATCCAGAATCGGCACCTTCACTTCCTGATCACTGTTTAACCATGCACAAGTAGCATCCTTCATGATAATATCCATTTCCTCACCTGAAGAGTTAAAAAGAGTTCTGGAGTAACATTAAAAATTACAAATACTATTTATTGAAAAGTTTTAGTACCGTTGCTGCATCAAGTTGATTTCCCATCATTATTACATAAAGTCCAAATGTGAACAATGAAAACAGTGTTGCCGTTGTTGCCCAAAAGAATACACACCACGCATCTAAGTGCTTCCTTGTCTGTAAAAAAAGTTCAAAAAGTATGATCGATTGTATAAGGATGTGAAACATATAGTTTTGTAATGAATAAACCTTAGTACCTTACTGATAAATATTTGACTTCTAAGGATCTTGTCTTCATCAACCAACTAGTAAAAAGAAACTTTACCTGGTATCAACAATATCAATTATTGTGATTTCATCAACAAAAGCAAACTGAACTTGTGTATACAGGGAAATATGTGCGCGCTAAAAAAGAAATCAAAAAACTTCATATAAGAAAATACCAATAGAGATCGAGGAAATGGAATAATGACAATGGTTGAGGTGTGAGACGTACATAATTATCAACGAGGTCCTGAATTTGAAACTGAACTTAAAATACCATAAGATTCTAATATGAAATATTTTCTAATATGATAGGCCAATTTAGGCCCCTGGAACACTTGAGTTTTATGTTGTTAGTGTGAAAATCGATAAGAACCACAATGTAATAAGTAAAGTACAAAACAACTCACAGATCCATCTAGAGCAGCAATTGCAGCTTTGGCTTCATCAAGTGAGCTCATGGTCACATACCCACATCCTTTGCTTATCCCGGTCTCTGCATTTCTTGGGACCTATAAAAACGCCACAAAATGGTCATACTTGCACTACAGGTCATATAGCTTTAGAGTACTATATATTTCTGTAGCATGTCGTCAAAAAAGAATGAATACTATGACCAAATCAGATGTACACCCCAACCACATTGGATATGACAATAAACTAGATCTTATAACAATACTAGAACCCATTTTGACACACTACTGCTTTGAGATTCTTATTACTACTTTAAAGTGCAATAATACTGTCCACTCAGCAAGTTCATAGTGTCACAAAAAAAATCATAATAAGCTCATTATTACTACTTTAAAGTGCAATAATTATAATAAGCCCATTTTGACCAGTTACCATTCCACCTTACTGAGTGATATTTCCATCTCTGAAATTGTTCTTATTACTTATACAGTGGGTCTCGGCATAGAGCTTGTGAGTTGAAAAGGAATAATAAGAGCAGCTTAGTTCAAGTGTATCATATTCAGATGAGGTGGTTCAGAGAAAAAAGTCCCAGATATGCATATTTTGAAAAGCATTATTTAAGATTAGAAAATGGTATCATATTCTCCTTGACGTCATAGATAAAAATACACTCGTCCAATTCTCTCACGCCATATATTTGCTTGTTCTGAAAAGCATTATTCGCAGCAAGTGCAGCAACATGAAACTATGACATATCTCCAGTCATTCAAGATAGTTCAGAGTTCGCTGTCTAAAATATACACATAGAGGCATTACGGGAGCAACGTGCTTTTGTTCATAATTAGATTCAGTGTCAGATTTTAATAAAAATACCAAAATAGCAAAATACCAAAATAGCAAAAAAGGGCAATCATGGTAGGCCAGGTAACAAAATAGCAAAAAAGGGCAATCATGGTAGGCCAGGTAACAAGTCAAAAGGGTGCCTTTCAGCAGTAGTCTGATTGGATCCCAATAGAACTTTTGTTCATAATTAGATTCAGTGTCAGATTTTAATAGTATGTAAAGACATTGTGTGTGTGACTAATAGTTTTCTAATAAAAAAGATTCACAAGAATTTATGCATAAAGCCACACCAAGACAAATTTTGTACAAACACAACTGACTCATTTACTTATTTACATTTGACCCGTTTACTTTCCAGGCTAATAGACACATTGATAAGTAAATGGGTCAAAACTGTGTGACACCCTGGTTTGTGGGCTTTCCATACACAATACCTTTAGGATCTTGCATTTAAAATATAAATTTATGTGATCTTACCATGTTTGACTGTTGGAGTTTCTGTCTCGCCTCCAAATATTTTGGATTTACATGAATACTGTGACCGATACTAGGAAGCTGTGGCTCAGCTCTAGACGCAATCAACCCTGATGAGGAACCGTTCCCGGGTGACTGGAAACTAAGTTCTTTATCTATCAATTGAAGTGTCTGTGGAGGAAATACTCCTAGTCCTATATGCTTTGCAAAATACCTGAAAGGAACACATCCAAGCTGCTTATTTCACCCTAAAATAAGCACATACTTTTTTCCATCCAAACTACTCATTTCATTTTGCTTACTAAAAATTATATATTTCACTTAAGGAGTTGAAGATAACCTTCATCCAAACACAACGAGCTACTTATCCTAGTTTTTTTTAAAGAAAAAAACACAGCAGATGCCATATACACCATTGGTTATTCAAAAACGACCTGAAACCAACTGGATTTCAATTTTGTCCGTCAGGTTACTCAAAATGGCAACGCGCTTGTGCAACCTCCATGTGGATGAATCACAATTTGACACATAGCCTGATTATAACTATTTAACTACGTTTGGGTTGCACAAATGGTCGTGTAACCTCAAAAAAAAATTATTATTTTTTCCACATTATATCTATCAATCTATCATTGTATGATTCATCCACTTGGACGTTGCATGGGAGCATTGGCATATCATGTGACACGTCGGCCAAAATTTGAGAACCCATTCGTTGTGGCTCAGTTCTAAATAATCATACAAGTATAGTGCCACTGCAGAAATATTCTTTTAGAAAAAACACTATAGGCAAATTTAGGTAGAGTAGCTAAACAAGTAACCCCACATAATTAGTTAGTATATCATTTCAGTACCTCATCTCAGTACCTCACTAACACACTTACAGTCACGCAAAACTCTCATCTCCAGTAGCGAACACCCTCACCTTAACCCACGTAACCACCTCTCATATCCTCTTACCTTTACTCATGTAGTAGCCTACCTCCCTACAGCTCCCATTACACAAATCCTAGAATAGGTTCACTTCAACAAAGCGACACATCATGGTTTTTTTTCAAGTACTGATTGGGTGCATCTTTAAACTCATACTTTTGTTTGTAGTACGTAATAGACTATTGCCATCTTCGTCACAAGGAACTACTTTTATTTCCGTTAATAAAAAACAAAGTGTATCTCAATTACTTCAACATTATCAGCAAAAAATGTTTCCGTTAATCAATTATTCTATACGATGCGATGCGTCAATGCGTACTAATTGCCACAGACAACACTCATTCAATCATTTCTAATTCTAGACTATATAACAATACATTATCTAACAAACAAACCATAATATGATAAAGTAATCCGCAAAAATAGTAACAATATGTAAATGAATAGTTGTATTATACCTAAATTGAGTGAATTGCACGAGACGATTATGGTGATCAGTTATGGTTACAGTTTCCGGCGACGGTGATGGTGATCGGAGATGGTTACAGTGATAGGCGAATATTAAGTGATCGGAGACGGTCATGGTGATCGACGATGGTTCCAGTGATCGGAGATGGAGCGATTGGGTTTGGTGGATCGCCCACAGTTAGAAAGAGGGCTTTTTAACTTTTCCCTTCGGAGATGGAGTACAATATTTTTTATTATATTTATTATTTTTTTTACTCCAATGTACAAACAATAAAACTATATTATATTTTAAAGGTAGTCTAATGTAAGGCTGAGCATCGGTGCCGGACCCAAGACCGAGACCGAATTAGCTCAAAAGCCAAAACCGAGGATTGGACCGAATGTGGTCGGTCCGGTCCAACTAGGCAAAATAGTCGGTTTGTGATTCGGACCGGACCGGAACAACCAAGACCGAGACCGAATTAGCCTAAAAGCCGGGACCGGTCGGTCCGGTCTGGTCCAACTAGGCAAATTAGTCTGTTTGTAATTCGGACCGAACCGGAACGACCAAGACCGATATCATTTGTTACAAGTTTTGTAGTGATCAACAAATTGTTATGCGGGGATGAAACTGAGATAACATATTTTTCGTCATTTTATTATATCGAAAAACATCTCACATGTATAGTGACGAAATTAGTTACCACTTTTGAGCTTGGTCATTAACTATTTACGGATGACCAAATATTAGTGTCCATTTGCTATATGGTCATTATTTTGCTTAAATTGTGACCAAAAAAAAAGTCGGCACTAAATTTTGGTCACTATAAGCACTTTTTCTTATAGTGAAAGTTAACTATCTAACATCATCTTTTTTTAAAGTTATCATAACGATATAATTGTTGTAAAACATGTTTCTTACTAGATCCAATTCTGCAAGCTAATCAAGACAATGGTATTCATGGTTATCAATACTTCAACAAAGAAATAGTATTTACAGTTTGCATGTTAAATTAAAACCCCTAATAAGTTAATCAGAAAATCATAAAACTATTACTCATAAAAACCAACTCTATAATACCATTTACATTGCATAATTATACATGGCCTATGTAAACAAACGTACAGACAATCAAAAAACAAAGCTAATAATATAAATCATCAAACTTACCCGCTTAGAGATTGAATTCGAGACTAGTTATCGAGCTCCACCTACTAGAATAGTTGCCTTCAACACGAGATGACCGATCCATCAGAAAAATATAGCAATGGCCGTCATGCATGTAACTGTGAAAGATGAAAGCCTACTAGGGTTGTTATGTTAATGAACGTGGGTTGTTTTGAAGGATATAATGGTAATTATATAAAAAATAATCTCCAGTTTTCTCTCAAACGTTGGTTGGATCAGCTTTTAATTTTAGAGATTATTTTTTTTTATAATCTTTCCTAATTTTATGAGCCAAACAACACTACTTTTAGAGAATAGATTATTTTGAGAAAAAAAAAAGCTCTAGCCCCCATAATCTTCCATAATCTTGGTCACCAAATATACTATAAAACAGTTATTGTAGTGCATTTGTTGAGACTTTGTTTTGTTATAGTAATGGATATCCTGGTCTAAAATTAATGCCGAATGTGGTACCCAAAGGGTGAACACAGTGGACAATGATATTATGGTGTAGTAAACTTTTGGGAACATCATGTTCAGAGTTTAATTGTTGAGCTAACATAACCAAAAAAAAAAATTACCCTTTCTCATATGGGATTCTGTCTCACGCAATAATTTTTGACCAAGACGTTAACCAATATTTGAAGAGGAAACATGCAACGGTGAATGAATTTTTGACCATCATCCCATCATTTCTATGATGGACTTATGGGTGAATATCATTAACGAGTAATCAAGTTTGTTAAGTCACTCAATTTCTTACTGCAACTGCAAAAGTTTCTCTAGTTTCAACACGTATTGTAGTGAATTTCTTTGTACTTGCTTATAACTTATAACTGATTGAACTAAGTGTAATATAAAAAGTTTCCTAAAAGTACTATCTTATGTTAAATACATTTTAAAGTACTGTCTTTTGTTAAATAAATTTAAAAAAAACTATGGTCAAATAAAAAAATATGTAAAGTTCTATCTTTAATTTGGTCCCCCTCGAACGATTCAAAGCATGGCCAAGGTTGGTGTATGTTAACAGTCTATTAGTACTACTTTGGCATCTACCTTCATCACTATTCATTATCGGTTTGCATTATCTTGATAACCATTTAATGTTATTTGATAATAAAAAAAATTGTTTGGTTTATTAGTTTTGATATGCATTTGTCTATCAAATAACTTCTAAATTTTGAAACAAATTCAAAAGTGAACAAGCTATTTTCACCATATTTAACATTTGCCAATTTTTCTTAGGTTTATTGTTACATTTTCTTATATTCTTTCTTTTTGCCCAAAGAAACATCAGCAACTCATGTTGGGCAAAGCCCAATGAAGTTCTAGCCCAAAATGTAAAAGCAAATCACGGCGGGATTGGGTATGTTGTTGTTGTTGTTGTGTTGGTTTGTCAAAAAGTTTGATTCTTAGGTCTTTATGGCATTTTACTTCTACAAAATGTAAAGTCAACTATCTTACTATACTTAGTTGCAGATGCAAGCATGATGGAAGTGAGAATCAGCCAAAAGCATCAACATTATACTTGAGGTATTCTGCAAATCGTAGCTTCGTTTTTATTATTTGCATTTCATACATATATCATAGTTTAGTGTTTGTTTCTAATGACTCTCTTGCTAATCTGATACCATGAAAGAGGGAATGTGCTTATTGATTAACCGCACAATTGTAAAAGTCTTAAACCATATATATAACCAAACTCTTACACATGAGCTTGGGCTCAAACAATACAAATCCTAGAAAACACAAATAAGTCCACTAACAAGATTCATTTGTCCATTACTAGAAAATGATTCCAGTTTACCTTAATCGAGCTTTATGTATGCAATAGGAAGTTTGATCACATTAGACCAGAATTTGAATTGATCCCATTTTGATGAAAAACGAGCATGTTAGCCCACGCGTTGCTGCGGGGATAGTTTATTGATGCATAGAACAATTGTGATAATATATATGTAGGAGTAATAAGAATAATACCAATAGAAACGTCATGAGAGACTAATTGAGAGGACGTTATAGGCATCTTTCTAGAGCGGTAATATGACATTATTATTTATTCAGTGCGTTCGCCATTTTTAGTTTTTATTTTTATTTTAGTGTGGTGTGAGAACTTTTTACAAAAATATATGTGAGGCAAGTAACCAAACTTAAACCATTGACAATCCATAAATGGAACCAACTACAATTTATTAGATAGTGCGTCTTGATCGCGGAGTAGCTTAAACCGGTGAGAAGATTACTTAACCACTCCGACACATTTCAACTGAAAAACCGAAGAAAAAGATCACTTTCAATTCCAACAGGAAAAATCATTTGAATTTTGCAATGCTATTCAGGTGTTTAGCCTACTAAATCAATTATTTAAACAATTTATTTTGTTTACATTAAGTATTAGTAAAATTAGACAACATATAATTGACAGCCCTTTTGCCATTTTTTACCTAGTTGTAATGAACGATACCCATTTTGACCTGACATTTTGTCATTCTTTGTGTTTATATATTTTAAAAAAGTATCAAACATTCAAAATCATTTATAATCTCTACATACACATTTAAATATTCTGATGATCATAATAATGACCATTGTAGTTGATCAATGAACATGGGTTACAGGCATTACTGAAAAATCCATTTGTTAGACGGCTGTCATTACTCATAATTACTTGCCTAAGTATATTTGTTTCCCACAATCCACCAAACATGATAAGTGACACTTAAAGTCACAATAGTCAGTTAAAAAGCATATCCATATAGTCCAATAATTAGCAAGAAATGACTTACAGCTTGTCTAGCTCAATGTGAAACTCTGCATGATAACTCTTCTTTGAAATGCTTTAGTACGTCACGTGATTTGTCAAGCTCCATAGTGAGTGCGTCCATAAAAGCATTTAGGAGTTTAGTGTGATGTTTTTGGAAGTTAGAGATTAAATCTGCAGACTCCTTAGACTCTTTTTTACTTATGCTATCATTTCTGAATAGAAAAAAAAAAGAAAAGAACAATTAAAAAAATGCTTAACTTAAGTGGTTCAAATGTATGATTGCATTGTCTTACATGTAAAGTATTGTTTTCATGGTAACATCTTTTTAACTTTTTTAGAGAAACATCTCCACTCATTGATAAATTGTTGTTATAACAATCAAACAAATTATTCAGCTGATATTAGATGTTTGTAAATGTTTAAAATTTAGATTTTTTGTAAATACAGAGGATGCATAAAGCACTAAACATCAGACATAAATATGTTAAATATTTGAAAGCCTCTAGACAAAAAAGATAGCGAGAAAACATAGAAACCAACCTTCACTTTGTCGAAGATGACTGGTGGTCCAGCAACTCCAGAAACAACTTTATATTCTGCACAAATAGCAAGATGTTGGTGAGTCCATAAATATACACAATCAACGATATGTAGATACTAAACACAAATTACCTTGCATGAGTGCGGACGATTCATAAAACATGCATATGTGGGTGTTATGAGTAAAAAGAACATGCAAATCTCCATTATTTCTTACACATTATTAAGGAGTATTCATCTCACTGCTTAACGACCATATTGATAGGTAGATCAAATAACTTTCGATTTGACTAACTTTTTTACAAATAGTAAAACTCAGCAGGACTTATAAGGTGACTTTAACGGAATTATATAACCTTTTGTCAACGCGATGTACCTTTGATCTCTAACATAATGCTCTTAAAAGGGTAAAAATTCTTACTACAAAGATAATCAGATACAGTAATTCAGAAATGATAGCAATGAGTGAAGATGCTGCTATAACAACCGTTTATGAATTTCATACGTCCATTTCCTTAGCACTTTAATTTTCATGGGTTCATCTATGTTCCAGGGTATTAGTTTGGCTATGGCGTTCACTTACATTTTACCACACAAAAGAAAAGGCATCATATACAAAATAAATCATCTTTAGTAACAATAGACAAAGACAAAGTATTGGGCATATATACAAAATTCTTTCTGATTATCATAGTGAATTTTTTTAAAAGAATGCATATCAAGTAAAGTATATACGGTCGTTAACTCCTACGTCATACATTATAAATGTGTTTTTGGAATTCTATTTTGAAAAATAAAATGGGGATTGTTGCTGACCTGATAACCCCACTTTTCTTGTTGAATGGTGACGGCTTGATCGACATTAACTTCTTCCCGGTGATCCTGCTAGTGTCGCTGGCTTTAATTCGTAGTTGGAAATGCAGCCCTTCCCATGAAAAGCATATGTTCTGCAAGAAAGCATGTAATCAATACCTTATGACCACCAATCGAAAGCAAACCGCTATTTACTTTACTTAGCAACATTACCATGTGATAAATTATTATTGCTCTGCAATACATGTGTCATTGTTAGATAACTTTCATCGTTTGATTCAACTAACTTGTTAACATAGTAGGCCTCATGCAACTCTTACTTCATCCTTGAAGTTCAAATCATAGGTTGTGCCTTGTATTCATAAAACCTGAATGAACAACATCCATTCAAATTCCAATAACAACTCAGAGTAGATTTGTTTAGCTAACTACACAAAACAATATTCTCTCAACATATCGTATTTTTCAGATACACAAAACATAATTACCTTTCACTATATACCTCATCGATACAATTGAAAACATGGTGGAAGGATAGTATAGCATAATTTCCCGTTGAAGCCATATAATGCGGGCCCAAATGTATGAAAGCACGCTACTATTTTTTTATTTACCTTCAACGTTAACGCAATCCAATATTTCCACCCATAATCAAAAAATGAAACCTTTTAACCTGAGACCGTGTTGACCTGCTACCTAACACTCACTTTTGAAACTCTAAGAATGTAAACGGTTAGGAACATACTGGAAGTGCCATCTTATATTTAAGTTTTTTGTATGAATCTCAAAATTGATATTTGAGATATAGAACCAATTTCTTAATTTACTAATTTAGTCACTTGATATTTAAAAAAAGTTATTCCAATTCTATCATTTGATGCATAGCAATTGTAAGTTTTCACTACTTGAACTTTTTTTGCTACATTTTAACCACATAATTCTTAAAAGTTATCATGATGCAACCTTTAATGTATTAAATTTCTGAGAGTCAATGAACATGAAGCCAGAAAGGATTAACATACCAAAAATAAGTGGGTGAATAGCCACTAAAGATAACTTGATGTCCTTGAGGGTCGATGTTATTGTTTACCCATTTTCATCAAGTGGATTGAGCCGTTACGTACGCATCAAGAGCTTTGAGCTACCATTCTCCATTTCATAATAGAAATTTGTCCGTGTATCATAAAGAGCATACTGAATATGTTGTGTCCCCGCATCTACACTTAGGTGCATTACCTTTTCCCTTGACAATTTCTGATTTTCCGTGACCTGCATCCAGAAGATTTGTAAGATCGTGGCATGAGACATCGTAAATCATTTTAGTAAAAGTACTTGATAAAATTGATCTAGTTCAACCTAAACCTGTTAGGCATCATAAAGTGTGTACACAATTCTCTCAATTGTGAGATCTGTTCCAAAAGTGGAATCAGCTCATTTTACCATATAATAAAGTAAAACTATAAAAACAACTACGGTGCAACTTTAAAACCATACAATATTTCACATTTATGGGGTGCAAGTACAAAAGTTCAACCTAAGAACTTCATAAAACAAAATAAAGTGAGGTCATGAGCTTCTCCCAATACAAATCAGCTCATAAACCTGCAAAATAAGCTAATCCAAACACCCCCTTAATCGTACCATAATATGGTGGTCGTGCCACTCTTATTCAACAATATTTTCTACCTGGTTTGTGCTTTCAACAGTCGCAAAAATCCTATAAGATTCCGCCTACTTGTCGCAAAATACTTGTGCAACCTTTTAAAGGAAACAAAGGTAAATGTGTTACTTTAACGGCATTGCGTAAAAACATGAAACGCATGTGATATGTAAAGGGTTGTAAGCATCAACTTTTTTGCTTAACTAATTATCTTTGTTGTATTCTTAACTCAAAAAGTAGTTGACTAAGCATGTAATAAACTATATCTAGGGTGTTTTGGGGATCATTATAAAAACTGCCTATATATTTATATACCTTTAAACAACTACTTATCTATCTACCTTTAAGCAATTGTAGTACTCATAAGCAATCCTAAAAATCCTTAAGACTACTCATCCACTATATCAAAACTCAATAACCTGAATCATAACTGATAAGCAATCCCAAACACCACTGAACATCATATTATTAGGCAAAACTCATAACTCACCAATATTGATACCGGAATCTTCATTCACCATTTCAAAGAATCAAACTTCATCCATAATCAAACACCACCAAATCGCCTCCATTTTCACCCATTACTCAACCCAACAGTGGTTCTCGCACATTAAAAAGAAGGAAAAAATTAGCATATGCTTTCAAATATTTGGTAGTTCAAAGAAGAACAAAGTTGGAAACAAACACCTCAACATGCTTAATTGCAAATATCATCAAAGCAACGCAACCTGCAAAACAAATCAAGAAAACCCCCAAATTAACAGAACCCTAATTCAAAATAAAGAAAAGAAAATATATATCTAAATTAAATCATGAATTAACTAAAGGTAAATCATAATCAAGCAAAAAGATTAAAAGAAAGGTACATATGACCATAACTTTCTAACACAGAAATCAATTAAAAAGGTACCTGCTCATTTATTTGATGAAAAAAAATCCAACAATCAACTTCGTCATCGTTCTCCTCGTCGTGAGTTCTATAAATATTGAAGGAAGTAATTTCGGTGGCCAAGATGGGGGTCACCGGAGTTTGGTGTATGTGTGTGACTGTGTGAGATGGTAGAGAGAAGAGATATATATCAAATATTTAACACCGTGTGTGTCTGTGTGTCTAGATTCTTCTTTAGATAATACACGGATTGAGTGAGTATTAAAGGATCATAAAAGTGAACAGTAAATCCCCCAACACACTTCAACCAATAGCAATGCTCCACACTATCCATCAGTTACTGTTTGTCCTTTATGTTACACAACCCAATAAAATTCAACCAATAAGAGACCGTATTAAGAGACCATTAAATAATTAACCATTTACTAATGACCCACTCACAAAACGGCTGGTAGTATATAGTATAATAAGATGAATGTGATGGAGACTTTCTGATGAAGAAATAGCCTTAAAGTCAAAGGTTATCTAACATCTTGGAACTCGAGTGATAAAAACTGTTAGGCCATGAAGCCATGAAGGTTCAAGTTTATTGAATCTCATTGTTACTTAATGTTGAAACTAAATTATGTAGAAAAACACAATTAAACTCACGCAAAACTCTATTAAATCTCAATTTAAAAAAGTTACAAAACTGTTTAATCAGTTAACCAAATAACCACAAGAGTACCATAGATAATCTAGTGTATTCCTAATATCTAAATGATTTTAGTTCTATTACAACCAAATCGAAAATACTGAATGACCAAGATGATCAAGATTCATTTAGGCTAGTCCCAGTCAAGGACTGGATCGACCTGGTCATCCAGCCACGTCCTTTCTCTCCAAATGACCCGACATGACCCGGATGCCCCAGTCGATGACCTAAGTTTTTTTTTTTTTTTTTTTTAAACATTTTTAACATAAACTAAAATTTCATTAATAATTAAAATGTTACAATACTAAATAAAAACAATAATATATTAAATATAAAAACGATACGAAATACATAAATCATAAATCTAATCTGAATGCTCCCCGCATGCAGAGTCATACGAGGGAGATATATAACCGGCAAATTCCTCGATGCGAGCCAAATCTTCCTCGTCTAGCAGAAGTTCCCCAAAACAATTGGTAGTCGAAGTTGATGCACTTACACCATCTTTTCGCTCTCCCGGTAGCTCCAATTAATTTTGGTGCTGACGTTGTCCGTTACCTTTGAACACACCGCCACAACTTGTCACTAATCTGCCTCCGCTTTGCGGGCTTGATCTTTCAAAAACTTGTCGATCACAAATTTTCGTCAGCGTAATGTCGTTGCAACTCTTGTAGTTTTCTCTCATCTTGCTTCTCGCCTTGCTGCCAAACAGATGGATAACATCTATAATAGCGTTTTTTCGAGCCTCATCATCTTCTACGCATTGTTTGTTAACGTACATTTTCATATCTTCAGCGGAATGGGGGAGACGGCAAGTCATAATAAATCTTGTGTTGAGAAGTATTTTGAGGTTGAATTGTGTGTTAAGAAGTGTGTTTGAGGTGAAGTTGGTATTTATAGAGTGTTAAAATTGGTTTAAAAAAAGTTTTTTTTTAATGACCAAACGATCAATTTTTAAAAATCTTTTGATTTTACCGAAATGTGGTGGGAATGCATTTAACATCGACTGGAAATTCACTCGATATTGCAAATTCCGTCTAGTCGACCGATGTGCCAACCGACCTTCCCAATCGATGTGCTCGATATTAACATCGGTTGAGGACTAATATTTTGGATGCCCAACCGATCTTAAACAATCGAATGCGACCAGCCTTAGGGTTTGTGAGTTTTTTGTGAGAGAGAGAGAGAGATTTTTTTTGTAGAGAGAAAATGAGATGTTGAAGTTATGAGACTTCTCTTTGTCGTTTCGTTATATACTCAGCTCCAAAATAATAATTGCATCCAAGTCCTTTAATATTGCAAACAGCTCCTTCCGTGTTTTTCCTTTTTCTTTTAAATTCAAGTCTTCCAAAATATCAAAACTTGAAGCACAAAACATCCAAAACCATAATTCAACATAAACTACAAAATAGAAATTGACAAAATAATTCCTTGCAATATTAACAAATCACATTCATTCAGATTATCATTCTCAACACCGTCGCTTAATTTGAATTATGGTAAACATTTGTTAATCCCAGTTTACCACATAATACTTTATGCTGCAATGTATCCAATCCTTGAGATGTGTGCAATTTGATTTGCAGAATCTACCTTTTCAGTTTTAACAACACCAACCAAGATTTCTTCTCTTACAAAATGTAAGTCTATTTCAAGATGTTTAGTTCTTCCATTAAAGACACATTTGGCTACCATTTTGTTTGCAGAATTACTGTCACAATGAAGTTTAACTGGTAAAAGATTTTTACAGTTCAATTCTTCCAAAATTTTCAAATCCATATTACTTCACTAGTTACAAAAGCCAAAGATCTATATTCAGTTTCTGTAGATGATTTAGAGAGAGTATTATATTTTTTACTTTTCTAGGATACTAAAGATCCATTAAGAAAACTACAATAACCAGTTACAAATTTTCTAGTAATAACACACTTTGCCTAATTAGCATTAGAGTATGCATGTAAATTCATACATGCAATCATTATAATATGAATGCCTATACCTGGAGGCCCTTTGAGATATCTCAAAATATTAAAATAAAATTTTAAATGGGACTTAAGAGAAAAATGAAAAAATTGACTAAGAAAATATACAACATAGAATATATCCGGTCTATTATTAGTTAGATATATCAATATTCCCATAAGTTTTTGATAGTCAGTAATGTTATCAAGTAAAGAATCACTATTAGTTGGTTCATTAGTAATAGCCAATTTAGATTGCAATGGAATAGTGGATGGTTTACAAGCAAGCATATCAAAATCAAACAGTAAAATCGAAGCAATACTTTCTTTGATTAAGACATATACCTTTATCAGTATCAATAATTTCAATACCAAGAAAATATTTAAGTTTTCCTAAGTCTTTAATCATAAACTTAGTTTTAAGAAAACTTTTGAACTTATCAATCTCAGATATGCTATTCCCAGTTATGATTATATCATCCACATAAACAAGAAAAACAATAAATACACCTTTATCAAATTTAGTGTCTAAATAATAATCAAATTTACTTTGACTATAACCATTTTCAATTAAAGCAGAAGTGAGTTTAACATTCCATTGTCTAGGAGCTTGTTTCAAATCAGATAAATATTTTGAGTCTACAAACCCTTGAATCATTAATAGGAAAATAACCATCAAGCAACTTCATATAAACAGCTCAATCAAATCACCATATAAAAAGGCATTATTAACATCTAACTGAAACACATACCAACTTTTCTGCACAATAAGATTTAATAAACATCTAACAGTAACCATTTTGACAACATGAGAAAATATTTCTGTTAGGATTTAGAAAATCCAGTTGTTAAAGTGTCGGTCACCTCAAGTATATGTAATCGCTAGAAAGCTCGTAGTCGTAGTTATTTAATGTTAGTTAGTATTTAGTTAAGTAACACCGTGGAGGACGGATGGGTCTTTACCCACTGTATGCCTGATCCACAACCCGTAGGAGGCCTTTTGTGTAAGATACTATAAATACCCTCTACCTCCCAAGGTAGAGGGTTGGAGCTTATAATAAGATTTTTCTTTCTCTCTCTAAGTTCCCTAAACCTCTAAACTTTCTCTCTCTAAAACCTTAATACATACGCCCATATTTATCATGGTTTGATGTGTTTATGAAATCCAATATGTTACAAATGGTATCAGAGCCATGGTTTGATCATCTCTTACATGTTCTTGGATTTCTAGTGGTTTTATATGGTTTTTGGGTTTGAAAAAGTTTAGTGGTATTTGCATCATTTGGACCATTTCTAGTGTTAAAGTTTGGATTTTGATTGTACTTTTGTGTTTAAAATCATTATAAGTGCTTAGGTTTTGATTTAGAAGGCTTGAATCAGTGTGGTTGGGTTGTTTTTGGATTTTAAAGTTGTGTTTTTGAATATTTCATCCTAGCGACTTGTGGCTCGGACTTGATTTCTTGTTAGCGACTTGTCTCTATGTTTTAAGCGACTTTTCTGTGTAGTGTGAAGCGACTTGTGCACTAAGCGATTTGTATTTTGAGACAAAATGACAAAAAGGACAAAGTAGTGGTCGTACTGTTTTGTCTAGCGACTTGTTCATCTAGCGAGTTGTCACTCTAGCAACTTCTGTGTCTAGCGACTTGTCACTAGCGATTTTTATTCATAGCGACTTGTGTCACTAGCGACTTGTTCTTCTAGCGAGTTGTCACTCTAGCAACTTGTGTGTCTAGGAACTTGTGTGTGAAGCGATTTGTCTTCAAGGTCTGTAGCGACTTGGTGCTAAGCGACTTGTCTTCAAGGTTTGAAGCGACTTGGTTAATTATTGTTTCTGATTGTTACATTTTATGGTTTTCTCTTGATTTAGTAAAATCCCGTGAAAGAATCTATTTCCTGGTTTAATCAAAGAGTTATAAAACTCCGCGTGAAATCTGTAATCATGTCTACAAACGCGCCTAAAATCACCTCTTCCGTGAATGAGGACGCTCAAGCAAATCGATACTGCCCACCTATGCTACGTAACCGATTATGACTCATGGGCTCAACTAATTGTTGTATCGCTTGGGAAAGGAAAATGGGGTTAACATTCTCAAATCAATTGATGAAGGACCTTATCGATTGAGACTACCGTGAGAGACATACTTGAAACTCTGCCAGGATGGTTCTGATCTTAGGATTGGACGGACCAAAGACGTATGATGAGCTCAATGAAAAGGAGAAAAGAGATACGATGCCGATATCGTGGCTTCAACCATTATACTTTGAGGTCTACCAAAAGACATCTACAAGTTAATCAATCACAACACCGGCCAAGGCGCTTGGGACAATGTTAAGATGCTTCTCTGGTTCTCAATTGACCAAAGAAGATAGGGAATCTCAACTGTATGATGATTTTGAGAACTTTAAGATGAACCCTGGAGAAAGTGTCACTTAATACTATGTGAGGTTACATAAACTTGTGAATGATATTAGGAATATCAAAATGACTATGCCAAATATTCACTAATTCAAAGTTTGTGAATAACATGAATCTCGAATGGCACAAATTTGTCACCTCACCAAGCTAACCAAAGGATTAAGGCGCACCAACTATGAGCAATTGTATGCCTTCCTACTTCAAAATGAGAAGCATGCTATGTTTGAACGAATGATTCTTGAAAAGTTCAAATTTAATCATGGAGATGCAAGCTCATCAAATGACTCAACAACATTCTACACAAATGTAGGAATTACCACCAAAGCTTATCAAGTCATACCAACGGGTAACGGTAACCACAAGCTCATTCCGATTCAAATATAAGCCTCCAGGACTCAAACACAATCATGGAACATTTCATCAATCAACTGGCTCTTATGGTTAAGCAAAATATGAACCTCACTCCACATACTAACAATGATATCAGAACTACATCCAATCTACACAATCATGCTATTGTCAGATATGGTAAGATCATGGTGCAACCAGTGCAAGGAAGACAATATGAACAAGGAAAAGGTGGAGTAGGTGGAGGGTATGTGGCTAATCATAATCGTGGAAGGAATGCAAATCAAGGACAAGGAAAGCCAATCAAGTGCTACAACTATGGTGTCGAAGGACATATTGCAAGGAACGCGACATTTCCAAAACGCCTCAAAATGCGAGTATTTCAGTGGACAAGATGCTCTTGTGCAAGCTCGGACAATGGAGCGGTTTTGAATGAAGAAGAGTTGTCGTTTCTTGTTGAGGAAATGCCAAAACATATGATGCCGATGTGGATGAGCAACCATTCGTGAAATAGGTCACAATCATCAAAATGCCTTTCAAGTTGCCGATCGTGATGTATTTGACTCTAATGTCGATGATGAACCTACTGCCCATACAATCTTCATGGCTAGCATTTCACCAATGGTCTCTCCAAAGGTCTCATCACCACAACAGGCTGGTCCATCCAAAGACTCAATCATTTCAAAGGTATTAAAACTATACGATGAAGTTGATGAGCAAAAGATACATAACAAAGTACAATCACATGAAACTAATGAATCAGATATAGATAATGTGGGTAATAGTAATATTGTCCCATATGATCAATATGTGATACAAAGTGAAAGTGAGATCGCACCAAGTGATGCATCTTCTGCAGTCAATGATGACTATGTTTTTGATGAATACACTGCATGTGCTTCGATGATTCTGTTATATCCGAATCAATGCCTATAAAGAAAAAGTTGTCATTTATGAACAACGTGCTAAGTTTGAGTTAACTACCCGTGAGCAGGAAATGGATGACCAAATGCGTACAATTATTAGAAAAAGTAATTTTAGGGAAGAAATGTTAAAATAAGAGCTAGATTCCTTAAAATTCAAACTAAACAAAACTGTTAAGCAAAAACAAGAACTTCAAGAAAATGTTAAAGTGCTTAAACAAGAATTTAATGCTAAGGAATCAAAACTTTTAACTGATTTTTCCAACCTAAAAACTTTGAAAAACAAGCTTGAAAATAAGTTGTACATACAAGGGAATACCATTCAGACCGCTCACATGATCACTAAGCATAGAGTTCTAAGTGACAAACATAGTGTTGCGCTAGTAGAGGAGCCAAATCCCGAGTATTGTAAAAAGGCTAAAGCTTTCCATATGATTGTATATGATGATAATGAGATCCTCAAGCCTAGGCAAACACCATCATGTATTGGAAGCACGGAAGAGGATAGAAAATTAGAAGATGCCTCTAGGAGAAAATGGATAAGAAGCTAAAAGATCCTCAGTGTTAAAAGCAAAACATAACGGTCAAACCCCATGATTACACAAAAGAAAATTGGATTTCCCTAAACATGTTTAAGCCTCAAACTCAATTAACCCCGAACAAGTCTTTTGGAAAAAAGATATGGATAAGCAAAAAGCAAATGTACTTGTTGAAACAAACACTCCCCTTAGGAAAGTGCCTCCTGCTACTGTATATCCTCCAAATACACCAATGCATTTAGTTTCTAGAACTATTCCCACTAAGAGCAAGACCTTAATCACCAGATGTTGTTTATCAACTATTCGCTGATTTTGAGAAGACATGTAAGAAAAGAATCACACCTACAGGGATAACTGAAGGGGAGAAGGGTTTTGAGCAAACTAAAGAATGCTATCTAACTGAGGTCATGCCTTTCTTTAAATAATTAAAAAATCAATTTGAGAGTCTTCAAAAGGGGATAGACTCAGACATTGAAGAAATGGAAAAGGAATTTGATGAAATGATAGTTGAGGTCAATAATTATGAACGGGAACTCAAATATAATGAAATTGAAAGGAAGAATCTGCATATCTTAAATGAGAACTTGATATCGAGTTGTGTGGCTCAAGATGTGTTTTATACTGTTACTAAGCATTCTATTACTGCCTCTCAATTTCATGAATTATCTGTTGCTTTGAAAGTTTCCCATGATCGTGTCACTAAGCTTGAAAACAAAAACTCAAAACTAAGTGAGAAAATTGACCAGGATGATCACGATAATTTGGTAAAACACTTTTCTAAACTGGAAGTTGAACATTTTGATTTGCAACTAAAATATCAACATCTCAAAGAAAATGTTAAAACCTCAAACATCAAGAAATCCTCGGACATTCCAGAGTTTGATGCAGTTTTTGAAATAAACAAACGTGATGAACAGATTCAAGCTCACTGTAACATGATCAGGAAGTTGAAAACCCAAATTTCACAATTAAAGGGTGAAAAGAACAATGTGGCTGGCTCCCAAATGCCTCCTCATTTAGATTCTCAATTTTCTCAAAACTTTCATCTTCAAAACATCATTAATGTATTACAACAAGAAAAAGAGAGTTTTCTAGAAGAAAATGAAAAGGTCAAACGACACTTTAAAGAGTTATATGATTCAATGAAAGTCACTCGTGACAAGAACAATGAAAAAATAACTTCGTTACAAAAAGAAATTGAGAATCTGAAAAGTCAGGTAAAAGGGAAAATGTCTCTTGTCTTTAATGAGAATGTTGCATCAAAAGCATCCGCAGATTCTAAATATATTGTGACTGTTAAATACATTCCTCCTCATCTTAGAAATAACGAACTTGTGTTTCATAACTATTTCTGTCACTTTAAGGATAGTCTAGAATGTCTCCGTGAGATTGTAGAAGAAGATCGCATAAATAAGCCACTTGATAGTGAAATTAGGTATGCATGCTTATATGCCAAACAATCTCAGGAGCTGTTAGAATGTTTAAAAGCAACATGCCCTAAATCCTTATGTGCGAGAGATAAAGCTGTGATGCCTTGTTCTATGCCTAGTGCTAAGTATGCAACCCATTCTATGCCGAAAGTCAAGCATGTGAGCTTTGATGTGCCTATAAGTACTTCAGATCCCATCACTTCTAGATCAGGAATGCAAAAGGTAGCAAAACCTACTAATGTTCCCATAATTCCCTCTACAGAGTAATCGTGGTACAAAAGCAAGCGGGTCAAAGCCTCCAAGCAATACAAAGTAAGATAGGACCTCGCAAGCTAAGAGTGATCAATGGAAGAGAGTAGAAGACCACCCTAGGAACATTAAGTTTGATTTGAATAAAATGAATCGTGTTTATTCTAGTATTAGCTTTAAGCATCGTAATTAATTCTGCTACTATTTGCAAAACATGTTATGAATGTTTGATTTCTGGTATTAATCATGAATGTGTTGTGAATGAGATGAGTAATACTGCAAAATCTCCTGTTAAAATGGTTAACACTAGGCAACAGGGTAAAAAGGTCAGAAGACTAAGGAGGAAGAGGGCTAGAAAACATTGGAAACCAACAGGAAGAAAATTTAGTAATGTAGGTTACCATTGGATACCTACTGGCCGTAAATTCAATCTTAGTGAGTTATGCCCTAAATTATCTAGATCAATGCCCATTAGGAAATAGATGCCCACTGGTAGAACTATACCTTTAAGAAGTGAACATACTTTGAATAGATCTACTGTTTCTACTAGCCCGGCATCTACCTCTAATGATTTTATTGACTTTGTTTCTGATGTGGATGTTCCAATCTCGTTGTCTAACCAAGTGGAACCCATTCTTGCATGGGGATCACAATTGTCCAGTTATCCATTCTTGCATGGGGATCCCATATGACTGGAGATCGTCATGCGGCTCATGAACTTTTTTAGTAAATTCATCGGGACTGTTAGATTCGGGAACGACCATTTTGGTGCAATTATGGGTTATGGAGATTATGTTGTTGGTGATAGTGTAATCTCCAGGGTATATTATGTTGAAGGTCTTGGTCATAACCTGTTTTCTGTTGGTCAATTCTGTGATTCCGATCTAGAGGTGGCTTTTAGAAAACATACTTGTTTCGTTAGAGAACTTGATGGTGTGGAACTTTTAAAAGGAACACGTGGTACAAACCTATACACCATCTCTATCGAAGATATGATGAAGTCTTCTCCAATCTGCTTGTTGTCAAAGGCTTCGAAAACAAAGTCATTGTTATGGCATTGTCGTCTCAATCACTTGAACTTCGGCACCATTAATGATCTTTCCATAAAGGACCTAGTAAGAGGCTTACCCATATTAAAGTATGAAAAAGATCATTTTTGTTCAGCATGTCAATTGGGAAAAAGCAGGAAATATGCCCACAAACTGTGACAAATCGTAATTTCAGGTCATTTATCAAACATTGAAAATTTCACTATTCATCTCGTGAATTTACTATTCACTGGTTACTATTCATCATTTTACTATTCATCGTTTTTGAAGTCAGTTTGCGACTTTGATAGGATATTTCAAAATTTTACTATTCTTGAAACACTATTCATTCCCGGAGAAAAATCATTATTCATGCTTCACTATTCATCATTTTTCGTAAACTAGGTTTACGAGTATCAAATTCGTGTAACCGTAAGGGTTTAGCTGCGAATTTATGAAACATCATTGAGGACATTTCATATAGACTAGATTTAGTCTACATATCATCAGTAACATCATCATCATATTAGTTCATGCATGGGTTTGCATATTTCATAAACGTATATTTTTCTTATTAAATAAACGCTATCGCATAATCATTTATTTTGAATATTTGATCCGACACTTCCAAAAATTATCCTGATATATTTTTATACTCATTTTAAGACTATAAAAATTATATTATTAGTTTACCCGATGTTTTGAATTTAATTTGTATATAAATTGTTATATATATATATTTACGACGGTTTTCGTAAATTCAACTCGATAATTATTTATTCACTCAATTCTTGTGAGAAATGTATTTTTATAATTTTTACGACTTCGATATATTTTATTTTGTTCCGTTAAAATCTATTTCTAGCTAACGCTACACTAAATACCTAATTATACTTACAAACTACACATTATACTTAACCTTTTATACATTTAGTCATCCAAAATACACCACCCTTATTCCCAATATACCCTTGCCGACCTCCCCATGAATCACCACCCTTTTTATAAAAATCTTTAGTCCTAGTATGTACACATATACATTACTTGGTAGATATTTACCAAATACAAGATACTTACTTTCCTAAAACACATACACTACACATTTCAAAAGGTGAAAACAACTCAAAACCCCCTCCTCTTCTCTTTGGGGTTCGGCCAAGCAAGGAAAAAGAAGAAGAAATCATACAATTTTCAAGCTTCAAGTATTAATCAAGTTCTATTAGTAATTTAGTTAGGGTTTTAAAATAAAAACCTCAAGATTATTAGGTTTACTAGCTCAAAAATTCATCATAATAACTAGTAAGCTTCTTATAATTTTTATTACACTTTCATCATCTTACTTGAGCTATTTTTATCATGCTAGTACAAAAACATGCAAGTATCATATGTATTTATATCACTTTTACTTGTTTTTATTTCATATTATAAGTTTTAATCATCCTATAATTATTCCCATAAAACATATCATTGTTGATGATGTTTAGGAACCCATGACACCCTAAAAAGGTGTATGGTAGGTTTAAAATAGATTTGGTGTTGATTTGAAGTGATTGGAACAAGTATTACGCAAGAAAAATCAAGTTAGACGATAATAAAATAGTTGCTGTCCATTTTTGTAAAATCTGGAAATTTCGACAGGTCATGGACTGTTTTGGTTTATATTTTCAGAAAATAGGCTTTAAAACAAAACCGTAGTCGCTTGAACGGGTTAAAACGGATTTATAACGAAGAAGTTACGCTATTTTCAAGTTTTGCGACGAAAACTAATTTTCTGAAAGTATGTAAGCTGTCAAGGGTTATTTAAAGGGCAAAAATGAGTTTTAAACATTATCTAAATGAGTCGATTTATCAAAAATATATTAGTATATATTAACACTAAACTAAGGATATATAAACGAGAAACGGACTTATAACGACTAGTTACACGCGCTTAAATAGGGTTGTCGTAACTATTTTTTCACAAGTAATAACATTACATATTTTTACTAGGCCAAAATGGTCATCGCTGGTGACCATGTTTGGAGTCATTTTTCATATCGATAGAATATGTTTGAAAAAACGATGTCTTCAAGTAAAAGTGAGTTCGCCTAGCCTATTTTCCAAAATGTTCAACCGTTCGTCAAACGGAGTTGTAACGAATAATATATGGTCACTCAAACTTTGCCGAAAACTAACCTTAAACAATATTTTCAGTCCGACTACCCTACTTCATCTATATTTTTCTCCATGATCGAGACCTCTATGATCAAAAGTTAAAGGCTAAGACTTTTAGATAATGTTACAAGATTTCTAAAATCGAATTTGTTTCCTAACACTCGATATTCACTATTTTAAAACTAGTTTTTCGAGGCCATTTAGCCATTTTCATGAGTTGTCAAATTATATTGTTTACGACGAAAAACTATAATTTCTTAATAAATCACTAAACGACTATCATAGGATATCATTTCAACGTAAGTACTTGTAAAGTATTTTATAACATGATGAGATGTCATAAACATATATATTTCGACGATAAACTTCACTTTCAAAAATGTACAAGTGGTATGGATATCATATGAGTTTGCATGCACAACATTATTTCATGACTTATAATAGAACATATCATTCATATTAGGTTGCAGATAGAGATTGCACCTCATTTCAGTGTATCCACTTTTGTCATCATAATCATTGCATCAGGTGAGTCATAGACCCTACTCTTTTAATACTTTTATTAAAATCTTTGGGGGAGATACATGCTCAACAACTTTTATGACAATCATGATTGTTTGCAAACTATATGTTTATCTGAACTGAATGTTTAGTCATAATGGCAACAAGATATGCCATACTTAGAGTTTCTATATCAAAGACCATTGAGCTAACTGACTTGGTATGATCACGGTCTAATGGACTTGGTATAATATCGAACTAACGGACTTGGAATGATATTGAACTAACGGACTGGGTATAATGCTGAACTAACGAACTTGGTACAATCATGAACTAACGTACGTGGAACTATTTGAAGCTATACGAATTACGTGCTATATCAATTGACTATTGATACATTAAGTTATGTACTATTATGTGAACTCATTTGACGATGTGTGCTTGAACATAAACTATACATATTTTGGTAGTGGGTTGTAAACACACAAGTTGCAAGTTTTGTATGGGCGGAACTTGGAACTGAGTGGATTTGCAATGCCTTTGATGCATGAACGTTCTTTAAAGGTTTTTCATGACAACACAAACTCTATGAACTCAATCAACCATTGTGTTGACACTTTTAGCATGTTTTATCTCAGGTATCTAAGGCATACACTTCATGGCATGCATGTGGACTTATCATAGAGTCGTGGTGACGACGCGTCTTACATGGGATTTATGCACTTTAAAAACATCGTTTGGCTTGTATCAAACTTATTTCCGTACATGTTGACTATCATTTGGGACCTATACTTTGTAAAATCTGAATATTTTACGTAATCAAACGATGTATTTTCAAAACGACACTTTAGGTCGTTCAATATAACTGTAACTGTGATGCTATGGCAGTCACGCCCCAGGTATTCCATTCCGCTGCAAAACAGGTATTTTGGGGGTGTGACAGATTGGCATCAGAGCTTCGGTTATAGAGAACTAGGTTGCATCATTGACCCTAGACTATAACTACATCATCATAGCATCTCATCATTTCATCATAAGTGCATATTCACTATACATGCGGTTTCATACATACATTTTACGGGTTATTTACTCTCATTTCAAATCGATTGTCACATTGATGCCTTCAAATACCCATTCCATTATCCTTTCTTTAGACTCCAATGTGGAGAATGCCTTGTCATTCCCTATCACAATTTTAACATCAGTTGACTCATCACCGATAACATCGAATGCCGAGACAAAATCTTCAAGGAGGGTGAAGTCGCTCTCACTCCTCTGTTTCACCACCAACATGTCGAGTTACACGCTATTCACACATTAAGTCACTAAACTGTCATACATTTGAAGCACTTACGACATCTCATAACCCATCTCCTTGGAATCCGTCAATCATTTTGGAAAAATAACCTCAAACTTATCACCTCCTATCAGATCTCTTTAGAGCGTTTATTTTTAACATAGGACTTTGCTACGTCTCACCCTTCCTCTTATTTTGAAGAGTTATGGCGCCAAAGAAAGCTGCACCAGAAATGACACAAGCTACTATCCAAAAGTATGTAGAGGATAGTATAGCCAAGGCACTAAGGAAAGAACGAGCAACAGTAACTGTTGTTGCCGAGGTTGCGGCTACTGCTGAAGGTGCCAGACTTGCTACTGCTGCAGAGACTGTAGGAGGGTCTGGAGTTCGAAATTGTACTTACAAAGACTTTAAGAACTATGATCCCACAAAGTTCAAAGGCACAGAAGGAGCCACTGCTATGATCCGTTGGTTTGAGAAGATGTAGTCTGTATTTCTTCTATGCAATTGCCCAGATGACTGCAAGGTGAAGTTCGCCACTAGTACACTCTTAGATGGCGCAATGTCATGGTGGAATTCGTATGCGCAGCCTATTGGTATGGAAAATGCTTACAAGCTCACGTGGGATGAATTCAAGAAGCTGTTAACTAAGAAGTATTGCCCACGCACAGAGGTGAAGAAACTAGAAACAGAATTTTATGAGTTAGTGACTATTGGTTATGACATCGAGAGATACATCAGAAGGTTTCAAGAGTTGGCTGCTCTTTGTCCATCTATGGTTTCGGACAATGAGAAACTACTGGAAAATTTCATTGGAGGACTTCCACAAAGTATTCATGGAGATGTAACTTCTTCCGATCCACAAACAATTGAAGAGACTATCAAGATAACTCAAAAACTCATGGCTCAAGTTGTGAAAAGGGAAAACATTATCAACAATAACCGCAACAACAACAACAACAACAACCAAATTAGCAACAACAAAAGGAAATGGGAAAATGACCAGGGAGGTTATAATTATGACAACCAAAACCATAACACTAACCATTATCAACAACATAATAGAAGACAAGAAGTCGCCAGGGTTTATGTTGCTGCACCAATAGAAGGCAGGGTTATGCTGGAACCTACCCACTATGTAATCGATGTAAGTATCATCACTCGGTCTTTGCCTGCTAAGTGCCACAAGTTTCAAAAACTGGGACACCTTGCCAGGGATTGTAGAGGCAAGGCCATAATTACATGTTTCGGATGTGGGGAGCAAGGACACTATCGGAACCAATGTACCCAAAACCAAGGTCAACAAGTTGAAGGAGCTCATGGGAAAACATATATGTTAGAAGGAGGAGGAGCTCACCAGGGTATCAACAACGCGGCAGACTGAAGAAGTTTAGAAATTAACAGTCTTATTTCCTTATGCACCATGTCGTACTAAGTTTATGTCTTCCATCATATTCGGATCTTTATGACTTAAGATGTATTACTGTTTGATAAACCACTCGTTGTGAAATTCTCATCTATCGTACTTTCTTTACCTTTCTGATTCGTTATCACTTACATAAATTTTTACTTCCTTTTACTTTAACTGCCATTTTATAAATGACATGGTTTAAATCTCTTTAAACATTGAGAGTTATAACAACTAAACCGAACACCACATTATCGTTCCTTAATTATACATAGCCTAGCTACCTATGTCTAATTCTGGAGGGATCATGTTATGTTCGGAGCAGTTATTTATAAATCTTAGTGCAGACAAAATTTTGACATATTCCTAAAAGTCAAAGTGATACTCATGGGAGATTCTTCCAATAATTTATCTATCGTGATGTTTATACACTCTTAATCATAGATAGTCGTAACGAAACTTCTTCATGTCATCTCTCCTCGTTATTCATCACAAACCCTAAACCTGAGAAACCAACACGAACTGAATTCAGGGACTGAATTCCTTTTAGGGTGGACGAATGTGACAAATCGTAATTTCAGATCATTTATCAAACTTTAAAATTTTCACTATTCATCTCGGGAATTTACTATTCACTGGTTACTATTCATCATTTTACTATTCATCGTTTTTGAAATCAGTTTGCGACTTTGAGAGGATATTTCAAAATTTTACTATTCATGAAACACTATTCATTCCCGGAGAAAAATCACTATTCATGCTTCACTATTCATCATTTTTCGTAAACTATGTTTACGAGTATCAAATTCGCGTAACCGTAAGGGTTTAGTCGCAATTCATGAAACATCATTAAGGACATTTCATATAGACTAGATTTAGTCTACATATCATCAGTAACATCATCATTATATTAGTTCATGCATGGGTTTGCATATTTCATAAACGTATATTTTTCCTATTAAATAAACGCTATCGCATAATCATTTATTTTGAATATTTGATCCGACACTTCCAAAAATTATCCTGATATATTTTTATACTCATTTTAAGACTATAAAAATTATATTATTAGTTTACCTGATGTTTTGAATTTATTTTGTATATAAATTGTTATATATATATATATATATATATATATATATATATATATATATATATATATATATATATATATATATATATATATATATATATATATATATATATATATATATATATATATATATATATTTTAAAAATTCAACTAGATAATTATTTATTCACTCAATTCTTGTGAGAAATGTATTTTTATAATTTTTACGACTTCGATATATTTTATTTTGTTCCGTTAAAATCTATTTCTAGCTAACGCTACACTAAATACCTAATTATACTTACAAACTACACATTATACTTAACCTTTTATACATTTAGTCATCCAAAATACACCACCCTTATTCCCAATATACCATTGCTGACCTCCCCATGAATCACCACCCTTTTTATAAAAATCTTTAGTCCTAGTATGTACACATATACATTACTTGGTAGATATTTACCAAATACAAGATACTTACTTTCCTAAAACACATATACTACAAATTTCAAAAGGTGAAAACAACTCAAAACCCCTTCCTCTTCTCTTTGGGGTTCGGCCAAGCAAGGAAAAAGAAGAAGAAACCATACAATTTTCAAGCTTCAAGTATTAATCAAGTTCTATAAATAATCTAGTTAGGGTTTTGAAATAAAAACCTCAAGATTATTAGGTTTACTAGCTCAAAAATTCATCATAATAACTAGTAAGCTTCTTATAATTTTTATTACACTTTCATCATCTTACTTGAGCTATTTTTATCATGCTAGTACAAAAACATGCAAGTATCATATGTATTTATACCACTTTTACTTGTTTTTACTTCATATTAAAAGTTTTAATCATCCTATAATTATTCCCATGAAACATATCATTGTTGATGATGTTTAGGAACCCATGACACCCTAAGAAGGTGTATGGTAGGTTTAGAATAGATTTGGTGTTGATTTGAAATGATTGGAACAAGTATTACGCAAGAAAAATCAAGTTAGACGATAATAAAATAGTTTCTGTCCATTTTTGTAAAATCTGGAAATTTCGACAGGTCATGGACTATTTTAGTTTATATTTTCAGAAAATAGACTTTAAAATAAAACCGTGGTCGCTTGAACGGGTTAAAACGGATTTATAACGAAGAAGTTACGCTATTTTCAAGTTTTGCGACGAAAACTAATTTTCTGAAAGTATGTAAGCTGTCAAGGGTTATTTAAAGGGCAAAAATGAGTTTTAAACATTATCTAAATGAGTCGATTTATCAAAAATATACTAGTATATATTAACACGAAACTAAGGATATATAAAACGTAGAAAACGGACTTATAACGACTAAGTTACACGCGTTTTAAATAGGGTTGTCGTAACTATTTTTTCACAAGTAATAACATTACATATTTTTACTAGGCCAAAATGGTCATCGCTGGTGACCATGTTTGGAGTCATTTTTCATATCGATAGAATATGTTTGAGAAAACGATGTCTTCAAGTAAAAGTGAGTTCGCCTAGCCTATTTTCCAAAATGTTCAACCGTTCGTCAAACGGAGTTGTAACGAATAATATATGGTCCCTCAAACTTTGCCGAAACCTAACCTTAAACAATATTTTCAGTCCGACTACCCTACTTCATCTATATTTTTCGCCATGATCGAGACCTCTATGATCAAAAGTTAAACTCTAAGACTTTTAGATAATGTTACAAGCTTTCTAAAACCATTGAGTTTGTTTCCTAACATTCGATATTCACTATTTTACAACTAGTTTTTCGAGGCCATTTAGCCATTTTCATGAGTTGTCAAATTATATTGTTTACGACAAAAAACTATAATTTCTTAATAAATCACTAAACGACTATCATAGGATATCATTTCAACGTAAGTACTTGGAAAGTATTTTATAACATGACGAGATGTCATAAACATATATATTTCGACGATAAACTTCACTTTCAAAAATGTACAAGTGGTATGGATATCATATGAGTTTGCATGCACAACAATATTTCATGACTTACAATAAAGCATATCATTCATATTAGGTTGCAGATAGAGATTGCACCTCATTTCAGTGTATCCACTTTTGTCAGCATAATCATTGCATCAGGTGAGTCATAGCCCCTACTCTTTTAATACTTTTATTAAACTCTTTGGGGGAGATACATGCTCAACAACTTTTATGACAATCATGATTATTTTCAAACTATATGTTTATCTGAACTGAATGTTTAGTCATACGAAGTAACAGTATTTCCATACTTATAGTTTCTATATCAAACACCATTGAGCTAACTGACTTGGTATGATCACGGTCTAATGGACTTGGTATAATATCGAACTAACGGACTTGGAATGATATTGAACTAACGGACTGGGTATAATGCTGAACTAATGGACTTGGTACAATCATGAACTAACGTGCGTGGAACTATTTAAAGCTATACGAATTACGTGCTATATCAATTGACTATTGATACATTATGTTATGTACTATTATTTGAACTCATTTGACGATGTGTGCTTGAACATGAACTATACATATTTTGGCAGTGGGTTGTAAACACACAAGTTGCAAGTTTTGTATGGGCGGAACTTGGAACTGAGTGGATTTGCAATACTTTTGCTGCATGAACGTTCTTTAAAGGTTTTTCATGACAACACAAACTCTATGAACTCACTCAACCATTGTGTTGACACTTTTAGCATGTTTTATCTCAGGTATCTAAGGCATACACTTCATGGCATGCATGTGGACTTATCATAGAGTCGTGGTGACGACGCGTCTTACATGCGATTTATGCACTTTAAAAACATCGTTTGGCTTGTATCAAACTTATTTCCGTACATGTTGACTATCATTTGGGACCTATACTTTGTAAACTCTGAATATTTTACTTAATCAAACGATGTATTTTCAAAACGACACTTTAGGTCGTTCAATATAACTGTAACTGTGATGCTATGGCAGTCACGCCCGTGTATTCCATTCCGCTGCCAAACAGGTATTTTGGGGGTGTGACACAAACCCAAACCCGCAAACTCAGTTATGGAAGTTCTTCATACTCTTCATTTGGACTTGTGCGGACCTATGAGGGTGCAAACGATAAATGGGAAGAAATATGTATTAGTTGTTGTTGATGACTACTCTCGATTTACTTGGGTTAAGTTCTTGAGGACAAAGGATGAAACTCCAGATGTCATCATCAAACTTATCAAACAGCTGCAGGTTCGACTTAACAAGACTGTTAGAATTGTTCGAACAGACAATGGCACGGAGTTCCACGTCTTGGAATCGGTCATCAAAGAAGTGTTCCACGTACGCCTCAACAGAACGGTGTAGTTGAAATACGAAATCGGACCCTTGTTGAAGCTGCAAGAACAATGCTAATTTACTCAAAGGTTCCAATGTTTCTTTGGCTGAAGCCATTGCCACTGCTTGCTACACCCAAAATCGTTCCCTCATACACACCACTCATGGAAAAACTCCATACGAACTTGTCCATAAATGAAAACCTGATCTCTCCTACCTTCGTGTCTACAACAAAAGAACTCGAGATATCATGGAAACTATTCACGTCACGTTCGATGAGCTGTCTGGGCATATGGCTCCAGCACGATCAAGTTCTGGACCCGCATCTCACCTTTGATTAGTAGTCCTATTAGTTCTACTCTTGTACAAAATCCCTCATCAGCAATTCCATATGTACCCCCTTCGGAAGATGATTTGAAGAAATTGTTCGATCCAATGTTTGATGAACACTATGAGCCTATTGCTAATGATCAGTCAAATCCATCGACAAAGGCCGCCCCTAACCCAGTCAACATAGATAACCCTTCAGTTTCTATGTCTTTAAGTCAAGAAGCGCCTACTGCAGATCAATCATCCTCATCATCAAATCCTCAATCATCGAGTGTACATCATGGAAATGTTTCTGGTACCTATGATGGAGATAACCCCTTTGCTACTCCCGAAGATGCTCCATTTGAGAACATATTTGCTCCTGAACCATCATCAGAACCATCTTCATCAGGGGAAAACAACTCTGCTACTTCAGTTGTTCAACCACAACCACACGAGCATTTAAGAAAATGGACACACGATCATCCATTGGATAATATCATATGGAATCCCTCCCGTCCGGTATCCACCCATAAACAACTTGCAACAGATGCCTTATGGTGCTTCTTCAATTCCATACTGTCAAAAATCGAACCAAAAGATGTCGAAACCGGAATGTCAGAGGACAGTTGGTTCAATGCAATGCAGGAAGAAATTCATGAGTTTGACCGACTTGATGTTTGGGAATTAGTACCAGCCCCTGAGTGTGCTATGATCATTGCTCTCAAATGGATCTTCAAAGTGAAACTTGATGAGCATGGGGATGTATTAAAGAACAAGGCAAGACTTGTTGCAAAAGGATATCGTCAAGAGGAGGGTATTGACTTTGAGGAATCATTTGCTCCAGTTGCATGTATTGAGGCAATCAGAATCTTCTTAGCTAATGCTGCTAGTAAGAACATGGTGGTTTATCAAATGGATGTAAAACGCCTTTCTTAATGGAGATTTAAAAGAAATCGTGATACGCCATCCAACCGAAGGTTTTGTGGATCCCTAACGTCCAACTCATGTCTATCGCTTAAAGAAGGCTCTCTATGGTCTGAAACAAGCTCCAAGGGCGTGGTATGATACTCTGTCAAAGTTCCTCTTATCTACTGGATTCAAGAAAGGAGCGTGGATCCCACATTGTTCACCCGAAAGTCAGGCAAACACTTAATTCACGTTCAAATCTATGTAGATGATATTATTTTTGCCTCGACCGACCCTACTGAATGTGACCGTTTTCAAATGAGATGGGCTCCAAATTTCAAATGTCTATGATGGGACAAATGTCATTTTTCTTGGGATTACAAATTTCACAAAGTCCCGGAGGCATTTTTATCAATCAATCTAAATATGCTAATGAAATTTTAAAGAAATTTGGATTTGACACTTGTGACACCGTTGACACTCCCATGGTGGAGCGTACCAAACTAGATGAGGACCACTCAGGGATCATGGTAGATCAAACGAAATATCGTAGTATGATTGGATCCCTGATGTATCTCATAGCCGAGACCTGATATTCTCGTTCGTTGTATGCATGTGTGCTAGATACCGTGCTAAGCCTACCAAAAAGCACCTTGAAGCGGTTAAACGGGTCTTTTGGTATCTCCAAGGTACCATTAACATGGGACTTTGGTATCCGAAGGACACCAACATGTCATTAACAGCATATGCGATGCGACCATGCGGTGTCAAGATACACGCGAAGCACATCGGTGGTGCTCAATTCTTGGGAGAAAAACTTGTAAGCCGGTCTTCTAAGAAACAAATGAGTACGTCGATATCCTCTACAGAGGCTGAATACATCGCCATGTCATCTTGTTGTGCTTAAATCCTATGGATGAGATCCCAACTATCTGATTATGGCTTTGACTTCAACAAAATTCCTCTGTATTGTGATAAAAAAAAGTGCCATTTCTCTCTCCTGCAACAACGTTCAACATTCAAGAGCAAAGCACATCGACATTCGACATCATTTCATTCGGGAACAAGTGGAAAAAGGTGTGGTAGAACTCTACTTTGTGAGAACTGAATATCGCTAGCGACATCTTCACTAAGGCACTCCCTCGAGAACGTTTCGAGTTTATTCTTCCCCGTCTTGGACTCAAGAGTCTTCAACCTGAAACACTCAAACGTCTTCAAGAGGAAGAAGATGAGTAAAGGCATCTATTCATCTATTCTTTGTATATATTTTCATCAAAAACAAAATACAAAATTATAAAACCAACAAAAAGAAAATAGAAAAATATAAAACTTTCAAAAAAATCCATAAAAATTTAAAAATCTAAAAAATTTCAAAAAATATTGTCACTTTTGTCTTGATCTTTTTATTCGATTTCATCTACGGTCTTTGTGTTATCATTCAAAGAGTGACACGGGTCTTTAGATGAAGTTCGAATGTCCATAAATTGTTTAAAAAAAAATTGAGAGAATGAAAAACAAAGGTTTATAGTCATTTAAGACTGTACCCCGTTTTAAAAGAAAGAACAGAGCCATGTCTTATCTCATTTTTAAAATCTCATGCTCTGATTCTAAAAACAAATGTTTGTCACCAAAAAGACAAATGTTTCCTTCACAAATATTTTTCCTTCTATAAATTCTTCTGAAAAATATTTGTTATCTAATGAAAACTAAATAGCTTTGAAAAATAACTCGGACTCAATTTTTTTGAAAATCATCAGGACTTGTCATTTGTCAAAATCTCTATCTCTCAATCAACCACTTATGTCATTGATTGAGGGGGAGAATGATTTCAATTAAATAAAAAGGTTATTTGTCATACAATTGGTTCAGACCAAGGCTAATGTCATGTTTTCAAAAGATACTCAAGCATGTTTAATCATTGGAGTTTAAAGTCTCAGATTTGATCCTTATCGGTTAAATGTTTTCATAAGCAAGTCACAATTCTCCTCAAAAGCTTTCAAAAACAATTTAAATCTATAGAGATCACAAATCTCAAATGACTTGAAAATTGTGTTCGGGGGAGAATTTGTGATTTAAATTGGATTTAAACTGATAATTCGACAAATGGTTTGTAAGTGATTAGCAAGCTCTACTCCCTACATGTGCCAAATGATTTCAAGAGATGTTACATGTGCCAAATGATTTCAAATTTTCCATGCACATGTTAAGGGGGAGCATCTGTATCAAACCAAAAAGGATTGAAACGTGATTGATTTGTCTCTAAGTGCAGGTTCTCCCTAAATGTGCAAAATACTTTCGAATTTCGATGCACATATTGAGGGGGAGCAACTTTTTGAAAACCACATCCTTTCCCAAAATTATCTTTAACAAGGTATTTAAAAATACTAACTTTGATCGGGAAAGTGATGTCGATATTTTTAGAAAATATTGATCAAAGAAGTGAATTCTTTCTCTTGCCTCCATGTGCCAAAACGATTTCAAACATACGATGCACATGTTGAGGGGGAGCTATTTCTGAAATATCAAAACAATTCAGGTACAAAATGCTTTGATCATAGATCACAAGTACCTGGATTGATTATTCAAATGGTTTTCGAATGGTTTCAACGGTAGAAGAACAATACCAAAAAGACCGACCAAATTTATTTTTTTTGCATGAAGATAAAAGGATGGTTAGGTTAGGTATTCGTTCCCACGATCCCGCCAGAGCCAGAGGGATCTACCCAGGGACAATCCACTAGATAGTGTAGAAGTCCTTAGGTATGATGAAAAAAGGAGAAAAGTGAGAAATGGGAAGAGTACGGACTGAGATAGAGCTAGAACTGGAATAAACCCAATAAGGTTCTAGTTATGAAGTCTCGGTAAGCACTGAAGGGGTTGAAGAATGAAAAAGAATTGAATGTGAAAAGGGTGAAAAGAAATAGCCCTCCAATAATTCAACCTTAGGGCTGAAACCGGGTTCAATACATATGCTACTGGTGGCTACTAAGGTAACACCGGTATTGAAGACAAGACATCATGGACCCAGTGACGCACTGCACTACAACTTCCCAAGCTACTCAAGTTCCTCTTAAAAGGACTTGTTTCATTCTCACGGGGAACCTACATTATCTATCGACCTTCTCTTAGAGATTGTTGATATTGAAGAAGGAGACCCTCTCCCTAGTCTCCGGCATAGGAACCAAATGTGCACTATTGAGTCTAGAGCCACGAGATCATCAATAAATCTCATTAGGACAAAAAATTAATGAAGACTTACTGTTTCACACAATGTGGAAAGTGAGATTATATCTTAAGAGTCTTACGCATTATCCTTATGGTATTGCCAGAACATCTGAGTGATATGTAAAATATTCACGATAAAGATGGAAATCCTTCTAGAGCCAACATCAAATAAGCTCTTGGTAGGTAACATGTGAGATCTATCCAATAGATCAAACTTGTGACAACTGGATTGAAACAATGGGGCGATTCATTATTGAATCAACCTTGGTCCAGGAAATGGATTGACGGATACCTTTGAAAAACCGGTCGGTGTGCTTAAAATTCTTTTCTCTAATACATCGACTGTGTATTAATATTTCAAAATGTAAGGTGTTTATGATTGATAACTGATTTTCCTTAAAACATTAGTTGTATTGCAAAAACACTTTATATTGAGCAGTACACAATTGTTTTTCAAATCTCTTTTCATCAATCAGTGAATCTCAATTCGCTGGTTTACTCACTCCATGTTTTCTTCTTTGACACGTTCCGGTTTGAGAACGGCTAGAGCAGCTGCGAAACCCTGTCAAGGAGATTCTTCGGAATTATACCTGATCACAGGCAGTACTTGTAGCTGGTGATCTCAAAGCTGGCTCGAAACTCATTATCACGTGGATCAGTTGAAGACCTCCACTTGGATTAACCAAACATGCAAAACATGAAGAATCAAAGACTACGGGCTACTGAGCAAGAACTTTATCAAGAATCCTTGAACAATCAAATGTGATATCGGTTTGTATTCATTGTAAGTTGAGGTGACCTCCCTTAGGGGGAGATTGTTAGGATTTAGAAAATCCAGTTGTTAAAGTGTCGGTAACCTCAAGTATATGTAATCGATAGAAAGCTCGTAGTCGTAGTTATTTAATGTTAGTTAGTATTTAGTTAAGTAACACCGTGGAGGACGGATGGGTCTTTACCCACTGTATGCCTGATCCACAGCCCGTAGGAGGCGTTTTGTGTAAGATACTATAAATACCCTCTACCTCCCAAGGTAGAGGGTTGGAGCTTATAATAAGATTTTTCTTTCTCTCTCTAAGTTCCCTAAACCTCTAAACTTTCTCTCTCTAAAACCTTAATACATACGCCCATATTTATCATGGATTGATGTGTTTATGAATTCCAATATGTTACAATTTCTTCATAATCTATACGCTTCCTTTGGTTATATCCCTTAGCAACAAGTCTAGCTTTATATTTTTCAATTTCACCATCAGACTTATATTTGATTCTAAAGACCCATTTACGACCAAAATACTTTTAATCTTTAGGTAACTCAGTTACTTCCCATTTTGTCATTTCTAAGTAATGCTTCCATTTCATTATTCATAACATCAATCCATTGAGGATATGTAGAAGTTTCAAAGAAAGGTTTTGGTTCACTATTTCTATTAAGCTGAGTTATAAAATAAAATTTTTAAGAATTAAGCTTTGAGTAATTAACATTTCTTTCAAGTCCATACTTAACTTTAGAATTAGCAATAAAGTCCTTCAAATTTCTTGGAAAAATAGAAGGTCTAGAAGACTTTCTTAAATTTGGAACATCCTGAACATGAGAATTTGGATTTTGATCCAAATCACCCTCAGATATTACTTGATTTTCTTCAAGTGTAGCTACCATCTCATCCTCCTCTGCAAGAATGTTATCACTACTATTATGAGGCATATTCTCATTATTACCCTCTGAGAATTCATTAAAAGAAGTGTCTACATTCCCAAAGAGTGAAGAAAGTATTTGCCTTCACTTTGTGAACTAGTTTCACTATTCATACTAGATTCTACTCTCTCGTCATCATTGGGTATCTCAGGATATTCATTATCAAAAAGGTTTAAATGGTTTAAGTCTTGAAAAACATTTTCAGAAGTAGTATTAGTTTTATCAGTAACCTAATCTTTAAAAGGAAAGATAGATTCAAAAAATTTAACATCCTTGAAAACGCTGAACTGATGCTTATCAAGACTGCATAACCTATATCTTTTTTAGAATTAGAATAATCCATCATAACACATTTCTCATATCTACTACGCAGTTTATCAAAACTATTAACAATAGTAGCAAAACAAAGGCATCCAAAAACTCTTAAGTGAGAGATACTAGGACATTTTTTTTTAATAAATCAGTTCATAAGGTGACTTTCCATTTAGCACAAAAGAGGGCAGTCTATTAATAAGATATCCAGTAGCAGTTAGAATACATTCAGTCCACACCCTTAATGGCATTCCGCCTTGAAGCAGAAAGGATATAGCCACATTAAAAAGATGCATATGTTTCAGCAATACCATTTTGTTGTGGAGTATAAGCACAAGAGGTCTTATGGGTAATGCCTTTTTCAGCACAAAACTTATTTATAGTTTGATTAACAAACTCACTGCCATTATCTATACTACCTTATAATGCATTTAGGACATTTCCCTAAATAGAAAGGCTTAAAATTCAGACTTCTTAAATTCCTTATTATAGAAATATATATACATAAAGCTTAAAAGTTCAGCTATTTCGGAGATTGCATATGTAATAGATATTACAAGTTCATTTACAGCCCATTATAAGTTTATTTTAACTGCCAAACCAATACTGGTAACATACAAAACTGAAAAAAAAAATATTGATTTACATTAAAGTTACAGTTACGAAATCTTAATATAAGAAGCACACCTCCTTTCAACATTCGGGAAAAGAACATAGATCTGAGATTGTACCCTTATCAAAACCTTATAATGATTTAAACATGATTTCATCATAATGGTCAGTCAACCCACGTCTGTTAGTCGGCCGAGTCGCCACCATTGTGACCAATCGGTCGTGGAAGGCAATTTGGATGAATGTAGCATTATCACTGTCAACAAATCCTACCAACTACAAGACTCAAAACAAAATGAAAAATAAAAGATCTCAGACTTGGTATTCATGGCGCTGATCTTTTTGGATCATACCAAAAAACCATCACAAATCTTGAAGCTCCACCTCTTTTGAATATACGAAAATTATAAAGAAAATATATGTAACAAATCTTGAAGCTCCACAATGGTCAAAAAATATTTATAACCTTATGTGGAAAACTAGAAGGGGGGGGGGGTTGAATAGTTTTACTGATTAAAACTTCGTTTTAAAATATTTAGATTGACTTATGTCAATCTATTTAGATGTGTATGTTGGATGTTGATAGATAGATATGTAAATATGTAATGCAAAGGTAAAGAGTAAGAAACACAAAACCACGACACGAGTGTTTATAGTGGTTCGGCTACAAGGACACCTTCCTTGCCCTACTCCACCCCCCGAGTCACCTACTTGAGAGTTCATTAGCACTACACGACACAACTCCTTATGGCGGAGAAGCCTTCACAACGTCTACTCTTTTTCCGGTACAAGGTTAGACACCGGGTTCTTCCACAAGTTAGAACCACACCTATCACAACGTCACCTACACTTTATCCGGTACAAGGCTAGATACCGAGTTCCATTACAAAGGACGAACTACTACCCAACACTACACAACACCTATCCCAAAGGAGACCCACTCCTTATTACAATATCATCAAGAATATCAATATCCTTGGACACAACCTATCTCTATTTTTACATCGATGCGCCATATCGATTGGAGACCCTTAGCATCTTTCACTAATGCCTTTGACATGATCTTTTGGCACCTTTCACTAATGCCTTCGACTTGACCCCTTTGGAATCCTTCACTAATGCCTTTGACACGGACGTTCGGCACCTTTCACTAATGCCTTCGTCTTGACCCTTTTGGCATCCTTTCCTAATGCTTTGACATGGACGTTCATCACCTTTCACTAATGCCTTCGTCTTGACCCTTTTGGCATCATTTCCTAATGCCTTAGACACAAAACTTCTAGAGAGGAAGAAAGGACTATCAACAAGAGAACCTCAGTAGTCTTGATGATGACGAAGCATGGCAACTCATGGACTTGAGCTTGCTCGACTTCAAGAGGTGGTGATCTCGCCTTTAAGAGGAAAGATCCTTTGGATATGAGGTTAAAGAGTTTACAATACTAAGAGAAAGTATGTGTAGGAGTGGCCACCTACAATGAGGAAATGACTCACTATTTATAGATAAAAACATGCTACTGTTCCACGGATCCCTTGTTGGAGAGATCCGTCTAGTGTATTCAGAGGGATATGTGAGACACTCCTCTTTACCCCTGGGTTATGGGTCATGGTTCATGGGTTATGGGTCATGGGTCTTAGAATTTGGACCATGAGTATCCAAGTAGATACAAGGTATCTAGAAGATGCAATGCATCTAGTCAATGGGTTATGGGTTAGCTCCATTGGTCATGTATAATACCCATTATGACTTATGCATGATGTCATGCAATGGGTCATGGGTTATGGATTATGCTCCATGGGTATGAGTCGTGGACTTTGGGTTTTAGCCAACTACATTCAATGTATTAAGTCAATGGGTTAAATACTTAAACCTCTACCCATTCTATTACCCATTACAATACATACTAAGCATGTATATATCTACCCAATATGTAAACACTAGTTGTTATACATATGCATTATTATAACATGAAAAAAAATTATTACATGTTTAGTGATTTATATGAAAATGTAAGTGTGTTAGTAAACTATTGGCTCAAACCATTTACGTATTTTATTTGTTTCGTTAAAATGATTTTACGTTTGTTATCGACAAAACATTGGAAGATCGTAAAATATAAATAAACGTTTTTACGGCTTCTTTGTATTAACAATCTCCCCCTTTTTGTTGATGACAAAACAAAAGATTAGTTTTAAAAAAAAAACTAAAATTCGTAAAAGTTTGAATTGGAGTTTTTACTCTCTTCTCCCCCTTTTTGTCAAAACAAAAAGAGGATCGAAAAAAAACTAACACTTTATTTTAAGAAAAACATGTAAAAAGAAAGAAGATATAAAAAAAATAGAGAGTAAGTGACGGGAAGTGTTCTCGTCTTAGCTCCCCCTTGACGAGTCAATCCCTTTGTGAGGGCGTTAAGTAACTAGAAATACTGAACTAGTGCATTGCAATTATGTTTGCAAATGGTTTCGTCTTTGTGACGAATATGCTCCCCCTTGATGATTGCACCTTTTCAAGGAGGACGTTATGTAATGTAATCGTATGTGAATAATATTGCAAATGATTTTGCAATGTTTTCCTTTGACAAGAAACTCCCCCTAGCTAAGTGTGTCAAAGTCTTCATGTGTATATTGAAAATCTACAAAACAAAGGTTAGAAAACAAGTATATAATGCATAATTTCCTGCAAATGAGACTTAAGTTAGTAATAAGCAAGTTTTCTATTGCACGGATCCCACGGTTCCCTCTTTGGAGGGATCCGTCTAAGCTAAACTAAGGGATCCGTCTGTCTGTCAGCTTAAGACAGCAATGGTGATGTAAAAATTAATGTTAACATCAAAATGATATATGTATTAAGACACCAAACATATTCTCAAAACAATATGGCATATAACATGTTATTTCAATCAATAAAAATACGAGAGATGATTTACATATCTCTAAAACTAAGAGAATGATTAAAACATGTAATACATTTTCTACCAATTCTAATAAGTAACGAAAACCTAAAAAGCATCAATGTGCTTGAATCTAAGGATGAGTAGACTTGTTGATTTGGTCCAATTGTTCAAGAAGATGATTAAACATGAAATGCAACTCATTTCGTACTTCTTGAACAAGTCCTTGGGTGATTTGACAATTAGAGCAATTTTTGTCAACACTAGGAACCGGAGGAGGTTGGATGTTTTGAGGAGGCTCCACAAAGGATGGTGGAGGTGCGTTGAGCAATGTAGGATGTGGTTCCACTAAGAATGAAGGTGATGATGCATGGGTTGGTGGTGGTAATGGAAAGTCCTCTATATGGTTAGGTCTTTGGTGATTTCTTGTCTCCAAAGGTGGACTATTTGGTGATGTAGGTGGTTCCCTATTTAACGAGAAGGTTGGTGAGTGGGAAGTCCTTGGTGGTGAGTGTTCTAATGAGTAGAGTTTTGGATGGGAAAGAGGTTCGGTAAAGGAATGTAGTCTTGGTTCTAGAAATGAAGGCTTGGGTGTTTTACTAGAACTAGATGTGTTTGGTTTAGAGCTTGATGAAGCCTTTTCCAACTCGAAAGGTCTGATGATAATTCTTGCGGTTCTTTTAGCTATTGTTGATTGAGATTTTTGAGCTGGGATTCTAGCATTTGGACTTCTTACGGGTGATGAGTCGGTGGATGATATCTCATAAACCATATGAGTATTCTTTTTGGATGAACCTTTGGTTGAAGAGTTCTTGCTAGATGCTTTATTCATAGTAAAGGAGAGGGTCTAGTAGAAGTCTTTAACTACTGATTTTAGGATTGTGGTAAGAATGGTGACTTAATCTCTTAAGAGTGTTTGGTTTATAAAGGATGAATTTGAGTTAATGAATTAAATTCATGACCACTAAGAACATTTGGCATGCACCAAGGTCAATTATGGTGTTTTTCTACTCTAGGGAATCATTAAATGGTAAGCAAAAGTGTTTACCAAAGAGGGTTTGAATTTGGAAGAAAAGCTGATCACAAGCTGTTCTGTAGACACGGATCCCACGATTCCCTCTCACTAGGGATCTGTCTGGTTATAAACCAGGGATCTGTCTGTCAGACAGAAAAATAGTGAAGTGATTATGCTCTTTTGAGGTCTAGTACCTATAAATCTTGAGGGTTTGACTTTCTTTAGATGTCTTAAGTGATAGGTGACTTAAATGTCCAACCATAAGGAGTGAGGATACTTAATGATGGTATTTGGTAGGAAATTGGACTTTTTGAGAGTGCAATTAAGTGTTTAAGGATGATACTCATTGATTTGAGAATGACAAATGAGGTTAATTGATCCTAGAGATCAGATGGTAGCTTAAGAGAAATTTAAAAAATTCCTAAAAAATAAAAAGAAATGAAAAACTAGTTTTAAGCCTATTTTAAGGTAAGGATGGCTAAAATTAATTTGATAAAATTGAGAGAAATATCAAACTAAGTGTTTTGAGATGTAAGGAACAATGTGTGAGAATTGGAGCAGAAATATGGTGAGTTTAGGTGAATTGATAAATCAAAAGCACTTTGAATTTGATCCTAAGTTAGCTATGGGTGAGTGTGAGACATAATTAGCTTGAGGAAGACTTAAGTAGTCTTAAAGAATCATGTTTAGCTAGTATGATGTGATCTAGGGGAATGGTTTGATGTGTAAGGTCTGCAGCTGCATGTCGTTTTGCCCGGATCCCACGGTTTCCTCATCTGAGGGATTGGGCTAGTTATAGCCTAGGGATCCGGCTACTGCTGACCAGTAGCTTCTTAGCAAATGTGCAGTTTTTGCACTCTTTAGCAAATACTCATGCTAATTATTTCTACATTCAGTAAACATATGCAAACAACAAGTATAACGCATAGTAAGTGGGGATGACTAAAATGTAAGCAAAAATGAGTGACATCGACTACTTGAATAAGATCAAGTTGTCGTAGCTCCTAAGTTAGAGTGTCTTAGTCCAAATCATGCCAACTTATACAAGCTACATCCTAATCTACATAAATATTGTTTAGATTGTTTACAGACCATTGTTTCATAAATTGTTCACAAATTAAGGTCTAAGACCTTACCTTCCTTCCACTCATCTTCCTACTTCACCTCCATCTTCATCTCCATCTCTATCGCCTTTACTCTTCACCCCTCCATCTCTACTTCTTCTTCTTCATCAAGAAGTTAGCAAAACATTTGAATATGCCCCTAGTTTGTTGGAACTCTTGTGAAGGGCTTGGGACATCCGACAGTGGGTTGATGTATGCTAATGGGTCGAGATGGACGTTGCCAAGGGGGTTGTTGCTTCCTTCTCCTTCTCTTTCTCTTTCTCTTTCATCCGATGAGTCCATTTGTGGGTGAGGTCTCTTGCCATCCACCATGATCCTTGTAGTCTTTCCGTCGGATAGAGGCATCATGACCTTGTTGCAAAAACTGTGGTCATAGGAATAAGGAGAAGGATCTAGAGCAAAGACGAAGGTTGCTAGATGAGTCAGGAGCATTGCATAAGGGAGTACCATCTTGTCCATGCTCTTCACACTTTCCATTCTTTTTACCATGTAATAGGCGAGGTTGAAGTGAGTGCCGGTTACAAGTCAATAAATCATGAAGCTTAAGCAAGCATTGGGATGATCCTTGTTTCCTCCCAAGCAAAGTATGTTCTCCCTTAGCACGAGTTCCCATTTCTTATATAATAGGAACATTTCTGAAAGCTCCATTTGAAACGGATCCCTATAGATTACCTTGGAGTTTCTCGTGACTCTTGATGGAGATGCTCTTTCCATGAAGACGGTATCCCTTACCGTGGTTGCTTCCGGGATGACTGTGAAGTATACTTCATGATGATCCACCATGTCATGTAGCTCCACCAACAACCATTCGATGGAGTACATACACACTCCTTGACATGGGATGCGGAGTATCCTTGCAAGCTCTACAAGAGTGAAGGTGAACTCGTGCTCATTGATGATGAAGACTATCGAAATGGTTCGATATTCATTCCGAATGATTCTCATTGTCTTGTAAAACTCAAGCACAAACACCAGACAAATTTGCTCACTAATGTCCAAGAGACAATCGAAGTTAATTCCCCCAAAGACTTGGCGGATGTTGGTGTTGTTGAGGAATGATGGTTCAACCACTCGGCCTTTGCGGAAGAGTCTCTTTTCCAACATCTTGAAGGCTTTTCGATCATCCGGGCTTAAGCCTTCCTTACGATGATACATGGAATGTAGAGAGCGGTGTCATGGTAATCTTGTTGACGGTTGCTAGGCATGATTGTTCCTAAACATCAAAACCACAATGTGGTGTTAATTGTGTGAATAGTAACCTAATGGGATTCATCACAATTTTGCTCAATACATCTTCATTGAATTCAAAAAATGAGTTTCATTTGTATTAACAATGTTGATTCTTTGATTTAGTTTATCTTAGAAAACAATGTGGTAACAAATTGTGACAAACCCATTTGAGCTCAATTTCTAAAGATGAAAATTGTAATCCTAGGAATCAAGGAATGGAAATAACAATGTAGTGAAGATTAAACTTACACAAGAGATTGTTTCCTTGGAGAAGATGATCAATTAACTCATGTGAACAGTAAATGGGTTTTTATGTTCGTGAGTTTTTATAGAGTAAAGTGAAGAGTGGAACTTCCACAGTGATCATTTCTTTCTTATTCTGTCTTATGCTGCACGGATCCCACAGATCCCTTGTATGAGGGATCCGGCTAGTTCAAGCACAGGGAACCGACATATCAGCAGTTTGACAGCTTAAGTGATCCTTGATAATTTTGGTTTAGGAGTTCTAATTCTTGGCTAGGGTTGATGTTTTATGCTCTATAACTTATGGTTTGAGGTTTTGATGTGTTTTACTAGTCCTATTTGACGAAGTTCCCTTTTTATGAGTAAGTCATAATTCTTTGGGAAGTTTTCAAAGATTATGATAAAATTCCATTTTATCATAATATAAGAAGTCTCACATGGATACTTATTGACATAGATGAAATGTCAATAATCTTTATGTGAGGATTAATGATCAAGGCTCTCAAATAGCCAAGATATCATTATCACTAGTTTGTAGTTTTGTCTATAGAGATCAACGAAGAATGCCATTCTTGATGATGAGTTCAATATAGATAACTAATTTAGGGATTTTTAAGAGAATTATGATTAACCAAAAATGACATTATTGATTCATCTAGAAAATAAAATAAAAAATTATTTGTAAGTAATTTATTAAAGATCATACCTTTGCTAAATATTCTTTTTAAGGAAAGAATTATTTGAGAGAAATTCTTCATGATCTTCTTAGGATGCCCAATCCTAGTATGGAGAATTCTCAAAAAGGAAAATATTAGAGAGATCTATCATTATCCAACATTACAAAATATGATGATTTTTAAAACGTGACCTTTTGTTTTTAAGGAATTTCCTTCCTTGTAGTTTTCAATCATACATGTATCGTATCAAGTTTTTAAAAGTACAATATACTCTTAAGAAACTTGGTAACGAAGCTCTGGTACCAATTGTGGAAAACTAGAAGGGGGGTTGAATAGTTTTACTGATTAAAACTTTGTTTTAAAATATTTAGATCGACTTATGTCAATCTATTTAGATGTGTATGTTGGATGTTGATAGATAGATATGTAAATATGTAATGCAAAGGTAAAGAGTAAGAAACACAAAACCACGAAATGAGTGTTTATAGTGGTTCGGCTACAAGGACACCTTCTTTACCCTACTCCACTCCTCGATTCACCTAATCAAGAGTTCATTAGCACTACACGACACAACTCCTTATGGCAGAGAAGCCTTCACAACCTCGTCTACTCTTTTTCCGGTACAAGGCTAGACACCGGGTTCTTTCACAAGGTAGAACCACACCTATCACAACGTCGCCTACACTTTATCCGGTACAAGGCTAGATACCGAGTTCCATTACAAAGGAGGAACTACTACCCAACACTACACAAAACCTATCCCAAACTCCTTATTACAACATCATCAAGGATATCAATATCCTTGGACATAACCTATATCTATTTGTACATCGATGCGCCATATCGATTGTACACCATTGGCATCTTTCACTAATGCCTTTGACATGATCTTTTGGCACCTTTCACGAATGCCTTCGACTTGACCCTTTTGGCATCCTTCACTAATGCCTTTGATACGGACGTTCGGCACCTTTCACTAATGCCTTCGTCTTGACCCTTTTGGCATCCTTTCCTAATGCCTTGACATGGACGTTCGGCACCTTTCACTAATGCCTTCGTCTTGAACCTTTTGGCATCCTTTCCTAATGCCTTAGACACAACACTTCTAGAGAGGAAGAAAGAACTATCAACAAGAGAACCTCAGTAGTCTTGATGATGATGAAGCATGGCAACTCATGGACTTGAGCTTGCTCGACTTCAAGAGGTGGTGATCTCGCCTTTAAGATGAACCTAGAGAATCACACAAAAACAAACACAAACTACATAGAAAGATCCTTTGGATCTGAGGTTAGAGAGTTTACAATACTAAGAGAAAGTATGTGTAGGAGTGGCCACCTACAATGAAGAAATGGCTCACTATTTATAGACAAAAACATGCTACTGTTCCACGGATCCCTTGTTGGAGGGATCCGTCTAGTGTATTCAGAAGGATACGTGAGACGCTCCTCTTTACCCATGGGTTATGGGTCATGGTTCATGGGTCATGGGTCCTAAACTTTGGACCATGAGTATCCAAGTAGATACAATGTATCTAGAAGATGCAATGCATCTAGTCAAGGGGTTATGGGTTAGCTCCATGGGTCATGGATTATACCCATTATGACTTATGCATGATGTCATGCAATGGGTCATGGGTTATGGATTATGCTCCATGGGTATAGGTCATGGATGTTGGGTTTTACCCAACTACATTCAATGTATTAAGTGAATCGGTTAAATACTTAAACTTATACCCATTCTATTATCCATTACAATACATACTAAGTATGTATATATCTACCCAATATGTAAACACTAGTTGTTATACATATGCATTATTATAACATGAAAAACATTATTACTTGTTTGTGATTTATATGAAAATGTAAGTGTGTTAGTAAACCATTGGCTCAAACCATTTACGTATTTTATTTGTTTCATTAAAATGATTTTACGTTTGTTATCGACAAAACATTAGATGATCATAAAATATAAATAAACGTTTTTACGGCTTATTTGTATTAACACCTTCTTTACTAGTAACCTTATAAGCCTTATAATTCTAAATGCACAAGTTACCCCAAAGTAGATGAAACATAATCACTTAAAGGAAATGGTTCTCTAGTTTGTTTAGTCCTTTGAGAGATTTCACAAACAATGTTTTTATCTTTATAATTACATTGCAGTTTGTCTTTTAGAACATTTAAGACTGGTTCTACAGGGTGGCAAAGCATGCAATGCCAGTCTTGTTGAGATAAACAACTACTGACATAAGAATAAATCAAAGCATGTTTAATGCCTTGTTTATTGTCATTAAAATAATATAATCCTCCACAATGATTACTATTCACCATAACATTCTCATATTCAAATCCTGATCCGGGAAATAAAATTTTCTTTCATTAAAAGCAACAAGAAGTTTATTATCTTTAACAAGTTTACGTACAGAAATAAGAGTCACATAGTATTCTAGAATAACCACATCATACAATACTAAAGTATTGGTTAATCTGAGATTTCCAATCTTAGAAATAATGGCTTCAGTCCCATTGGGATGTCCAAATATAATTTTAAGATGAAAAATATCAAAAACATCAACTCTTTATAAGTGTAAGTCATATGTTGATTAGTAACATAATCTACAATCTTACTGTTAATACAAATAAGCCGTAAAAACGTTTATTTATATTTTACGATCTTCTAATGTTTTGTCGATAACAAAAGTAAAATCATTTTAACGAAACAAATAGAGTACGTAAATAGTTTGATTTAATAGTTTTCTAACACACTTACGCTTTCACATAAAACACTAAAACAAGTATAAGTGATTTTATGATTTAGATACATATGTACAACAACTAGTGTTTACATATTGGGTTAAACATATACTTAAACTAAGTATACTAAAATGGGTAAAAACTAAGTGTATACTAAATGGGTAAAATACTAGCAAATGGTTTTGACCCACAACCCATGGTTTTATATATACCACTTAACCAAGTTCATTGTATCTAGAAAGAAAACCATGGATCAACCCATAACCCATGACCCATGACCCATAACCAAAATACCCATGGGCAAAGAGGAGCGGACCACGGATCCCTAGCTTTGTGCTAGCCGGATCCTTGTGGTAGGGATCCGTGGGATCCGGGGAACAGTGGGATTTTTCCTCTATAAATAGTGAGCCATTTCTTCATTGTTCCTCACCCCCTTTCGATATACTTTCTCCCCTGAGTTAAATCTCACTAACCTTAGATCCAAGAGATCTATGTTTGTATTTTTGTTTTTGTATGATCTTTTAGGTTCCTCTTAAAGGCAAGATCACCACCTTTGAAGTCGAGCAAGCTCAAGTCCATGAGTTGCCATGCTTCTTCATCATCAAGGCTACTGAAGTCTTCTTGTTGATGATTCCCTTCTTTCTTCAAAGAAGTGTAGTGTTGAAGACATTGGTGAAAGATTTCTTAAGAGTCAAGACGAAGATATTAGTGAAGGGTATCTATCGTCTATAGGATAAAGCACTTGTGGTAGGTGCTTGGAAATCAAGACTAAGAAGCATTAGTGAAAGGTGCTTAGAAGTCAAGACAAAGAAGCATTAGTGAAAGGTGCTTAGAAGTGAAGACACAAGACATTAGTGAAAGGTGTCTTGTAGATCTAGTCAAAGGCATTAGTGAAAGGTGCCTTAGATGTACATTCGATATGGTGTGTTTCGATGTACAAGATAGACTAGTTTTAGATCCAAGGATATTGATATCCTTGATGATGTTGTAAAGGAGTAGATCTCCTTTGGGATTAGTCGTTGGTGTAGTGTGGTAGTAGTTCCTCCATTGCAATAGAACTAGGTGCTTAGCCTAGTACCTAATAAAGGGTAGGCGACATTGTGAAGGTGTAGTTCACCTAAGGTGTGAAAGAACTAGGTACTTAGCCTAGTACCTTATAAAGGGTAGGCGACGTTGTGTAGGTGTGGTTCACCTTGGAGTGAAAGAACCCGGTGGTTAGCCTAGTACCGGAAAAAGAGTAGGCGACGTTGTGAAGGCTTCTCCGCCATAAGGAGATTGGTGTAGTGATTACGAACTCTCGAGTAGGTGACTCGGGGAGTGGAGTAGGGCAAGGAAGGTGACCTTGTAGCCGAACCACTATAAACACTTGCGTTGTGGTTTTGTGCTTCTTACTCTAATCTTTTCATTACTTACCTTTACATGCTTGTTTATCAACATCCAACACACACATCCAAATAGATTGACATAAGTCGATCTAAATAGATTAAAAGGAAGTTTTAAATGGTAAAACTATTCAACCCCCCCTTCTAGTTTTCCACAATTGGCATCAGAGCTTAGTTACCAAGTTTCTTGAAGTATATTGTACTTTAAAACTTGATACGATCCACGGTTAATTGAAAACTACAAAGAAGGTCTTTCATAAAAACAAACACCATGTCTTTTAAAACTATATGTTTAGATGTTGATTTGATAACAACATTTTTATTTATTTTTAATTGCACTAATCTTCTTTGTCATGTTGATTAGTCAAAGCTCATACCCACCAAGCTTTAGGAGTCGCTAGGTAACAAGAATACCTTCCTTAAGAAGGTATCTAAAAGGAGCGGGAATCGTCTAAGTGACATCTGTTGTGTCATTTGTAAAGACATTCCTAAGTACGCTAGAGGTATGATTTCCTTTTTATTTTGCTTGATAATTAAGTATACCTATTTAGGTATTTATATGATTATCTTTTGTGCTTATACATGTTTTACATGAAGCTTTATTAGGAAGCCTTTTTCTCACATACGTGCTATATTTCTCGTCTATAGTCATAGTATATTAAAACTTATGTTTTATTTCTTTTTAATCCAATAATAAAACATAACACGAATTTCAAAAATTCCTCCTTCCCTATAAAAACTCCCACCGTCGACCTATCTAACAAATCCTCACCTTTTTCAAATCATCCTGTTAGGTCACTAGTTTTACAACACAAGCTTACTAGAAAGAGACAAAGAGAAGAGGCGGATGAACAAGACACAAACCAAACACTATGCGTAGATATATTAGACCGGTTATGAATATGCAAGTGAAAGAGAGAATGAATTGAACAACCAACCCTCAAATGAGGGTTTACAAGATTATTTATAGGAGGGAAGCTAGGGCAACACTCCTAGTTCCCATCCTTTCTTATGTGGGCTTGGGCCTTCTACATAAGCTTGACCTTAAACAAACATAAAGGCCATAATAAAGCTACCTATTACATATGAAATATAAATACTTGAAATATGTTTAGGAGTGATTCCAACAATCTCCCCCTCAAGTATATATGAATGTAAACGGTGAAGGCGTTGATGTAATAGTAGCTTGGACGTCTTCTGACATTCTTCTTTCTTGTGAGAGGAATTGCCTTGATTCGAACAATCTCCCCATTGTAGAGAGATAGTTATCTTTGAACAGTTATGCTTTGACGTCATCTTTAACTTTGTTCTTTGATCATTGTTCTTTGTGGTGAAATTGATAGTATGTTGTTGTCGCATCACCCTCACAGTGCGCCGCTGCTCGGTGTCTCCACGTCATTCTTCAACATGCTCACACGCTCTTTGACGTTGGAAATCAATCCTGATGAAGTTTTGTAAGTCTTTGACTTTGTAGATTCTTTGATTGATGAAGAATCATTACATGTTGTGTTGCATTGAGATAGAACTTCCATTAGTGACGATGTTGGCGTGAGCATGAGAAGAATCAGCACGATCATCCCGCCCCAGAGCTTCCATAAGAAGAAAACATTTCAAACGGTTAGTAATAAGCGGTTTCCGGCACTTACAAGTTTGAACTTCGAGAGCGTCAACAACATAGTGTGAGGACACAACTCTAATTCTTACAAAGGCCGTTCCTGAACCGGAGTCCCACAAGTGAGATAACGCGATGTACCGGCATCTACAGCCGATGAGTCGCTGAGGTACACCGGCATCACCTCACGACGTAGACCGTTTGAGACACACTCCGCGTAATCCACGGGAGTTACCGAAATGACCTGGTGGGCTTTGATGTTGACCACGGCGGGAGTTTCCATTCAAATACTGAGGATCACAGATGTGAACCTCTCATAAATGTTCTCGACAGATTGCTAAGATCGGTGAAGGACTCGATATGAACCACTGATGATCTTATTAGTTGATCATCAAGTGATTAAATGTCAAGTGTTCCTAAGAGATCTTTTGATGAATCTCGTGGCTCTAGACTCAATAGTGCGTTTTGGTTTTCCTAAGCAGAGACTAGGGAGAGGGTCTCCTTCTTCAATACCAGCAATCTCTAGGAGAAAGCCGATAGTTTACGTAGGGTTCCCTGTGAGAATGAAACAAGCTTCTGTTGAGAGAAACTTGAGTGGATAAGAAGGTTTAGTGCATGCGTCCTTTGGGTCCATGACGACTTTTAATCTTCAATAGCGGCGTCACTAAGTGACAACCAGTAGCATATGAATTGAACCCGTTATGCGCCTAAGTTGAATAACTGGAGGGCATTTCTTTTCACCCTTTAATTTACATTTCTTTTTGATTCTTCAACTCCTTCTTTCTCCGATTCTCATTTTCTCATTTTTACAATCATTCCTAAGGACTTCTAACACTAACTAATGGTAGTGTCCTTGGATAGATCCCTCCGGCTCTGGCGGATCATAGGACGGTTATTCCTAACCTTAGTCACCTTATAACTCCATGACTAACCTATGTTTGCCATTAAAACCATTGTATGATAAAATATCTCTCAAAGGGTTTGTTAATGAAAAACATGTTTGAACCATTGTGAGAGATGATGTTTTGCATAAATACTCCCTCTCCACATGTGCTTAATAGTTTTAATGGTTAAATGCACAGTGAGGAAAGAGCGCACTTTTGAATTGATCCGAAGATAGACAATCCCATGCGAGACACGGTTACGTTGCATAGTTAAAGAGTTACATTGTCAGCTTTTAGGTGACAACTAGCTCTAATAACTACCTTGAAGGTGTAGACAAACCTTGGAAGGTTGTCAAACCCGTCGGAGTTCATGTCTATCAAAAGTTTCTCGAATGGTACATTCTACTCAGACAAGTCCTTTGCGAGACACGTTTACATCACTAGCGAACTAGCTTGAAATTATTACCCGCCCAGGACAAGTCTTTTCGAGTTACTAACAGTTTAGTACCGTCAATTCGTTGGTTAAGTCTGAGGTACACAGATTCATTTGCATTTTGTACAACATATTTCTTATCACACAATTTTCTCCCCTCAAAAATGGCATATAAAATGTTATTTTTGAACGTTTGAGAATAAATATGACCATTTCGAAGTGTTGGGGAAGACGACCACTGTGAACAATTGGTGAACAAAGTTTTAATTTCAAATACTCCCCTTCAACTAGTGATATTAACGGTTGAGGTTTTGAAAAACATCATTTGGGAAGTACTTGTTCTTTTGAGCAAAACCTTGAAAATTGAAAGGTTTGATAGGTTTTACTCAAAAATAAGAAGCTTTCGCTCCTTTATAAGGATTGTGGCACCGAAGTACCACGGGTCCTTTATTGACAATTACGGGTTGTACAATGTTATGTGTGCACAAGCCATAGACATATTTAATCACACATCCAAAATTATATGAAGGAAACAATTCAAGGGGTACCGGAAGTGTAGTGATATTCCCGTGAGTGCGCAGTATGCGTTGAAAGCGGTGATGTTTCTCTGGGTCGACCACCAACATAGCTCTCAATCGTGAATCGATCCCTTCGAACAACCGTCATCAATCATGGTGATGATCCTTCTCACATCCCGCCTTTCCGAGAATTCCAGCTTAGGAGACCCAACTTTCAGCGTATATCCTTCAACACATGCGCCAATCCATCCCTAACCATCTTCAAGGTATGATCCCCGAATTTGTGGAGCTCACTACACGCCATTAAGCAGTTTCTTTGAAGTTCACTATGGTAAACAACGAAAGGTTTGCCGATGAGTGTATATTGAAAGAGCTGGTTGAGATCGGGAAGAGTAAGCGTTGGAGGAGTGAGGTTGACACGCGTCGATAAGATTCAATGTACCATCCGGATATCTTCAACACGTTCTTTGATCACGATGCGTCTAATGAAGATGAGAACCGACTTGATAAATTCACGTTGAACTTCAGTCGAGAATTGTCTCATACGACCCTTTACTTTGGCAAGGTACATGTCTTCGATGTCGTTGAGGGACAAGTTCTCAAAGTCACCCTCGGAGAATCCATAGTCCTGTTCATCTTGTCGTTTGACTATGATATTCTTTAAGAATGTGTAGTCCCACTTAGACTTGAGATCAATGTGTTTGATGGCCACGATGTCCTTAGAACTATACACTACATGTTGAGACTTCGAACCGGCAGCACGTAGTAGATTCTTCAGGCCAATGATGAATCCCATACAATGCATCTTGGTCGTATGCTTGCACGCTGTCAGAAAACAAGTGATTTGCACGTTCCTCGATAGCTATGCGCTTTGAGTAAATAGCCGCTTGGAATGGAAGAGTCAATGATGTAGCGTATTTTCGCGAACCATCGCTACCGTGTAAGAGAAAATCCGGGTCTCTGTTAAAGAAGTATCGGAAGGGAATCCGTGGTTCGTCTGTTTGGCCAATGGTCGGTAGGGGTTTGGTCCAATCGGTGTAGTATGGAGGGTTGTCCCTTTGTGTGAAGTCAATGTTTGCTTCCGGATTGAGCCAATCCATGTTGTTAGACATAGCTCGGGCGATATTCTCAAGATGATATTCGACCTCGAGGGCGCTTTCAGAGCTGTCTTTTAGAAGTTGAAACGCTTCATTCTTGATTCGCTTCAACTCGATTTCGTCATTTTCTACACATGGAACTTTTCTTGCAAAAGTTTTGCGTGCTCCAATGTAGAACCGTCTACCAATTCTTGACCTTCATCGGGGTAGGGAGTTTGATTGACAAGTGTGGAGAACCATTCAAACTCTTTGGTTTTATCGTCATCTAGCCATGAGACGACTCCAGTGAGTCATCTTCTTCTTCTTTTTGGAAGGCCTTGATGATGATACTAGTTTCAGCACTTGTTTGGGTGAGGTGGGTTGTTGTCGGGGCTCAAGGACCTCTTCATCGTCACCACCCGTATACTCAAAGTAATCACCGCTTTATGAGTCGGGGTGGTAATTCGAATCGCCCCAGGTTTATCAAGAGAAGACCGAGGTGGAGGAGACCTTTGTTGAGAAGAAGTCCGTGGTGGAGGAGGTGGCATCGAAGTAGATTTACCGTTGCTTCTCGACGCTTTAGGTGCGAGTCCTTGTCCTTATCATCGTCATCTCTTGGTCGCTTTGGGTTGATCGGCAGACTCCTTGCATGATGATCTGAGTTGAAAATCAAGTAGATTTTCGAAAAATTTAGCTTCATCCGAAGTAAACGCTCCAGATCGCTTTGACATTTGTATCACAAGTTTAGCGATTAACTCAGATTCAGAGAGATCGGCTTCTTTGGCCATTGTATGTTTAACCAATGCTACGATGTTAGGGTGAGTTGTCGAAAATACTTCTAGTCACACGGGGACGATCGAGAAGAAACTTGTGAGTATGATCTCTTGCTGTCTTCTCCAGTTCCTTTTGGACTTTAGGAACAATATCCTGAAGGTACTTGTTAGTGTAACCTTCGATCATTTCGTTCAGTTCCTTTTTTACGATGTTTCTTCATGAACTTCTGAACAAATTCCCTTTCTTTCTCCATCTTGTCTTTCTCATCATTTAAGTATCGAATGTGGTCAAGAAACCAATTCAGTTTTCTGTAAAAGTATGTCCTTCTTCTCGACTTGTTGGACAGCTTGCACAATCTTTTTATGGGACTGAGAAATCCAAGATTTAGGTTGTTTCTTCACGGATTTGGATGATGATCCGTTGACTTTGTAGATGATGGTGGTGATGAGTGAGATGAAGAGTCTGATGATGAGGAGACATGAGGAGACTTCAGGTCCTTAGGAGTTTCAGAGGTTTTCTCCTTTGAGTGTGTTGGACTGTCTAGAAGAAACTTTGTATAGTCATCCTCGTCATCTCTAGACTTTTCTTTCTCAGCTTCTAGTTTCTCAAAATCATACTCAATAGTGTCCTCAATAGGCTTTTGTTGTTGCACAAGAGTGGTGGCACCATATCCCTTATCGGGTCGATTAACCGCATCGGGATCCGGAGAGGAGTGAGCAAAGACACCACTTGATCCTCTGGGCCACCCATTTGATCTTTAGCAAATTCTTCGCCTTATGAAGATGTCTAACGATGTGAAACTTCTTCCTGTATGATTGATCCAGCTTGCTTTTCATCTTCTTCGAGCTTTCATCTTGTGGCACAAGTGCAAGAGTCTTCCCTTTTCCTTTATTAGTTTGAGGACTTGGAGGTTTTGGTACTGAGGATTTTCATCCTTTGCGCTTTGAGTATGTGATCTCTTCATCCGTGTCGTAGCATCGAGTCTCGCCCCACAAGCTTCTTTGCGGTTCGTGAAAGGATTGGAGTGGCTTCCTGAGAAGGAACTTTTTCTTAGTGGTAGGCTTCCGCTTTGGAATAGGTTTCTTCTTGGAACATTCCTCGACTATCTGAACTTGTGACACTTCCAAAGACTTCCTTTTGGTTCTCCTTACGGGGTTCCGTAAGATTTTTCGTCGAGATGACCAACTTTGCCTTGTCCGACCGCTTCCGGATACCTTTTGTATGCGATTCGAGCTTTCGACATCTTCGCTAGAAGGAAATCCGGCAAAGACAGCACTTGTTTCTTTGTAGACGTTTCCTTGATTCCGACAGATAGAATGGGTTCCGTCAACATGTCGTGATTGTCGGGGTCATTGAGCCTCTTGGGAATGTCGGGATGAAGTCCAAGTGCTCTCTGGATCAACAATTTAGTATATCCGATGTAGGGAATCTTTGAGCCAAGTTTGTTGAGAAATGACATCATGTCATCCCAAATCGGAGCTTCGATAGCGATGTGTTTCTTGTTGACCAATGCCCGTAATATTTGCGTTCCATGAGCTTAGGGTGCTCATAGCCGCCACGCACCGAAACAGACTTGGTGATGATCATGTAGAGAGTTCTCCGTGGTTGAGGAATACTCTTAAGCTCTACGTGAGAATGCTTGGTGATTATTCCCAGCCTCGCCATAACCGATATTGATTAAGAATTGGAGAGTGAGCTCTTCAGCAGGTGTGGCATATAGTTTGGTTGGATCGACATCAGAATTAGGAGAAACGACCCTTAAGTCTGCAGTGTAATGGTGACTTGTTTGTGATTCAGAGTCACCGCCACGAGTATGTCCTTTGACCCTTTCCATAGTGTTCCGTAACTGTTGGATGTAGATCTCGGAACAGTTGCAGAGTGTGAAAGCATGTTCGATACGGATGAGTCCTCTAATGTCAATAGCAATTAAACAAGAAGATTCAGAGCAAGTGAGGGTGTCAAAGTCAACACGGAGATTATTCTTTCCTATCTTCATTGGATAGCCATGAGGATAGATATCAGAATGGAGAGAACTTCGTGTGCATCCATATTCATTTGTTCACCATGTCGTGATCTCGAAATAACATTAGCCAGAAGAACCAACATATCGAAAGACATAATGTTAGTCAACAGATGGTCTTATTGTCTAGTTATTGAATGTACAATGTCAATGAATGTTACGAGTCCTAAGTCACTTGTATATTCAATAGTCCAATTACGTCGTGAAATGTTTCGTGAGTTAGTTAACTTTAAGTTTTAAAGTTTATTTTATCACTTATTGTTCACAACATATCAAACGATTTCAGTTTATTAGTGACATTTTAGGATTCGTGATGATATGATTAGTTTATTTACAAGTTTGTACACGTAACAATTCATAACGAAGGTATGATCTCGGCTTATGCGTAGGATTGGTAAAGTTATGCGTAGACAGAATGATATATGCGAGGCGTAAACTTACGCCAGTAGGGTCTTAACTTACGCGTAAGAAGTGTTACGTGAGGAAAAAGGGGACCTTATGCGTAGAGCTTTATGCGTAGGCATATATTAACCTTACGCGTAAGGCTACTCGTAAGAGTTGACCTTATGCGTAGAGGTCCCTGTTTACGCATATCCTTCACGATACGCCGTAGTCCCATATGTAGAAACTTATGCGTAGACGCTACGCGTAAGACTAATCTTACGCATAACAAGCTACGCGTAAGGTGATCCTTATGCGTAGATTAACAACAACCTTGATTCTGAATATTAAGTGTTGCAAGCCTGAAATAAAGCATCACATCATCAATGATTAACACATAGCATTCGTTTATGACAACAAAACACAATTGGACATTTTTCTATTTATGCGTAGAACCTCTTACGCGTAGTCTAAACCCTAATTCTACGCGTATGAAATCTAGCCATGGATTATGCACCAAAGTTTTTCTGGTATATCATAGATGTTGTGAGAGCATGTAGACCAAGTTTTAACACTTTTTATGCATTGAATCAAAAATACCCAATTTTAGAACATTAAACCCTAATTCCTAATTCTGAATCAATTAAGGTTTCGGGGTGGTTATAAGGCATGGATATCATCAATTCATCATCACATAAGCATAACACAACAATCTTTTGACCAAAGCACTTCACATTGAAAATACCCAATTCACTCATAAACCCTAATTTTCAAAAATCATCAATTCGTGTTTCGGGTGGTTTTGATGATTAAAAATGATATCTTTAATGTATTTGAAACGTTTTGACATAATCCATTTAACCACAAACACACACATAATGATTGTGTGTTCTTACGCATAAGCGTAGAACACCTAATCACGCGTATAAAACGTTTTAGCCGTGGGATTTATATGAAATTCAAAACCTTCTTTAAAACATGTTGTAATCATAAAACACTTACAAGATGAAGATCAAAAGCAAGGTTTTCTTGAATCAATTCTAAGCGTAGGATGGTTTTAGGGTTTTTGCAATAAATGAGAAGTGTAAGTAGGTGGAGGATATTTTTATTCAAAAATATCTTTAAGATTTAGACAGTTTTGGTCCCTCCACCTTTTCCTTTTTCAAACAAAGCCTTTTAACTTCCATTTTGGTTACCAAACAAAGATTTTAGGAAAGAAACTTGACGACACTCCCCTCGACTTGAGAAAATAATGAAAGGTTATTAATTAAAGTCCGAGGAGTGTCTTTGAACCAGAAAATGTACCACCATTTGTAAAAGATTCAACCGAGATAAGATAACATGCAAGTACACGATGTTTTGAAGCGCTTAATAGATTATTTTCTCCCCTCAACACTTGATCGAAAAATACTGAATTTTGAAAGATTAAAGTGTTGACGGAAGAAATGTACTTGCAATGTTGAAAGAAATATAGATTAGGAGAATATTTTTGTTGTTTTATCGGATTTTATATTTTTGTATTTTGTTTTTGAAAAGATATTTACAAAAGATGTTTTGGTGTTTGATGTTTTAAGACTGCTTTTAAGAGGTCATCTAATTTCTCTTGAGTCAAACACCTCATACCAATTCGGTGGACCAACTCATTAAACCTAGCGGAAGGCAAGGCTTTGGTGAGCAGATCCGCCAATTGGTATTCGACCACAAAGTATAGTTCAACGGTACCCTGCTCCACGTGGTCCTTGATGAAATGATAGCGTAGATCGATGTGCTTTGATTTCGAGTGCTGAACCGAGTTGCACGAGATGGCAATGGCACTCGATTGTCGCAGATACATCGGGATTCTGTCCAATAAGTAACCATAGTCTTTGAGTTGTGTTCTCATCCAGATGACTTGAGCACAACACGCGGACATGGCTACATATTCGCTTCGGTTGATGACAACATGTACAATCCTCGCTTCTTTGATTGCCAAGACACCGCTTATCACCAAGAAATTGTAGTGCTCAAGTACTTTTCCTTGAGTCTAGGCATCCCGCGTGATCGGCCTCAAAAGCGATTAGTTCAAAACCAGAATCCTTCGGATACCGGATCCCCAAGTTAATGGTTCCCTTGATGTATCGGAGGATTCTTTTAGCCTTAGAGAGGTGGGTTTCAGCTGGTCGCGACCGATAACGGAGCATAGATAAACGGCAAAGACAATATCAGTCCGCTAGTCTGTTAGATACATGAGGGACCCAATATACTGGTATTTGGTAGGGTCAACCAATTTCCCATGTAAATCAGTATCTAATTTCTTGGTATGAGCCATTGGTGTGGCATAAGTGTCACAGGTTGTCATTCCAAATTTGTTTAACAATTCAAGGGCATATTTGGACTGACTCAAGAAAATACCACGGGTGATTGATGAACTTGTAGTCCTAGAAAGAACGTAAGTTCACCCATCATGGACATTTCAAAATTTTTCTTCATTAGTTTTGCAAAAGCGATTGAAAACTTTTATGTGTAGACCCAAAAATGATGTCATCCACGTAAATTTGAACAATTAAGATGTGTGCCCCGTGATATTGTATAAAAAGAGTTGGGTCAACCGAGCCTTTGGTGAAATTATTGGCAATGAGGAAAGATGATAGCTTATCGCACCATGCCCGAGGGGCTTGTTTGAGACCATAAAGAGCTTTGTTCAGTTTGTAAACATGATTCGGAACTCGGGATCAACGAATCCATCCGGTTGGTGACATAGACCGCTTTAAGTTGTCCATTGAGAAACGCAATTTTGACATCCATCTGATAGACCGTCATATTCATATGAGCAAATAACGCTAGAAATATCTGAACAGCCTCAAGACGAGCAACCAGAGCAAAAGATTCTTCAAAGTCTATTCCCTCTTCCCGACGATAACCCTTAGCAACTAGACGTGACTTGTTTCGATGACGTTCCTTCAAAGATCCAATTTGTTTTTCCAAATCCATTTTAAACCAATGACGAGACCCCGTTGGTCTTTCAACCAGTTCCCATACTTCAAGACCTTTGAATTGGTTGAGTTCTTCCTGCATGGATTCAATCCAGCTTGTCTTTTTCATTGCGTCTTTAATGTTTTAGGTTCGATTGGCAGATGGTGAGTGCATAAATGCAATGTTCACCGTCCTGTGTGAAGACGTTGTCGCGAACGATCGGTTGATTTGGGTTGCCAATAATGTTAGCCGAGGATGGTCTTTGTCCATCTATGTGTAGAGGTTGATGTTGGTATACATTGTGCGATTCGAGGGTTCAAATGGTTTGTTGAAGATTCGCGACATCCGTGCAAGCGGTCTCATTAGCAAACGGATTGAAGAACGCATTTGGATCAAAATCGAGGTGGGGGTATTTCATTCGAATATCATCACCGGTTCATCATTGTTGGAAGCGGTGTGTTCAACTCGTTGTGTTGGAGTCAACGGTGTAGGTGCATCTTCAACAAGAGTTGTTGTAGCAGTGTATCGTATAGGAATATTATCGTTGTGCAATGAAACAAATGCGGATACACCGAGCACGTTCATCAATATCGCCACGTAACGAGGAGCAAATAACCTTTCCATTTGTTGACGAAGTTAGCGAGGGCTTTCTTGGTGATGATGGGGTTGAGGGAAGTTTAAACGGTTGTGACCGGTTCTAAGTCGTTATACTCGTAAGCCATATCCGTGAGTTCATCGAAATGAGCATGAATCGTTTCTATTACCTCCTTAGTTCGACGATTCCGATTCGAAACCTTTAGAATTGTCACAAGATCCAATAAAGACTCCAATGTCGGCTTTGGCTTTGAGCTTTCCAAAATCATCACGATCATTATTCGGATAGCAAAGGGATCCAAATACATGAAAGTGTTTGAGGTTCGGTTTATAGTTGTGGACAAGCTCGAAAGGTGTTTTGTTGTGACGCTTTGTGATCATAGAACGGTTTTGAGTATAGCATGCAGAGATACGCCTTCGCCCATAAGTAACTGAAGTTTAGCATTGATTAACATTGTTCTTGCAGCTTCCACTAACGATCGGTTTCGTCTTTCAACAACTCCGCTTTGTTCGTGTGTACGCAATAGATGTTTGATTTCCCACTTTCTCATAGAATTCACGAAGGGTTTTGTTAACAAATTCAGTTCCTTTGTCTGCTCGATGATTCCGGTGTTCGCGGAGTGAACCGTATTTTTGAGAAAGGTGATGATAATTTGTGGAGCTTGGTCTTTGCTACGAAGAAAGTAGACCCAAGTCCATCGTGAGTAGTCATCAACAATTACTAAGATGTAGCGCTTGCCATTGATCGTTTGCACACGCATCGGGCCACACAAATCCATGTGAAGAAGATGAAGCACATGCCGAGAGCTGTGTTCCACCTTTGAAGGAAAATGAGCACGAGTGCTTTTCCCTTGTTCACAAGCCGAGCAAAGGTGATCTTTTGAATACCGGAATCGTGGGAGTCCTTCAACTAGTTTGTGTCGAGCAAGGTTGGTGATGGTTTGAAAGTTTAGATGTGAGAGACGACGGTGCCATAGCCGGGATTTTGTTGATGTTGCCTTAGAAAGTAAGCAAATGGGAGAGGAAGCAACCATGTCTTGCATAGAGATAGTGTAGAGACTAGAATTACGAGCCGCACATAAGGTCATTTCCTTGTAGATCACTTAATGAAACAAGTTTTCTCCCGAAAGCAACCTCCAAATCTCCATCACAAAATTGACCTCTGAAAACAGACAGACCGAGGCCTTCCACATAGTAAACCCTGCAGATTTCGATGTTCCCATTGACATAATCTCCGTAGCCCATGATAGCTGCGAAGTGATCATTCCCTAACCTCGACAGGCCAATGAACTTTGCAATAAAGTTTGATAACAGCTTAAGATTGCCTGTCATGTGTCGGGAACATCCGCTATCAACAATCTAGAGAATGATCTCAGACACCTGCATTACAATGCATCTACACAGATGGAATAGAAGTAGATTTGGAACCCGAAATGTTAGAGGGTTCCATAGCGCTTATAGTGGATATGCAAACATCAATAGCTTTAGGTATCCACTTAAATCCTAGTGTGTTATATAACCATTTCTGCCATCTATAACTACTCTTGGCTTTAGTCTTAGTGAATTCACTAGGTGGTACTACATTCCTAGGAGGTGAAACCGAGCTACAGGGACAGAATGCGCTTAGAATCTAAAGAAGGCGGTCTACCAAGCACAGACTTAGAATGATTAGTGGGCCTAGAGGTATTCCGATTCTTAAGATTCCTTAAACGAGAGATGATAGCTTTAGCAACACATTTATCATGACAATCAATATTCATACTTTTACGACAAATATCACAAGATGCATTAGACTGAATATCAAAAGTACTTAACGGTTTAGCATTCGTTACATCACTATTTCTATTACATTTGCTAGACGCAATATCTATAGTGGAGGCAACGTGTGTCTTATTCAGAGTCCTAGGGTGTTCTTCTACTTTAGCATTCTTGATTGATCTTTTCTTAGGTCGCAACTTCCTATTCTTCGATTGAGTGCTCCTAGGCCGTGAAGTGCGGACGTTTGGAAAAGGCTCAACTATTCCTGCTTTCAAGAGAAGGAAGCACGTTTGCTACTTGTGATTTGGCAGTAGAGATTCTAGGTGCATGAGTACTAAGTGTTACGGGGCTAATCTCTTAATGATTGTTGGCGGAAGTTGTTCATACTTTCCTAACATTCCTCTTAACTTGATGATAGTGTGAATCGATTTTGATTTTCTAATCTAACATTTCCAAAAAAATGCATAACTTCTTTAGTGTGTGCAAGATAATGATCAAGTTCATTTGATGCTTCATCACGAAGTCTTTTGAGTAAATCAAATATGACACCATATTCCTTTTAACTTTTACAAGTTCTTGTTCATATTTTGAGATTTGACACTTGAAAGACACGCTTTGATCATCCAGTTGCTCAATTTTAGAATCGTAAGGTTTTGCACGAACGGTTGATTTTGTGTTGAAAAGCAAGTTGTTGATCGTGAATATCTTTTGACACCAATTAAGACGACGTATTGCATTTGAAAGTTCGTTTGACAATCGCTTGTTTTCAACTTTAAGGACTCGACCAAGCACATTATCGTGTTCTCAACATTTACCACGTAAAACAAGATCGCAGAGATATTATCAAATGCATATGACAACGAATTCAATAACACAACATTTTGAACATCACACGATAACATCTTCCAAGAGTCGATCAACATCTTTTCTCAAGAGTTTCTTTTACGCTTAGTATTAGAAATAGATGTTTTCGTTTTCTCGAAAACGTATTTCATGACCCCAAGTTCCTTATGAAAATCCTTTTCCCAGGCAATTGCACAACTTTTCAAGTTTTAACATTAGGTAAAAGATTTTTTGAAAAATGTCTTTGTTCTCGCGCAAGAGGCGATTGAAAATGTTCAACTTTGATTTCAGATCGATATTCTATCTCATGTTGTAAAATTTGAGGTCAGCCATGAAAATGTCAAAATATCGAAGAATTTTTCGATTTTCGGGTTGTGAGTTTACTTCACTAATGGAAGGTAAAGGACCATAAGTTTGTGCAAAGTCGGTTTTGGGATTAACAATAGAAGACTCAGGTGTTTTGATGATAACCCTTGGTGTGTTTGAAGAATCCGCTGGTGTGACAAAAGTGACCGGTTTTGAATAATTAAAAGGTTTGTTGTAAACAACAGCTTTTAATTTTGATCGACTCTCGTCTTCCGCATCTAATTCCTCTTGACGATGATATTCAACAACATTCATAACAGAATTATCAATTTTATATTGTGCACCGGAAACTTCAGGATTTGGTTTGAATGCTTTGTTTGAAAGCTTAGGTTTGTAATCAGCAAGATTCGGTCCATATCCATTTGGATTTGGTTTTAAAGTAAACTTTTCAATGGTGGTGACCGACTCGCCATGTTTGTAAACAACAGCTTTAAACTCTTTAAGTTTGTTTTGCAAGCCGATGATTTCTTCAAGATGATCATCTATTCGCTTCGTTGAATGCTTTTTGTATGCAGAGAACTGTTTTTGACAATTTAACAACTCGGCCTTAGCTTTTTGATTTTCCAAGGTGAGAGCGTTAATTTGCTTTTTATGTTCATGTTTCAGCTTGTTCTATTTCGGACAACAAAGCATTCTTCGGCTGCTAGATCACGATCCGTCGCTCTAAATATTTTTCGCTTTGATAAGATTTGGCAAAGGTCGCTTCAAAACCGCTTTCACGTTTTTCTTGAGTTTTGAAAAAGTTGAGTTGCTTTTGTAAACATTCAAAATCCTTTGTTAACGGTGCATTTTTACTTTTCAAGTCCTGATTAATTGCACGACATTCTTCCACTATGGTTTGTTGGTCTTGTATTAAACGAGCAAAATCTGGATGAGGCAAAAGTTCGGCGTGTTCAATGTGAGTCAAAACATGATCATTACTGAGATCCTCAAGTATAACCACGAAGTCAATTTGATTATCAAGGGAAACCGTTTGGTCATCTTGATCGTCAAATATAACTACGGGTCTAGTTGAAAATCGCCGAATGAGATGTGGACGACTCATTTTGAACATTCGAGCCTTGCCGGATTCAGGATGTTGGCGGAGATATGAGATCGAGATAAATATGGTTTGTTCGGTACCGAGACAAGCCATCGTGTCATACACTGGGCCTGTGTCACTCATGTGTAACGCCGCATATTAGCCATCAACATAATGCATTGGCCCCGCAAGTCCTCCATATCATCATCCGAGTCAGCATTTGCCATAAAGCTCTGTTCTTTGTCTGTGAGAGTTCCACCAGCTTCATCCTTAAGGTCCAAAAGAAGAGCCTCTTTGAAATAAGCACTGCCCTTAGTCCTTGGCTTTGGGCATGCATTAGCCAGTTGTCCCTTCTCATTGCAGTTGTAGCATCGAAGACCATTCAACCCATTTTGAGCATTACCTGCTCCACCACTTGAGCTCGTTGTTATTCCTACCCACAAAGATTAAACCCTTGACCACCGCCCATCCGACGCACCATAATCACGATTCAACTTCAACACGCCCATTGTTCACAACAGCTTGAGTCCGTGTGTTAGATGAGGAACGAATACGATTGTTGGATTTGTTGGTGTAACGGCCAAAAGCATTAGCAATCATCACAAATCCTTGTTGCAATGCTTCAAACGGATCGGTTTCCTCAATCGCTTCACTGACATATGCTTGAGCATTGTTGTTGTATGGAACCAATTGATTTTGTTGAGGTTGTTGCTTTGAAGGTGTGTTTGAAGCATTTGGTTGAGTTGCTGGTTGAGGAGAATAACCGTTTTGAGCATATAAGGCAAGTTGTTGTTGATTTTCCGGATGTGTTGGTGGAGCAATTTGAGCACGGAGAATCCTTTCCGGATCAACTTCCTTTTCATGAGGTTTCAAGTAATCGTACAACAATCCGTAGGTAGAATGATGCATGTTCTTCGCTTGACGGAGAAAAATGACATACTTCTCCCATTCAGAACCAAGACTACTTAGGAACTTAGTATTCACTGCAATTCTTGGCATGATGATGTTGTGTTTATCCAAATCATTGATGATGTCTCGAAAATCGGTGATGATAAGACTCTAGTGTCTCTCCGTGTTCAATCATGAAGTGTTCATAAGCCAAGTAAATTTTGGATTCCATATCTTCTTGATTGAGTACGATCCTTCCATAAGAAGACTAATGTGATCCCACATTTTCGTGCAATTTTTGAGCATCAACACGACGAAGAATTGGGTTTGGTAATCCTAAAAGGATGTATTCCATGGCAAGCTCATCAACTTCATAGTGTAGAAGTTCTTGAGGATTCAAGTCTCGCACAAGAGCAATGTTTGTTTGTTCATCTCTTGGTGGAATGGCATTTGGATCTCTGGGTACAATGATAGTAGGCATCTCAAATGGACCTTCCAAGATAACCTGCTTTAAGAACTTTCCATGTGGCTTCTTTAGATCACAAAACCTAAAGAACCTTATCACCCATTGATCGTAGTTTCCTGGAGTGAGCATTGGAGGTCTATCAAGTGATCCGACCTCATGAATTGATTGTTGGTTGCTTAAAGCTTCACACATCTTTGCAAACCAAGTGGGTTCCTTCATAGTGTTCCTTGATGGATGTTGATTGAATTCATTTGTGTACGGTTGAACTTGAAGACTTGGTGGTGGTTGAACCATTTGAGGTTGTGGATTTGCAGCAAGTTGTGGAGTATGTTGTTGATTAAATTGTTGTTGATAAATTGCTTGTTGTTGATTCCATTGTTGATGTTGTGGACTTAGTTGTTGTTGTCGTTGAGGATAAGTGTAAGGGAAATAGTTAGAGTATGGTGGTTGTGACATGTTGATAAACTTGTGTTGGTAAAAATGGATCTTTGTAGTCGAATGAACCTTTGTTGATGAAGTGTCCTTAGGCGAGAAATCAAAGAACCAAGTAGCACTTATGCGTAAAAACACCAAAGTTACGCGTAACAATTAAGAGTTACGCGTAGGTTTTAGCTACGCCGAGGTGGAAAAATCTAAAGTTATGCGTAGACAACAAAGTTAGGCGTAGAAACTTAGGCGTAGGATTAGCTTATGCGTAAGACAAGGCTTAGGCGTAAGAAAATCTTAGGCGTAGGATTTCTACGCGTAAGGTTGAACTTACGCGTAATTTTAGGGTTTTATCCCAAATGATCTTTTACACTATCACAGGGCAAAAGATATCCAAAGTCGACGTATTTTCGGACTTATCCAAGTAAGAAAACACGGAATAAACCACGAAAATGAAGATCAAACCAAGGAAACACTTACGCCAGAAATAGGGTTTTCATACGCGTAGGTTTACTCATAAAAGTGATTTTTCCCAAATATGTTTCTAAACCGCTTTTGTGTGATGGAATAGCTTCAATAACACCAAAAGACACAAAAGTGTGGAACTTGATGGACCAAAGCCTCTAAAACAGCTATGCGTAGGATGATACACACGTTCAAAAACAAGCTTAAAACTGATATTCACGCATAAAGTTTCAAACATTTTGCCAAAAACTTAAACTTTAACACTTAATAACCTTGAAAGTACAAGAATCTTGGATTGTAACATGTAAAAATGAAAGCTTTAAGCGTATGAAAGATTGAGTATTAAACCTTACGCGTATACCATAAAACTTCAAAAACAAAACGAGTTCACCCAACTATTTGGCGATTGATACCACTGTTAGGTCACTAGTTTTACAACACAAGCTTACTAGAAAGAGACAAAGAGAAGAGGCGGATGAACAAGACACAAACCAAACACTATGTGTAGATATATTAGACCGGTTATGAATATGCAAGTGAAAGAGAGAATGAATTGAACAACCAACCCTCAAATGAGGGTTTACAAGATTATTTATAGGAGGGAAGCTAGGGCAACACTCCTAGTTCCCATCCTTTCTTATGTGGGCTTGGGCCTAAGCTTATGGGCCTTCTACATAAGCTTGACCTTAAACAAACATAAAGGCCATAATAAAGCTACCTATTACATATGAAATATAAATACTTGAAATACTGTTTAGGAGTGATTCCAACACATCCAATTTCAAAAATTCCCTCTCACTTAAAAACTTCATCTTCCTCCTCATTCCATCTCAACCGAAACCAAGAAGATCCGTCATCAACATGGTTTACATCGCACTCGTGCTCATCGCCATAACACTCATAGCACTTGTGTTCTCTATGATGAAGTTCACATACGGAGACATTTACTTTGTGTTGTTAATCTATATTGGGGTCATATACCCAATCCTTTGTATCATCCTTAGCATTGAAATGCAATATTATTAATGATCTAGATTATCTAGGTTATTTTTGTTATAGTGTGTTTATCATTTCTTTTGATTTATATGTTTTATTTCTTTTGTGATACATTAGAAGTCATGTATGCATGCTAAAGGAAAATGTAGGATAAAACATATTTTCGTGGTATAAAAACTATAAAATCTATGTTTTATAAAATCGCTGTTCTGCTACTACAGATCCACGGATCCCGGAAGTTATACTATCCGGATCCCTTTTGAAAAGGAACCGGGATCCGTCCTCACTGGAAAACAAATTTTTCATGCAAATCAAAAACCTCTTTTCTTCTAAGAGTAATATTCTACATGTATGTCAAAACCATAAGTAAGTTAAGTGTATTTCTTGTTAGAAACCATTGTTAATAAAAATCTAGTAAAAACATTAGATTATCATAAGTTGACCACAAACACCTCCTTTTATTAACTTGTCATTTCTATAGGTTCAACTATGACGCATGAATATGAGTTTGATTTTTCACTCACTAGCGTCTACACTCCGAACATCTCTCTCGAACCCAACACGCCTGGCAATCATGTCCGTGGGTTCAATAATCTCGAAAACCATCACTTCCATGATGGACGTATTGTAGACACCTCTCTACAATTCGAAGAAGGTATCAATACCTCCTTCCGAGCCATAGGACTAGAATGCCTTCTTGAAATCAACGAGAAGATATGTCCAAGGTTCATAATGGAATTCTTCCATCAAGTCGAACTCGTTCGTAACGAGGATCGCTCTCTATCTCTTTGGTTTTATATCAAAAACCAAAATTTCACTCTAACCCTTGGGCATTTTGCTCACATCCTCCGGATTCCAAATCATGGACAATGTGCCTTCACCAAAGATTGGTCTCTTGATTCTCTCTTCAACTTTCATGAAGAAAATAGTCCATATTGTTCACACATACCCTCTCCGGAAGATTTAAATCGCATAATATGCAAACCTCGACCATATTACTCCGATCCAAACATTATCTTTACAAGGGATATCCGAGAAGAGTACAAGCCTCTTGCACTCATCCTACATGAAAATGTTTGGAGTCTTAGGGGAAATCGAGAAATCCTTCCCGCTTGTTGTGCTCACATGTTGTACTTTTTGCTAACACAACAACCATACAATCTCGCCTTACTTCTTCAAGCGAATTGCAAATCTTCAAGGCTCCAAGAATAAACTCATCCCCTATGGAATGTTCTTGACACGCCTCTATCATAATGTTATGCACTTCCATCCTCAATTTCAAATTCCGTTGTATGTACTTGTGAACAAGATGATGGAACCGCTAAACATATCCCTCATGAAGACTTTCTTCATTCTTGACTCCACCAACACTCATCAATCACTTAATGATCCTCCTAGCGAGAACACTCAAGGAAACCAATAGTATTCCAAAATAGGATCAAATCTCTTGTACTTGTGCTTTATCAATGTAATCCAATTTCCTTCATGAAATAAAACATTTGATATCTTAGTATTTAGAACTCTCTTTAGACTATCCTTGAGATATAATGCATTGTCAAGATCATTACATACCTTTAGTAAAGGTCCTGCTGAGCGATGGGGATCCCAAAGTTACACTAGACGGATCCCTACTCTTAGGGAACCGTGGATCCGTCGAACAGAAAATGCAATTACAAGCATTGTATTTCAAAAGCATTCTTAGAACACCTCACACTAAGCTAAACATAGTGTCTTAAGGCAAATTAATTCCTTATCAAGATAGGTTAATCTTTCCCATTCATACATAACTCACCGAGGTTACACTCTAAAAACGCTTGTAGATCTACCGTTTCGTTTTAATCCATTACTCTTCCGCTCTTAAACTCACACCTCATTTTCTACTTGATCCCTCACATTTAGTCTTAGAAATCTTTCAATTATGGCAAAATTGATCATAAATCATCCTCACCTCCAAATTGATCAAATTTGATCAAAATCTAGTTATCTCATCTCAAAGCTTCTAGGATATTTTCCAAAACACTATCCTAAGACACAACCTGTTCTCTAGGATCATCTAGCTTCAATTGACATTCTAAATCTTTAGTTTCATCCTTGTTCATCTATTGGTACTCTTGAAAGTTCCAAATCCTTCCACAAAAGACAATCATTAGCTACATCATTCATTACCTTCAAGTACTCAAGCATCCCTTCATTTAAAACACTTAGGAGGACTGAAACACTCAAGATAATATAGGTCTTAGATCTTAGAAACATCATTTCCAATCTTTCATAGCTGCTGAGAGACGGATCCCTAGGATTAGCCTAGACGGATCCCTCGAGGAGGGAACCGTGGGATCCGTATGACAGTATAGGTCAAATCTTGCTAAAGCAATCATCTCAACTCATCTTCCTAACTCAAACACTCCATCTCATCTTAAATGAGTTCCTAGATCAGTACAACCTCTGAAGTTAACTCTTGTGCATGTCAATCATCACATTCCAATGAATCCTAGTGGCTTGAAGCTTAAATGCACTTGCCAAATCACTTAGTTTATAAACCACCTTATTAGGACCTCCATAGTCATCACTTTCATCCTAACTTTCAGCTCTTGCAAACTCTTGAAATCATCTCATCATGAGGAAAACTCCAAGTAGTAACTTATCCACCAAAGAACCACCCATGAAAAGAACTCGTGTTATACACTAAATTTCCTCAACCGAATCATCTCCCATCAAACCAACAAATGATAGAACTCTTCATCATCCAATCAAACCAATTCCTAAAAAGATAGTACCCACAAAACTACCTTTGCCAAACACCACCATACCTCCTAGGCCAAATAATATCATCTCCACCAAACCATCACCATTGGTTCCTAGAGCTATTTCATTTACATCCCCACTATCATCACCACACCTCTACAATTTAGAGGACTTGCCTCCTAGGCCGTCTCATCCGCTTCCGTCGACAACATTCCCCTCGTTAGGAGGAATAATGGTTCAAAATCAAGGTGTTGAGTCAACACTTGCTCCGGCTTCCTTCTCGGCGTTTTCATCATATAATCCCATTTGGATTATGACAAATCATCAAAATCAACCACCCGACCATATGGAAGTTGACACCTCTCTACCACCACCATCATTCTTGGTTGAGTCATTCTTAAATGCACCTCCACCAATCCCTCCATCGTTTGAAGGTCCACAAGCCGCTTCACTTGATCCTTTGAATCAAGCCGTCTCATCTCATCCACCACCACTACCTAGCCATGACAAAGATTGCTATCATTGTCAACATGTTGAAAGTTTGATACATGAAGTACGAGAAGACCAACGTTTCATGTTCTATCATCTCCTCGAACGTTTCGACGAGATTAAACCTAAACAAAACTTGAGCTAGAAGATTATAGTGGTATCTTAGCTTCAAACGTTAAGTGATCTAGAAATTCCTAGGCATGTATTGTCTATTGTCTTGTTCTTCGAGTCATATATATCATAACTCTTGTTTATTAAATAGAATTACATGCTACTTGCTATATTTCTGAGTATGTGAGTATACTATATAATCCATATCTCTTTTTAGTATTAACATTTCTTGTTATACCAATCTTCTTGACTTTATTCATCAGCCGGATCCTCAGATTTGCCTAGACGGATCCCTACTAGGAGGGAACCGCGGGATCCATGAAACAGAAAGCTTTCTTTCTACTAACTTGAATCACATTTGCAGGAAATTGTGAATTATACTTGATTTCTAACCTTTGTTTTGTAGTTATTCTATTTACATATGAAGACTTTGACATTATAAAGCTAGGGGGAGCTTTATGTCAAAGCAATACATTGCAAATTACTTGCAATACTAGGTTTACATTTCGTGACATCCCTTTGCAACATTGCAATATTCAAGGGGGAGCACGTTCTCGTCACTTAGACGAACCATTTGCAAACTTAGTTGCAAACACAATTAGTTTATTTTACGCTATGTCCTTGACGCCCTTACATAGGGATGGACTCATCAAGGGGGAGTTAAGACGAGTATCATTCCCGTCACTTACTCTCTTTTACATTTTTACATTTTTTTATAAAAATTGTGTTAGTTTCTTTTTAACACTTTTTGTTTGGACAAAAAGGGGGGAGAAGAAAGTAAAAACTACAAATTCAAATTTTTACGAATTTTAGCTTTTTCCTTAAAATGATTTTATGTTTTGTCATCAACAAAAAGGGGGAGATTGTTAATACAAATAAGCCGTAAAAACATTTATTTATATTTTACGATCTTCTAATGTTTTGTCGATAACAAAAGTAAAATCATTTTAACGAAACAAATAGAGTACGTAAATAGTTTGATTTAATAGTTTTCTAACACACTTACGCTTTCACATAAAACACTAAAACAAGTATAAGTGATTTTATGATTTAGATACATATGTACAACAACTAGTGTTTACATATTGGGTTAAACATATACTTAAACTAAGTATACTAAAATGGGTAAAAACTAAGTGTATACTAAATGGGTAAAATACTAGCAAATGGTTTTGACCCACAACCCATGGTTTTATATATACCACTTAACCAAGTTCATTGTATCTAGAAAGAAAACCATGGATCAACCCATAACCCATGACCCATGACCCATAACCAAAAATACCCATGGGCAAAGAGGAGGGGACCACGGATCCCTAGCTTTGTGCTAGCCGGATCCCTTGTGGTAGGGATCCGTGGGATCCGGGGAACAGTAGGATTTTTCCTCTATAAATAGTGAGCCATTTCTTCATTGTTCCTCACCCCTTTCCAATATACTTTCTCCCCTGAGTTAAATCTCACTAACCTTAGATCCAAGAGATCTATGTTTGTATTTTTGTTTTTGTGTGATCTTTTAGGTTCCTCTTAAAGGCAAGATCACCACCTTTGAAGTCGAGCAAGCTCAAGTCCATGAGTTGCCATGCTTCCTCATCATCAAGGCTACTGAAGTCTTCTTGTTGATGATTCCCTTCTTTCTTCAAAGAAGTGTAGTGTTGAAGACATTGGTGAAAGATGTCTTAAAAGTCAAGACGAAGATATTAGTGAAGGGTATCTATCGTCTATAGGATAAAGCACTTGTGGTAGGTGCTTGGAAATCAAGACTAAGAAGCATTAGTGAAAGGTGCTTAGAAGTCAAGACAAAGAAGCATTAGTGAAAGGTGCTTAGAAGTGAAGACACAAGACATTAGTGAAAGGTGTCTTGTAGATCTAGTCAAAGGCATTAGTGAAAGGTGCCTTAGATGTACATTCGATATGGTGTGTTTCGATGTACAAGATAGACTAGTTTTAGATCCAAGGATATTGATATCCTTGATGATGTTGTAAAGGAGTAGATCTCCTTTGGGATTAGTCGTTGGTGTAGTGTGGTAGTAGTTCCTCCATTGCAATGGAACTAGGTGCTTAGCCTAGTACCTAATAAAGGGTAGGCGACATTGTGAAGGTGTAGTTCACCTAAGGTATGAAAGAACTAGGTACTTAGCCTAGTACCTTATAAAGGGTAGGCGACGTTGTGTAGGTGTGGTTCACCTTGGAGTGAAAGAACCCGGTGGTTAGCCTAGTACCGAAAAAGAGTAGGCGACGTTGTGAAGGCTTCTCCGCCATAAGGAGATTGGTGTAGTGATTACAAACTCTCGAGTAGGTGACTCGGGGAGTGGAGTAGGGCAAGGAAGGTGACCTTGTAGCCGAACCACTATAAATACTTGCGTTGTGGTTTTGTGCTTCTTACTCTTATCTTTTCATTCCTTACCTTTACATGCTTGTTTATCAACATCCAACACACACATCCAAATAGATTGACATAAGTCTATCTAAATAGATTAAAAGGAAGTTTTAATTGGTAAAACTATTCAACCCCCCCTTCTAGTTTTCCACACTTACCACTAGAAGTAAGCTTAGATCATAGATTACTGTTAGAACACAAACATTTGCTAAAGTTTTGATTGAAAATTTTGCTTTTATTTAACACAGTACCTGCCATATTGGCATTCACATTTTTTGCTTAACTAGGATTATCTTTGATGAGATTAAGAAGAGTAGAGAGTTGTTCATTTGTAAAAGCACCAGAATAACTAGAACCAACAGTATTATTGTTTGAAAACCTTTTATTATTGTTCTGAAAACTATTATTATTTCCCATTTTCATAAAGTTAGGAGGATAACCAATGAGTTTAAAATAGTTGTCAATAGTATGACCGTTAAAATCGAAATTTTCACAAAAAAAGGCCCAAGAACAATTCTTCTATTATAAGTCACTCTATCAAAATTAGCAGACTGAATAACAAGTCTAACATTAGTTTGATTACCATCTCTAGTATTAAAAGCATAATAATACTTTCTACTAATACTATTAGAAACAAGTCTTCTATATGATTTCTCACTAGAAATAATAGCATTAGCACCTTTAACATCAGGTAATGGATCTCTAGACAAAATATTACTTCTTTATTTACATATAAGTATAATTCAAACCCATTAAAAATTACATTATTTTCATAAGGTGATTATACTTTTTAAAATCCTCAACACCATGACAAGTGCATGTAGATAACTAAACAAGAGCATCAAACTGTTTCCACAAAGTACTTAACTTATTGAAATAATTGGCAATAGTGGTACCATTTTGACTTAAAGAGTTTATTTTGTGTTGCAGGTTAAAAGTAACAAAACCATCAAATCTATCAAAAGTATCTTTAAACTTATTCCAGACATCAGAAGCTCTTTTAGAGAAGATCTGACCAAGAAAAATTTCCTCATAAATTGAGTTTAAAATCCTTCCAAGAACAACAACATTAACATTATCCCATTGTGCGACAACCATTAATTTATGACTTCTGACCGGTAATCATTATTATCAGTTTGTACCATTTTCATCTTGACAAGTTATTTTTACACTTGTCGTGCCATTTTTATAGTTTATGTCCAATTTATCGGGAACCTGTGTCAACAGACGTGTCAACAACCTACGTTTTTAGTCTTAACATCATTTAAACAACCCGTACTTTCAGGTTATTATTTACGAGTAACCGTATAGGTTCACTCGAGTACGTCGTTACACGTACATTAAACTTGAACCAACTCTAGACAACACTTAGCCTATATGTTTTATGCATTTTGGTTTCCTTAAATACATATTTTATAACCCTATTTTTACCTTTCCATTTTATGAAAACTTTGCTCATCTTAAGCTTTACGCATTGACGACCTGCATTTTTAAGTTTAACAACGTTTAAACACCCCGATAAACTCGTGTTACATCTAAAATACTACAATTAGTTACTTTTACAAGTTATACAACTTTTATATATTTTAGATTTTTATATTACCCAGTTTTACGTTTCGCGTCTTAAAAACTTCACGTTTTCAATTACTGCGGTCAAACTCATACACTAAACACAATACTACACAAACTAAATAAACATTTCCCCTTCCACTCATTTAAATGCCTACCACATGGACATGTATCCATGTGGTGTGCTAAGTCCCTTCTGAGTCAAAATTAGAACATAAACTAGGACACGTGTCCCATAAGTTTGCATGTTCTTGAAAACCTCACATATACATGCAATTGTAGATCTCAAAAACACACCAACAAACCTCATTTCCTCTCTTGCTCTATTGAACCCAATGAACCACCACAAACACCCCTTTGGTCATTGATTTTTGCTAGTTTGATTCTACATTGAAGGTCTGAGTTCTAATCTTGTGTTCTTGGTTCATCAAACACATCATTTTATTGAGTTTAATGGATGAGTTCATCAAGGGGTTTTGGCTTATGTTATTTTTTTGATAGATATAGGGTTTTAAGGGTATAGTTGTTTGAATGGAAGCTTGCATTAAATTTGGTTGGGAGATTTTAAAGATAGTGATGTGCTCTTGGTTTATTGTTTTTGTTCTTAATTATGCACCACTAAACACTGTAAGGGAAAACTATTTTGATCTCTATACTTCTTTATTTTCATACATTTTATATATCATATACATTTACTTGATATGATTATCCATTGTACATAGCTTGAAACATTAGAAATCATATTTTTGTCATGGATTTGGTGGGACAGTTTTGAACAGTAGCAAAAGCGGATTTATTGTGGAAACTCAGTAGGTTATGGGACTTGGATAAAAATAGAAGGTTGTAGATCTATGTCTTAGATTTGAATCGCCTGGTGGCTCGTTCTGTGACGACACCTGATGAATTAAATATAAATTATTTCGTAAAAGTAGTGCAGATTTGAGTAACAGATTTGGAAGGGTAAAAAGTCCAAAATATTGTACATAACCCACTGTTGGTGTTTCAAGAGAAAACGTAGGAGACACTTTAACTTAAACGCAAATTCTTGAAGGAGTAAAACGGAGTTGTAGATAGTAAACTAGAGCTATTTTCGTAGGACTGTTTTACGCAGTTAAAAATTAGTTTTGATACACAAGGGTATTTTAGTAATTTTATACAGGTTATAGAAAATTTTGAACAGTGGGACCCACAAATATGATAAATAAACTCAAATACCTCTCCGTAAACGTAAAAACCAAGTTGTAACTCTTTATAGTATAGGAGTAACGAACTTTATAAAATCGGGAAACTATTTTGAAACTAAACCGCAATTAACATCAGGTTTATTAAACTTATCAAACTTGTCGTAAACCTTGTCCTAATTGTTTATAAACCTTATAAACACTAAGTACAATGGTATAATCAATATAAAAGCTTTATAAAACTCATCTGCATATTTACGTTATCATTATAAAACCTAAGACGCAGCATATTAACTTAGGTTTCTCCTAGGGGTTTTCTCGGCTTACTCGTCACTTTACTTGCATGTTTGCTATCATATTTTCTTAACGTGAGTAATCACAGCCCCTCTTTTACTGTTTCCACTATATTTTTGGAGTGAAATGCATGACTTGTTTTTTTACTTGAACTATTTGAAATTGCTTTTGAACCTTATGTTAAATATTGAACTCTCGTGACTTGTTTTCAACCCTTTGGTACATTTTGAACTTATGACTTGTTTTGAACTTATCATTGGACGTACTTTTGAACTTGATTTGCTTCCCATTTGAATTGTATAGCATAGTTTTAATGATGTACCATTCGTACATTCACATTGTTAGTCCCTGATTGATTTATCATTCGCACTCCAATTAATACGTATCGTTCGTACAACTCCCTTTCGACGGAGCAATAGATAGTATGGATAGCACTATAGAGGTCGGCCAACCTCTCGTTCCCTTGTCAACGGAATGTATATTATTTATTTTAAGGTCTTATGTTGCATAACTTTATCATATACATTGTGATTTTATTGTGAACTATTGTGACCATTTGTGTTCTGACTACAAGACGTACTATCTTCTATGCATTGGTTTGTGATATAATAGGTTAAAATTCTTGTATGGGCGGGACTTGTAACTAAATGGGTTGACATTACCTTTGCTATGAGAACATTTCCTCAAAGGTTTTGGACTTAATTTTATTATGGAAATGTATGTGAACTTATATGTTACAAGTCTTGTATGGGCGGGACTTGTAACAGGACAGGTTGACAGGACATTTTCCATGAGGAATTTCTCTAATAACGTTTTGGTATATTTATAGCGTCGCACCTCGCGTTTCTGCCATCGGCGGGGTGTGAATGCCGGTTTGTCGAAAAATAAAAACCCCAACTATAACCAAAATAACTTTTCATGAAGTGTCGAACATGATACGAGTCTGACTAACCCGAGCTTTACCTCATTTGTCCTTACTTATACATAGCCTGATCAACTATGTCTAATTTTGGAAGGGTCAAGTAGATCTGGGATTAATTACCTTTTTTAACTCATAGGCTTTCCACTTGGATCACAAAAACCCGTACTAGGACTTACGTGCATTGTACACCATAGTTGAGACCTCCACTACTAGTTTTAAGCATGCCTCGGTATACCATGCTTTGCCTTATGTACTTTTACATGTTTTTGAGCATGTTAGACTGTCAGTGCGCTTTGCCTATGATGTCATGTCTTGTCTTATTTATCTATATCATGTCTTTTGAACGTGGTTATTTGACGAGGTGCCTTATTTTTGCTATGTTGTGCTATGTCGTATTTTGTTATGTCTTTTACCGAGCGTGCTTTGATTTTGGTTACGTGTCACAATATGTCTCACTCCTCGTTCTTAACCAGTGACTAACCTTTCTAGGAAGCCCCCCACACGGAAATTTGAAGAAGAGCCAACCGAGCATTTTCTAGTTAGAGCACAAGATTAGCAGTGATAGGACTGCTAGCGTTCCTCAACGCCACGACAGATTACATCTACTCAGGAGATGATCCCCGACCATCATAACCTACCATTACTACAACATACTCCAGCATTGCCAAACCTTTTACTCGATTCGCCGAAGCCTCCAATGCTGATCGAGAGATCTTGACAATTACCCCGACCAAGGATATAGAGGTTCAACGACCCTGAATTTTTTTAATCTTGTATTCATTTAATCTATTATCAAACGACTTGTTTTCATTCTTAACAACGACTTTAACCACCTCTATTGATTTTACGAGATTTTTGGATACTGCATTTCTTGCAAACTATTTTAAATTTTAATGAAGACCAAAGATGAAACAACTAATCCTTCCTTACTCGCTAGACACTTGATGTCTACTCAACGTCTTAACTCGGTGATATTTCTTTGCATACATCATAACTGATTTATTCTGTCGCTCCAAAAATTTGAAAACTTTCTTCTATGCCTCTTGGACAGAACTTCTCCCCACCACCTTTATTGATTCTCCTAAAAAAAACTCATTTACTTTGACAATACCTTTAATCTTCTTCAGCGATCTCATCAACCTATACCACAAATATTAGTTCGTTCGTTCTTGAGGAACCCCCAAACTTTAAATAAATTTTCAAAAACGTTAAACTTTGTAACAACTCTTAACTTAATTTCATGACAGTTCTTGTTTAATGAGTTGTTAGATTATGTGGAAAACTAGAAAGGGGGTTGAATAGTTTTGCCGATTTTAACTTAGTTTCAAAAACTTTAGATTCGATGTTATGTGAACTCGTGTGGATGGAGAGAGGGTATAGATCTATAAGTAATACAAGTAATGAAAACAAGTAAAGTAAAGGATAGAAATGACACAACCGATTTATAGTGGTTCGGCTACAAGGACACCTTCCTTGCCCTACTTCACTCCCCGAGTCACCTACTCGAGATTTCAAGCACTATGTCAACAAACTCCTTCAACTCGACGGAGAAGCCTTCACAACGTCGCTTACAATTTTTCCGGTACCAAGCTAAATACCGAGTCCTTAACACGGAGGACTAAACCAACACTACTATAACACAACAAATATGTGAAATATAAAATACAATATCTTTACTACAGAAATCTTGTGGAGGAACCAATCAATCAAGGACCCCTTGCTTGGATGACTTGTAGAAGCTCGTGATCTCACCTTAGAGAAGGACCTATATGAGAATCACAACAAAAGAAAGAAGAACTACTATCTAGATCAAGAGATCTGAGATTAGAAGAATGTAAGAATATATGAGAGATTTTGTAAGAAGAGGGGTGAGTTACAATGAAAAAATGGCTCTCTATTTATAGGCAAAAACTTTCTAATGTCGCACGGATCCCACGGATCCCTTGCATGAGGGATCCGTCTAGTGTGAAGTGAGGGATCCGTGAGACGCTCCTCATTATCCATGGGTTATGGGTCATGGGTTATGGGTCTTAGAGTTTGGACCATGGTTATTCAAGTAGATACAATGTATCTAGAAGGTGCAAAGCATCTAGTCAATGGGTTATGGGTTAGCTCCATGGGTTATGGATATGCTCCATGGGTATGGGTCATGGGTTATGGTTTTTACCCATCCTAATAAACTATTACAATAAATGAATCATTACATCAATTAATATTAAATGACTATATATGTAGATGCTTTACAAAAATAACATGTATCCTTATAATTTTACTTATGATAACTTTATATTTGTTATCAATAAAACACAAAGAGATCGCTAAATATTAATAAACATTTTTACGATTTATTTGTATTAACAATCTCCCCCTTTTCGTTGATAACAAAACATAATGTTATGATGAGTAAAACTTAAGATTAGATGTATGTTTTGAAAGCATAAAGTTTTTACTTCTTCTCCCCCTTTTTGTCGAAACAAAAAGTTACCCTAACGAAGAAATAAAGTGTGGAATAATAGAATCCACAAATCACTAACTCCCCCTTGAAGGTAGCTCCCCCTAGAAAAGGGCGTCAAGTGAGAAAATATAAAACCTACAAAGAAAAGGTTAGTGGTAACATGCAATATAATCTTGTGATTGAAGAGAAACAAGATGGAGAGCCAATGTATGTAAACAAAGCCATGTAATAAAATAACAAAATGTCGTGGTATATATGGCACATACAAACATGTAAAACTAAGAACAAGGTTTACCCATCCTAATAAACTATTACAATAAATGAATCATTACATCAATTAATATTAAATGACTATATATGTAGATGCTTTACAAAAATAACATGTATCCTTATAATTTTACTTATGATAACTTTATATTTGTTATCAATAAAACACAAAGAGCTCGCTAAATATTAATAAACATTTTTACGATTTATTTGTATTAACAATCTCCCCCTTTTCGTTGATAACAAAACATAATGTTATGATGAGTAAAACTTAAGATTAAATGTATGTTTTGAAAGCATAAAGTTTTTACTTCTTCTCCCCCTTAAAGTGTGGAATAATAGAATCCACAAATCACTAACTCCCCTTTGAAGGTAGCTCCCCCTAGAAAAGGGCGTCAAGTGAGAAAATATAAAACCTACAAAGAAAAGGTTAGTGGTAACATGCAATATAATCTTGTGATTGACGAGAAACAAGATGGAGAGCCAAGGTATGTAAACAAAGCCATGTAATAAAATAACAAAATGTCGTGGTATATATGCCACATACAAACATGTAAAACTAAGAACAAGGTTTGTTCTTTAAAATGACTCAAAAGAAAAAAATAGAGAAAATAGTAATATCATTCCTTCCATGCTTGCATAAGGTTATTGATGGAGGTTTTGGTGAGTGATGATGTTGATGCAATCAAGGATGTGGTTAAGTATGAATTGCATCTCTTCCCTAAGTTCCATTGCAAGTTCCCTAGTGGATTGGCAATGTTCACAATGTAAATGATGTGGGTAATGTGTATGGAAGGTTTCCGGGTTAGTTTGATTTGTGGGATACGGAAGATGTGGTGGAAAAGTTGGAAAATATGGATCAAAGTCTTGAATGTTTGGAAGTGGTGGTGGAAAAGAACCTAGATGTTCTTGTAAGACAATGGGAGCTAAAGGTGGTGAAGTTACAAGGTCTTTGTAAATTGTGTTTGGAGATGTGTGAGGTGTTAAAAAGACTAGTTCTTTTGGGTTGATTTGTTGGAGTGTTTTTGGAGTCTTAAGGAGTTCCGATAGAGTGACTTTAGGCGGAGAGTTGATAGGTGAGGATGGTGGTGTGCTTGTTGGAGATGAGGCAGGTGCTACTATGGAAGCATTTGGTGGTGAATGAGTAGTTGGTGATGAACTATTTGACAATGTTTTGGCTAAACAACAAGGCCGGATGCTAATCCGTGTGGTTTTTCTAGATTTGGGTGGTGGCACTATAGAAGGTGGTAGGATAAAGTTTTGGATTTCTTGAAAAGGATTGTTTGCACTAGGTGATTCATCAATGTTGGAAGATATTTTGGTTGACATGATGATGGTTGTTTGTGAGGTTGAGAGTGATGAAGATGCAAGCATTTTGGGAACCTTATTTATATAGAAAATAATGCATTGTAATGAATGCTTGACCCAAAATGTGGACTAAAATCTAATGATTAGATATGAATTTAAGGCATGTGATCATGAGAACACAAGCATTAAGTAACATACTCATTAGTAAAAAGGATAAAATGATGAAGATATAAAGGTTTTTAGCTAGAGTGAGGAAAATAGAAGAGAAATTTCAGCTTCTGTCTCACGGTTCCCACGGATCCCTCCCTTGAGGGAACCGTCCAGTGTTAATGCTGGGATCCGTGGTAATGGTGACTCAGGCAGCTCAAAAAATTTCCTTTTGGAAACATTTGTGCCTAGTGTGTGCCTATATGCAAACCATTTGGAGTTGCGGTTATCTCGACTCCTAAAAAGAAAAAGAAAAATAGACTATAAGTGAAAAAGCATACTATTATGTGAGATAACCCGAGTGCTCCTAAATTCATGAATGTACCCGAAAACACATATTAGTTATGTGCTCCCTTTAGCATTCAAAAGACATGAGATGCAATGAAAACGTGTTTTTACTTTGTATTAATAATGAAAAGAGGTTTGTCCTAGACGTGAGAAATAGCTTTTAGGAAAATGATACGGGAAGAAGTATCTTTTAGAAAACCATTTCGAAAAAGTTTCTTTTGTTTAAAAAATTTTTTACCTTTTGGTTAAGAAAAATAGATATGAAATTACATGTTGTAAATAAAATTTACCTTTGGTTTTGAAAATTCCCGTATTGTTTGTCAATTGTGTGTGAAATAGAGATCCTAGACTCAAAAAAGGAGAAGGCTAGTGTTTACATACCTTATAGAGTTTAAAAACTAATTACGACGATTGTTCCATGAGACCAAGACCAAGACGAAGAAAGTTGAATTGTTCCCGCTTCAACGGTTTCGTGAAGACGTCTGCTATGTTGTCTTCGGATGCTACATTCTCAATAGAGATGTTCCCCTTTTGAACATTGTCTCTTAAGAAGTGATGACGGATCTCTATATGCTTGGTGCGAGAGTGCAATACCGGATTCTTGCTTAAGTCGATGGCACCTTTGTTGTCGCATAGAATGGTTATGTCACTTAGATGAATGTCGTAGTCAACTAACGCTTGTTTCATCCATAGTGCTTGTTGGCATGCTCTGCCGGCGGAGACATATTCGGCTTCGGTAGTTGATATAGCCAATGCCGTTTGCTTCTTCGAGAACCAAGATGTTAAAAAACATCCCATAAAAGTACATACACCACTTGTACTCTTTCGGTCAACATGACCTGCATGGTCAGAATCTGCATATACAATAGTTTCTACCCCCGTACCCTTAGGATACCATAATCCTAATTGAGTCGTACCCTTAATGTATCTAAATATTATTTTGACCGCTTCTAGATGTGATGTTTTAGGGTCTTCTTGAAACCTAGCACATAGACAAACACTAAACATGATATCCGGCCGACTAGCCGTAAGATAGAGAAGACTACCAATCATGCCACGGTATTTTGTGTTATCAACGGATTAACCGTCTTCATCTTTTGTAAGTTTAGTGTCGGATGACATTGGTGTTCTTATGGGTTTTGACTCTTCTAAACCAAATTTCTTTAACATCTCTTTTATGTATTTAGATTGATTAAAGAAGATAGCATCTTCTACTTGTTTGATTTGTAGATCAAGAAAGAAACTTAGTTCTCCCATCATACTCATCTCAAACTCGTCATGCATGATTTTTGAAAAATCATCACACATGTCTTGACAAGTAGATCCGAATATAATATCATCCACGTATATTTGAACAATAATTATATGTGATTCCTTTTTCTTAGTGAAGACCATGGTGTAGTTGTTTTTGATTAAAAATGACTTGAGTCTATCATACCAAGCTTTTGGAGCTTGTTTAAGACCTTAAAGAGCTTACTTTAATTTATACACATGTTTAGGTTTTTTGAAATCGATAAAGCCCGGAGGTTGAGCTACATAAACGTCTTCGTTAATAAAACCATTTAGAAAAGCACTTTTAACATCCATTTGAAAAAGCTTAAGATCGTTAGCACAAGCATAAGCAAGAAGTATTCTTATACACTCTAATCTATCCACGGGGGCATAGGTCTCATCAAAGTCTATTCCTTCTTGTTGATTATACCCTTGGGCAACGAGTCTAGCTTTGTTTCTAGACACTACACCGTTTGCATCTAACTTGTGTTTATATACCCATTTGGTTCCTATTATGGTTTGATTACTAGGTGGAAGGACAAGTGTGCAAACATCGTTAAAAAAATTGATTTAACTCTTCTTGCATAACCATTACCCAACTTTCATCTTTTATGGCTTCTTGTGTATTCTTAGATTCTATGGTTGAGACAAAACAAAATAAACTACTTTGGTTTTGGACTTGAGACCTTAAAGTTCTTTCATTTAACTTTCCTATGACCTTATCTACAGGATGATCTTTTTACTCTTTAATATTGATGATCTCATTGTTTAATGGTTCATCTTCTTTGTTTGAATTTTTCTTTATTTCTATGGCTTCACTTTCGACTATCTCGTCATCGACAAGAGGTAGGGTAGGTTTAGGTGGACTCTCATCAAATTTTACGTTTAATGACTCTTCAACCTTCATTGTTTCTTTCTTTAGTATAACATAAGCTTTGCTATTAGGAGAGTAACCTAAAAATATACCTTCGGTTGATTTAGGATCAAATTTTGTTAGGTAATCTTTAGTGTTAAGTAGAAAACATTTGCTACCAAAGACTTTAAAATGTTCTAACGTGGGCTTTTTGCCTCGAAGTAACTCGTATGGAGTTTTACCTAAAAATGGTCTAATTAAGACTAGGTTAAGTATGTACGTTGAAGTATCAACGGCATTGCACCAAAACTTTTGAGATATAGATTGCTCATTTAACATGGTGCGACTCATTTCTTGTAGGATTCTATTTTTCCTTTCAACTACCCCATTCGATTGTGGAGTGCGAGGAGCCGAGAAGTTGTGAGTAATACCATTAGCGTCACAAAAAGCTCCAAATTGCACTTCATTATCGAATTCCCTACCATGATCCGTTCTAATAGACACTATAGGACTTCCTAGTTGTCTTTGGATTCTCTTACTTAATATTTCAATGTAATCGAATGTTTCAATTTTATTCTTTAAAAATTTAGTCCATGTGTACCTAGAGTAATCATCCACTATGACCAAAGTATAGTAGTTACCTCCATAACTTTGAATAGCAGATGGACCAAATAAATCCATGTGAAGTAGTTCAATACACTTAGTAGTAGAGACCATATTTTTAGCTTTGTGATTAGCATTGACTTGTTTTCCTACGTTACAAGCATCATAAAAGTGATGTTCATATTTTAATTTTGGTAGATCTCTTACTAGATCTTTGGATGATAGCGATTGAAGAAGTCGCATATTGGCATGACCCAATCTTCGATGCCATAAGGTCGAAGTATCATCAATAGAGGTAAGATAAAGTTTGTCTTTAGCTTCATTATCGATTTTAATGACATAGACTCCATGTTTTCTAATTCCTCTTCCTGTAGTGATACCGTTTTTCAATATCTTACTACCGGTTTCATTAAAAAGTACGTTACACTTCTTATCACATATTTGTCCTATACTTAGAAGGTTAAAGTTTAGGTTTTCTACGTGACACACATTAGAGATTTGTTAGAAATCGTACCTTTACCGATGATTTTGCTTTTGCTATTTCCAAATACCACATTTCCTCCATTGAAGGATTCATATGTGGAAAATAAGTCTTTATTACCGGTCATGTGCCTTGTGCACCCGCTATCCTTGATCCATTCATCCGGATCTAGGTCGACCTTTAAGCACACCTAAGAAAAAAATTAACTCAAAAGTTTGGTCCCCATTTGTTCATGGGTCCATTAGTGTTATACATTTCATTCATGTTAGGCATATATGGAAAAGGTGAGTACGCATTCCATGGTGAAAAGTTTTGAAATGGAAAACTGTTTTGTACATTAGGATTCCATCCCATTTGAAGGTTACTTCTCGGATAAACATTATTAGGTCTCCTTATAAATGTGTTTGGTTTTGAAAATGATGGACCTTTGTTTTCTTATAAAACTTTGATTTTGTCTTGGACGTGGTTGTCTAACAGTAACATGGGTTGGTTTCTTCTTATTAACAATAACAAATCGGTTCTAGATGAAGTGGCTATATTATTACTAATGTTTGCATCAGCAGACCCACGGATCCCTGGTTTTACACTAGCCGGTTCCCTTTTTGTGGGATCCGTGACTACAATGACTTGTTTTTCTATTGCTTTGACGAATTGTGTTTCTTTGTTTTCGCTAGTTGAAGCATCAAGTTGCTGAATACCTAAACCTTTTTGGTTGTTTCATGTTTTAACACTATCTAATATCATATCAAGAGTATTAGTACTCATTATAGCAATCTTGGAATCTAGATTATCAACTAGTGTTTGAAGTTGAACACAAAGCTCACATTCCCCACTTGCTATCTTCCCCTTTTCTAAACGTTTTAATTTAGCTTTTTACTCAAAGACTTCCTTTTCTAAACGTTCATTTTGGTGTTTCAAAATCTTTTTTTTGTTAATTACTTTTAAACTAATTTTGCAAAGTTTATCATATTCACGACGCAATGAATCATCATCTAATGATGAGCTACTATAATAGAGAGATTTGGGACATACCTCGTTTGAGTCATTTGCCATGAGACAAATTTCTTCATCCTCCTCCTCGCTCATTCCCCATGAACCACTCACGAACGCTTTTTGTTCGTCACGTTTGGGACACTCACTAATGAATTGGTTAGGGTCCCCACATTTGAAACATGCGCGTTCATCCCTTGCTTTCTTGTCGTCTTTTCCTTTCCGGAACCCCTTCTTGTCGTCATATGGTTGCTTGACATATCTTCCCTTTCTTCTAAAGAACTTCTTGAAATCCCTTACCGTCATGGCATACTCTTCGTCATCACTATCCGAAGAAGAGTTTTCTTCATCGCTTGAGACCTTATTGGCTTTTAAGGCAAGAGATTTGTGCTTCTCCTTCTTCTCTTTTGAGGCTTCGGAATCTTTAGCAAGGACAAGCTCATAGACCTTTAGATTGCCTATGAGTTCATCGAGGGTGAGGATTGACAAGTATTTTGATTCTTCGATGGCCGTCACCTTAGATCTCCACTTGGATGGAAGTCCCCTTAGATATCTCCTAACATGATTACGACTAGAGAAAGACTCATCAAGTGCTTGTAATGATGTAATTCTAGTATTAAAGTTAGCAAAAGAATGATCTATAGTATCCTCATCCGATATTGAAAATTGTTCTTATTGTTGAACAAACAAATCTATTTTATTGTTTTTAACTTGTTGGTTTCCTTGATGAGTTACAACTAAAGAATTCCTAATTTCTTTAGAGGTTTTAAGCATAGAAATTCTTTCGAATTCCTTTTTGGGTAAAGCATTGTATAAAACCATTTTAGCTTCACTATTTTTGGAAAGCTTTTTCTTATGATCATCGGTGAGTTGATCATGAGGTGTGTTTACTAAATTTCCGGTTTCATCTTTTATAGTGGCTTCAAAATCGCCTTCAACAATGATGTACCAAAGATCAATATCTTTTGACTTCACATACGTTTCGAATCTATTTTTCCGATAAATAAAACCATTAGTTTCAAGTAGTGGAGGTCGTTGCATAGATTGCCCTTCTTTATAATTTTCAGAACCCATAGTGATCGAAAAGTTTTTAAAATACTATTTACTTTACAACTTTTGTAAAATCAGCTCTGATACCAATTGTGGAAAACTATAAGGGGGGTTGAATAGTTTTGCCGATTTTAACTTAGTTTCAAAAACTTTAGATTCGATGTTACACTCTTCTAACAAAAGAGATCTGAGATTAGAAGAAGAAATACTATCTAGATCAAGAGATCTGAGTTAGAAGAGTTAGTAAGAAGAAATAGTATTTCTTCTGACCTATATGAGAATCACAACAAAAGAAAGAAGAAATACTATCTAGATCAAGAGATCTTAGATTAGAAGAATGTAAGAATATATGAGAGAGTTTGTAAGAAGAGGGGTGAGTTACAATGAAGAAATGGCTCTCTATTTATAGGCAAAAACTTGCTACTGTCACACGGATCCCATGGATCCCTTGCATGAGGGATCCGTCTAGTGTAAAGTGAGGGATCCGTGAGACGCTCCTCATTATCCATGGGTCATGGGTCATGGGTTATGGGTCTTAGACTTTGGACCATGGTTATCCAAGTAGTTACAGTGTATCTAGAAGATGCAATGCATCTAGTAAATGGGTTATGGGTTATCTCCATGGGTTATGGATATGCTCCATGGGTATGGGTCATGGGTTATGGTTTTTACCCATCCTAATAAACTATTACAATAATGAATCATTACATCAATTAATATTAAATGACTATATATGTATGTTTTACAAAAATAACATGTATCCTTATAATTTTACTTATGATAACTTTATATTTGTTATCAACAAAACACAAAGAGATCGCTAAATATTAATAAACGTTTTTACGATTTATTTGTATTAACAGATTAAGTTAAAGTTGCTACTTAGCTTAAGATTTTAAATGATTTTGCTCAAGAACAATGCTTACTCCATTTAAATCTAGTCACTCGATATTTACAATTGAATTTATATTTCGTCACACTCAGCAAAACGCGTATGTATGAATTTGTCTTAATTACAACCTTTAACGATATATCACTTGCCGAATAAGCTTTAACTGCAACACCGAAATCCTAGTTCAACTCCTGGTCCTTTCGTGATGACTTTGACCTCCTTTGGATTCTTCGCTCAAGCGTTACTTCACTGCTTTAAGAGAAACTTAGGTAGTTTGTTCATATATGACTTGATTAACCGCGTACAACCTTCCAAAATATTTTATTTTCTTAAAATTCTTTAGAAAGAATGCTCAAGTGTTTCTCTCAGACTTAAAACCTCTACCCTTTTTCCTTTACTTTTTCCCCTCGACCGATCATCGAGATGCGATTTGTATGAACAGAAACCGGAGAAACCCAAATTGTACAATACCTTCCTAGAGTTCACTAAGGAATTACCTACTCCTCAACAAGTTGAGTTCCACATAGACTTAACACTCAAAACGACACTGGTTACAAGATGCACGAGGTTAACCAAAATGGTATTCATGTGGACCCAACAATGTGTTGTGTACGTGGTATGTGTGAAAACACATACATTTTCATTATCAAAACCGAACCAAATAGACCAAAAACTAACCTCTAAATCCATATATGTTCGTGTTTTTGTGTTGAATGTGCAGGCACGGATATCAATAAAATGGGCAAGAAAATACAAAACGACGAAAAAACGAGCACGAGATATGGAATGAGTGCAAGAAGCCGAAGTCGGGGAAGAATTTGCAAGTTTGGATCACCATTATTCTCAAAGTGTAAAAAGTAGCCCTTGGATTTCACATCTTGTCAAGATTTACACTTTGAGCGTTTGTATACTATTTTTGCTTCCAACAACTATTTTGTACAACAAAATTTAAGCCAAAGGTTAATCTAACAAAAATCAAACTCAAAGCCCCGGGCGTGCACGGGGATTTAAAACTAGTTTAATATATCTAAAGGGTGATTTATTCGGACCACTCACCCCCCCTCCCCCCGGTCGCTTTTCTTTTTTTCTTTTTTTTAATAATTTTGTTTATATAAAAAAACTATAAACCTGGAAGTACGAAACAGAAAATATAAAGTTTAATAAGTCAAACGCTTAAAACTGTTAGAAATACGAAACAGAAACTGATAAAAAACTATACTATACTGAAAAACAAAGATACAAAAAGAATCTTTAACCTTAAACCCTCTTTTATAGCCTCATAGGAGGGTCTTAATAGTATAACCGATATCTAAATTCCAAAATGTTTGACATGTACTTACACGTCATTAATTTACTCTACAATTTTTTATTTTTTTTTTATTTTATTTTTGGAAATTGATTTAGATGATTAACTTATGTGCTTAATTTTGTGCCTAATGCATTTATTGATTGATACATGGATTTCATAATTTCTGTCTCTTCAAAACTACCATTGATTTTGCCAAGTGTATGGTGATGTTTGTTAGGCATAAAATTAATCATGCCAATTAGGCATGCCAATTACTACTCTTTATTTTTTATTATTATTTTTTTTAACCTTAACAACCAATTTAGCTAGAGTAAATTAGATGTATCATTCTCGTGTTTATATAAAATGATACTCGATATTCATAAAATGAATCATGCTTAGCGTTTTCATCCATAATTCTCAATACCGTTTATAGCTAGTCTGGTAATTGCACCATGTACCTGTTACATGAGAGCTATTTTAGAGTAAAATACACGGTTCGTCCTTAAACTTGTACCTGCGCATCACTTTAGGCCAAACCTTGCCTTTTTCATTGTTGTGAGTCCAAAACTTGGGTTTTATACTCTAGACAAGTCCTTTGACCAATTTTCCGTTAGTCAATGTCTGTTATTTTCCCAATGTGCCTTGCACATGAAGGCAAAATAGTCATTTCATTGTTTTGGTTAATTATTTTTGTGGTAAGACTGGTACAACCTTAAGAACTGGTGTATTTAATCAATAAAATTATACCATTACTACAACCACCCTCGCTTTATCTCTTTATCCTGCTTCTCTCTCTAAATTACTGCTTCTTCCAAAACATTATCCACAATAACTCTTCGTTTAACAATTCTCATCATTCATTAGTTAGTGTATCAAGATACAGCTATTATATTGTCCTGATTTCTTCTAGCAACATTTAACAATGAAAGCATTATAAACCCAGAACAAATCACACAGTGAAATTTATATTTTTACTATATCAATTTCGATTACAAAATTCCTAAAATGATATTTAAAAACTCATATAAACAATAATAAGAAATTAATAATACACCTATATACATTATTGTCTCAATATATCTACTACTATTAGCTCATCATAGGAAAAATAATTATAAATAATAATAATAATAATAATAATAATAATAATATAAATTGTAATAATAATATTATTATTATTAATTATTAATTATCATTTTTTTTATTATTACTATTTATTATATTATTATTATTATTATTTTATTTATTATTATTTTATTATTATAATAATAATTATAATTATTATTATTTTATTTTTATTATTAATATTAAATTTTTATTATTTTATTATTATATTTTTATTATTAATATTCTCTTTTATTACTATTTTATTATTATTATTATTATTATTATTATTATTATTATTATTTATTTTTTATATTATTATTATTTTATTATTATTATTAATATTACTATTTATTATTATTATTATTATATTAACTTTTAAGTTTTATTATTACATTACGTTATTATTTTCATATTAACAAAATTTTAAATTACAATTGCATCAAATTACAAGAATCTGAGAATAATATAATACAATCAAACCCCATTAATCATATCATTTGTCGAACCAAGGGTATTCATATGAAAAAGATTATCAAACAAAGATTTAGATCATTGAGTTGAGAAAGATTGAAGGAACAAGATCTACCACAGATCATATAAACAACCTTATACATCTACATCAAACGAATCTCAACATTTAGATACCCATTTGACAATTTTTATAGAAATGCCTAATCGCCATTTTGCCTGAACAATTACCTTTTATTAATTTTATTACTATTTATTATTATTATTATTAATATTACTATTTATTATTATTATTATTATATTAACTTTTTAAGTTTTATAAAAATTGAATTACATTCGTTCGAGTTTGACAGATTTCATCAATTACAATTACAACACATACCAATTCTTTAAATTACAATTGCATCAAATTACAATACCTTTCTAATATTACAATTTTCTTCAAAAACATTCTGTAAACCAAACGCCCCCTTAATACAACAAAATAAAGAATCTGGTTGTAGAATAATATAATACAATCAAACCCCATCACAGAGCCATTCTAATCATATCAGATTGACAGAAGTACCCCTTTGAACGAAAAATCGAACCAAGGCTGTATCGTCATATGAAAAAGATTATCTGGAAACAAAGTCTGCATTCGGTAGATCACAAGTTGAGTTGAGAAAAGATTGAAGGAACAAGATCTACCACAGACCAAGCAAGACCAGTATACTGAAGCAACCTTATACCTGTATCTACATCAAACGAATCTTGAGTACTGAAAAACAACATTTTCCGGAGATACCCATTTGACTTTTTGGCCGTTGGAGAAGCAACCAAAGCAGGGACGTAGCCCGAAGATTTTATAGAAATGCCTAATGCGTTTGCTGTAATGGGTAGAAACCATTTTGCCAGAGCCTTGCTGCAGAATTTAACAAGCACCCGGAATAGTCAAGCCGTAGTTGAGCAAATTGTCTTCCGGGTCATGATGATCGGAATAGTTTTGATCAGGGGGGAGACGTAAGGTGAAAAAGTAATGTGACTGGTCAAGTTTGACGGCGGGTTCGTCTTTGGCTAAGGGCCATTGGATGACGTCAGCGACACGTGCCAAGACGGCGACGACGGAGGTGCCTTGACGGAGACGGATGATTTCTAAGTCGTTGGAAGTGAGTTCGATGGACTGATTTTTGTCGATTAAGTGGATTATGGAACCTGGGATTTTATGGAGTACTTCCTCGGATGAGTCGAAGGATGAGGTTAGGATGTTTGGATCGTAGGAATGGTTGTTGGTGTCGAGGATGAGGTCATCTTTGAAATCATGATTGAGGTCGTCGAGTGATGGGTATAAAGAGGGACCTGAAGGTGCAGGTGAGGTGTATGGGTATGAATGTGATAAGTCTGGGTTAGATTCAATGATTTGTGGGTATAGATTTTTATTACTACTCCTATTTGGGTATTGTGATTCCATTTTTTTTTCCGATCTGAGATGTGTAACTGGGTGTGGATTTAATGGATGAATTTATGTTTTATGGAGATTGATGGTATAATTTAATTGATTAAATACACCGTTAGTCTTTAAGGTTGTACCAGTCTTGCTATCAAAATAATTAACCAAAACAATAAAATGATTATTTTGCTTTCATGTGCAAGGCACATGGGGTTAATAACAGACGTTGACTAACGGAAAATTGATCAAAAAACTTGTCTAAAGTATAAAACTCAAGTTTTGGACTCCCAACGATGAAAAAAACAGGTTTGACCTAAAGTGATACGCAAGTATGAGTTTAGAGACGAACCGTGTACTTTACTCGCTATTTTATTTTTTCGCTCGACAACAACTCATTTTTTCCTAAAGTTTTCATATTTTTCCACAAAAGTCTAGGAACGATGAAAAAACGAAGTTTATTAATCACACAATAAAGGCAAAACCAAATAGAGACATTAAAAAAGCAAATGTAATCCTAACAACATTGATTAAAATCAATCCCAAAAGTGATATTATACATGGACTTAAAATTAGGCCTAAATTTAGACTTAAAATTAAGTGTCAGCATTCTGATAACTGCAGACAGGGACCACTTATTTTACAACCCATCAGAATGATGCCAAGTAATTTTAAGTCTAAGTTTAAACCTAAATTTAGGTCCATGTATCATTTCTCATCCCAAAAAAATAATATTTAGTTTTCAATTCCTTTTGCGCACAAAAATCTTCAACAGAAGATCCAAACGAAATTGGCCTGGTATTGTCAAATCGTTGCAAAGTCGATTAAACTCAAGCCAAAATTAATAAACTAAATAGTAACAAAATTAATTACGTAACACAATATACATATAATATTAAGAGAGTTATATAGAACAATGAAATAAAAACATAAAACTAGGTCACTACTCATTCGAAAGTCTTAATGAGATAGTATGGCATACACGGGTCTCGAACAACCATCACGGAAATGGCCTAAAGTCTGCCATTTTGATGTATTCACAAAAAGTCTCGTACCCTAGCTCTCATACCCTGGTGTACTCGTAAGATGTCTTATGGACAAAATAGGAAGACTGTATAAGATTGTGATAAAGTATTGAGAATATTAGTTGTATGAGATTATTCATTTGTTTTTTAAAGGGTTTAGGCCGTACAATACACGCGTACTTTTACAAATATACCGTTTTGGTACGTGTACTAAAATCTGTCCCACTTTATGTTGCGTATTTTCATGTTTTGTATCATTTTGCACGGTTAAACTTGTTTTACCGAAACCATAATTACTATTGCCACGTGTGTAAGCCACGTCAGATTTCCACTAACAAAAATAAGTTAAATAATAGGGTTTTGGCCGCTAAATAGCTACGTACTTTTTCAAATGTACCGTTTCGGTACATGTATAAGTTTTTGTCCGTTTTTATACGTTTTCGTCCGTTTTCTTCCGTTTTTCTTACGTTTTTACCCGTTTTTATACGTTTTTGTTCGTTTTTATACGTTTTCGTCCGTTTTTATACATTTTTCTTACGATTTCAAACGTTTTACCCCCATTTTTCGTTTTCATCTGTTTCTTTACGTTTTTTATGTTTTCGTCCATTTTTTACGTATTCGTCCATTTTTTACGTATTCGTCAGTTTTTTTTTTGTTCTTGTGTATTTACGTTATGTTTTCGTTCATTTTTTATGTTTTTTTTTACGTATTCGTCTGTCAAAAACAGACGAAACTGAACAAAAGGGAAAAAAACGTAAAGATACGGACGAAAACCTAAAATAACAAACGAAAACTAAAAAACGGGCGAAAACAAGAAAACGGGATGAAAACGTAAAAAACATACGAAAATGAAAAAAAAACGGACGAAAATTAAAAAAAACAGGCATAAACGAAAAAAAAATGATGAAAACGTAACGAAACGGACAAAAACGTAAAAACGGAAAACCAAAAACGGACATATCGTAAAGAAAAACGAAAAACCGAAAACGGGACATATCACGTAAAGAAAACGAAAAATAAAAAATAAAATTATAAAAAAATGGATGAAAACGTAAATAACCGGGCGAAAACGTAAAGAAACAGATGAAAACGTAAAAAAATGACGAAAACGTTAAAAAAAATGGACGAAAAACCAGGGACGTAGATGCAATTTGGGTCAAACAAGGACTATCTATGTAATTTACTCAAAAAATATGCCACATAGGCATTTTTGCCGGTTTTATACATTATCAACCGGTTGCAGGTAAACATGCGTGCAAAATGGTACAAAACATGAAAGTACGCAACATAAAGTGGGTCAGATTTTAGTACACATACCAAAACGGTATATTTGAAAAAGTACGCGTGTATTGTACGGCCTAAACCCTTTTTTAAACTATATCTGTTTTTGAGAAAAGGCAAAGAAACCAAAATTGTGTCTGCTTATAATAGACCGAATACAAAGACGTCATGTATGATCTGAAGAAGCTCGAACATACTATGCTAAGAACCAATTAATTGGTTCGCTAACTGTGGTTATTTTATAATATTTTCTTGAGTAAGCAAATTGTACGTATTAACCCGACACATTGGTCATGCTAAATTTTTCTATCTCGTTTTAGTTTTGCCAGATGTCCCCGAAGGGACACTTATTTAAATTATTTAGACTAAAATACACCATTGGTCTCTAAACTTGTTCATGCGCATCGCAATGAGACAAAGTTGGGCATTATCATCGCTGGAGATCCAAAACTTGTGTTTTATACTCGTGACTAGTCCCTTGACCAGGATTGCCATAGTCAACATGAATTTTCTGGCTTTACTTCGAGGGTATAATAGACCATTCACAATTTTGACCCGACCTTCAACCCAGGGACCAAATGTGATTATGCCTACTAGCCGTTTCTTCCCTGATAGGCTAGCATTTAATTTCGCGCGAACTAATACACCCACCCAACAAACAACTTTACCAATCATAATAACACCATTATCCAGAAACACGCTTCTACTGAAAATCGAAATCCGAATCTAAATCCTCATTTCCAGAACTCAAAAGACCAACCCAACTTCCAACAATAACATGTCGATCGATCGTATTAGCAACATGCCAAATATAGTGATCAGTAACATTTTCAATCGGTTTCCTTTGTTAGAAGCGGTGAGAACCTGTAGTTTAGCGCGAAACTGGAGGTCTAAGTGGACTTTGCTCACCGATGTCATAGTTGATGAGGATTTATTTTATTATTTAACATATGAGTTTGATGGGAGGCTTGTTACTAGACTCTTAAATAGGCTTATGGGTCCAATAAGAAAGTTTGTCTTCTCTGTAGAGCCAAGATCAATGCTTGGAAGAGACGACTTTCATTATGAAGAGATTCGTGATTGGCTCTTGTTTTTGGCTCAGCATGGAGTTGAGGAGCTGATTATTACAAACTGGTATGGTGAACGAGTTACGTTCCCAACCCAACTTTACTCTCGTAGGGAGTTGAAACATCTGGTACTTCATGTTTGTGCTATGGCTACTTTGGAATATTTTCATGGCTTTCCAAATCTACTAAGCTTAGAATTGATTCATGTTACTTTTCTAACCGGTACAGTTTGGGATTTTATTGCTGGTTGTCCCTCACTTGAGTCTCTTAAAATGAATCGTCCTACTACAAACGAGATGAGACTATGGGATATTGCAAAAGTTAGGAATTTGAAGAAGTTAGATTTGAGATTCGGTCTTTATAATGTTGTGACGACAATCACAACATCCGATATCTTTCACCTGACAAAACTTCAAAATCTTGAGACCTTTACATTGGATTTTGGTGATTGCACGGTAAGAACAATTTGAGTTTTACACTTATAATTTTACAATGTTAAAGAAATGTGTAACAGTAATGAAATTTGATCTTTAAAACTTGTTGTAGTTGATACATGAAGCTAATTCTAGGATGAATGTGCCCTTTGTATCCCTGATTAACCTTAAGCTATCCGATGTTGATTTTGGGAATAGTGTTATGGTATCGTTCATCATTAAAATGATTCGTGGATCTCCAAATTTAAAAATGTTGGATGCCAGAGTAAGTGTAATGCTGTAATGCATATGTATCAAATAAACATTCCTAAATTGGCATGTTTGTGTATCTCAACACTATTTGATTTTTCAGGCTGCAAACACGTTTAGTGTTCTACCTTTGGAAAAAATTTCCAATGTTGTAGACAGAAACACAATCAGCCATGGCCAGCTACAGACTGTCGTGTTTCGAGCTTTTCCTAGAACAGAGCATGAATTAACTTTAATAAAGTTTATACTTGCGTGTTCCCAGTCGCTAAAGACAATCAATATCAAGCTCAACGATAGGAGTCATGATGGGAATGAAAATATCAGGAAGAACTGGGAGTTGGCTAGGAAGCTGTTGAAACTCCACCGAGCTTCCCCCACAGCCGTGGTAGACTTCTTTTAGTGGTTGTAGTTTATGTATGGGTTGAATACCCTACGACAATTCATGTTGCAAAATAGTTTTTGTATTTTGGTACAGTATTTGTTTATATGGTTTGCTTAAAATTAGTTTGTTCATATGTTGTTGTTTGTGCGTATTGCATGTGGTTGTAGTTTATGGTGAATGGCTATTTTGTACGTAGTATTTGCATTTTGACTTTGTAAAGTCAAAATTGCAAAACCCTTACTCAATAATTGTTTTGGAGTTTATTGATATGTTTTAGAAGTTTGACTTAACAAAGTCAAACTTCTAATTGTTTTGTGTTGTTTAATCTTCAACTAAGTTGTAGTATACGTAACTTGGCAACTTGAGGGACCAATTGTGTATTTTAAAGTGATTATTGGGCGGGAGTTTTAAGTATGACAACGGAAACCATGACAAATTCAGGGACCGAGTGTGAAAAAAAAGTCACTATTAGACCCTTGACCGTCTCTTACCGAAGACGCTATTTACTTGTGCACACCAACCGATAAACCCATCCACCACTTTTTCCACACACAAACAATTTCCAATGGAAGATTTCTCGATTTTGAATGAACTCATGGAGATTGCTGGTTCATCCAAGTTGAATGATCGTATGGCTGTGTGGTTTGAAGAACTTGCACAAGAAGGGCTTTTGAAAAAGCTAGTTCTTCAGTGCATTGATCATCTAAAAAGGGGAATCATGAAGCGTAGGGAGCAGATCGAAGTTGACTGTTACGAAGCTAGTTCTTCACACACACCAACTTGTTCAATTCATACAGATTGTTGGTCAAACTGATGAAGCTATTCGTTTCAACGAAGGTTTTGTTAAGAAAATGGCTGAGCATAATGCATGAATTTTGGGTTTTTCATGTGGGTAGATAAATGCGGTCTTTTGGGTGCTAGTTTTGGAAATATAGGTTGGTAAAAAGGGTATGTAAATTGGATCTTTTGTTTGGTTGTTGGTCTTGGTTTGATGTAATTGTTTCTGATCTTGTAACCGACTATATTAATGATAAAATATCATCTAAGTTTTATGTATTTAATCTGTTCTTGTATTGTGATATTGGGTGTATTTTAGTCTAATTAGTATCAGCAAAACCAAACATCCCCTTGTATCAGCAAAACCAAACAACCCCTTTTATCAGCAAAAGTTGTATCAGCAAAACCAAACACCCCCTTGTATCAGCAAAAGCAAAGGAAATGGTTTAAAAATATGTGTTGTAAATGCAAATGCTTTAGCACTAAATCATAATGTATCACCAAACATCCCCTTGTATCAGCAAAACCAAACAGCCCCTTTTATCAGCAAAAGTTGTATCAGCAAAACCAAACAACCCCTTATATCAGCAAAAGCAAAGGCAGTGGTTTAAAAATATGTGTTGAAAATGAAAATGTTTTAGCACTAAATAATAATGTATTGACAATGGTGTATTGTTTAGGAAGAAATTGGTTTGGTGTTAGTGTTGACAGAGGGACTGAACACGCCCAATGTCTCAAATTGTAATATCTTGAATTTTGACTTACCCAAGTCAAACAAATTTATGAAAGGCAACAAATTGTAACTTACTATTGTGGTATGACTTGGGTAAGTCAAACCTATTAAGAAATGCAAAACGATTTCAAGTAGATATAATGCACAACCAAACACAATTACTTACATAAGAACCCACTTTTTTATTCATCGATTTCATGTTCTCAACAACTACAAAGTTTCCTATCATCTATACATACACTTAGCTAGACCCACAACTCTCCCTATCATCCTTTTCCTTCATTTCCTTCGTTTCCTTAAGATATTTAAACAAAATTTCCAGATTTTTAATCCTTTCTCCCAAATCGTTAAACTTTGATAACATGATGTCAGCATCTTCCTTCTCTTTCTTAACACCCAAATCCTTTTCATTTGGGCAGTCTTCTTTCCTCAACGAACTCAACAAAGCCTTCCCCTTATCGTTTTGTGCCATTATAGTTTTTTTTGCTTTGGGTAGAATGTGTGTTGCTTGTATTTTTGGGTTCAATGTTGTGTGTTGCCGATATTAATATGGTTGAAGGTTGGGTTAAATTTTAACTATGTTGGGTCAAAATTGTGAATGGTCTATTATACCCTCGAAGTAAAGCCAGAAAATTCATGTTGATTATGGCAATCCTGGTCAAGGGATTAGTCACGAGTATAAAACACAAGTTTTGGACCTCCAGCGATGATAATGCCCAACTTTGTCCCATCGCGATGCGCATGAACAAGTTTAGGGACTAACGGTGTATTTTAGTCAATTATTTAATTAGAAAATACACCATTATTAGTAGCATGTAAGGCTAGTCCCAGTCGTGACCTGGGTCATCCAGCGCCACGTCAGCTTTCTCTCTCCAGCGACCTGACATGACCCAAATGCCCCAGTCGACGACCCAAGTTTTTTTTTTTTTTTTTTTCTTTGGAAATTGTATGTTAAGAAGTGTGTTTGAGGTGAAGTTGGTATTTATAGAGCGGTAAAATTGGTTTAAAAAAAAGTTTTTTTTTTTAGTTTAATGACCAAATGGTCACTTTTTGACCAAACTAAGCTTTTCACATCGGTTGGAATTCCACCCGATATTGCAAATTTGGCCATAACGACCGATCTTCCAACCAAGTGCCACAACCCATATGACCGATGTCAACATCGGTCGAAGGTGTGGATTTTCGATGCCCAACCGATGTTTCGAATGCGACCAGCCTAATGTAATACGTTTTGGGTTATCAATCAAATCAATAATTGTTATCTACAACTTTGGGCCCTTATGAACATTCCAATCATGACCAGGGTTGATGTAAGTTAGCCGAGTCTGTTTCTAACTTAATTGGCATCTACCTTCATTTGTCACTATTTATATTATTCTTTCACGCTATCAATGTGCTCGTGACTTTCTTCTAATCCATAGCCCTCATGATATAAGACCAGGCACCGTTTATTAACTGGCTAGCTAGCCTTGTTAATCCGTCTTTGGTGCGTCTTCAATTCTATTGTTAATATTAGTATGCATGCATAGTTTCATGGTTTAATTTTTGTAACACACATGAATTTTCCTGTTTAATAAGGAAGCCATTTTATTTATCAAAAACTAATGCCAAAATGTATAGGATCTTATCATAATGCTAAAAGATATAAAAATATATAAAAATTAACACCAAGCAATGATATCTTATTTATGTTTAATTGATAATCATATTATCGTTCGCAAGTTGTAACAAATCTATCTTATGTCGAAAAAACTTGTTGAAATGAAAGATCAGCATCAACTTCTAGCTTGATCCATTTATTAATGCTTTTGAACACTTCTAGCTCTAATAACCAATAAGCAACTCCAGTGGGAGCTATTCGAAAGATTTTTCATTGTTTGTATTATTCAAATAACCAATATATAAGCAACATCAATGGAAACTTCGAACTCTTCTTGGATGGAAATAGATTAAATTATGACAACTTTGGTAATAGTTTGAAACAAGGTTTTTAAGATCGGGATTCTATCTAGGATTGTTTTTGTCTTTGTAAGATCGTGATCATAAAATCGGATTGGGATCCTAAGATACTACAATAATGTCATTTTTTAATGATCTTTGCTATCTTATTTAAATCTACAAATTATTATATATTATAAACACGAAATTATATGAATATTTCATGAAAATGTTGTTATAAATTATGAATATGAAATGTTTATGAAGAATCACATTTGTTTTTCAAACTATATAAAAACATAAACCATAAATTTGTAGTTTTTTAATTTGTTGTTCGAGAAAAGTAAGATCGGGTCGAAGTAGATTTTAAAATCCTATGGTCAAGATCGGGATCCTATAAGATCTTAAGCTTGTTAAGATTCTACGTAGGATCCGGATCGTTTTTGCTTTGTAAAATCGTAAAATTGTAAGATCCTAATATTAGAATTGGGATTTTAACAACTATCATTTAAAGCATTATTTTACCGTACCAAACTTTCATAGGGTTTTCAGTATAGCTACTATTTGAGATAATGATCTTCTAGCTTTTTTCATTCTATCAAATTTTCCTTCACCTATATTAATTGGGAGGTAATTAGTTTTTAGAAATAGAAAAGAGAGTTTTGTTAAGGTAGACTTTATCTCCCAAAGGTCAATGGAGAGAGAATGTTACAAGGAGGAAAAACACATCAACGATACCCATGGCTGGACATGGGTCATTGGTAAACACCGAAAGAAACAGATCACCAAGCTCTAAAACCCACAACAAATCACCTTTTACTTCACAAATTTTCCAGAAACTTGGAACCAAGAGGTCATGCATGACATTTTCAAACGGTATGGTCACGTACTAAACGTGTACATTGCATGGAAGAGGAACCCCAAGGCAATAGATTTGGTTTCGTTACGTTTTCTGGCGTATTGAACACCATGGCATTTGAAAATAAGCTAAACACCATATGTATTGGTATCCAAAGGTTACGTTGCAATGTGGCTCGTTACCAACGAAAAGAAAACAAGCCCTACACTGTTCATACGTATCCCAAACCCACGGCCACCACCATAAATCACCACACTCAAAAACCTGCCACCACACATAAAGCCACCAAACACGAGACCTCTTATGTTGAGGCACTCAATGGAAATACGACACTCCATAAACCACAACCTCATACCAAAATCAACCCCATCTTACCTCCTCCACCAACCAAAAAATCCAGCTCTTCCATCATCACTGAACTCCACTCCCTTGAAAGTGCAACACTCACCCATAATATAATCCTAGATGAAGGATTTGAGGACTTCTCTGTTAAGTAAATTGGGGGCCTACACCTTCTTATCCATTTTAACGACAATAGCACAGCAACAAAGGCCCTCTCAAACACAACACTTCCAACACACTTCAAAACTCTCAAACCCTGGTCAAACAACATCCGCATCCATGACCGTGTCACATGGTTGTCCATCTCCGGTCTTCCACCCCACCTTTGGTTGTCTGATGTATTCACTTCCATAGCAAGTAACTGGGGTCATGTTCTTATCCTAGAAGAATGTAGCTCTAGAAAATTTAACCGTTCATTGGGTAAAGTTTGCATTCTTACAAATCACATGGACTTTATTAAAGAGATGATCGATGCACCAATTGGCAATGAATCATTACATATTCGGGTATCTGAAGTTGAAGGTGAGATTGACTCTCTCTTTAATGGATACACGTTAACATCGTCTGTTTTTGGTAACTCTAGCGATGATAGCGATGATGGATGTAATAATGCTAATGAAGACTCCGAAGATAATTCCGACGAAAACAGTGATGAGGAAGACATACCCACCAACGAGGTTCCAGTTATGGTAAATGTTGGTGAGTCCAGGAACACTGACATTACAACAGATATCCCTTCTGAAGAAGGGTCGACATCTAATCCTGTAAAAGGGGACAATGACAAAAGCAACTCCTTTCATGGACCTGACAACATACTTGACCCGGTATATGACCAAGATTATAATAATCAGGTTAGGTCAACTCTGCCCCACCCTAGTCAAATAGAAGAAAGCATACCTCATCACACACACGTGACTCCACAAGTGATTGGGCCTAACATATCACCTACCAAATGTACTCCCCCAAGCCCACCTTTGGCCCAACAACCAAAGGTCAACGTTAATTGTCCAACACCTAAATTTCAGCCGAAAAACAAATCATCTCATCTTCACAGGAAACTAAGAAGCAATTCTGTTCCAGGCTCTTCTTCACAACCGTTGATACCCCAAACCAGAAGAAAAAGGTTTGCTTCCCTTCGTTTATTTTATCCTCTCAATGGCATTGCAGCACATCCTAGAAATAAGAAAACTAGAAGTACAAAAAACACAAAACCAAAACAAAATACGTCATCTCAACCCATCAATCCGACTTCTTCCTCTTCAGTTGATGCAATATCAGACTCTTTTTCTTTGATTTACCGTTGCAACTTACGAATACTATCTAAACCCATTGAGTGTTCGGATTCTAGGTCACTGGAAGTTAACAAAACGGTTGGTATTGGTAATGCCCTCGGCTTTAACATGGTTGGGAAAGAACCTGATGTTGCTCACGCGTTGGGCACCGATGTGAACAATAGTTTCCCATGAATATTCTATCATTAAATGTTAGGGGGGTCGGGGAAGACCACAAACGAAGCTGGGTCAGAAGGCTTTGTCAAGAAAATAGGATTCACTTTTTGGGATTACAAGAGTCAATGTCAAGGGAGGATAACAGGTCTTTGATCCAATCTATGTGTGGTCATACTTCATTTGACTATGTATTAAAGAAGGTAGACGAAAAATCAGGCGGAATAATAGCAATTTGGGACACGTCTATGTTCAATATGGAATATACCATCATTGGGGATGGCTTTATTTCCCTCATGGGAAAATGGCCGTCAATCGATACCGAATGCTTGATCGTTGTAGTGTACGCCCCACAAGCACTAAAACGGAAAAGAATGCTCTGGTTAGATATTCAGGGAGCTCGTACAGTCAGTCAACCATTTGTCCATTATAATGGGAGATTTTAATGAAGTTAGGTCGGCATCTGAGCGATTGGGTTCACACTTCTGTCATAGAAGTGCATCGGTGTTCAATGAATTCATCTTATCCACAGGGCTTTTCGACTTACCGATGGGAGGTACGCGTTTCACTCGAATGAATAGTCTAGGTTCAAAGTTGAGCAAAATTGATAGAATCTTGGTTTCTAAACACTTTCTTGATAAGTGGCCAAACTCACATACTTTGGCATTAACAAGGGAGTTCTCGGACCATTCACCCATCCTTCTTGTTAACTCAACAAATGATTACGGTCCGACACCTTTTAAGTTCTATAATTCGTGGTTGATGCACAATGATTTTAATGATTTAATACTCAACTCCTGGTCATCAACAGTCGACTGCCACTCTACCCTCTCTGCTGTCCGCTTTAAACTTAAACTAAAACACCTCAAACAGAACATCAAAGATTGGAGACACACCATAAACACCATTGAAACAACTGATGCCTTTGACATTCGTTCAAAAATTGATGAAATTGATCGAAGAGCAGAGACGTCACTACTCACGGTTGCTGATGTGGATGGGAGAATCAATTTGGTCAAGGCACTTACCGACTTGGAACACCGTAAACTCAAAGATCTTAAACAAAAAGCAAAGGTCAAGTGGGCACTAGAGGGGGATGAAAACTCGAATTTTTTTCATGGGATAATTAATAACCAAAGGAACCGGTAGAGAATAAATGGTCTTGCCATAGATGGTTCATGGATGACAGATCCTACCACCATTAAATCTCACATCTTCCAAACCTTCTAATCCAAATTCAAAGAAACGAGTTACACCAGACCTTCATTCTCTAGTAACCTCTTCAAACAACTAGCCTTAGAAGATAATCTTCTTCTTGAATGTCCATTCACTTCTCAAGAAATTAAAGACGCCGTTTGGGACTGTGGGGGTGAAAAAGCACCCGGTCCAGATGGGATCACCTTTAAACTCATCAAGAAATATTGGAATCTTTTGAGCGATGATATTACCTCTTATGTAAAAGACTTCTACACCTCAGCCTTCATCCCGAGAGGGTGTAATTCGTCTTTTATCACCCTCGTTCCCAAAGTTGACGACCCGATTACTGTAAGTGACTTTAGACCAATAAGTCTCATCGGATGCCAATACAAGATAATTACAAAAGTCCTCGCCAACCGTCTTGCCTTAGTTATTCCTTCAGTTGTGGGTGAAGTGCAAATGGCGTTTATCAAAGGGCGTCAAATTACTGGTGGACCTCTTTTGGTTAACGAAATTATCTCTTGGGCTAAGAAACATAAGAAAAAGCTACTCCTTCTCAAAGTTGATTTTGAAAAGGCGTTTGACTCACTAAGCTGGTCTTTCTTAGAATCAATCATGGTTCAAATGGGGTTTGGTGCAAAATGGAGAAAATGGATACACTCTTCTCTTAACTCGGCATATGCCTCGATTCTTATCAATGGGTCTCCAACCAATGAGTTCAAAATAGAAAAGGGCCTGAGACAAGGTGATCCGCTCTCTCCTTTCTTGTTCATCTTGGCAGTTGAAGCTTTAAATAGAGTATTTTTAGAGGCAAGAAACAAAAGCATTTTCCTTGGTGCCGAAGTGGGAAAAGATAAGGTTCCAATTTCACACCTCCAATTCGCAGATGATGCTCTTATTGTTGGTCAATGGTCACTCCCCAATGTAAGAAACTTATCAATAATCCTTACTTGCTTCCATCTTGCTTCCGGCCACAAAGTGAATTTGAATAAAAGCAAGCTTTTTGGTATTGGAGTTTCTACAAGTGAGCTCAACTCTATTGCATCTTCGATTGGCTTTCAACCTTCCCAACTTCCTTGTACCTACTTGGGTCTACCAATTGGTGCTAATATGTCAAGAAATACGAATTGATCCACTTTAATTGATAGATTCCAGAAACGGCTCTCTAATTGGAAATGCAAGACACTTTCTTATGGAGGTCGATTAACTCTAATAAAATCCGTTCTTGGTAGTCTAGATGTCTATTTTTTCTCCATCTTCAAAACCCCTGCTTCTATCATTAAGAAGCTTGAGAGCATTCGAAGAAATTTCTTTTGGGGTGGAAATTTAGAGGAAAAGAAAATCGCTTGGGTTTCCTGGGATAAAGTAGTTAGACCACGTGACCAAGGAGGTCTTGGTATTGGTAGTCTCAAGACTTTTAACCAAGCATTGTTAGTTAAATGGTGGTGGCGCTTCCTCTTAGAAGAAAACGCTTTATGGAGAAAAGTAATTGTTTCCATCCATGGTAAAGACAGTGGCCTTACAATGGATTCTTCTTCATCATACAATTCAGGACCTTGGTATCGAATAATGAAGTTGAAAGATGGTTTTTTGTCCTATGGGATCACTCTTTCGTCGATTTTCAAAAGAAAATAGGAAATGGTCGTACAACTCATTTTTGGACCGACACGTGGCTTGGAGGACCACGTCTGTGCGACACATTCTCAAGGTTATACCGGCTGGAATCTAATTTAGAGTGTTCAGTTTATGAGCGTGCGCCTATGCCTAATTCAAACAGTCTACATAGTAGTGCTTCATCCTCTGTCTCTCCCCCTGTCCATCATGCAAACATCAATGTGCTCGGTCCAGGTTCTTTAACCCCAGTAAGTTATCTCCACCTCCCAAACCTAATGTTTCCATGGGCTTGGACTAGACAACCGAGATCAGTTGTTTAAAAACAAGAACTTCTTGAGTTATCAAACCTTCTTTCTAGCCTCTACCTCTCCACTGATATTATTGACACATGGAAGTGCTCTATTAGCAATGATAGGCTCTTCACAGTCAAGAGTATGAGGAATTACATATCCAAACTGCATTACACATCGAACCCACAAACCTATACATGGAATAACGCCCTTCCCATTAAAATTAATATATCCTCTTGGAGGATTTTTCTTGAAAGGCTTCCAACCCGGGCAAACTTAGATCGAAGAGGTATTGATCTTCATTCCACCCGTTGTCCCGTGTGTGACAACGATATAGAGACGGAAGTGCATCTTTTTATCTCATGTGAAGTTGCTAAAGAGGTTTGGTCTAAGGTTCTAAAGTGGTGGAGTATCCAAAATGTCACAGTAACATCACTCTTGGATGTCATCACCCTGCTTGAGAGTGTCAATCTGCCAAACCATCTCATTGCCCACTTCGATGTTGTTGTACAATCAACCCTTTGGTTCATTTGGAGGTTTTGGAATGAGATGACCTTCTCACTTAAACGTCCCACAAAAGATCATATCTTTAACGATATCAAGCTTGCATCTTTTAACTGGATCTCTTGTAGGGCTATAAATGCTACCTTAAATTGGAGTGTTTGGTTCGATAACCCACATAATGCTCTATGTAACTAATCGTTGTATATTTTTGCCCCTAGCGTCTTGCTAGGTTGCACCTTTCTTTTAATCTATATAATATATCACTGCTGTTCAAAAATTTTTTTTTTTAGAAATAGCAGAGTAAATAACTTGATAGAATAGCAGAGTAAATAACTTGATAGAATATAAAAATTAGGAGACCGTCATTCAAATACATTTAATTACTTTTAACAATTTTTCGTAAGGCACAAGTTAAGAAAATCAAATTATTATAAACTGATCATAACGTAGCACAACCACGCAGAATGTGTATATGTCAATGGCGGAACCAAAGTTAAAAATACCCACTGCACAAATTTTTTTGAGTTGTAGTATAAAGGAAAAAGTTGGCAAAAAGGTACGATTAGAATTTAAAATGATTGAGTTTAAAAAACTGAATTCGCTTCTTAGTTTTTACTTATTCATGGACTAACTAAGCAATAATTCTAAACACAATATTTAAGGACCGGGTACACACTTTCAAAAATTCCGGTATTTTTGACGAAAATTAACAAATAAAATTTTATCGGGGTCCCGTAACAACACGGGACACCACCTTGTTCCCGCAATGGTGTGGGCAATGTTAAAAAACCAGAAAATAATAAATGCAATGCTAACGTAAATCCAAATATTTTAACATAATGCGAGTGAGAACCATTATATAAATAGTATCGGACTCATTAAGAGCATACAAGTCTCGAACTTTAGTGCTTGTGAGTTGTGATCAAGACAAAAGATTTGTGCAAATTTCTAAGTTTAAAATTACAGTCGGTGAAATTCTGGTGTGATCATAAGGACCGTGTACTTAATTACTCGTAACTTTTTCTAATCTAACATCTAGCTTCTATATAGACGCCAACTTTTCTTTCTAGATGCCTAAAATGCAGCTTGCGAGTTTTGACGCCTGCACCCGACAGGACAAACCCACACGCATGCAATTTAACAAATATATATGGGAAAAAATCTACCAGGTTTTACACTTGAAAAATATAATATATATAAGAGTAAATTGCATTTTTGGTCCTTAAGGTATGACCAAATTGCAGGTTTCGTCTCTAACGTTTCGAAAGTGCAACGTTAGTCCTCATTTGAAGGTATGTTGGTCCTAATATGCAAATAAACATGCAACGAAACTTCAAACTAGAGACCAATTAATTTAGGGACCAAACATGCAACAAAACATTCAATAGGACTACTTTCAAAATGTTAGGGACGAAACCTGCAATTTGGCTATACCTTAGGGACCAAAAATGCAATTTACTCTATATATAATTATATGTTTACATTTATAGTTGCCTGAAATTATAACTTAAAAACATCAAACCACTTATGAATGTGTATAAAACATAAATTGTTCGTATTTAGAAATGTGTAAACGAAAACATGTGTCTTTATTGTAGCAAGATACGGAAGTACGTACTCATCTCACTTAAGTAATAAAATACCCCACAAATTTTCTGTTATTGGAATCTGTAACTGTAAACCATTCTACACGATAAAATTTCAATGATTTAAAAGTGAGTTTATTGTAAGAAACGGTGTACAATTTTGTTATAATAAATTAGATTACAATAAATATTAACAAAAAGTAAATGACAAAAATTAAATACAGACAGAAAGGTGTAAAAGCAGAAGACAGACTTTAAATAAAATAGACAAAAGCAGTAAAGGATGGTCGAGGCTCGTGTTAAACACGATTCCCTTAAAACAGATTCGTCGTCTGTTTCCCATGGTACAACGTCCAAAGCTGTTGTACAGCCAGATGTGACAACTTGCCTGAAAGATCGCGGAAAACTTATGCGTTTCTGATCGAAGAGATTGCTGGAATTCGTCTGTATTGGAGCAATATTTTTCTGTGAAGAAAACTGAATGAGGAACCGTTTATTTTATAGGCTAAACCTATCTTGGTCACAAAGATAAAATATTTTCCTGAAAATAAACAGATATGCAAATTAAATCTGTTAAAACAATAACACGATTTGCAAATATATTATTTACACAACAACATTCTGTAAACTTTGTCAATAAGTTTCATATCTATTCCAAAAATAGATTTACAGAATTAGGAAAATGAATCTCGGCACGTATGCGAGGTTTCGGAGCTGCATTCGCGTCCGCATTTCGCGCGGGCTCGCATGAGTTCAGAAGCTTCGAACTCATTTTGGCTCAGAAATCCTGAAATCTGCAACCCCCTGCGCACACGTAGGTGTTGGAGTAAAACCAACTAAAAGATTTTGATAGCAATACCAAGATTTCTTTATAAACATGCTTTCATTTCCTTCTTTGGGCGATGTATGATACTCTCTCAAAACCCAATTTTTGTGTTTCAAGTGCTTCACTTTGAGACACGATATCTCATTCATTTCAACTTCATTTTTGACACATTTTAGCTCGTTGCGAAGCTCTCCTCAAGGAGAACACAAAACTACCAAGAAATTTAAATATATATAACATCTACATATATTAAATAGTGTCAAAAAATTACAAAAAATCATTTTTCAAATCATTTTTCCAACATTTATAGCTTAAGTAGTTCTACTGTATCAAGTATCAATTCATTGTACATACATCGCGTATGATAAATAATAATTAGTCCATTAGCCATACCAAAAAAAAAAAAAAAAATCCTTCTATATTAGCTAGAAAAGCAAAAATATGTCTACATCTAATAAACAGCTTTAAACAAAAACCTTAGTAAGGGGAGATATATAAAAGAACTATTGAATCATGAATGATATGAAGAAGCATGTATAGGATTTGGAAGCGATTTGTTTTTGTGTGTACAATTGGCTAATAAGCATATTTCTTAGCTAACTAACTGAAGCCACTTGATAATAATATATTTTCTTATGTTGGAAATGCCCAAAGACAAAGCTAAAGTTGGTAATTTTACACGTTTTATATGACTTGGATTTCACTTTAAGAATTTCATCTATATAAGCATATAGCTTATGCTCTTTTGTTTTCTTATTCTAGCCCTTCGAGTTAAAAAAGCAAATGGATTGCTTTCGCAGAAAGAAAAAACAAGGGAAATATAATACAGATGACCAAAATAACATCGCCAAAAAATGGAGAACTCTCAGCGGAGACACCAACTGGAAGGGCTTGTTAGACCCTCCGGGACACGATCTCCGTAGCTACATCATTCACTATGGTGAAATGGCTCAAGCGTGTTATGACACTTTCAACTCTGTCAAGGTATCAAAGTATGCTGGAAGCAGCCGCTATTCACGTGAAAATCTATTATCAAGAGTGGGCATTAGTCAAGGCCGTCCCTTGAATAAGTATCGAGTGACTAAATATATATATGCCACGTCTTCTATTGCACTTCCTGATGCATTCATCATGAAGTCGTTGTCACGTGAGGCTTGGAGCAAGGAATCAAACTGGATGGGGTTTGTTGCAGTGGCTAAAAGTGACGGAAAGGTTGTTTTAGGAAGGAGAGACATTATGGTCGCTTGGAGAGGAACCATTCAGGCTTTGGAGTGGGTTGATGATTTGAGTTTCACATTGGTTTCGGCTCCAAAAATATTTGGTGAAAACAACGATGACCCAAAAGTACACCAAGGCTGGTACTCAATCTACACCACCGACGATCCTCGATCGCCTTACAACAAAACTAGTGCTAGAGATCAGGTGTGTGTATTTTGACATTTTGTTTTTGGTAATTATAACGATAGTTCAAGTTGGCTAATTTCATATGGCCTCGATCATGTATCAAAACTTTTAGGTACTGGCCGAGGTTAAGAGACTAGTGGAACAATACAAGAAGGAGGAAATTAGCTTGACCATAACTGGTCACAGTTTGGGTTCAGCGATCGCGACACTAAATGCTGTTGACATAGTCATAAATGGAATCAACAAGCTCAAAGGTATCCTAAACAAGACCTGCCCAGTGACCACCTTTGTTTTTGCTAGCCCTCGTGTGGGAGACTCCAACTTCAAGAATGTTTTTAGTTCACAGAAAGATCTTCATGCCCTACGGATTCGCAACACATTAGATGTGGTTCCGAATTATCCTATAATTGGGTATTCAGATGTTGGTGTTGAGTTGGAAATCGATACTACAAAGTCGGAATACTTAAAAAGTCCTGGGAGTTTGTCAACCTGGCATAGCTTGGAGGCTTATATGCATGGGGTTGCAGGGACACAAGGTAGTACGGGAGGATTTAAGCTGGAATTTGACCGCGATATATCGCTTGTGAACAAGCATTTGGACGCATTAAAAGAAGAATATGGTGTGCCTGCTTCTTGGTGGTGTGAGAAGAATAATAGTATGGTTCAACAAGAGGATGGTTCTTGGGAGTTGATGGATCATGAAGATGATGATTTTGGTCCATGAGATATCTAAATTTTCATTCAACGCTCATAATGCTGTATCTTGTACGTTAATTTTCGTTTTGATTTTTACTAAATGATGGTTATCGAATGTATTCGTAAAAAAATGTAATTTTTCCACCATTGTATTGAGGAATTTTTAAAAATAATTTACAAAAAATAAAACCACCACGATGAGATGGCACCCTCTTATTGGTGTATTTTTTTTAAGTTTCTCTCTCTTCACTTTAATTAAACCAATAACTCTTTGACACATCATTGCCACCTCATTGTGTGGGTTTTTTTTTTGTAAGTTGTGAGTGGTTCTAGCATTCCCCATAAAAGAGCCTGTTTTTATTTCGTTTTCTAGATTTTTTTTAGAATGCGACAACTCTTCCTTTTTATTTCGATAACTGTAAATCTAACGAGGATCAATTTTCCCGTGCTTCGTTGCTGATTTATGTTTTATGACTTAAACTCTCGGCATTCATATATAAATCTAGATTATGTCATGTTGCGGTACTACTTTGACTCCTAAACGCTTAAAAGAAACATTTATATCTACAAATTGACACCGCTAGCTATGCATAGTCAACACACCTTTAAGCGCGAGCTAAACTTTATGTGTGATGTTGTATGTAATGACTAGTAAATGCAAAGGTCTCTTCGTAAAACAGCCCCGAGACCTAATATTGAAAGTTTTTGCCACAATATAGATTTAAGTTTTCATACAATTTTGACATGATACCTATTTATGAAAATGTATTAAACTTAAACACAAATTATTGAAAACTACGGGAGGGGTTTTCACTTTGTTAAACATATTAAAACACGTTTAATGTTTGTTTTTAGCTTTTAACCAAGGAAAGTTAAATAATTAAAGACAAATCGCACAACCATATTTTATTGCATTGTATTTGATATATGCCGGAGTTTGCGATACATATTTTTTTAAGGTATTGGATCAATTGTAAAGTGATAAAGTTTAAAAAGTGTGAAAAGTCACTCATCAAATGACATATGTCCTCTCACCTATTTTATTCAAAAAAATTATCCAAGACTAAAATCGTAATTTTATTCGTTTTTCGTTTTTCCGCTTCAAATTTCAAACGCACATATCTCTTAAACGGCAAACTTTTATAAAAAACTGATTTCACCATAATTATTAAAATTTAATCATTTTTAATTTGGTATAAATCTTGTTAAATATTTCAATTTTTTTTAACATATCAAATAGGTCCTGATTTTCTTGATATTTTTGTCATTTTCGACCCTATTTTTCACCTTCAAAATTGTCGAATCTTGAAATACTTGAAACACGAAAGTTGTAGAATTTTGTTCACTTTTTACCCAGAATTTTGAATCACTCAAATACAATATGATATCACTGAGATATCGCACGTTAAAGTTTAGCCATTGTGCTAACCTGTACTGATTTGTATGATCATGATATCATCAACTTAACAAATAATGTCTTCAAGGAGAATTGTTGCACATAAGGTGTTTGATGAAATGTCTAGCTTAGATTTTTAGTGTTAAAATTGCGTTAAATGCTCTAATTTTTGTAGCACAACGCATTATTAATCATTATGTTAATGTAAGATTCAAAAAGTGATAATCTTTAATCGTTATTTTTATTTTAAATACGTTCTATTCATCAGTTAGTCTGTGTTCATCAAGTTAGTCTTTGTTCATCAGTTAATCTTGTTCATCAGTTAATTTTTGTTCAAGACTGATGAACAATATTAACTGATGAACAAGACATATTTATTACTAAAAAAAGTTGATCATCAGTTTATCACAACGTTCATCAGTTGTCTTTATTTTTGTTCATCACTTATATCACAATGTTCATAAGTTAGATTATGTAGCCCATCAGTTTTCTAACAAAAATCATTATGTTCATCAATTGTCTAAAAGAAATTACAATGTTTATCAGTTAGAGTCACAATGTTTATCAGTTCATCAATTAGTTGTTCATTAGTTAGTAGTAGTATTGTTCATCAATAAAAAGAGATGTTCATCAGTTCTCATGAATTTTGTTCATCAGTTTATCGGTTTTCCAAAAAAATCATAATGTTTATCAGTTATGGTCACAATGTTCACCAGTTTATCATTTGGTTGTTCATCAGTTAAAAAAAAACCAAAAATAACAAAAGATGTATTTTGGTATACCAGTTAGTGCATTTGAATGGTACTTTTACAAGAAAAATCTCTTTTAGACATTTTATCAAAGACTCTGTGTGCACTAAATATGACTAAGATATCTTCGTTAACGTGCAATATCTCACTCATATTATATCCGAATTGAGTGATTTAAATTTCTGGGTAAAGAATAGCCAAAAAGCTACAACTTTCGTGTTTTAAGTTTTGCATAATTAGGCATTTAAACTAGACAAAATTAGAGCCGGAAATTTCAAGAAAATCAACACCCACTTAAAAAGTTGAAAAAAAATTGCGATTTATATGTCAACATGCATATCAAATTAAAGAGAATTAAATTTAAAAAATTATGGGGAGGGAGGGGACACATAACACTCAATGATAGGCTTTTTATACTTTTTAATTTTTTTCACTTTGCAAGAGATCCCAACTCTACTTTCTAAACATAATACATCTATTTAAGTATATAACTATTAAAGTTTAGGCTATTTTTAGACAAGGAAAGAGTTAATGCATGCAATTAAAAAACAAGAGACAAACTTTGGTATATGGTGTGAAGACCCTAAGATAATCAAAACGGAAATGGCTAGACATTACAAGACCTTATTTTCCGAGGGATCAAGGTTGAGACCGATATTTTGTTGTGATAGGATTGAGAAAATAGCGATGGAGGACGCTCAAAGTTTGGAAAGGGCGTTTGATTAAAAAGAAATATGGGAGGCAATTCGTGGTTGCGGTGGGGATAAGGCTCCGGGTCCCGATGGATTTAACTTTAAATTCATTAGGAAAGTATAGGATATTATCAAGGCGGATTTAATAAGAGTGATCATATGGTTTTGGGATTCTATGGAGATTTCTAGGGGTTGTAACTGTCACAATTCTCAATTTCCAGTCATTTTTCAAATTTACTATTCATCTCAGGAATTTACTATTCATCGGTACTATTCATCATTTTACTATTCATCGTTTTTAAAATCGATTTGATATTCTGAGAACGTATTTCAAAATTTTACTATTCACGAAAGACTATTCATCCTCGGAGAAAAATTTGTATTTACGACCATTATCTGCATATTAGTTCATGCATGGGTTCGCATATTTCAATAACGTATACTTTTCTTATTAAATAAACGTTATCGCGTAATCATTTATTTTGAACAGTCGATCCGACACTTCCAAAAATTATTCTGATATATTTTTATACTCATATTACGATTATAAAAATAATATTATTAGTTTACCCGGTGTTTTAAATTTATTTTGTATATAAATTGTTATATTTATATAATTACGACGGTTTTCGTAAATACTACTCGATAATTAATATTTCACTCAATTCTTGTAAGAAATGTATTGTTATAATTTTTATGACATCGATATATTTTATTTTGTTCCGTTAAAATTTATTTCTAGCTAACGCTACCCTAAATACCTATTTTAACTTACAACATACAAACTAATCATACACCTTTAAATACTTACTCAATAAAAACACATTACCTTTCTTTCTCTTTTCTTCTTGTCGACAAAACAAGATGACACAACACTAATTGTGTGGAAAACTAGAAGGGGGGGTTGAATAGTTTTGCCGATTTTAAGTTGATTTCAAAAACTTTTAGATTCGATATTATGTGAAATCGTATGGATGTTGAGAACGTATAGATCTAATGATAATGCAAGCAAATAGATAAAGTTAAGGGATAGAAATGACACAACCGATTTATAGTGGTTCGGCTACAAGGTCACCTTCCTTGCCCTACTCCACTCCCCGAGTCACCTACTCGAGAGTTCAAGCACTATGTCAACAAACTCCTTCACTTGGCGGAGAAGCCTTCACAGCGTTGCTTACACTTTTTCCGGTACAAAGCTAGATACCGAGTCCGTAGCACGGTGGACCAAACCAACACAACTATTACACAACAAATATGTGAAATATCAAATACAAGATCTTCGCTACAGAAATCTTGCGGAGTGACAAATCAATCAAGGACCCCTTGCTTGGATGACTTGTAGAATGCTCGTGATCTCGCCTTAGAGAAGGACCTATATGAGGATCACAAATAGAAAGAAAGAAGAACAACTCTCTAGATCAAGTGATCTATATGTTAGAAGAGAATGAGAGTGTATGAGAGATTTAGTAAGAAGAGGGGTGAGTTAGAATGAAGAAATGGCTCTCTATTTATAGGCAAATTTCTCCTCTGTTCCACGGATCCCACGGATCCCTTCCACTTGGGATCCGTCTAGTGTAATCCTAGGGATCCGTGGTACGCTCCTCTTTGCCCATGGGTTTTTGGTTATGGGTCATGGGTTATGGGTTGGTCCATGGGTTTTCTTTAGATTCAATGTATCTAAGTATACATTGTATCAAGTTATCTTTGGTATGGGTTTAAGATCCATGGGTTATGGTCCATGGGTTATAGTTTTTACCCATCCTAATAAACTATTACAACAAATGCTTAATTATTACATTTTGTATTTAAATGGCTATATGTAAATGCTTTACAAAAATAACATGTATCCTTATAATTTTACTTAAGATAACATTACATTTGTTATCAACAAAACACAAAGAGATCGCAAAATATTAATAAGCGTTTTTACGGTTTATTTGTATTAACAATCTCCCCTTTTTGTTGATGACAAAACATAATGTTATGATGAGTAAAACTTAAAATTAGATGTAAGTTTTGAAAGCCCCTAAGTTTTACTTCTTCTCCCCTTTTTGTCGAAACAAAAAGTTAACCCTTGGAAGAAATAAACAAACTCCTAACTCCCCTTGACGGTAGCTCCCCCTTGTTTGGGGCGTCAAGAGAAGAAAAAATAAAAATTCCTATAAAAAGAAAGGTTAGTAACATGCTTATATAATCTTGTGGTTGTCGAGAATCAAGATTGGGAGCCAAGGTATGTAAACAAGGCCTTGTAATAAAACAACAAATTGTAGTGGTATGTATGCCACTTACAAGCATGTAAAAATAAGAACAAGACTTGTTCTTGAAAATGACTTCAAAAGAAAAATAATACTAAAGGTAGAAAATAGTAGTAGTGATTCCTTCCATGCTTGCATAAGGTTATGGATGGAGGTTTTGATGAGTAATGGTATTGATGCGATCAAGTATGAGGTTGAGTATGAAACGCATTTCTTCCCTAACTTCTATTGCAATTTCCTTAGTGGATTGACAATGTTCACAATGTAAATGATGTGGGTAATGAGTGCGGAAGTTTTCCGGGTTGTTTTGATTTGAGTTTTGCGGAAGTTGTGGTGGAAAAATAGGAAAATATGGATCAATATCCGGAATGTTAATAAGTGGTAGTGGAAAAGAACCTAGATGTTCTTGTAATGTGATGGGAGCTAATGGTGGTGATGTTTCACGATCTTGAAAGATAGTATTTGGAGATGTGGGGGGTGTTGAAAAGACTAATTCTTTTTCTTTAGGTTGGTTAGATCTTGTTGGAGTCTTAAGGAGTTCCAAAAGAGTTATTTTAGGTGGTGATGAAGTTGGTGTACTTGTTGGTGATGAGGGTGGTGCTATAATGGAAGCATCTTGTGGTGAGTTATTTGTTGAGGATGAACCATTTGAGGTTGGTTTTGCTAAACAACAAGATCGGATACTAATCCGTGCGGATATCCTAGCATTTGATTGTGGTATTTTGGATGGTGGAAGTACAAAGGTTTGGATATCATGATTGTTTGTACTAGATGATTCTTCTAAAGGGTTTTTGGATGACATGATGAAGTGTGTTTGTGAGAAGGAGATGGAGTATGCAAGCATTTTGGGAGTTATATATATAGAAAAACAAAGCATTGTAATGAATGCTTGACCCAAAATGTGGATTAAAATCTAATGATTAGATATGAATTCAAGGCATGTGATCATGAGAACACAAGCATTAAAGAGCATACTCCAAAAATGAAACAAATGTGGATTTTTCATCCAAAGTGAAAAAATAGAAGTTGAAAACGCTTACGTTACACGGATCCCACGGATCCTTCCCTTGAGGATCCGTCGGCATAAAGGCTGGGATCCGTGGAGTGCAGTGTTTCGAGGCACACAAAATTTTCTTTTGGGAAACATTTTTGCCTAGTGTGTGCCTATATGCAAACTATTTGGAGTTTCGGTTATCTCGACCTCTAAAAGGAATAGAAAATAAACTAGAAGTGTAAAAGCATCCTATTGAGATAACCCGAAAACACATATTTAGTACATGAGTACGTAATTTTGTGTTATCAATGCTCCTAATTCATTGTTGCTTAAATGAATGTACCCGAAAACACATATTAGTTATGTGTCCCCTTTAGCATTCAAAAGACATGAGATGCAATGAAAATGGGTTTTTACTTTGTATTAATAATGAAAAAGCGATTTGTCCTAGACGTGAGAAATTGCTTTTGTGAAATTGATACGGGAAGGTATCATCCTTTTAGAAAACATTGTGAAAGTAGGTTTTCTTTGAAAATGTGTATATGAAAAAAATAAGAAAGCTATAAGTGGAAAACTCATCTTGGGTTTTGAAAATTCCCGTATTGTTTGTGAGTTGTGCGTGAAATAGAAATCCTAGACTCAGAAAGAAGAAGGCTAGTGTTTACATACCTTGTAGAGTCAATTAAATTACGACGTTTGTTCCATTAGACCAAGACCAAGGCGAAGTAGGTTGAATTGTTCCCGCTTCAACGGTTTGGTGAGGGCGTCGGCTATGTTGTCTTCGGATGCTACCTTCTCAATAGAGATGTTCCCCTTTTGAACATTGTCTCTTAGGAAGTGATGACGAATCTCTATATGCTTTGTGCGAGAATGCAATACCGGATTCTTGCTTAGATCGATTGCACCTTTGTTGTCACATAGGATGGCTATGTTGTTTAGATGGATGTCGTAGTCTACTAACGCTTGTTTCATCCATAGTGCTTGTTGGCATGCTTTGCGGCCGGAGACGCATGGCTTAGGTTGTTGATATTGCAAGTGCCGTTTGTTTCTTAGAAAACCATGATGTTAAACAACATCCCATAAAAGTACATACCCACTTGTACTTTTTCTATCAACGTAATCACCTGCATGGTCAGAATCTGCATATACAATTGTTTCTACTCCCGTGCCCTTAGGATACCATAATCCTAATTGTGTTGTACCCTTAAGCAATGAGTCTAGCCTTGTTCCTAGACACTACTCTGTTTGCATCTAATTTGTTTTTATAAACCCATTTGGTTCCTATTATGGTTTGATTACTAGGTGGAGGGACAAGTGTCCAAACATCATTAGAAACAAATTGATTTAGTTCTTCTTGCATAGCCATTACCCAACTTTCGTCTTTTATGGCTTCTTGTGTATTCTTAGGTTCTAAGGTTGAAACGAAACAAAACAAGCTACTTTGGTTTTGAACTTGAGATCTTAATGTTCGTTCGTTTAGTTTTCCTATGACTTTATCTACGGGGTGATCTTTGGACTCTTTAATGTTTACTATTTCATCACTTAGAGGTTCTTCTTCTTCACTTATCTTTTTCTTTATTACTATGGCTTCACTTTCTATAATCTCGTCATCGACAAGAGGTGGAGAGGGTTTGGGTGGACTTTCATCAAATTTTATATTTAATGACTCTTCTACCTTCATTGTTTCTTTGTTTAATATGGCGTAAGCTTTGCTATTTGGTGAATAACCTAAAAAGATACCTTCGGTTGATTTAGGATCAAATTTTGTAAGGTAATCTTTAGTGTTAAGAATAAAACATTTACTACCAAAGACTCTAAAATGATTTAACGTAGGCTTTTTGCCTCGAAGTAACTCATATGGAGTTTTTCCTAAGATTGGTCTAATCAAGACTCGATTGAGTATATACGTTGAAGTATCAACGGCATTACACCAAAATTTTTGAGGTATGGATTGTTCATTAAGCATGGTTCGACTCATTTCTTGTAGAGTTCTATTCTTTCTTTCTACTACCCCATTCGATTGTGGAGTCGTGGAGCGAGAAGTTGTGAGTAATACCATTAGCGTCACAAAAGGCTCCGAATTGCACTTCATTATCGAATTCCCTACCATGATCCGTCCTAATAGACACTATGGGACTTCCTAGTTGTCTTTGGATCTTTTTGCTTAATATTTCAAAATAGTTAAAGGTTTCGTTTTGTTCTTTAAAAATTTTGTCCATGTATACCTAGAGTAGTCATCCACTATTACCAAAGTGTAGTAGTTGCCTCCATAACTTTGGATAGCGGATGGACCAAATAAATCCATATGTAGTAATTCTAGACACCTAGTTGTGAGCACCATATTTTTAGCTTTATGACTCGAATGAGCTTGTTTTCCTATATTACAAGCATCACAAAAATGATGTTCATATTTTAACTTAGGTAGATCTCTTACTAGATCTTTGGATGATAGCGATTGAAGAAGTCGCATGTTGGCGTGACCCAATCTTCGATGCCATAAGGTCAAAGTATCATCCATAGAGGTAAGACATAATTTGTCTTTAGGTTCATTACCGATTTTAATGACATAGACTCCATGTTTCCTAATTCCTCTTCCTATGGTTATGCCATTTTAAGAATCTTACTATCGATTTCGGTAAAAAGTACATTGCACTTTTTATCACATATTTGTCCTATACTTAAGAGATTAAAGTTTAGGTTTTCTACGTGACACACATCGTTAATGGTTAGAGATTTGTTAGAAATCGTACCTTTACCGATGATTCTACTTTGCTATTTCCAAACACCACATTACCTCCATTAATGGATTCATATGTGGAGAATAGATCCCTATTCGCGGTCATGTGCCTTGTGCACCCGCTATCCTTGACCCATTCATCGGGGTCTAGGTCGACCTTTAAGCACACCTAAAACAATAATAAACTCAAAAGTTTGGTCCCCATTTGTTCATGGGTCCATTAGTGTTAAACATTCCATTCATGTTAGACATGTATGGATAAGATGAGTATGCATTCCATGGAGCAAAGTTTTGAAAAGGAAAACCGTTTTGCATGTTTTGATTCCATCCCATTTGATGGTTACTTTTGGGTAAACGCTATTAGGTCTCCTAAATGAATTAGGTTTTGAAAAAGATGGAGCTTTGTTTCTTGCAAAAGTAGGATTATATTTTGGAGGTGGTTGTCTAGTGGTGACATGATTTGGTTTCTTCCTATTAACTATGACAAACTCAGTTCTAGATGAAGAAGCTACATTATTGCTTACAATAGATCCACGGATCCCTTTTTCTACACTAGCCGGTTCCCTTTTTAGGGGATCCGTGGGATCCGCCACAACAGTGGCTGGTTTTTCTAGTTCTTTAACAAATTTTGTTTCTTTACTTTCACTAGTTGATGGATCAAGTTGTTGACTACCTAGACCCTTTTGATTGTTACAGGTTTTAACGCTATCGAGTATTGTATCTAAAGTGTTCGTGCTCATTCTAGCAATTTTAGAATCTAAGTGATCCACTAGTGTTTGAAGTTGAACGCAAAGTTCACATTCACCACTTGCTATTTTACCTTCCTCTAAACGTTTTAGTTTTGCTTTTAATTCTATGACTTCTTTATCTAAACGTTTATTTTGACTCTTTAAAAGCTTGTTTTTGTTAACTAGTTTTAAGCTAATATTGCATAGTTTATCATATTCATTATGCAATGAGTCGTCATCAAGTGATGAGCTACTATAGTATTGATATAGGGTTAGGGGTTATGTGTGGGGATAAATCCTTAATATCAATATCAAAAATATTCACGAAGATAGATTCAAATTCTCTTAGGAAAAAGAATAATAAATCAAATCCGTGTGTGATCGGTGTGCACGGATTAGTCAACCCGAATCGTTTTCCCAACGAAGTGAATTGCCAACGTCGTTCTTGGTTTGGATTTTATGCTTGATGATATGGATTATAGATTTTGATTATAAACTACGGGAATGGGAGAGCAATTAAGGAAATCTATCCTACGGAAATCCTAAGCAATCTAAAATAATACGTAATTAACAAAGCGACTAAAATGCAACTACGTCTAAACGATATCCTAAGAATGCCTAAATTTACTTTTACTCTAAAAAATGTGATTAGAAAACTAATTTAGAATTAAAACTATTTTTTTGGATTTTTCTTGATTTAATAAAAATTAAAAACTAATTTAAACTAATTTAAACTAATTAAAATTGTGAAAAATATCAAATAAAGGGGGAAAAATTTGGAAAAATCTTTTTTAAGCTTTTTATATTTATCTTAAACTAATAAAATTGAAAAATTATTTTTTGGAACTTTTTCTCAATTATTTTCAATAAAAGCTAATTACAAAGCTATTAAAATCTATTTAAATTGAGAAAAATAGCAAATGAAGACCAAAAATTATGAAAATCTAAGGATAATTCTAAAATGATATTAAGATTCTATGAAAAATGAAAAATCAACAGGCTATGTATAAAATATGGAAGCTATAGTGTAAGCACTCAAATAAGCTACTAGAATAAGCTAATGATCTACTAAGCTAACCAACTTGATGGAGAAGTTATAACCTACCAAAATAAGCTAAAAGCAACTAGTATTATCTACTCCTAACAAGCTACAAGCTCAGATCCTATGATTAAGCCAACTGTATATTAACAAACAGTGGTTCAGGTCTGTATTTAAGGCTTAAGCCAAGCTTATTTATAAGCTTAGAGTGAAAAAGCAGATAAGTCCTAAACACCACATGGCCAACTATGATTGTGCCAAATCTTAAGTCCTAACTCCTTGAAATGAAACCTATGTAGTGGATACAAAGTACCTGTTTCACACTTAAGTGTGAACAGGGGAGAATAGACCTAATTGAGGAGCTTATTTGAAGCTTCAAATTGACCAAACCGTTGAAGCAAAAAGCGATTATCAGATTAAGACCGTTGAAATGTGATTATCCAAAGTTTCAAATCTTGAATCTTAGAAATGAAGCAATAATTTGATTCACAAGTTTTGTGAAAAACTGTTTTAGCAACTTTGTGATTTTGACTATTAAAGAAATCACATGAAAGTTTGACCAAACTCAATTTTAATCAATCTAATGGCTGATTATGGTGTTAAAACACTAAGTATGATTACCAAAAGCTAGATATATCAGATTCAAACCAATATGCAATCTATGACTCAGCTGATTTCAACAGATTCAGATCCTAGATCAGTTACAAGAGATTTTTGACTTTTTGAGTAAACTGCTTAAACAAAGACCTCAAATGTCTATCCTATAACTACTTAAACAAGCATCAATTACTACTAACTGATTAACGATCTCTAACACGATTACCAAGCTATGCCAAACACTAATTATACTCTTGAAATAAGAGCTGAAAACAGATAATGATCAACTTACACTAAATAAGCATCATTCTCAGATCAAACACTATAGATTAAGACTAATGAACAGATTTAATCAACAGATCTACTAAATGAAAACAGATATAAGACTTACAAAGTGCCTTAGCCACTATGGCTTGCTCAATGATGAAACTAGAACCACTAACCTATTTAACCTCTATTCCTAATCAATCCAGCTCAGACTTCAACCCAAAACAGCTACTGTACCATTACCAATCCAGATCCAACTCCAAAATAACAGATCAAAACACTACTGTAGCATCGATGTTAACTGAATTTGTTTTGTGAATTGAGTGAGAAAACAAGTACAAGCTCACAAATAGCTACTAAAAGCTTATATGAGCTTATGAAACTGATAGATCAATGGTGGATTAATCCAAAACAAAGATCTAAGGTGATTTTTAATTTTCAAATGATTTTATGTGATTTTTGTATTTTGAGATTTTGATGAAACAAGCTAAAAAACAGATTTATGAAACTGAGATAAGAACAAAATTAAAATAATAAGCAGTTTTAGATTATGAGAAACTTAAACAAACAATTGAAATTGAAATACAAATTCTATTAATAAGGAAATTTTTTAGTACACAATACGAGTTACAAAGAGATTTAAAACATTTGAAATGCAAACTACTACAACTAAACCTAGAGAGAAGGAAAAATACAGGAAATTAAGATACACTTTTGTGAATGCTAATGAGGTCTATTTATAATTGAGCTTGAGCTAAGAAGCTTCTCGAATTCCTTCCAAGTGTGCTTCTTCTGAGCTTGTTATCACCCTTGGATCATAATAACCGTTTCCCACTTGATCTCATCCATTGAATCATGATTGATGACATGCTTCGACTAATAGGAGAGCGACATGTAGCCTATATCACACGGATTGATGAGTTGTCATTCCATGTGTCAGTGGAATGTCAGAGAAAGTACGAATGTACCCTTAATCACGGTTAATTTGATTAATTACACGCGGGGGTAATTTAGGGTTCATATATGGGTAACTTGGGGAAGAAATTGGCGCGCTTTGTTTTTTTATTTTAATTTGGACATTTGACCGGTTGGAAGGCGTTGACAGGGTATAGTGAACCGGGTTTGTTTGGTTCTCGGGTTAATATAACTAACCGGGTATAGTGTGTTTGGTTTTGGGCTCGGGTCATTATTTTGGGCCAAGAGATGTTAGAAATGGATTGGACTTATATTGTTAACATAATATGCACCAAGGACTAAACATGTACAATTCGAATTTCCAAGGGACCAAAAGTGTAATTCTGACAATCTCTCAAGGACCAATCTTGCTAAGCTCAAATAATCCAAGGGTGACTTCTGTAATTTCGAAACTTGGGATCAATTCATCAAAAGCTCACAGGTGCGAGGGTGAACTTGACTTTTCTTCAAACTTTCTTTGAAACTTCAAAAATCATCTTCTGAGAATAAAATCTTCCATAATACACAATCTCGACCTTCCGGCTTAGCTAAAACTCTCTTGATCTCTCGTGCTCGGATTTACATCTGATTTGGATCCTTTTTGCGTGTTTTTGCATATCCGTACCTGCACAAGCACAAACTCAAGAAAACCACAAATATAAGCAATAAACGGCTTTTCCTTGGTTGTTTTGGGTCTATATTGATAAAGAAAAGGTATGTGTTTAAGCACATATCAAGTATTCAGCACATACCTCGTCATTTGCCATAAGACAAATTTCTTCATCCTCCTCGTTGCTCATTCCCCACGTGCCGCTCACGAACGCCTTTTGATCATCCCGTTTGGGACACTTACTAATAAAATGGTTTGGGTCCCCACATTTAAAGCAAGTACGATCATCCTTTGGCTTCTCGTCCTCTTTGCTTTTCCGAAAGCCTTTCTTATCATCATACGGTTGTTTGACGTATCTACCCTTTCTTCTAAAGAACTTTTTAAAGTCCCTTACCGCCATAGCGTACTCTTCGTCGTCGCTACTCGAAGATGAGTTCTCCTCATCGCTCGAAGCCTTTTTGGCTTTAAGGGCAAGAGATTTTTGTTTCTCTTTCACCTTTGAGGCTTCGGAATCTTTAGCAAGGACAAGCTCGTAGACTTTTAGGTTGCCTATGAGTTCATCGAGGGTGAGGATTGTCAAATCTTTTGACTCTTCGATTGCCGTCACCTTGGATCTCCACTTCGATGGAAGTGCCCTTAGATATCTCCTAACATGGTTACGGCTAGAGAAAGATTCATCAAGTGCTTGTAAAGATGTAATAATAGTATTAAAGTTAGCAAATGAATGATCTATAGTTTCCTCATCCGATATTGAAAATTGTTCATATTGTTGAACAAATAAATCAATTTTATTATTTTTAACTTGTTGGTTGCCTTGATGAGTTACAACTAAAGAATTCCAAATTTCTTTAGAGGTTTTAAGCATAGAAATTCTTTTGAATTCCTTTTTCGGTAAAGCATTATATAAAACCATTTTGGCTTCACTATTTTTAGAAAGCTTTTTCTTCATTTCATCATTTAGTTTATCATGAGGTATGTGAACTAAATTTCCTTTATCATCATTTGAGGTAGCCTCAAAATCACCTTCAACAATAATGTACCAAAGATCAATATCTTTAGACTTCACATATGTTTCGAATCTATTTTTCCAATATATAAAACCATTAGTTTCAAGTAGTGGTGGTCGTTGCATTGATTGCCCTTCCTTATAATTTTCAGAACCCATAGTGATCGAAAAGTTTTTAAAATACAATTTTATTTTAAAACTTTTATAAACTTAGCTCTTGATGCCAATTGTGGAAAACTAGAAGGGGGTTGAATAGTTTTGCCGATTTTAAGTTGATTTCAAAACTTTTAGATTCGATATTATGTGAAATCGTATGGATGTTGAGAACGTATAGATCTAATGATAATGCAAGAAAATAGATAAAGTTAAGGGATAGAAATGACACAACCGATTTATAGTGGTTCGGCTACAAGGACACCTTCCTTGCCCTACTACACTCCCCGAGTCACCTACTCGAGAGTTCAAGCACTATGTCAACAAACTCCTTCACTGGCGGAGAAGCCTTCTAGCGTTGCTTACACATTTTCCGGTATAAAGCTAGATACCGAGTCCGTAGCACGGTGGACCAAACCAACACAACTATTACACAACAAATATGTGAAATATCAAATACAAGATCTTCGCTACAGAAATCTTGCGGAGTGACAAATCAATCAAGGACCCCTTGCTTGGATGACTTGTAGAATGCTCGTGATCTCGCCTTAGAGAAGGACCTATATGAGGATCACAAATAGAAAGAAAGAAGAAGAACTCTCTAGATCAAGTGATCTATATGTTAGAAGAGAATGAGAGTGTATGAGAGATTTAGTAAGAAGAGGGGTGAGTTAGAATGAAGAAATGGCTCTCTATTTATAGGCGAATTTCTCCTCTGTTCCACGGATCCCACGGATCCCTTCCACTTGGGATCCGGCTAGTGTAATCCTAGGGATCCGTGGTACGCTCCTCTTTGCCCATGGGTTTTTTGGTTATGGGTCATGGGTTATGGGTTGGTCCATGGGTTTTCTCTAGATTCAATGTATCTAAGTATACATTGTATCAAGTTATCTTTGGTATGGGTTTAAGATCCATGGGTTATGGTCCATGGGTTATAGTTTTTACCTATCCTAATAAACTATTACAACAAATGCTTATTTATTACATTTTTGTATTTAAATGGCTATATGTAAATGCTTTACAAAAATAACATGTATCCTTATAATTTTACTTAAGATAACATTACATTTGTAATCAACAAAACACAAAGAGATCGCAAAATATTAATAAACGTTTTTACGGTTTATTTGTATTAACAAATTGGTTACAAAAATATCAACTAGATACTTTATACATGTTATTTTTATTATAGTTTAATACTAAACACATTCATACATTATTGCAAAGGTGAGAAAGAAATATAAACCTCTCCATTTCCATCTTGAAGACCGGCCATCTCAAGAACACCAAGAGAAACCATAAAATTTTTCTAGCTCAAGTGTTCATCATGTTCTATTAGTGATCTATGTCAAGGTTTTGAAATAATAAACCTATAGATTAATAAGGTTTTCATCATCTTTTTCACATAATCATTCAAGTAAGAATTTCATGATCATTTTCAATCTTTTATATTCATACTTTGGTCATATTATTGTGCTTGAAAGAAAACATGCAAGTTATGTGATTATCTATACCACTTTATTTGTTTTTAAGTACTTATAATAAGTATATCTCATCCTATATATAATCCCTTGAAACATATCATTTTTGATGATGTATAGGAACCCATGACACCCTAAGAAGGTGTATGGTATGTTTAGAATAGCTTTGGCGTTGATTTGAAGTGGTTAGAATAAGTATTACGCGAGAAAAATCACTTTCGACAACAATATATAAGGGTCTGATCATTTTTGCTAATTCTGGAAATTTCGACAGTTTACAAAATATTTTGGGCTAGATATTCAGAAAATATACTTTAAAACGAAAACGTGGCCGCTTGAACGGGTTAAAACGGAGTTATAACGACGAAGTTATGCTATTTTCAAGTTTAACGACGAAAAATATATTTCTGAAAAACTGCATGCTGTCAAGAGTTAATTTAAGGGCAAAAACGAGTTTTAAACATTGTCTAAATGAGTCGATTTGTCAAAAATATATTAGTATACTTTAACACGAAGCTACGGACATATAAAACGTAGAAAACGGACTTATAACGATAAAATTACACGTGTTTAAACAAGGTCGTCGTAACTTTTATTACAAGTGTAAAACACTAATATATTTTCTAATAGCCAAAATTACGGCCGCGAATGACCATGTTGAGGGTCGTTTTTAACATTGATGGAGTACTTTTTATAAAATGATGTCTTCTAGTTAAAGTAAGTTCGCCTAGCCTATTTTCCAAAATGTCCAACCGTTCGTCAAACGGAGTTGTAACGAATAAAATACGGTCACTCAAACTTTGCCGAAAGTTACCCTTAAACAATATTTTTGGTACAAGTACCCTACATTACCTATGTTTTTCTCCATGATCGAGACCTCTATGATAAAAACATAAAAGCTAAAACTTTTAGATAATGCTACAAGCTTTCTAAAACCATTGAGTTTGTTTCTTAACATTCGATATTCACTATTTTACGACCAGCTTTTCGAGGTCATTTAGTCACTTTCACAAAATTATCAAAGTATATTATTTTGCGACGAAAAGCTATAAATTCCTGATAAATCACTAAACGACGATGGTAGGAGGTTGTTTCAACGTAAATACTTGTAAAGTATTTTATAATATGACAAGATGTCATAAACATATATTTCGACGACAAACATTATTTTCAAATATACAAGTGGTATGGATATCATATGAATTTGCATGCACGACATTGTTTCATGACTTACATTAGGACACATCATTCATATTAGGTTGCGGATAGAGATCGCACCTCATTTCAGTGTATCTACTTTTTTCATCATAACCATTGCATCAGGTGAGTTCGTAGCCCCACTTTTACTCGTTTAATTGTTTTATAAACTCTTTGGGGGAGATACATGCTCAACTATTTTAATTTCAATTTCGATTATTTGCTAACTATATGTTGAATCTAAACTTAAACTATATTGTTTGAACTATCATGAACATGTTAATCTTTTGTTTCACTCTATGTGCGCGTAAGTCGATTATGCCTGAACTAAATTGATCACTATGTTATGAACGCTATTATTTGAATCACTTTCCTTGATTTTGAACCCTTCGACATGTATATTTGAGCTCTTTTAAATTGATTTGGACCCATTAACATATAAGTGAACACTTTGGACTTGATATGAACCTTTTGACATATAGTTAAACTCTTTTAACTTGTACAAGTACCCTTTTGATATATTTTAAACTTGTTTCCCGTGATTTTGAACATTTCGACTACCTTGAACCTTTTGATATTATTTGAGCTCCTCGACTGTTTTGAACTTCTGAACTCGACTTAAAATCTTGAACTTAATTATGAATTTTTGAATGGAACACTTGAACTTAATTATGAACTTTTGAATGGAACACTTGAACTTAAATACGGACTTATGACTTGTTTGAACTTATTGAACCGTACATGCTATGACCTTGACCTAAAGTCTCCCTGTTCGGAGCATCACTATAAGTCTCCATTGTTCGGAGCAACCTAAAGCCTCCCCGGTCCGGAGCAGAATGTCTCCCTATGGGAACGGAGCATTCTCAATCTAAATTCTCGCCTTATTGGTGGAGTGTGCAAAGTCTCCCTATGTGAACGGAGCAATACTAATTCTCGCCTTAACGGTGGAGTGTGCAAAGTCTCGCCTTATTGGTGGAGCGTTCTCAATAATTCTCGCCTAGGTGGTCGAGTGACAAAGGAGTCTCCCTTGTTGGAGCAGTGCAAAGTCTCCCATGTTCGGAGCATCCCTGAATTATTATATACGTGATGATATATTGTGAACTGTCCTGACATCGTACACTTGACTATTAAACTATACATATTTTGGCAATGGGTTGTGAACACACAGGTTGCAAGTTTTGTATGGGCGGAAACTTGGACTGAGTGGATTTACAATGCCTTTGCTTTGTGAACTAGTATGATAATGTGCATCTGACTTCTAGACATACTACTTTTGGCAGTGGGTTGTGAACACACAGGTTGCAAGATTTGTGATCCGCGCTGAACCGTCAAGTCAAACAGACTCAGAACAGCTCAGACACAAATGCAAATGAAGATCAGAGAATACAGGGGATTCCCGGGTCGTTATGTCCCACGGAGACTCAATGGTGTGTTAAACACATGATCAGACGGTAGAATGATCACTAATGATAGCGATCAGAAAGGATTTGGATATGATAATTACACTACTGAAAAAGATTATAAAATAAATAACAGCGACTTAAATACAAATTAAGAAAATTAAAAAGATAAAAGATATTAAATAAACGCTATCACTATATTTAAAGTGATGAACGTTTAAAACCTAAAACTTACGTTTAAATTAAAAACTACGTAAACGTACAAAATAAAAAGTGAAATCTAAGAAATAAAAGTCCTAAAAATATGAAAAATACATTTTTACAAACCTAATGATAAAAGAAAATTTATAGAAAAAGAAAATTATTTTTAACACTATTTAATTAATTATTATTAATTAAAAACTATTTTTAACTATTTAATATTAGCCTAAAATACAAGAAATTAGGAAATAAAGCTAGAAAAATAAAATTAAGAAATGGAAAAGTCTAAAATATCAAACTAGAATTTTCAAAACTATTTTTGTATTTTTCTGATTATTTTTCTATTTTTTATGATTTTTAAACTATTTAAAACTAATTAAATTATTAAAAATTACAAAATAAACTATGAAAAATATGGAAAATTACTTTTTTTACTTTTTATATTTATCTTAACCTAAGAAAATTGAAAAATTATTTTTTTTGAAGCTTTTTCTAATTTTTTATATTAAATGCTATTTAAAAATACTTAAAAACTAATTAAAATCAAGAAAAATACCAAACAAGCTAGGAAAAATCTGAAAATTTCAGGAAATGCTTAAAATAATATTAAGAAGCTAAGAAAAATGGAAAAACATGGGGTTGTTTGGAGGATTAAGCAACTGATATGGAAAGTGCTTAAAAATAAGCACTTTGATTAGCTAAAGCCACACCAAAAGGTACCAAACTGAAACAGAAGCTCTAATAAGCTAAAATGACACAAATGGAACAAGTTTCAACAAACCTTAACCACTGATAAGCTATATTCAACAGATTTGATGAAATGAAATAATAAGCTAAAACAGTGAGAGGTGCCAAGTTTGAGCTTATGCATAAGCTTCAAAATAAGCTGAATATGAAAAACAGATGTGGGACTCTATACTAGACCTGGGCAAGAACCTATAGGCCAAAGACCAGCCCTTGTTGAGCTAAGATGAGCTCTGGGCTAGCTCTGCAAGGTTTGCACAATCACTGTGCAGGCTAAGTGCCCTGCACAGGGCACTTGGCATGATTTAGACAGGCTTTTATGAAGCTAAAAGAAAATTCACAAAAATGTAAAAAAATGGAGATAAGCAACTAGACCAGGAGGACTTTTAAAAACAACAAGTTTCATATGATTTGGTCTATAACTGAGCTCAAGATAATTCCTCCCATATGGCTCAAAACTGAGATTTCAATGTTTTGACTTTAGAAGAAAAAAATGAAAAGTTGACTTATTCCAACTTTGATCCCAATTTTTGGATTGAAATCAATGTATCATGATGGAATGAACCTGCTGCAACCTATTTCTATGTGAATGAAACACAAATTAAGCTTTTGGAGTTGGTAAAACCCCAACAGTTAAGCACTAAGGCAGATTACCTGGAAGTTTGACTTTGGTGGTTTGTAACTACAACATTTAGACAGAAATAAGTGTGAAATGGTTAAACAAGTATGAAACAACATAAACCTACCCTTGCATAACCCTATAGCTCAGTTAAAGCTTCTGAACCAAACATCCTGTTAAGGACTGATATGCACTTAAAATGAACTAAGCACTAGACCAAGCTGTGTTAATGACCAAATTGAGTTAAACTAACCTACTTACAGCTAAAGAAACAGAGTTTAACAGTATATAACCACAGATACACAAGCAACCATAAAATGCAAATTTACTTGAAATTTTGAAAAGGAGAGACTCACTCACATGAGTTCCAGCTTTTTTGCAGGCCAAAACCAAATCCCAAATCCTACTCTAACCTACCAAATCTAACTCATGATCACCACTGCAACACCAGTAACCATTCCAATTCCAATTTGAGTCTAAGAGTTGACTTCTGTTGACTCTGAGTGAAAATGCTTTAAAACTGTTGACAAAGCTTTTCAAAAGCTATAGACAGCTTACCTAAGCTTATTTGAGCTTAAACATGAGCCATTAGAAGCTTGGAACAAAGAATTTGAAATTTGATTTTGCAACAGTAACATGGAAAATTGGAATATAATTGAAACCTTGAATTAAGCTTGCAAAACAGATTATAATGATGAAATATCTTAATTTGAGTACAAAGGAACAGAAATTTAAAGCTTTTACACTAAACTAAGTCATTAGAATTTAAAACGACATACAAGTGAAAAACTAAAACTAGCTACCCTTTATTCTGCTACTTTCTTCTCTCTTTTATACTTCAAGAAGTCTCCACGTGTCCTCTAGATCAAATCCCACCATTAATTTTAGCCATAGGATTACTTTAGGTGCATTTTGGTCGTTGGATGGTTTTGGCGGGAAATTCTGCTTTTGACAGTGGAGTGAGATAGAGTGTTTGGTGAGGGAAGAGTTATTGATTCTTGGATTGTAGGAGATGTGGGGGGACAAAGAAGATGGATAGGTGAGGGGGTGGAGTGTTGGTTGGGTGTTGCAGGGATCAAGTGGGGGAGAAGGCAGTAAAAGGGCGGGTTTTGGGGTGTTTGTTTGACTTATTTGACCGACCAGGGTAATATTAAAATGGGGGGTTCAAAAGTGGTAATATGGCAGGGGGTCAAAGGGTTCAAGGGTCCAAATTGGTTTGAAAGGGCTTATAACTTAGGGACTTAATGTGTGAATCCTGAAAATCAAGGGACCATTGCTGCCAATTCAGAAAAGTTATTCCAAGGGACCACAAGTGACAACCTTTCATAATACAAGGACCAATCTTGCCATTTTTCAATTTTCCAGGGGCCATTTTTGCCAAATTTGAAACTTGAAGGACCAATTTGTAATTTTCTCAAAACTTTTTATATTTTTCACCAAAGGACTAAATTTGACAAGTTATGATTTTAAAAGGACCTTTGGTGACTTTTCTTTTGAAATTTTGACTCAGGGACTATTTTTGACAATTTTAGAAACTTGGGGGACTGAAACTGCAATTTTTGCAAATTTGATACGTTTTTCATCTGATTTTGATATTTTTGCATTTAAAACACATAAAACACTGATTTGTGATAATTTGATCATTTTGATGTGTTTCTGAGTGTTTTCAGATGATTTTGCAGTTTATATTGTACAAAAATGATGAGTATTTAGACACTCATCAATCCCCCACACTAAGATATTGCTAGTCCCTAGCAATGATTTGAGAAAACTTTAATGGATTTTAAAAACTCTTTACCAAAATCCATCACTTCTGAGTAGCCAAATGTTTGATTCAAGTAAGAACCATGGTACACTTAGATAACCATGTGATTTTGAGCAAACCACCACTTCAACGGATTTGATTTTGTCTTTACCGGCCGTACCTTCGGACTAGCCAACTCTTTAGATAAATTATCAATATTATCTTTGGTGAGCTGATTACCAATTATGGATTTTCCACTGCCTTTACCACAAGCCATAACCTTGCGGGCTAGCCAACTCTTAACTTGTTAGGATATGGTGAGTTGAGAACCATACAATTTTGGGCAAATTGCAAGCCATATAAACGGATTTGAGAAATCTTTACCAAGAGCCTTTTGCTCCTGGATTAGCCAATCCTTTAGTCTTACAGACATGGCGGACTGATAACCAAATGAGTAAAACACTTACTCCAAAAAAATTTTGGCCAAAACGGGGAATTGGTATAATTATATGATAAAATTCGCGAGAATTCTCCCCCACACTTAGAAATGAATATTGCCCTCAATATTCAAAGTACCGGCGGTTATGCGGAAACAAAGAACGTAAAAGGGAAATACTACGGCCATAATTAAGAAAGAAGATTTTTTACACAACATGTGGGGCAACCCCCCCCACACTAGGGTGGTAGAAAGTAGAAAGAAGTCAGAAATATGGGTGAAAACCCATACAGTGTGCTATTGTTTTTGATTACCGAGTCGCTAGCTTGACTCGACCCCGAATTCATTGGTTCATGGGGAAGTAAAGTGGAAGAAACAATCTCCATCGGACTTTCATTCAAGATGTTTGGACAAACATTTGAAGCACGTGAAAGTTCCACACCGATGAGATAAAGAGACAAACCCGGCTCACAGATGATAAATGAAAATGCCTGGGTCAAAGATAGTGTCCTCACTCCCGAACGAGTGAAGAAGAGAGGAAGTCACCAGGTAGGTGAAGAAAAGAAAGAAAATCATGATAACAATCATGACTAGATCTTCTTCCTCGGGATTAAGTGCAGTTGCACTTGTTTGGATTTTATCGGTAGAGCTCTTATGGTTGGAAGGCATCTCGGTAGGGAGGGTGGGAAGATTTGTCATAACTATGCAAATTGAGATTCTCTCCCCCCGATCATGATCTTTGCCATCCAAGCAATCATATTCCAACGGAGATATGATATGAGTGAGTTCACCGGCGAACTCCTCATGAAGAGAATACGGAGGTGGGACATGTGCGGTGCCATTGTGGGCTATAAATATGCACCTCGTCCATTATAGTCTCCGTGTCGAACTCATCACTATCAAAGATTGGATTAACTGAATTTAGAGTAAATCGAATCGAATTCGAATAAGGGATTAGTGATAGTCGTATGAATTGTTGTGGAAACAACATGGTCAACATCCTCTTCTAAGTTGACGATCTCGGAAAGTGGAAGTGATGCATCAATAAATTCTATGTCATTAGAATATAAAGAATCGGCATCACTATAATCACTGTCAAAATCTGAGAAAGTCTCAACAAGATCATTTGTAAGAGGAGAAAACACATCACACTCATGGTCAAGAATTCCCTCAGACTCACTTGGGATCGGGATAAGGCTCTCAACACTAGGCGATTCCGTTTAAGAATAGTCTGAGATGCTTATCCACCATTATGAGAGAGTCAATGGGAGCTACGGGTGTGATTTCAGTAGATTGAGGGAGTTGAGAGATAACATTGTTCAATGGAATAGCACTCTCCTCGTCATCGTCACCAATCAAGTGCATCTTGCGAAGGCTAGCTTTTAGCTCTTGAATAGTAATTCGCCATAGTTTTATCGCAAGACGCCATAAGAATTAAAAGCGAGAGGGTTGAGAAGATAGAATTATCGGTTTAGAGGATAAGGAATGGAGAATTAAACAGATTAGAGGGTAAAGATGAATATTTTTGGATTTTTGAAAAACATGCCATAAAAACAAAGAATGAAAATATTTTTGGGGTTGATAACACTTTAGGAAAAGTGTTAATGAACTTTTAGATTTTTGAAAACTTTACAAAAAACTTTTTACAAAGGATGGGATATGTGCAAGAATGGATCTGAAAAAGGCTAAACACACGCTAAAGCCTCCCCGGCAGCGGCGCCAAAATTTGATCCGCGCTGAACCGTCAAGTCAAACAGACTCAGAACAGCTCAGACACAAATGCAAATGAAGATCAGAGAATACAGGGGATTCCCGGGTCGTTATGTCCCACGGAGACTCAATGGTGTGTTAAACACATGATCAGACGGTAGAATGATCACTAATGATAGCGATCAAAAAGGATTTGGATAGGATAATCACACTACTGAAAAAGATTATAAAATAAATACATGACTTAAATACAAATTTAAAAAAATTAAAAAGATAAAAGATATTAAATAAACGCTATCACTATATTTAAAGTGATGAACGTTTAAAACCTAAAACTTACGTTTAAATTAAAACTACGTAAGCACAAAAATAAAAAGTGAAATCTAAGAAATAAAAGTCCTAAAAATATGAAAATACATTTTTACAAACCTAATGATAAAAGAAACTTTATAGAAAAAGAAAATTATTTTTAAAACTATTTAATTAATTATTATTAATTAAAAACTATTTTTAACTATTTAATATTAGCCTAAAATACAAGAAATTAGGAAATAAAGCTAGAAAAATAAAATTAAGAAATGGAAAAGTCTAAAATATCAAACTAGAATTTTCAAAACTATTTTTGTATTTTTGATTATTTTCTATTTTTTATGGATTTTAAACTATTTAAAACTAATTAAATTATTAAAAATTACAAAATAAACTATGAAAAATATGGAAAATTACTTTTTTTACTTTTTATATTTATCTTAACCTAAGAAAATTGAAAAATTATTTTTTTTGAAGCTTTTTCTAATTTTTTATATTAAATGCTATTTAAAAATACTTAAAAACTAATTAAAATCAAGAAAAATACCAAACAAGCTAGGAAAAATCTGAAAATTTCAGGAAATGCTTAAAATAATATTAAGAAGCTAAGAAAAATGGAAAAACATGGGGTTGTTTGGAGGATTAAGCAACTGATATGGAAAGTGCTTAAAAATAAGCACTTTGATTAGCTAAAGCCACACCAAAAGGTACCAAAGCTGAAACGAAGCTCTAATAAGCTAAAATGACACAAATGGAACAAGTTTCAACAAACCTTAACCACTGATAAGCTATATTCAATGATTTGATGAAATGAAATAATAAGCTAAAACAGTGAGAGGTGCCAAGTTTGAGCTTATGCATAAGCTTCAAAATAAGTGAATATGAAAAAGATGTGGGACTCTATACTAGACCTGGGCAAGAACCTATAGGCCAAAGACCAGCCCTTGTTGAGCTAAGATGAGCTCTGGGCTAGCTCTGCAAGGTTTGCAATCACTTTGTGAGGCTAAGTGCCACACCTTGGGGCATGATTTAGGATTTACAGGGCTTTTATGAAGCTAAAAGAAAATTCACAAAAATGTAAAAAAATGGAGATAAGCAACTAGACCAGGAGGACTTTTAAAAACAACAAGTTTCATATGATTTGGTCTATAACTGAGCTCAAGATAATTCCTCCCATATGGCTCAAAACTGAGATTTCAATGTTTTGACTTTAGAAGAAAAAAATGAAAAGTTGACTTATTCCAACTTTGATCCCAATTTTTGGATTGAAATCAATGTATCATGATGGAATGAACCTGCTGCAACCTATTTCTATGTGAATGAAACACAAATTAAGCTTTTGGAGTTGGTAAAACCCCAACAGTTAAGCACTAAGGCAGATTACCTGGAAGTTTGACTTTGGTGGTTTGTAACTACAACATTTAGACAGAAATAAGTGTGAAATGGTTAAACAAGTATGAAACAACATAAACCTACCCTTGCATAACCCTATAGCTCAGTTAAAGCTTCTGAACCAAACATCCTGTTAAGGACTGATATGCACTTAAAATGAACTAAGCACTAGACCAAGCTGTGTTAATGACCAAATTGAGTTAAACTAACCTACTTACATTCTAAAGAGAGTTTAACAGTTATATAACCACGATACACAAGCAACCATAAAATGCAAATTTACTTGAAATTTTGAAAAGGAGAGACTCACTCACATGAGTTCGGCTTTTTGCAGGCCAAAACCAAATCCCAAATCCTACTCTAACCTACCAAATCTAACTCATGATCACCACTGCAACACCAGTAACCATTCCAATTCCAATTTGAGTCTAAGAGTTGACTTAACGACTCAGTGAAAATGCTTTAAAATGATTGACAAAGCTTTTCAAAAGCTATAGACAGCTTACCTAAGCTTATTTGAGCTTAAACATGAGCCATTAGAAGCTTGGAACAAAGAATTTGAAATTTGATTTTGCAACAGTAACATGGAAAATTGGAATATAATTGAAACCTTGAATTAAGCTTGCAAAACAGATTATAATGATGAAATATCTTAATTTGAGTACAAAGGAACAGAAATTTAAAGCTTTTACACTAAACTAAATCATTAAAATTTAAAACGACATACAAGTGAAAAACTAAAACTAGCTACCCTCTGTTTCCTCTTTCTCCTTCCTCTTTTATACTTCAAGAAGTCTCCACGTGTCCTCTAGATCAAATCCCACCATTAATTTTAGCCATAGGATTACTTTAGGTGCATTTTGGTCGTTGGATGGTTTTGGCGGGAAATTCGCTTTTGACAAAGGTGGAGTGAGATAGAGTGTTTGGTGAGGGAAGAGTTATTGATTCTTGGATTGTAGGAGATGTAGGGGACAAAGAAGATGGATAGGTGAGGGGTGGAGTGTTGGTTGGGTGTTGCAGGGGATCAAGTGGGGGAGAAGGCGATAAAAGGGGGTTTTGGGGTGTTTGTTTGACTTATTTGACCGACGAGGGTAATATTAAAATGGGGGTTCAAAAGTGGTAATATGGCAGGGGTCAAAGGGTTGGGTCCAAATTGGTTTGAAAGGGCTTATAACTTAGGGACTTAATGTGTGAATCACGAAAATCAAGGGACCATTGCTGCCAATTCAGAAAAGTTATTCCAAGGGACCACAAGTGACAACCTTTCATAATACAAGGACCAATCTTGCCATTTTTCAATTTTCCAGGGGCCATTTTTGCCAAATTTGAAACTTGAAGGACCAATTTGTAATTTTCTCAAAACTTTTTATATTTTTCACCAAAGGACTAAATTTGACAAGTTATGATTTTAAAAGGACCTTTGGTGACTTTTCTTTTGAAATTTTGACTCGGGGACTATTTTTGACAATTTTAGAAACTTGGGGATGAAGCGCAATTTTTGCAAATTTGATCACGTTTTTCATCGATTTTGATATTTTTGCATTTAAAACACATAAAACACTGATTTGTGATAATTTGATCATTTTGATGTGTTTCTGAGTTTTTTCAGATGATTTTGCAGTTTATATTGTACAAAAATGATGAGTATTTAGACACTCATCAATTTGTATGGGCGGAACTTGGAATTGAGTGGATTTACAATGCCTTTGCTTTGTGGACTATTCTAAATGACCAAAAACTTTGCCTTTGTTGCATGAACGCTCTTTAAAAGCTTTACTTATTAAACAAACTCTATGAACTCACTCAACCATTGTGTTGACACTTTTAGCATGTTTTATCTCAGGTATCTAAAGCATTCACTTCATGGCATGCATGTGGACTTATCATAGAGTCGTGTTGACGACGCGTCTCACATATATTTTATGCACTTAACTATCGTTTGATTGTAACAAACTCATTTTGGTACTTTGGTAATCTATTGGGACCTATGTTTTGTAAACTCTAATTATTTTACTTAATCAAACGATATTTTCAAAATGACACTTTAGGTCGTTCGATATAACTGTAACTTGATGCTATGACAGTCCTCCCCAAGGTATTCCATTCCGCTGTAAAACAGGTAATCTGGGGGTGTGACAGTAACGCCTCTTTTATCACCATAATTCCTAAAGTGAAAGATCCGATTGGGTTAGGGGATTTTTGTCCCATTAGCCTCATTGGGTGTTATTACAAAATCATTACAAAAATTTTGGCGGAAAGGGTAAAACGTGTTGTGGGTGACGTAGTTAGGGAAGTACAAAACGCATTTATAAAAGGTAGGTTCATTCTTGACGATGTTCTCTTAGCAAATGAGACTATGACATATTTAAAGAAAAAGAAGGAAAAGAGTTTAATCTTCAAAGTGGATTTTGAAAAGGCGTATGATAGTGTTAATTGGGGTTTCTTACTTAACATTATGAAGAGAATGGGGTTTGGGGATAAATGGTGTAGATGGGTGGAAGCATGCTTTAAATCTTCTTCAACATCTATACTCTTCAATGGGTCTCCATCGGAGGAATTGTAGTCGAGAGGGGAGTATGTCAAGGTGACTCGTGGTCTCCTTTTCTTTTCATATTGGCAGCAGAGGGGCTAAATGCCATAGTGAAGGAAGCAGTTGATAAAGACATTTTTAGAGGTGTAAAGGTTGGATCGAATTGTATCACGGTCTCACATTTACAATATGCGGACGATACTATTTTCTTTGGAGAATGGAATAAAGAGAACGTCGAAGCTCTTATGTGTATTCTTAAGTGCTTCGAAGAGGTGTCCGGATTACGGGTAAATTATGATAAAAGTAAGTTGTACGGGTTAGGGGTCAACGAAGAGGAAATGGAGATTATGGCTAAGTGGATGGGGTGTGGTATTAGGGAGTTTCCTTTCACATATTTAGGTTTACAGACAGGAGAGAATATGGGGCGGGTGAACTCGTGGAAGCCTGTGGTGGATAAATTCAAAAATTTGTTGGCCGATTTGGAAGCTAAAACGATGTCGTATGGGGGTCGCTTAACATTGGTAAAATCGGTTCTCAGTAGCTTGCCATTGTATTACTTCTCGATGTTTCGTGTGCCTTTGAGTGTGATAAAAAATCTTTAGAGAATTCGAAAAAAATTCTTTTGGGGTGGGATTGGGGAGGGTAAAAAACTTTCTTGGGTTAAATGGGATTCGATTCTTAATTCACATGGGGAAGGGGGTTTAAATGTGGGGTCTCTTAGGGCAAAAAATTTGGCATTGTTGGGTAAATGGTGGTGAAGATTTAGGACGGAGGGCGGGGGGTTATGGTTTAGGGTTATAAAAAGCATTCATGGTGATTGTGGGGGCATAGGGGACAATAGCGGGTGGGTAGGGGGGTTGACAACGGGGGGAGGGGGTTTGGAATCATATTGTGAAGATTGACGAAGAGACTGATAGGTTGGGGATTGAATTCACTTCTTCTTATGTGGGGGAGTTGGGTGACGGGAGGGACATTAGGTTTTGGGTAGATAGGTGGGTGGATAGTAGGAGGCTTTGTGATAGATTTCGGATGCAGGTTTTACTGACCAGGTTTTACATTTATAGTAACTCGTCTACCTATGGCCTACCTAATGCACTAACGGGCAGTTTACCCGGTCGCATGTAGTGACGGAATGGTAAGACCGAGGTCGTCCCAAGAATGATTGATTCCTAAATGTCTAATTAATTAAATTGGTCAACTAAAGGTGTTGGTTTGTTTTGAGCTTTACCTCTTCATCACGCAAACCATATGCAGAAGAAGAGGTACATTTAAGCTCTTCATCTGAAAGAAGAAGACCGTTTGTTTTTTTTGCTATTGAAGTACTTCTTTCTTTTTTCTTCTTTTTTTCTTCTTTTTTTCTTTTTCACTATTATTTTTTGTGCTATTGAATTAACCTTTTTCTTCCCTCTTTTTCTTTTTCACTAGTTTTTTGTGTTATTTAGTGCAAAAACAAGCAATCAATTAAAACACGAAGTATTAAAGACAATACATAATGGTTTAAAATATACCAATATCGCTTAAAATATGAAATATTAAATACAATACATATGGTTCAAAATATACCAATACATAAGGGTTCAAAACATAAAATTTGCAAAGCACGTAAATTATCATAATACTACAAACATGTATTATATTAGGACCCAACCCGTTCAATCACTTGCATTAATTGTTGCGCGATTTGATCTCTTAAATTAGTCATATATTGTCGATCTGATGCATTCCTTTGTGGTTGAACAACTTGATTTTCTTCATCAACACCATCATCAACTTCAACTAATACGTTGTCATTCTCAAGTTGCACATTCGATTGCTCATATCTTGAAAAGAGTTCATCATCTAAACCCTCTTTGCGTATAAAATTATGAAGTGCAAAACATGCAATAGTGATATTTCGTTGTGTCGTGAGTGAAAAGGGTGCAATCTTCTTTAATATCGGAAAATGTGCTTTCAAGACACCATAAGCACGTTCAATCACGTTTCGACGTTTTGCATGTGAGTGGTTGAATTTTTCTTTACTATTCAATGCACGCCTTCGCCGAAAATCTCCTAACCAATATCTCATATTTGAAGGGATTGCGCTAACTGATATTGTGTGTCACCAGCACTGCTACTAATATAGATTATATTAAATCACTTTATAAGCATGTTTACCTTAACTATCTATTTATCTTGATTAATTTTTATTCACATAATAAGTACTTTCTTTCGAATGGTTGATTAACTTTTGACAAAAACAGATAAGCGATCCGAGGTTTTGATTCTTTGGTATGCGCTCTACCTTCTTCTCGTGTACACATTTGCTATCAAGTATAAATAATTAGAGTTATAGTTTCTTGTGGACTATGGTTGTATGATGATTATCTTCAATCGTTCAAGTATTGACCAAGAGAAACACCAAAAATTCAACCTATAGAAATGTCCCACACTCCCATATATATAACTCCTATATTTGGTTGTATTTGTGTTCTTTTATTCTTGCTGTCATTATCTTCAAGGTATAGAAAACTGACTGTGTTGCTTGATCACAGAAGGTTTATTAGAAAAAACCTTTACACACATCATAAGATCAAGTGTTAAGTGCAGGTTCAAATTAGGGTGTGTGACCACTACATCAAGGGCTGCCATCATTCGGATATGTTAATTCTTAATTCTCGCTAAGTTAACGGACGACCATAGTTCTACATCTTAAGTTGAGGGCTGCCATCAAGTACTTAAAACACAACAAGGATCCACTAAAAACTAGTGACAAACATGTGTTGAAACCAAAACCTACACACACTCTTCACAACTACTTAACCACGATCCGCCTTACATCTCACATACAAAATCGTATTCCCAAACACAAACAACGTAACAATCATTGAACAATGCATATAAATCACACAAACTTGCCTAACTAGTAACCTACTTACACACAACATTCGAACATCGAACAGATGATCAACAAATGATCATTGTTCATAGAGCAAAGCATATCACCAATAACCAATAACCATTTTTTACGCATACCCACAAGATCAAAACATCACAACAACACAACACAAACATCAGAACACCCTTACCTTTTGCGGCGGCTGGTATAGAGGTTGAGTTGGTGTCCGGTGACTGAGGTGGTGTCCGGCGGCTGACATGGTAAAACATATCATTCAAACAACATATACTTGTAACAATTTCTTAATAAATGACATTAAAAAGGTACAAAAATCTAATTTCTAACATACCCACAACTTTAATAATGAAATGGGTACTCAAATATCATGGGATAAAGTTCAAAACCTCATTTTTTGACATACCCACAAACAAAAGAATGAAATAAAACCCATACCTTTATGGCGGTTAGTTGAGAAGGTGGCTGGCCGGCAATTTTGGGATGATGGTGGCCATGGCGAGGATGAGATGATGGTGGTGGTGGATGGTGGATGGGGTGGTGGTGGATGGTGGATGGGGTGATGGTGGCGGCTGGGATGGGTTGGTGATGGTAGGGTTTTTCAAATGAAGAGGTAAGAAGAGGAAGGATATGTCTAAATTTTGGAAGAGAAAAGAAGAGGAAAGAAGCTCTTTTGTTTGAAAAAAACAAACATGTTCCTCTGCGCGCCCGCAGAGGAAATAAGTGAAAAGTGGTAATAAGCTCTTGATTGGTGGCAAACTGTCAAGTTTATTACACAAGTCAACCACTTGTGAATGGTCAACCGTAATAAAATTCAAACGGTCTAAAACCAATGCAATTTCCCTTGGAATATAGTGAATTCCCGGGTCGTTAAGTCCCACGGAGGATTAATGGTGTTTCAAAACATTAGGATGTCGAATGATCACTAAGGATAATGATCGAAGGATTTTGATTGGAAATTATACTCTTGATTGATTGGAATGGTATTTGGATACAGAATTATAAAGCACAACAATCGAGTTAAACAAATGTAAATACGTGCGTTTACTAAATTACGTAAGCGTACAAAATAAAAACGTGAATTTTAATAAATAAAAGACCTACAAATATGAAAATGATATTTTTACAAACCTAATAATAAAAGAAAATTATTAGAAAATTAAAATTATTTTTATAACTATTTATTTAATTATTATTAATTAAAAACTATTTATTAATTATTTAAAATACACTTAAATACAAGAAAATATAAAATAAACCTGGAAAAATGAAATTTTAACTTAGAAAAATCTAAAATATTAGAAAACTAATTTTAAAACTGAAAAGATATTTTTATTGCTTTTTATTTATTTATTATTAATTATTTAATACTTTTAACTATTTTTAATTCCAATAAATACTAAACAAGCTAAGAAAATTATGAAATTTTTATATAAATATCCTATGATGACAGAAAACTAAGAAAATTATAAAAATAGAAAGTGCTTAATAATAAGTTGAAAAAGAAAATTAAAAAGCTAAATTCTATTAAATAAACGCTATCACTATTTTTAAAAATGATGTTTTTGTGATTTTTCTTTTTGAAAACTATTTAACTACTGATAATAAGCAACTTTAATGAAAACAAAAATTTTGGAAATTAAAAATAAGCAGTTTGATGAGCTTATGATCTCAACAGTGAAGCTTATGAGCTTATTTTGGTGATTTAAGCTTAAACAAACTAACAAACTGGAACCAAAGATGAAATAAGATGTAAATAAGCTAAATCTACTTAGATGAAGCTAAAAGACACAAAGAAACACCGATAAGCTTAATAATAAGCTAATAAGCACTATGACTAAAACTATTAAAACAAACAGACTGCAGGACTTTGCAAGCTAAATTTAAGCTTAGGGGCTTTAATAAGCTAAAAGCTCAAAATAAGGACTGAGGTAGCAAGATGGTTTCAAAAAGCCAAGTTCACTTGTGGGGTCCACTAATAAGCTTGTGACAAGCTTATGAAAGTACACCATTCTTGTAAAACAGTACTCGATTGTTATCTTTGAGAAATGGACAAAACTTAAAAGTTGCATCCTTATCAAATAAGCTAGAAAATGAAAATAAGCTTTGGACCTATGAAATGGCTAGATTGGCTTTCCAAAAAGCCAAGGTTCACAAGCGAGGTTACTAATAAGCTTTTATGAGCTTGTGAAAAGGTCTCAACTACGATGTCCGATTAAGTGACACTAAATAAGCTCAAAAATTGAAAATAAGCAATCACACAACAAACTAGCCAGATGGGCTATACAAGTTGCAAGATAAGGCCAACTAATGACAAGGTGCAAGCTTATTGAAATGAGCACAAAATAAGCTAAGAAATAAGCAACTAAATAAGCTAAAAATTATAAAAATACAATAGGAAGATTAGCAACTAAATATTAATATCCCAAAAGCTTAAGACTTGAAAGCTAATGTTAAGTCCTATAAAAATTAATCTATTTTATTCAAAAACCACTAAATTTGAAATTTTGACTTTTTATATTACACTAAAGGTTGACTTATATGAACTTTGATTGATCAATCTAATCACTGATTATGATGTAATAAGGTGTATTAAGACTGGTTTGATCAATTCTAACAACTTATAAACATGAAAACATGATCATGGAACATGAAAATCCAACAGTTAGTAAACTAGATGTGATCAAAATCTATTTTGACTTTTATCAAATGAGGTGGTTTTTATGATTGTGAGTTATTATGACCAAGTGTGACAAACAACAAACAAGAACATCTTGAACAAACTCTAACACAGTTTACAGTGAATCAAAACAACACTTTAACAAAGCTTTTGTGATTTTCAAAACAAATGTGATTTAAACCTCATTTGATTCAAAACTTTGTATTAGCATATAACAAGTCCATATGAGCATTAAACAACAATGATATAAGCATGAAACTTAAGAACAATCATTATGCTATTAAAACTGTGAAAATGAGATTTCAAAGCAATTATGAATTCAAGAACAAACAAACTGTTATTTTTAATCAATGAATCTACTTAGCTACCATAACGAAACATGAAAACACAAAGATTAAGCAATAAACTACTTATACGATAAAATGCAAAATTGAGTTAAAAGCTTACAAGAATGACTATCAAGCTGAAAACCGAGAACCAAAAGCTGAGAATACAACCTATAGCTTCCCAAGAAGCTCTAAACCAAGGCAATCCAATATCAACCACTGCTCCATGTCTCTTTCATCTTTTACACTGATTTTTGATTTTCTCACTATTTTCTAGTATTTTTGGTATTTTTTTCTTTTTGATACTAAACAAAGTTTTAAGGTATCTAAAAGCTTAGAAAAGCTTTATAAGGAGCTTACATTAGCTTATGAGTCCAAAACAACCATTAATAACAACATTTGATCATATTGAGAATTTGAACTTGAAAATTGCATAAACTGAAATGGAACTTATCTTGAAATTGATGAAAACAAGTTTTATTACTTGAGATAACTTAACAAGGTATTGGAAAGCTTTAAATTACCTTTGGAAAACTTAAAATATTTAAAAGCGACATAAGCAAATTAAAATTACACTAGATATTATCCACATTGCTCTCTTCTTCTTTTATAAAGATCTTTTAGAGTCTTCCCTTGATTCGAACATATTCCCACTTTATTTCCGACCATTGGATGCATTGAACTTCATCTATATCCATTAAAATAACTTTTGGCGCAAAAAGTCTTTGAGAGGTTTTGCATTTAAAGAACTTTGGGAGATAGTGGAGGTGGAAGGGTGGTTAAGCAGTGTTAAGACAGGTGGAAGGTGGTGGTGAGGTGGAGAGGTGGAAAACCACCACGGTTTTGGTTTGCGGGAAAGGGTGAGGGGCCAGGATGAACTAACACTTTGGGGGGGTTTTGACTTTTTTTGACCGTTTATTATTAATAAGTGAGGTTCAAAATGGGTTTTGGGGTTAATTATTTGGCGGGCTATAGGTCAAGGTTCAGGGTCAAGTAAATTGGTTGGGTTTGCAAGTTGGGTTTTGTGGGTTTGGGTTTAGTAATACAAAAGAGGGGTCCGTTTGGTTTTATTAACAAAGGACCATTTATGTAATTCAACCAAACTTGATTTATGAGGGAAAACTGAACTTTTCCAAAGTTAACACAAGGACCAAATCTGCCAATATGAATAGTACAAGGACCACATTTGATTATTTTCCATTTTAAATATCAGGGACTATTTTTGACATTTTCAAAGGTTGAGGGACCAAAGTTGTAATTTTGCAATTTTTAAACTTTGAAGGGTTTATTTTGACAACTTTTGAATCCCATGGACCTTAAATGATATTTTTCTTTATTTTGATTTACGGGGACTATTTTGACAACTTTTGAAACTTGGGGACTAAAAGCGCCAATTATGCAAACCTGATACGTTTTTCATCTGATTTTGGTATTTTTGCATTTAAAACACATAAAACACTTATTTGTGATATTTTTATCATTTTGATGCATTTCTAAGTGTTTTCAGATGTTTTTGCAGACTAAAATGGTACAAAAATGATAAGTATTTAGACACTCATCAATCCCCACACTAAGATATTGCTAGTCCCTAGCAATCTTTTGAGAAAAAATTAATGGATTTCATCTCTTTACCAAAAGCCATTACTTCTGGAGTAGCCAATTGTTTTAGTTCAAGTAAGAACCTTGGTACAATGATAACCAAATGATTTTGAGCAAATCACCAGCTTTCAACGGTTTGATTTGTCTTTACCAGAAGCCGTTTGCTTCTGGACTAGCCAACTCTTAGATAAATTATCAATATTATCTTTGGTGAGTCGATTACCAATTATGGTTTTCCAACTGCCTTTACCACAAGCCATAAACTTGCGGGCTAGCCAACTTTTCACTAATTAAAGATATGGTGGGCTGAACACCATACAATTTTGGGCAAATTGCAAGCCATAAGCGGATTTGAGATATCTTTACCAAGAGCCGTTTGCTCCTGGATTAGCCAATCCTTATGTGGGTTAGACATGGCGGTTGATTACCATTTCTGAGTAAGTGAAAAACACTTACTCCAAAAAAAAATTTGGCCAAAAATGGGGAATTAGGTTGGTATAATTACATGATAAAATTCGTGGGAATTCCCCCCCACACTAGAAATGAATATTGCCCTCAATATTCAAAGTACCGCGCGTTATGCGAAACATAGAACATGAAAGGGAAATACTACGGCCATTATTTTATTTTTGATATATACACATTTTTTTTTTTGAAATTGAAATCTTATATACAACAGCGGGGGGCAACTCCCCACACTAGGGTGGTAGAAAGTAGAAAGAAGTCAGAAATATGGGTGAAAACCCATATGGTGTGCTACTTTTTTTGATTACCGAGTCACTAGCTTGACTCGATCCCCGCATTCATTGGTTCATGGGGAAAGTTTGTAGATCGGGACAACCATGGGTGGAATGTCCTCTCCAAAATAGTGCTTCAATCGATGACCATTCACTTTAAAATTTGGACCATCGGTTTGAGATAACTCAATGGTTCCATAAGGATAAACTTTAGTGATGGTGAATGGTCGGACCAGCGGGATTTTAATTTCCCCGAGAAAATCTTCAATCTTGAATTGAAAAGAAGGACTCGATCACCGGCGTTGAAAACGCGGTTCTTGATTTTGGAGTCATGAATCTTCTTTGTCTTTTGTTTGTAGATCAAAGAGTTCTCGTATGCTTGATCCCGGAGTTCATTTAATTCATTCATTTGAACTTTTGTGATCACCTTGTCTGAATATCGAAGTTGGCATGTTTCAAGGCCGGTATGCTTTGTGCTCAAGTTCAATCGGTAGATGACATGCCTTTCCGTACACAAGCTTGTATGGAGTACACCCGATGGTGTTTTATAAGCTACGGAAGGCCCGAGTCGTCATCTAGTTTATCCGACCGGGATGCGGTTTTCGCCTCTGTCCTTTCAAAATTCTTTTAATACCACGGTTGGAAACTTCCACTTGCCCACTTGTTTGGGGGTGGTATGCGATAGAAGGCGGTGGGTTACACCATAATTTTGCATGACTCTATCAAATTGGTCATTGCAGAAATGTGTACCACGATCACTGATTATAGCTCGCGGAGTTCCAAACCTAGCAAAAAGAGATTTTAAAATTTTCACAACAACTTGGGCATCGTTGGTAGGTAAAGCTTTCGCTTCAACCCATTTTGACAAATAGTCAACGGCCACAAGTATGTATTTGTTTCCTCGAGATGATGGAAATGGCCCCATAAAGTCAATGCCCCGGATGTCAAAAATCTCACACACTTGAATGGCGTTTTGCGGCATTTCATTTCTTTGAGAGATATTTCCGTGGCGTTGACAAGCGTCCGCGGTTTTGACAAATTCGTGGGCATCCTTGTAAATAGTGGGCCAATAAAATCCGGAATCAAACACCTTTTTGGCGGTGTAATTTGGACTATGATGGCCCCGGTGGGTCGGCATGGCAAGCTTTGAGAATGTCCATAGCTTATTGTCCATAAACACACCGTCGGATGACTTGATCCGCACAGATTTTGAATAAGTAGGGGTCGTCCCGGAAGTAATGTTTAACATCCTTGAAGAATTTGTTCTTCTGTTGGGTCGACATTCCTTTCACTATGAAGTTACCCGCATGGTAATTTGCGAAGTCGGCAAACCATGGGGTAGTAGAGTTTCCACGAAAAGAAACCGCATTGAGTGTCTCGAGGGGAAATGTTTCATTTATTTCCTTTTTCTCGAAAACATCTTGGTGAGGGTTTTCTAGGCGGACAAATGATCGCGGCGGTTCTCGGCTCCTTTTTATCACGTATAATGATATCAAATTCTTGGAGGAGAACCCAACGGAGCAATCTCGGCTTTGCATCTTGTTTTGCAAAGAGATATTTGAGAGCGAATGATCCGTATACACCACGCATTTGGTCAAGATTAAGTATGGTCGAAACTTCTCAAATGCATACACCACGGCTAGTAGCTCTTTTTTCGTGGTGGTGTAATGAGTTTGAGCTTCAGTCATAGTTTTACTTGCGTAGTGGATAGGCTGAAAATGCTTGGTTAAACGTTGCCCTAGGACTGCACCGATAGCAAAATCACTTGCATCGCACATGAGCTCAAAGGCAAATCGGTCGGGAACAGCGAGAATGGGTGCTTCAGTAAGCTTTTCTTTAATGTTTCAAAAGCTTTGATGCACTCGGTGAGAAGATAAAAGGAGCATCTTTTTCAAGAAGATGGGTCATAGGCAGGGCGATTTTAGAAAAATCTTGTATGAATCTGCGATAAAAACCGGCATGACCTAAAAACTCCTAATACCTTTGACGGTAGTAGGATGAGGCAATTTAGCAATAACATCGACTTTTGGTCGATCTACCTCAATCCTGTTTTTTGAAATCTTATGGCCAAGGACTATGCCTTCTTTGACCATAAAATGGCTCTTCTCCCAATTTAGACAAAGATTGGTATCTTCACACCGTTTGAGCATTTTATCTAAATGGGAGAGACATGTTTGAAATGAGTCCCCAATGACCGAGAAGTCATCCATAAACACCTCCATTGTTTCCCCGATCATGTCGTGGAAAATGGCCATCATACATCGTTGGAGCGTGCGGGAGCATTACATAAGCCAAAAGGCATACGTCTGTAGGCAAAAGTTCCGTATGGGCAGGTGGATGTGGTCTTTTCTTGATCCTGTGGATCAATGGGAATCTGAAAATAACCCGAGAAACCATCTAGGAAACAATAGTATTCGTTTCCTGCTAATCTCTCAAGCATTTGGTCCATGAAGGGTAGAGGAAAATGGTCTTTTCGGGTGGCGTCATTCAACTTACGATAGTCAATGCAAACACGCCATCTCGTAACCAGCCGAGTTGGAATTAACTCGTTTTCTTCATTTGTGACAACAGTTATGCCACCCTTTTTAGGAACACAATGAATTGGGCTAACCCAAGGACTATCAGAGATCGGGTAAATTAATCCTGCATCAAGAAGTTTGAGAACCTCTTGTTTAATAACCTCATGGATTTTTGGATTTACTCGTCTTTGATGTTGAACTGCTGGTTTGAAGTCATCCTCCATCAAGATTTTGTGAGTACAAAACTCAGGGTTGATACCCTTAATGTCGGAGAGTTTCCAAGCAATTGTTTGCTTGTGTGACTTCAAGATCTTTATGAGAGCAATATTTTCATCTTTACTCAAATCTCGAGCAATAATGACGGGTAATTTATCATCTCCCTCAAGAAATGCATACTCGAGATGAGGTGGTAAGTCCTTAAGTTCGACTTCAGAAATTCTTGATTTTCTCAAGCTGACTTGACTTCCTTGTTATGAAGCTCGGCGGGAGGGAGTGATGATGGATCATCATTAAGCAACTTCTCAATGAGAAGAATATCTCCCTCAATGTCAATTGGAGCGTGATCAATTTCCCATGAAACTGAATCACTAGACAAGTATGCTTCAATCTCTTCTAAGATGAAGTCACTTTCCTCAAACGGAGTGAGAGAAGGAGTAGAATTGGCAATGATGGGTTGAGATGAATGAGTGAGATTATCACTCGAAGAATTATGATCATAACCAAGAACTTCTTGAGAGTACTCTTTAGAAGCAACATCAATGATATCTATTCGGTTAACCGACTGAGAATCATAGTTTGCGGAGTACCTCGAAGTTTGATCAAGGTTAAAGGTGACAGCTTCATTACCCACACGTAATGTGATTTCTTGCTCAAATACATCAATGAGAGCACGCCCGTTCTCGGGAATCCTCTTCCAACAATGAGAGGAACCCGTGGATCAGCATCGAAATCAACAACTACAAAGTCAGGTGGAAAATGGAACTTTCCTACTTTCACAATCGTCCTCGGCAATGCCAAGAGGCCGGGATATTGTACGATCTGCAAGCTCGAGAGTCATGCATGTAGGAGTAAGATCGGAAGAAAGTTTCTTCCATCTTGAATGAGGCATCGGGTTAATGCTTGCACCAAGATCGGCTAAGGCAAAGCATTCAACCATTCCTGGAAATACACAAGGTAAGAGAAATTTTCCAGGGATCTCCAAGCTTTCGGGAAGCTTCTTCAAGATAACTGCGAGCGGTTCTCGTTCGAGAGGAGTTTTAGCCAATTCAAACAGCTTTTCCTTGTTGCTTAACATGTGTTTGAGAGTTGATGCAAACTTGGGCATCGGCATGATAGCATCCGCAAAGCTTATGTCAAAATGTAGTTCTTGGAAAATTTGAAAAAATTTGTCCATTTGATGGTAGCTTTTGCGGAGCTTTTGCTCATTCAAGCGTGATGGGTAAGGAATAGAAGATTTGGATTTGGGGTTTTCAACGGGAGCTCTGGAGGTTCAAAACAACTCTGGATTGGATTTGGTTTTCGGGACAACTTGAGGATGGACATCGTTGGTACCTCCGTTATTAGTAGGAAGTTCCTTGTCCTTTGTCGCCTCGGGTTCACTTTCCACTACCTTCGGGAGAGAAGAAGAAGAGGTAGTAGGAATAGCGGGTCCATTGTATGAAACACCACTTATGGTTGTGATCGCCTTTGCATCGCCCCTCGGGTTAGCGATCGTGTTGCTCGGAAGTTTTCCTGAGCCGAGGGTTGATCATTTAAAGACTTCTTTAGATCGTGATCACTGACCAACAACTGTTCATTTCATCTTGGGATTTCATGAATTGTTTCAATAACTCATCGGATGATGGTCGGTTGGAACAATGGCTTGAGTTTGATTAGGAAAATTCTGGCCTTTATTGTTCGGATTAGGGCCTTGATTTTGAAAATTTCCTTGATTAGGATTCATATTCCCATGAAATTGATTCCCTCGATTGAAATTGTTTTGATTAAGGTTTCCTTGATGTTGGAAACCTTGATTTGGTCAGGGATAGAAATTACCTTGGTTTTGATAACCTTGGTTCATTCTAGGTTGGTTCGATTCGGTTTTGTATGTTAGGATTCGGTTAAAACCGGGTGGTCCTCGATAAGTATTAGCACGGTAGTTTGGCTCATTTTGAGGGCGGTATTGATTACCTCCTTGATGTGAAGTACCGGCTATAGCATTGGCTTCAAACGGACTACCATCGGTGGCGATCAGTTGTAGTATGCATGAGGGCCACCACAAGTAACACAGACCTCGAATTTCTTCACTTCACCATGTGATGGTGTGCGTGTGAAAGTGACTTTCTTTTGGTTAGCAAGAACCAAAGCTTGTACAATATCCGTGAGTTTGTCAATCTTAGCATCGGTGCTAGATGTACTCACGTGAGATGAAGTAGAAGGTCTGCATTAGATGAGTCGATATGTCTTTGTTTGGAAAGAGGCGGACTGGGACTTGTTTTCTATGATTTGCAAGGCTTCTTTTGTGGTCTTGCTCAGGAAATTACCTCCAGCGGAGGCATTTAAAGAGTCTTGGTTAGTTTGGTTCAAACCATTGTAGAAAGTATCCATTTGCATTAACTTGGTAAAACCATGATGCGGACACTTCCGGAGCAACTCTTTGTAACGATCCCATGCCTCCCTGAATGATTCATCAAATCTTTGAGAAAATTTCATTATCTCATTCTTAAGACTTGTAGTTCGGGATGGAGGATAGAATTGTTAACAAACTTAGTGACTAAATCCTCCCATGTCTCAATGGAACCAGGGGTTGTTTCTCAAGCCAATTCCGGGCTTGTCCCTCTAGAGAGAATGGGAGCAGAAGAAGCTTAATTGCTTCATGTGGGACATTCTTGTATTTGATGGTAGATGCAATCTTGTTAAACCATCGAATATGTGCATGAGGATCATCCGGCTCAAAACCATAAAATTGGCTTTGGGTTACAAGATTAAGCAACCCGGTTTTGAGCTCGAAGGTATCAACCACGATGGTTTGGGACAATAATGGCAGCTCCGTAACCCTCGATGGGTGCTTGGAGAAGCTCATTCATCGGTTTATCTTCTACCATTATGACAGGGGGTGGTGGTACTAGGCGTTCCTCGATCCGCGGTGAAGGAGCGAGAACGTCCTCTCGTCTACGCGGAATATTTGCAAGCTCGAAAGTGGACTTGTGGAGCTGGAAGAGCGAGTCGCATGCACTAAGTTTAAAATCAGTTTTCAAAACAAATGCGAGGCAAAGCGACAAGTGAACTTAACCAATAATCACAAATGAAATGGCTTCTTTGAAAAAGGTACACCAAATCACAAGGACACAAAGGCAAGTTTTGATCTTTAAGATTGGGAACTTATTAATGTTCACACCCCGGTTGGTAGGTGTCTTGCCTTGATTTCGCGGTGGTTGATTTTTATGTATTTAAGTACCACTAAAAAGACGTAGGTATGAATTTGTGCTAAGGGTTTAAAAACTTTTGGACAATATTTTTGGTATCGTCTCGTTTAACCAATTCGTACCTCTTTAAGAATCACCTTAAAGAAAATACAAGATAGAAAACGTTACGATTGTTTTGTTGTTTTATATTTTTTTGGTGTTGTTAACACTTTAGGAAAAGTGTTAATGAACTTTTTTATAACTTTACAAAAACTGTTTACAAAAGGTGGTATATGTGCAAGTATGGGTGCGAAAATGTTTAAAACACGCTAAAGCCTCCCGGCAAGTGGCGTAAAATTTGATTGGTGGCAAACCGTCAAGTTTATCACACAAGTCAACCACTTGTGAATGGTTAACCGTAATAAAATTAAAACAGTCTAAAACCAATGCAATTTCCCTTGGAATATAGTGGATTCCCGGTCGTTAAGTCCCACGGAGGATTAATGGTGCTTTAAAACATTGGATGTCGAATGATCACTAAGGATAATGATCAGTAAGGATTTTGATTGATAATTACACTCTTGATTGATTGGAATGGTATTTGGATACGAATTATAAAGCACAACAATCGATTAAACAAATGTAAACACGTAAGTTTACTAAATTACGTATGCATAAAATTAAAACGTGAATTTAAAGAAATAAAAGACCTAAAAATATGAAAATGATATTTTTACAATCCTAATAATAAAAGAAAATTATTGGAAAATTAAAATTATTTTTATAACTATTTATTTAATTATTATTAATTAAAAACTATTTTTAACTATTTAATAATACTCTAAAATATAAGAAAATATGAAATAAAGCTAGAAAATTGAAATTATGATTTAGAAAAATCTAAAATATTATAAAACTTATTTTAAAACTGAAAATATATTTATTACACTTTTTATCTATTTATTATTAATTAATTATTATTTAATTATTATTTAAAATACACTTAAATACAAGAAAATATAAAATTAACCTGGAAAAATGAAATTTTAACTTAGAAAATCTAAAATACTATAAAACTAATTTTAAAATTGAAAATATATTTTTTATGTTTTTTATTATTTATTATTAATTATTTAATACTTATTAACTATTTTAAATTCTAATAAATACTAAACAAGCTAAGAAAATTATGAAATTTTTATAAAATTATCCTATGATGACAGAAAACTAAGAAAATTATAAAACAGAAAGTTTGCTTAATAATAAGCTGAAAAGAAAATTTAAAAAGCTAATTTCTATTAAATAAACGCTATCACTATTTTAAAAATGATGTTTTTGTGATTTTTCTTTTTGAAAACTATTTAACTACTTAAAATAAGCAACTTTAATGAAGACAAAAATTTTAAATTAAAAATAAGCAATTTGATGAGCTTATTGGTTTAACAGTTAAGCTTATGAGCTTATTTTGGTGATTTAAGCTTAAACAAACTAACAAACTGGAACCAAAGATGAAATAAGATGTAAATAAGCTAAATCTACTTAGATGAAGTTAAAAATAACAAAGAACTACTCTGATAAGCTATAATAATCAAATAAGCACTATGACTAAATCTATCTACCAAACAGGCCTGCAGTCACTTCAAGCTAAATTAAGCTAGGGGCAAAAGCTCCAAAGCTCAAAATAAGCACTGAGGTAGCAAGATGGGCTTTCCAAAAAGTCCAAGTTCACACTGTAGGGTCCACTAATAAGCTTGTGACAAGCTTATGAAAATTGCACCATTTCAAGTGTAAAATTGAATTAATCTTGAGAAATGGACAAAACTAAAAGCTTGCACCTATCAAATAAGCAGAAAATGGAAAATAAGCTTTGGACTGTGAAATGGCTAGATTGGCTTTCCAAAAAGCCAATGTTCACAAGCTGAGGTTATCTAATAAGCTTTTTATGAGCTTGTGAAAAAGGTCTCAACTATACTGATGAATCAAGTAGTGAGTGATTTTGGAAAATAAGTTTAGCATGATAAGCGCCTTAAATAAGTTCAAAAATTGAAAATAAGCAATCACACAACAAACTAGAGATGGCTACAAAACACCAAAAGTTGCAAGATAAGGCCAACTAATGAACAAGCTGCAAGCTTATTAAATGAGCTGCGGCACTATTTTGAAAAAAGGTCTAAAGTAAGCTAAAGAATAAGCAGTTTAAAAAGCTAAATAGAAATTATAAAAAATACTAGAATAAAGATTAGCAACTAAATATTAATATCCCAAAAGCTTAAGACTTGAAAGCTAATGTTAAGTCCTATAAAAATTAATCTATTTTATTCAAAAACCACTAAACTGAAATTTTGACTTTCTGATTTACACTAAAGGTTGACTTATATGAACTTGTGATTGATCCTACTTACTGATTATGTTATAATAAGCTAAGTTAAGACTATAATAAGCTATATTACCAAGTTATAAGAAACTATGATGATTTTTACACTTTAAATCCCAACAGTTAACAAGTAAGATGAGATTAAAGGTACTTTTGACTTTTACACTAACAAGGACTGGTTTTTATGGTTGAAATGAGTTATTTAGACCAGGTTTGACAAACAACAAACAAGAACAACTCTTGAACACCCTTTAACACAAGTTAACAACTCAAAACCAAACACCACTTTAACAAACTTGGTTTTGTGATTTTCAAAGAGTTTCATAGATTTAGACCATGCATTTGATTCCAGGCTTTATAATATCATATATTAAGACTAAATAAGCACTAAACAACAACATTAACATCATTAGACTAAGAAATGACAATTATACTAATTTAAATTAAACTAAGGTTTTCAGTAATTACAAATTCCAATAAACAAACAAACTGTTTATTGCTTAATTCTACTTAGCTATAGCTCATAAACATAGAAACACAATGATTTAAGCTAATGACTACTTACAAGTGAAATGCCAAAATTGATCAAAAGGCTTACAAAATGGATTCCAAGTGATAGCTGAGAACCAAAAGCCAAGGACACAACCTATAGCTTCCCAAGAAGCACTAAACCAAGGCAATCCAATATCAACCACCGCTCCAGTGTCTCTTTCATCTTCTACACTGATTTTTGATTTTCTCACTATTTTCTAGTATTTTTGGTATTTTTTTCTTTTTGATACTAAACAAAGTTTTAAGGTATCTAAAAGCTTAGAAAAGCTTTATAAGGAGCTTACATTAGCTTATGAGTCCAAAACAACCATTAATAACAACATTTGATCATATTGAGAATTTGAACTTGAAAATTGCATAAACTGAAATTGAACTTAATCTTGAAATTGAAAAAAACAAGTTTTTATTACATGAGATAACTTAACAAGGTATTGGAAAGCTTTAAATTACCTTTGGAAAACTTAAAATATTTAAAATGACATAAGCAAATTAAAATTACACTAGTTACTATCCACATTGCCTCTCTTCTTCTTTATAAAGATCTTTTGAGTCTTCCACTTGATCGACCTCTGAACATATCCCACTTTATTTCATTGGCCATTGGATCATTGAACTCATCTTAGTCCATTAAAATAACTTTGGCGCCAAAAGTCTTTAGCAGGTTTTTGCATTTAAAGAACTTTGGGAGATAGTGGAGGTGGAAGGGGTGGTTAAGCAGGTAAGACAGGTGGAAGGTGGTGGTGAGGTGGAGAGTGGGAAAACACCCCAGGTTTTGGAGTTGAGGGAGGGTGAGAGGATGAAACGACAACTCGTTTTGGTAGCGTTGACTTAGTTTGACCGAGTTTTAATAATAAGTTTTGGGGGTTCAAATGATTTGGGGTCCAAAGCTTATTGAAGGGGTTCTTTTGGGTTTTTGGTAGGGTTAATAATACAAAAGAGGGTCCGGTTTGGTATAATAACACAAGGACCATTTATGCAATTTTCTCGATTTATGAGGGTTAAACACGCCAATTTTCCAAAGTTAACACAAGGACCAATCACAAAATATGAATAGTACAAGGACCACATTTGATTATTTTCCATTTTTAAATATCCAGGGACTATTTTGACATTTTTCAAAGTTGTAAAGGACCAAAGTTGTAAATATGAAATTGTAAAACTTTGAAGGGTTTATTTTGACAACTTTTGAATCCCATGGACCTTAAATGATATTTTCTTTATTTTGATTTACCAGGGGACTATTTTGACAACTTTTGAAACTTGGGGACTAAAGCGCAATTTATGAAAACTTGATACGTTTTCATCGATTTTGGTATTTTTGCATTTAAAACACATAAAACACTTATTTGTGATATTTTTATCATTTGGATGCATTTCTGAGTGTTTTCAGATGCTTTTGCAGTTTAAAAGGTATAAAAATGATGAGTATTTAGACACTCATCACCCATGGGCAAAGAGGAGCGTTCCACGGATCCCTAGGTTTACACTAGACGGATCCTAACTGGAAGGGATTCGTGGGATCCGGGGAACAGTGGAAGATTTTGCCTATAAATAGAGAGCCATTTCTTCATTCTAACCCACCAATCTTCTTACTAAATCTCTCAAACACTCTCATTCTCTTCTAACATATAGATCACTTGATCTAGAGAGTTGTTCTTCTTTCTTTCTATTGTGATCCTCATATAGGTCATTCTCTAAGGCGAGATCACGAGCATTCTACAAGTCATCAAAGCAAGGGGTCCTTGATTGATTTGTCAATCCATAAGATTTCATGTAGCAAAGATCTTTTATTTGATATTTCACATATTTGTTGTGTAATAGTCGTGTTGGTTTGGTCCACCGTGCTACGGACTCGTTATCTAGCTTTGTACCGGAAAAAGTGTAAGCAACGTTGTGAAGGCTTCTCCGTTAAGTGAAGGAGTTTGTTGACATAGTGCTTGAACTCGGTAGGTGACTGAGGGTGGAGTAGGGCAAGGAAGGTGTCCTGTAGCGAACCACTATACATCGGTTGTGTCATTTCTTTCCCTTAAACTTTATTTACTTGATTTATCATTAGATCTATACTTTCTCTACATCCATAAGATCTCACATATTAAACGAATCTAAAGTTTTTGAAACTAACTTAAAATCGGCAAAACTATTCAACCCCCTTCTAGTTTTCCACAATTGGCATCAAGAGCTAAGTTTATAAAAGTTTTAAAAGTAAAATTTTATTTTAAAAACTTTTCGATCACTATGGGTTAAAGAAAATTATAAGGAATGGCAATCTATGCAACGACCACCACTACTTGAAACTAATGGATTTATATATTGAAAAAATAGATTCGAAACATATGTGAAATCTAAAGATATTGATCTTTGGTACATTATTGTTGAAGAAGATTTTGAGGCTACCTCAAAAGATGATAATGGAAATTTAGTTAACATACCTCATGATAAACTAAATGATGAAATGAAGAAAAGTTTTCTAAAATAGTGAAGCTAAAATGGTTTACATATAATGCTTTACCTAAAAGGAATTGAAAGAATTTCTATGCTTAAAACCTCTAAAGAAATTTGGAATTCTTTAGTTGTAACTCATCAAGGTAATCAACAAGTTAAAATAATAAAATTGATTTATTTGTTCAACAATATGAACAATTTTCAATATCAGATGAGAAACTATAGATCATTCATTTGGTAACTTTAATACTATTATTACATCTTTACAAGCACTTGATGAATCTTTTCTAGCCGTAACCATGTTAGGAGATATCTAAGGGCACTTCCATCGAAGTGGAGATCAAGGTGACGGCGATCGAAGAGTCAAAAGATTTGACAATCCTCCCCTATGATGAACTCATAGGCAATTTGAAAGTCTAACGAGCTTGTCCTTGCTAAAGACTAGAAGCCTCAAAGGTAAAAGAGAAACACAAATCTCTTGCTCTTAAAGCCAAAAAGGCTTCAAGCGATGAAGAGAACTCCTCTTCGAGTAGTGACGACGAGGAGATGCGCTATGATAGGGACTTTAAAAAGTTCTTTAGAAGAAAGGGAAGATACGTCAAACAACCGTATGGCGATAAGAAAGGCTTTCGAAAACCAAAGAGGACAAGAAGCCAAAAGATGATCATTTGCTTTAAAATGTGGGGACCCAAACCACTTTATTAGTAAGTGTCCCAAACGGGATGATCAAAAGCGTTCGTGAAGCGTGGGGAATGAGCGGCGAGGAGGGCGAAGAAATTTGTCTCATGGCAAATGACGAGGTATGTCACGAATACTATAGTAGCTCATCACTTGATGACGACTCATTGCATAATGAATATGACAAACTATGCAATATTAGCTTAAAACTGATTAACAAAAACAAGCTTTTAAAGAGTCAAAACCAACGTTTAGATAAAGAAGTCATAGAATTTAAAGCAAAACTAAAACATTTAGAAAAGAATAAAATAGCAAGTGGTGAATGTGAACTTTGCGTTCAACTTCAAACACTAGTTGATCAACTAGATTCTAAGATTGCTAGAATGAGCACGAATACGTTAAATATAATGCTAGATAGTATTAAAACTGAAGACAACCGAGAAGGTTTAGGGATCCAACAACTTGATCCATCAACTAGTGAAAATAAAGAAACAAAATTTGTTAAGGCACTAGAAAAACCAGCCACTGTTGTGGCGAATCCCACGGATCCCATCAAAGGAACGGCTAGTGATAATCGAGGGGATCCGTGGATCTCTGTAACAAACAATGAAGTAATAACGTAGCTTGTTCATCTAGAACTGAATTTGTTATCATTAATAGGAAGAAACCAACTCATGTCACCACTAGACAACCACCTCCAAAATATAATCCTACTTTTGCTAGAAACAAAGCTCCATCTTTTTCAAAACCTAATTCATTTAGGAGACCTAATAACGTTTACCCGAAAAGTAATCATCAAATGGGATGGAACCCAAATATGCAAAATGGTTTTCCTTGTCAAAACTTTGCTCCATGGAATGCATACTCACCTTATCCATACATGTCTAACATGAATGGAATGTTTAACACTAATGGACCCATGAACAAATGGGGACCAAACTTTTGAGTTTATTATTGTTTTAGGTGTGCTTAAAGGTTGACCTAGACCCCGATGAATGGGTCAAGGATAGCGGGTGCATGAGGCACATGACCGGCAATAGGGATCTATTCTCCACATATGAATCCGTAAATGGAGGTAATGGAGTGTTTGGAAATAGCAAAAGTAGAATCATCGGTAAAGGTACGATTTCTAACAAATCTCTAACCATTAATGATGTGTGTCACGTAGAAAACCTAAACTTTAACCTCTTAAGTATATGACAAATATGTGATAAAAAGTGCAATGTACTTTTTACCGAAATCGGTAGTAAGATACTAAAAAATGGCATAACCATAGGAAGAAGAATTAGGAAACATTAAGTCTATGTCATTAAAATTGGTAATGAACCTAAAGACAAACTTTGTCTTACCTCTATGGATGATACTTCGACCTTATGGCATCGAAGATTGGGTCATGTCAATATGCGACTTCTTCAATCGCTATCATCCAAAGATCTAGTAAGAGATCTACCTAAGTTAAAATATGAACGTCACTTTTGTGATGCTTGTAATGTAGGAAAACAAGCTCATTCTAGTCATAAAGCTAAAAACATGGGGTCTACAACTAGGTGTCTAGAATAACTACATATGGATTTATTTGGTCCATCCGCTATCCAAAGGTATGGAGGCAACTACTACACTTCGGTCATAGTGGATGATTACTCTAGGTATACATGGACAAAATTTTTAAAGAACAAAACGGAAACCTTTAATTATTTTGAAATATTAAGCAAAAGATCCAAAGACAACTAGGAAGTCCTATAGTGTCCATTAGGACGGATCATGGTAGGGAATTCGATAATGAAGTGCAATTCGGAGCTTTTTGTGGCGCTAATGGTATTACTACAACTTCCGGCTCCGCACTCCACAATCGAATGGGGTAGTAGAAAGAAAGAATAGAACCCTACAAGAAATGAGTGAACCATGCTTAATGAGCAATCCATACCTCAAAAGTTTTGGTGCAATGCCGTTGATACTTCAACGTACATACTCAATCGAGTCTTAATTAGACCAATCTTAGGAAAACCTCCATATGAGTTACTTCGAGGCAAAAAGCCTACGTTAAATCACTTTAGAGTCTTTGGTAGAAAATGTTTTATTCTTAACACTAAAGATTACCTTACAAAATTTGATCCTAAATCAACGAAGGTATCTTTTTAGGTTACTCGCCAAATAGCAAAGCTTATGTCATATTAAACAAAGAAACAATGAAGGTAGAAGAGTCATTAAATATAAAATTTGATGAAAGTCCACCCAAACCATCTCCACTCTTGTCGATGACGAGATTATAGTAGTGAAGCTATAGTAATAAAGAAAAAGATAAATGAAGAAGAAGAACCTCTAAGTGATGAAATAATAAACATTAAAGAGTCCAAAGATCACCACGTAGATAAAGTCATAGGAAAGCTAAACGAGCGAACATTAAGGTCTCAAGTTCAAAACCAAAGTAGCTTGTTTTGTTTCGTTTCAACCTTAGAACCTAAGAATACACAAGAAGCCATAAAAGATGAGAGTTGGGTAATGGCTATGCAAGAAGAACTAAATCAATTTGTTTCTAATGATGTTTGGACACTTGTCCCTCCACCTAGTAATCAAACCATAATAGGAACCAAATGGGTTTATAAAACAAATTAGATGCAAAGCGAGTAGTGTCTAGGATAAAGGCTAGACTCGTTGCTCAAGGGTATAAACAACAAGAGGGAATAGACTTTGATGAGACCTACACCCCCGTGGCTAGATTAGAGTCTATAAGAATACTTCTTGCGTATGCTTGTGCTAATGATCTAAAGCTTTATCAAATGGATGTCAAAAGCGTTTTTCTAAATGGTTTTATTAATGAAGAAGTATATGTAGCTCAACCTTCGGGCTTCATCGATTTTGAAAAACCCAAACATGTGTATAAATTAAAGAAAGCTCTTTATGCTCTTAAACAAGCTCCAAAAGCTTGGTATGATAGACTCAAGTCATTTTTAATTAAACACAACTACACCATGGGGTTAGTTGACAACACACTTTTTACTAAGAAAAGAGAGTCACATATAATCATAGTACAAATATATGTAGATGATATTATATTCGGATCCACTTGTCAAGACATGTGTGATGATTTCTCCAAAATCATGCATGACGAATTCGAGATGAGTATGATGGGAGAACTTAGTTTCTTTCTTGGTCTACAAATCAAACGAGTAGAAGATGGTATGTTCTTTAATCAATCTAAATACATAAAGGAGATGTTAAAGAAATTCGGTCTAGAAGAGTCGAAACCAATTAGGACACCAATGTCATCCGACACCAAACTCACAAAAGATGAAACTACGAATTAAGTAGGTAATACTAAATATCGTGGCATGATAGGTAATCTTCTCTACCTCATGGCAAGTAGGCCGGATATCATGTTTAGTGTTTGCTTATGTGCTAGGTTTCAAGAAGACCTAAAACATCACACCGGAAGCCGTAAAAGGATATTTAGATACATTAAGGGTACAACACAATTAGGATTATGGTATCCTAAGGGCACGGGTGTAGAAACAATTGTATATGCAGATTCTGACCATGCAGGTGATTACGTTGATAGAAAAAGTACAAGTGGGGTATGTACTTTCATGGGATGTTATTTAACATCTTGGTTTTCTAAGAAACAAATGGCACTAGCAATATCAACAACGGCGAAGTACGTCTCGCCCGGCAAAGCATGCCAACAAGCACTATGGATGAAACAAAGCGTTAGTCGACTCGACATCCATCAGCGACATAGCCATCCTATGTGACAACAAAGGTGCCATCGACTTAAGCAAGAATCGGGTATTGCATTCTCGCACAAAGCATATAGAGATCCGTCATCACTTCTTAAGAGACAATGTTCAAAAGGGAACATCTCTATTGAAAAGGTAGCATCCGAAGACAACATAGCCGACGTCCTCACCAAACCGTTGAAGCGGGAACAATTCAACCTACTTCATCTTGGTCTTGGTCTAATGGAACAAACGTCGTAATTTATTTGACTCTACAAGGTATGTAAACACTAGCCTTCTTCTTTCTGAGTCTAGGATTTCTATTTCATGCACAACTCACAAACAATATGGGAATTTTCAAAACCCAAGATAAGTTTTCCACTTATAGCTTTCTTATTTTTTTTTTGTTGCAAACACATAACTACATACACATTTTCAAAGAAAATCTTTTGTGAAAACTTTTTGAAATTAAACTTGAGAATAAGCAGTTGAGACTGCTTATTTGCAGCAGTCCACAACAAGTAACCAACCAAACACCCTTTTAACTATTTTAAGCACAACTTAAACAAGAAAAGCAGTAAGCAAGCAAAATCTAATAACATTTAAGCTAACTATGCAAAGATAAGCTAAGGAAAAGCTAAAACCAAAGGGAAAACAGTTGGTACCATGGTTTGAACTAGGGGATATTAAAACTAAGATGAATTTGAGATAAGCACTAAAAGTGTTCTAATAAGCACTAATGAAAACCAAATAAGCTAAATCCTAAAGTCTTTAATCTATACTACCTAAAAAAACTTTAATCTTAACTAACTAAACTGAGACTTCCAATAATAAGCTAAAAAAAAGAGAGAGAGAAGAATTAGTGACCGAGCATCTTTACATTGCTTGATTGAGAAGCGACTTGAGTGAGCTTATTTGGAGCTTAATTATAAGCTACCAAGTGAGCTTCCAATCTAGGGACAAGCTACAAAGATCAAGTTAGCATAAGTGACTTCTAGAAAAACTGTTTTGGAGAGCAAAAAAGAGCTTTTAACAAACTTAGAAATAAGCTATTATCGGCCATTTGGCCCTTTTAGACTCGAGACGAACCAAAACTTGGGAAAGGACAATTTTGGATACTAATTTAAACTATGTTAAGGAGGCTGAGATGCACATAAAATCGACAAAGGCTAAGTTGGGCTTGTGAAGATTGAGGAAAAACCAAATTTGCAAGATTTGAGTATCAAATAAGCTACAAAAATAGCACGTGATCAGTAGCCTGCTGGCTGTGATTCATATCTGATTGCGTCATAGAACAAGGATTTTTTTTTACTTCCCAAACTCTTGCAAAGAATCTTAAAACACCTTCTATCTATTACAACTAACTAAAAATCTTGAGAGTCCTCTGACCTTAAAGGTCAAAGTGGGTAAAAAAAAGGTTTTGACCCAAAACTAATTTAAATCCAAACACCCCTTAAATGTATAAAAAAGCTTAAAAGATGCTTTCTTTTTAACTCAAAATTCACTACTATCTAAATTGAAACTGTTTTAAAACTAATAGATGAGAACCCGAGAAAGTAGACAAATAAGCACTTGAGTGCTTATTGGTAGATAAAATTTGAAATAAGAGAACGGTAACTAAAGGCTTCTTTTTCATTAATTTAAAAAAAAACATTACAAGTAAAAAAGACAACTATTTTTAAAATCTACAACTAGGTGTTTAAAAGAAAGAAACTAAATTTAAAAACTAAACTAGGGTGCCTTTCACAGTGGCTACAAGCTCCTATTTATACTAAGTGCTCTAGGGTCTTCAATCCTTCATTGTGTCCCATTGTGTTTCTTACGTGAGATAAAACCAACAAAAGCAATTTTATGCTTTCTTCCATCTAATCTTCACCATTAAATAAGTAGGTACCAATGGAATTCATCCGAGCCATTGATGGGTCCTTTGTAGCTAAGGATTGCCACAGTGGCATCCTGGAAAGGAGGGAAAGTTTAGTAGTGGGTTTGGGATATGGGGTTGACTGGGTAAAGGAGATTAAGGTGATTTTGGGTAAAGAGGAGAGACAAGGTTGAGTGTACTTGGGTTTTTGGTAAAGCAGGAAAGGGGAAGAGTGGAGGGAAAAAGAGGGGTCGTGGGTCGATTCTTGTTGATTGTGAAGGGGTCGAGAATAGAGAGGGTTCAAAGGGAATAGGTGGGGTTCAATGGGGATGTGGCAGGGGTCAAGTGGAAGTAGGGTTTATGAAAGGGTTTGTTAAAGAGTTTGTAAGGTTTTACGATGGTTTCCCAAACCCACTCTAAAATGTCGGGTCTTCAATTGATGAACGGTCATAGAAAATCACATCCGGCACCGGCTTCTCAAACTACCGACACTTTTCTGATTTTGGCTTGGTTTTGCTTGTTTAAATTTCTGTTTTCAATCCTTTTTGTACTGCAAGACATAAAAAAACACAATCCGAGGATATTTTTGACATATTTTGATCGTATTTAGGTGTTTTTGAGGTCTTAGGTGGGTAAAAACGATGAGTGAATAAGCACTCATCAAATCCCCCCACACTAGGCAATTGCTAGTCCTTAGCAATCAATCATGTAAAGTAATGAATGAAACTCACGAGCATACCCCATTTTGACTTTTTTATTCGATGCGAGAAATTTAAACTAGGCGAAAGTAAACAACATGATTGATTAACAAAAGTGGTATCATGGAACGATTCCCACAAAATGGGTGTCTCAGGAATTGTGTCGTCATCGTCTTTTTTATACTCTCAAACTAAGTTCAAACTTATTGTGCAAACGTTTTGGCAAAATGCTAACACTACTTATACCAATAATCTATGTAAGTCGAGACTTAACTTTTTACTCCCACAGTTTATACAATTTAAGTTCATGTGCTCATTTTCAAAAGTTTGACCATTGAAACCGACCTTGTTATGGTTGTTATCCACTTAACTAAAATCTTAACTTCCCGAAAACTACGAAAGTCTAAGGATCGAAAGGGCCTCTTCCATGTAGCGGCTTTCTTCTCAACTTTTCCATTTAAGGAGGCTAGGTTTTCACCCTCGAGAATAGTACCGGAATTAGCGGGAATTCGATTCCAAAGATTTACGAGGCTACCGTTAAGTTAAAACTAAACCTAAATAGACAACAACCGACGATAATTTAGAAGTTCGAGATTCAAAGGTGAGATCACTCCATGTAGCGACTTTCTTCTCAGCTTGTCCATTTAAGGAGGCTAGGTTTTCACCCTCGAGAATAGTATCAGAGCTTTCGGGGTCTTTGACTTCAAGAATTTCTAAATCACCGTCAAGCTTTTAGACAACCTTGACGAATCCTAGTTAAAATTTCGATTTAAATTTAAGAAAAATCAAGTTTCGCACGTTTATTCATAAGCAACATAGTACTTTTATTCGAGGAACTCATATTTTTTTGATTTTTCATTTTTTTTTTCACTTTTTTCACTTTTTTCACTTTACTTTGACTTGCGATTTATTTTTGCATCATTCAAGCAAATATTACTCACTTTCATTTTGCAATTTTATTAAGATCTTAAGAAAGTATGCTTTTTCAAAAATTTAAATAAAAAGTTGAACTTGAGCTCTATATCAATTTTGGTTAAAAACTTTTTGTTGTAACAAGACGATTTAAATGTTCAAAAGTTTGACAACGAGCACGTATTTTAGGTTCAATTAGTTAGCTTCTGGGAGAAAACGCCATAGATTACTTATATAAGCTCTAAAGAGAACCAACTACTCCACGCTTAGCATTTTCATTTGCACAACTTGTAAAAACTTAGCCTAATTGTTAAGAGAGCGGCTAGATCAACACTCTAGCGAGTCGGGATTCCTTTGTTCTATCCTAATCAAGACTAAACTACCATTAACACCGAAGTATTAACACTTTGTTTTTGTGCAAAGCACTTCTTTTTTATGCAAAAATTTTTAAATTTTGGTCAAAACGGGGGTACTAGGGACTAAAGGGTACAAATGTGAAAAAATTCGACAGAATTCCCCCCCACACTTAGAATTGAATATTGCCCTCAATATTCAAAGTCCCGGCCGAAGCCGATACTATCGAACGGAAAAAGGTAATACCGCTAACATATCCCCAGATAAACGTTAGTAAAATGATCGGATATTGGGCTAATTTGGATTGAAAAATAGGCATCAATCATAACGATCAAAGGATTCCTGAAAACATGAGCAAACACACAAGAAGCAAACATCGTGGAGGTTTCCCCCACACTTAGTTGTTAGAAAATAGAAAGAAGTCAGAAACATGGGTGAAAACCCATGAAATGCTACTGTTTTTGTTAACCGAGTCGCTAGCTTGACTCGACCCCGAATTCATTGGTCCATGGGGAAGCAAGTGGAAGGGAAAATCTCCATCGGAATTTCATTCAAATAGTTTAGATAAACATTGAACGTGTTGAAAGTTCCACTCCGATGAGATGCATCCGGCTCAAGAGAATTAGAAATGCCGGGGTCAAAGATGGTATCTTCACTCCCGTAGGAGTTAAGATACGGAGAAGAAACGGGATGAGAAAGCAAAGTGTCAATTACTTGACAATGGGTGGAATGGGTGGGCCAAAGATTAGATTGAGGAACATTGACGGAATGTTCAGAAATCTTATCCACCGCAAGGCCGATTTAAAGTTGATTTCAAAAACTTTAGATTCGATATTATGTGAAATCGTATGGATGTTGAGAGCGTGTAGATCTAATGATAATGCAAGCAAATAAATAAAGTTAAGGGATAGAAATGACACAACCGATTTATAGTGGTTCGGCTACAAGGTCACCTTCCTTGCCCTACTCCACTCCCCGAGTCACCTACTCGAGAGTTCAAGCACTATGTCAACAAACTCCTTCACTTGGCGGAGAAGCCTTCACAACGTTGCTTACACTTTTTCCGGTACAAAGCTAGATACCGAGTCCGTAGCACGGTGGACCAAACCAACACAACTATTACACAACAAATATGTGAAATATCAAATACAAGATCTTCGCTCAGAAATCTTGCGGAGTGACAAATCAATCAAGGACCCCTTGCTTGGATGACTTGTAGAATGCTCGTGATCTCGCCTTAGAGAAGGACCTATATGAGGATCACAAATAGAAAGAAAGAAGAACAACTCTCTAGATCAAGTGATCTATATGTTAGAAGAGAATGAGAGTGTATGAGAGATTTAGTAAGAAGAGGGGTGAGTTAGAATGAAGAAATGGCTCTCTATTTATAGGCAAATTTCTCCTCTGTTCCACGGATCCCACGGATCCCTTCCACTTGGGATCCGTCTAGTGTAATCCTAGGGATCCGTGGTACGCTCCTCTTTGCCCATGGGTTTTTGGTTATGGGTTGGTCCATGGGTTTTCTTTAGATTCAATGTATCTAAGTATACATTGTATCAAGTCTTCTTTGGTATGGGTTAAGATCCATGGGTTATGGTTTTTACCCATCCTAATAAACTATTACAACAAATGCTTAATTATTACATTTTTGTATTTAAATGGCTATATGTAAATGCTTTACAAAAATAACATGTATCCTTATAATTATACTTAAGATAACATTACATTTGTTATCAACAAAACACAAAGAGATCGCAAAATATTAATAAACGTTTTTACGGTTTATTTGTATTAACAATCTCCCCTTTTGTGTTGATGACAAAACATAATGTTATGATGAGTAAAACTTAAGAATAGATGTAAGTTTTGAAAGCCCTAAGTTTTACTTCTTCTCCCCTTTTTTGTCGAAACAAAAAGTTAACCCTTGGAAGAAATAAACAAACTTCTAACTCCCCTTGACGGTAGCTCCCCCTTGTTTGGGGCGTCAAGTGAAGAAAAATAAAAATCCTACAAAAGAAAGGTTAGTAACATGCTTATATAATCTTGTGGTTGTCGAGAATCAAGATTGGGAGCCAAGGTATGTAAACAAGGCCTTGTAATAAAACAACAAATTGTAGTGGTATGTATGCCACTTACAAGCATGTAAAAATAAGAACAAGACTTGTTCTTGAAAATGACTTCAAAAAAAATAATACTAAAAGTAGAAAATAGTAGTAGTGATTCCTTCCATGCTTGCATAAGGTTATGGATGGAGGTTTTGATGAGTAATGGTATTGATGCGATCAAGGATGAGGTTGAGTATGAAACGCATTTCTTCCCTAACTTCTATTGCAATTTCCCTAGTGGATTGGCAATGTTCACAATGTAAATGATGTGGGTAATGAGTGCGGAAATTTTTCGGGTTGTTTTGATTTGAGTTTTGCCGAAGTTGTGGTGGAAAAATAGGAAAATATGGATCAATATCCGGAATGTTAATAAATGGTGGTGGAAAAGAACCTAGATGTTCTTGTAATGTGATGGGAGCTAATGGTGGTGATGTTTCAAGATCTTGAAAGATAGTATTTGGAGATGTGGGGGTGTTGAAAAGACTAATTCTTTTTCTTTAGGTTGGTTAGATCTTGTTGGAGTCTTAAGGAGTTCCAAAAGAGTTATTTTAGGTGGTGATGAAGTTGGTGTACTTGTTGGTGATGAGGGGGGGGTGCTATAATGGAAGCATCTTGTGGTGAGTTATTTGTTGAGGATGAACCATTTGAGGTTGGTTTTGCTAAACAACAAGATCGGATACTAATCCGTGCGGATATCCTAGCATTTGATTGTGGTATTTTGGATGGTGGAAGTACAAAGGTTTGGATATCATGATTGTTTGTACTAGATGATTCTCCTAAAGGGTTTTTGGATGACATGATGAAGTGTGTTTGTGAGAAGGAGATGGAGTATGCAAGCATTTTGGGAGTTCTATATATAGAAAAACAAAGCATTGTAATGAATGCTTGACCCAAAATGTGGATTAAAATCTAATGATTAGATATGAATTCAAGGCATGTGATCATGAGAACACAAGCATTAAAGAGCATACTCCCAAAAATGAAACAAATGTGGATTTTTCATCCAAAGTGAAAAAATAGAAGTTGAAAAGCGACTTACGTTACGGATCCCACGGATCCTTCCCTTGAGGATCCGTCCACATAAAGGCTTTGGGATCCGTGGGTGCAGTGTTCGTGCAGCACAAAATTTTTTTTTTGGAAACATTTTTGCCTAGTGTGTGCCTATATGCAAACTATTTGGAGTTTCGGTTATCTCGACCCCTAAAAGAAATAGAAAATAAACTAGAAGTATAAAACCATCCTATTGAGATAACCTGAAAACACATATTTAGTACATGAGTACGTAATTTTGTGTTATCAATGCTCCTAATTCATTGTTGCTTAAATGAATGTACCCGAAAACACATATTAGTTATGTGTCCCCTTTAGCATTCAAAAGACATGAGATGCAATGAAAGCGGGTTTTACTTTGTATTAATATTGAAAAAGCGATTTGTCCTAGACGTGAGAAATTGCTTTTGTGAAATTGATACTGGAAGGTATCATCTTTTTAGAAAACATTGTGAAAGTAGGCTTTCTTTAAAAAATAAGAAAACTATAAGTGTAAAACTCATCTTGGGTTTTGAAAATTCCCGTATTGTTTGTGAGTTGTGCGTGAAATAGAAATCCTAGACTCGAAAAGAAGAAGGCTAGTGTTTACATACCTTGTAGAGTCAATTAAGTTACGACGTTTGTTCCATTAGACCAAGACCAAGGCGAAGTAGGTTGAATTGTTCCCGCTTCAACGGTTTGGTGAGGGCGTCGGCTATGTTGTCTTCGGATGCTACCTTCTCAATAGAGATGTTCCCCTTTTGAACATTGTCTCTTAGGAAGTGATGACGAATCTCTATATGCTTTGTGCGAGAATGCAATACCGGATTCTTGCTTAAGTCGATGGCACCTTTGTTGTCACATAGGATGGCTATGTCGCTTAGATGGATGTCGTAGTCTACTAACGCTTGTTTCATCCATAGTGCTTGTTGGCATGCTTTTCCGGCGGAGACGTACTCGGCTTCGGTTGTTGATATTGCAAGTGCCGTTTGTTTCTTAGAAAACCATGATGTTAAACAACATCCCATAAAAGTACATACCCCACTTGTACTTTTTCTATCAACGTAATCACCTGCATGGTCAAAATCTGCATATACAATTGTTTCTACTCCCGTGCCCTTAGGATACCATAATCCTAATTGTGTTGTACCCTTAATATATCTAAATATCCTTTTTACGGCTTCTAGGTGTGCTATTTTAGGGTCTTCTTGAAACCTAGCACATAAGCAAACACTAAACATGATATTCGGCCTACTTGCCGTGAGGTAGAGAAGGCTACCTATCATGCCACGATATTTAGTATTATCAACGGATTCTCCGTCTTCATCTTTTGTGAGTTTGGTGTCGGATGACATTGGAGTCCTAATTGGTTTTGACTCTTCTAGACCGAATTTCTTTAACATCTCCTTGATGTATTTAGATTGATTAAAGAAGATACCATCTTCTACTTGTTTTATTTGTAGACCAAGAAAGAAACTAAGTTCTCCCATCATACTCATCTCGAACTCGTCATGCATGATTTTAGAGAAATCATCACACATGTCTTGACAAGTGGATCCGAATATAATATCATCTACATATATTTGTACTATGATTATATGTGACTCTCTTTTCTTAGTAAAAGTGTGTTGTCAACTAACCCCATGGTGTAGTTGTGTTTAACTAGAAATGACTTGAGTCTATCATACCAAGCTTTTGGAGCTTGTTTAAGACCGTAAAGGGCTTTCTTTAATTTATACACATGTTTGGGTTTTTCAAAATCAATGAAGCCGGAGGTTGAGCTACATATACTTCTTCATTTATGAAACCATTTAGAAAAGCTCTTTTGACATCCATTTGATAAAGCTTTAGATCATTAGCACAAGCATACACAAGAAGTATTCTTATAGACTCTAATCTAGCCACGGGGCGTAGGTCTCATCAAAGTCTATTCCCTCTTGTTGGTTATACCCTTGAGCAACGAGTCTAGCCTTGTTCCTAGACACTACTCCGTTTGCATCTAATTTGTTTTATAAACCCATTTGGTTCCTATTATGGTTTGATTACTAGGTGGAGGGACAAGTGTCCAAACATCATTAGAAACAAATTGATTTAGTTCTTCTTGCATAGCCATTACCCAACTTTCATCTTTTATGGCTTCTTGTGTATTCTTAGGTTCTAAGGTTGAAACGAAACAAAACAAGCTACTTTGGTTTTGAACTTGAGACCTTAATGTTCGTTCGTTTAGTTTTCCTATGACTTTATCTACGGGGTGATCTTTGGACTCTTTAATGTTTACTATTTCATCACTTAGAGGTTCTTCTTCTTCACTTATCTTTTTCTTTATTACTATGGCTTCACTTTCTATAATCTCGTCATCGACAAGAGGTGGAGAGGGTTTGGGTGGACTTTCATCAAATTTTATATTTAATGACTCTTCTACCTTCATTGTTTCTTTGTTTAATATGACGTAAGCTTTGCTATTTGGCGAATAACCTAAAAAGATACCTTCGGTTGATTTAGGATCAAATTTTGTAAGGTAATCTTTAGTGTTAAGAATAAAACATTTACTACCAAAGACTCTAAAGTGATTTAACGTAGGCTTTTTGCCTCGAAGTAACTCATATGGAGTTTTTCCTAAGATTGGTCTAATCAAGACTCGATTGAGTATATACGTTGAAGTATCAACGGCATTACACCAAAATTTTTGAGGTATGGATTGTTCATTAAGCATGGTTCGACTCATTTCTTGTAGAGTTCTATTCTTTCTTTCTACTACCCCATTCGATTGTGGAGTGCGTGGAGCCGAGAAGTTGTGAGTAATACCATTAGCGTCACAAAAGGATCCAAATTGCACTTCATTATCGAATTCCCTACCATGATCCGTCCTAATAGACACTATGGGACTTCCTAGTTGTCTTTGGATCTTTTTGCTTAATATTTCAAAATAATTAAAGGTTTCCGTTTTGTTCTTTAAAAATTTTGTCCATGTATACCTAGAGTAGTCATCCACTATTACCAAAGTGTAGTAGTTGCCTCCATAACTTTGGATAGCGGATGGACCAAATAAATCCATATGTAGTAATTCTAGACACCTAGTTGTGGACACCATGTTTTTAGCTTTATGACTCGAATGAGCTTGTTTTCCTATATTACAAGCATCACAAAAATGATGTTCATATTTTAACTTAGGTAGATCTCTTAATAGATCTTTGGATGATAGCGATTGAAGAAGTCGCATGTTGGCGTGACCCAATCTTCGATGCCATAAGGTCAAAGTATCATCCATAGAGGTAAGACATAGTTTGTCTTTAGGTTCATTACCGATTTTAATGACATAGACTCCATGTTTCCTAATTCCTCTTCCTATGGTTATGCCATTTTAAGTATCTTACTACCGGTTTCGGTAAAAAGTACATTACACTTTTTATCACATATTTGTCCTATACTTAAGAGATTAAAGTTTAGGTTTTCTACGTGACACACATCGTTAATGGTTAGAGATTTGTTAGAAATCGTACCTTTACCGATGATTCTACTTTTGCTATTTCCAAACACCACATTACCTCCATTAATGGATTCATATGTGGAGAATAGATCCCTATTGCCGGTCATGTGCCTTGTGCACCCGCTATCCTTGACCCATTCATCGGGGTCTAGGTCGACCTTTAAGCACACCTAAAACAATAATAAACTCAAAAGTTTGGTCCCCATTTGTTCATGGGTCCATTAGTGTTAAACATTCCATTCATGTTAGACATGTATGGATAAGATGAGTATGCATTCCATGGAGCAAAGTTTTGAAAAGGAAAACCGTTTTGCATGTTTTGATTCCATCCCATTTGATGGTTACTTTTCGGGTAAACGTTATTAGGTCTCCTAAATGAGTTAGGTTTTGAAAAAGATGGAGCTTTGTTTCTTGCAAAAGTAGGATTATATTTTGGAGGTGGTTGTCTAGTGGTGACATGATTTGGTTTCTTCCTATTAACTATGACAAACTCAGTTCTAGATGAAGAAGCTACATTATTGCTAATGTTTGCTACAGCAGATCCACGGATCCCTTTTTCTACACTAGCCGGTTCCCTTTTTAGGGGATCCGTGGGATCCGCCACAACATTGGCTGGTTTTTCTAGTTCTTTAACAAATTTTGTTTCTTTACTTTCACTAGTTGATGGATCAAGTTGTTGACTACCTAGACCCTTTTGATTGTTACCGGTTTTAACGCTATCGAGTATTGTATCTAAAGTGTTCGTGCTCATTCTAGCAATTTTAGAATCTAAGTGATCCACTAGTGTTTGAAGTTGAACGCAAAGTTCACATTCACCACTTGCTATTTTACCTTTCTCTAAACGTTTTAGTTTTGCTTTTAATTCTATGACTTCTTTATCTAAACGTTTATTTTGACTCTTTAAAAGCTTGTTTTTGTTAACTAGTTTTAAGCTAATATTGCATAGTTTATCATATTCATTATGCAATGAGTCGTCATCAAGTGATGAGCTACTATAGTATTCGTGACATACCTCGTCATTTGCCATGAGACAAATTTCTTCATCCTCCTCGTCACTCATTCCCCATGTGCCGCTCACGAACGCCTTATGATCATCCCGTTTGGGACACTTACTAATAAAGTGGTTTGGGTCCCCACATTTAAAGCAAGTACGATCATCCTTTGGCTTCTCGTCCTCTTTGCTTTTCCGAAAGCCTTTCTTATCGTCATATGGTTGTTTGACGTATCTACCCTTTCTACTAAAGAACTATTTAAAGTCCCTTACCGCCATAGCGTACTCTTCGTCGTCACTACTCGAAGATGAGTTCTCTCATCGCCGAAGCCTTTTTGGCTATAAGGGCAAGAGATTTGTGTTTCTCTTTCACCTTTGAGGCTTCGGAATCTTTAGCAAGGACAAGCTCGTAGACTTTTAGGTTGCCTATGAGTTCATCGAGGGTGAGGATTGTCAAATCTTTTGACTCTTCGATTGCCGTCACCTTGGATCTCCACTTCGATGGAAGTGCCCTTAGATATCTCCTAACATGGTTACGGCTAGAAAAAGATTCATCAAGTGCTTGTAAAGATGTAATAATAGTATTAAAGTTAGCAAATGAATGATCTATAGTTTCCTCATCCGATATTGAAAATTGTTCATATTGTTGAACAAATAAATCAATTTTATTATTTTTAACTTGTTGGTTGCCTTGATGAGTTACAACTAAAGAATTCCAAATTTCTTTAGAGGTTTTAAGCATAGAAATTCTTTCGAATTCCTTTTTCGGTAAAGCATTATATAAAACCATTTTTGCTTCACTATTTTTAGAAAGCTTTTTCTTCATTTCATCATTTAGTTTATCATGAGGTATGTGAACTAAATTTCCTTTATCATCATTTGAGGTAGCCTCAAAATCACCTTCAACAATAATGTACCAAAGATCAATATCTTTAGACTTCACATATGTTTCGAATCTATTTTTCCAATATATAAAACCATTAGTTTCAAGTAGTGGTGGTCGTTGCATAGATTGCCCTTCCTTATAATTTTCGAAACCCATAGTGATCGAAAAGTTTTTAAAATACAATTTTATTTTAAAACTTTTATAAACTTAGCTCTTGATGCCAATTGTGGAAAACTAGAAGGGGGTTGAATAGTTTTGCCGATTTTAAGTTGATTTCAAAAACTTTAGATTCGATATTATGTGAAATCGTATGGATGTTGAGACCGTATAGATCTAATGATAATGCAAGCAAATAAATAAAGTTAAGGGATAGAAATGACACAACCGATTTATAGTGGTTCGGCTACAAGGTCACCTTCCTTGCCCTACTCCACTCCCCGAGTCACCTACTCGAGAGTTCAAGCACTATGTCAACAAACTCCTTCACTTGGCGGAGAAGCCTTCACAACGTTGCTTACACTTTTTCCGGTACAAAGCTAGATACCGAGTCCGTAGCACGGTGGACCAAACCAACACAACTATTACACAACAAATATGTGAAATATCAAATACAAGATCTTCGCTACAAATCTTGCGAGTGACAAATCAATCCCCCTTGCTTGGATGACTTGTAGAATGCTCGTGATCTCGCCTTAGAGAAGGACCTATATGAGGATCACAAATAGAAAGAAAGAAGAACAACTCTCTAGATCAAGTGATCTATATGTTAGAAGAGAATGAGAGTGTATGAGAGATTTAGTAAGAAGAGGGGTGAGTTAGAATGAAGAAATGGCTCTCTATTTATAGGCAAATTTCTCCTCTGCTCCACGGATCCCTTCCACTTGGGATCCGTCTAGTGTAATCCTAGGGATCCGTGGTACGCTCCTCTTTGCCCATGGGTTTTTTGGTTATGGGTTGGTCCATGGGTTTTCTTTAGATTCAATGTATCTAAGTATACATTGTATCAAGTCTTCTTTGGTATGGGTTAAGATCCATGGGTTATGGTTTTTACCCATCCTAATAAACTATTACAACAAATGCTTAATTATTACATTTTTGTATTTAAATGGCTATATGTAAATGCTTTACAAAAATAACATATATCCTTATAATTATACTTAAGATAACATTACATTTGTTATCAACAAAACACAAAGAGATCGCAAAATATTAATAAACGTTTTTACGGTTTATTTGTATTAACAGAAGTCACAACATCCGTGTTGGACTTAAGAAATATCCGAGAGTGAACTCCCTTGAAAGGTAAGATACCGGGTTTGAAAACTTTGTCCTCGGAGAGGAATGAAACACAAGTATCAACCATGGTAAAATCCTCAAGGGTAGATGAGTTACTCATGGATAGAAGACGATGCGGAGCATTTTGCTCAAATAGCTCGTCCTCAATGATGTGAGCGAGTTCACCGGCGAACTCCTCATGGAAAAACCTACTCCTTTCGGAAGGAGGAAGCAATTCAAATGTGGACGACTCATACTCAGGAAGAGAAAGATGAAAAGTTGGAATGCCACTACTCTCCTTTTTAGTATAATCGTCATTAAAGCGGAATACTTCAAATTCCGGAAGAGAATCATTGGAAAAAACCTCAAGCTTAGGAAATGCTTCAGGCTTTTCCATGATAGAGTCACTATCCTCAATGGGGATAGGAGCTGAAGCTGGTTTAGCACAAAATGATTCAATCTTAGAAACGAGGAGATTTACATTGAACAATTTTTCACGAAGTATCTCGTCCTCAATTTCCAGATTATCAGAATCTCCCATTTCCTCTAAGCTAACTAGCTCAAAAGGTAGCTCCTCGACATAATCGATGTCTCCATAAGATAAAGAATCATCAAACGAAGTACAATCGTTGTCAGAATCGGAGAACATCTCGACATGATCGTTCGAATGTCAAGAGAGGAGAAGAATCATCGTCAATAGGCTTATCACACATATTACCGGAGATAACCTCGGATTCACTTGGGGTTGGGACGAGGTTCTCAGCACAAGACGATTCTGTTTCCGGAATAGTGCTAAGATGTTCGTCCCCCATTAAAAGGTTATCCGAAGGTTCTATGGTAGATAAGTAAGATAAGGGCGGAGAGTGGACATGTGCGGTACTTTGTGGGCTTGAGATATGCACCTTGTCCTTAATCGTCTCCCGATCCTCCTCATCCTCGTCATCGAGACGGCAAGCCTCGTTAAATAGGAGACGCTTTTGAGCTGCTCGCTCATCGGCTAGTAATCTTTCGTTGCGAGCCGCTTGTTCCTCGGAAAGTTCTTCAAGGATACGAGGATATTGATTGATGACGGGAAGTTGTGGGGGTTGGATGTCAAAACTGGAAGTGTTATAACAAGGATTAGGTCCAAAATGATTTTGATTCCACGATTGACATTGATAATCATCATGAGGACCCCCACACTTAGCACAATGAGGGTATTGGGGAGAGAAATTTTGAAACGATGTTTGATCATTGAAATGATGAAAATACGGTTCTGGTTCGTATAAATTTTGTGGAGGGTAATTGAAATTGTTTTGAGGATAGTTGAAGGAGTTCGGGTTAGAATCATAAGCGAATGAATTCTCGGCGCAAATCGAACAACATCCGTTAACAAGATAGTTTCCACACCACTCGCACATACATTTGTAACAACGAAAACCTTGTGGTAACAAGTCTCCACAACCGTAGCAATAACTTTGATCAAACGAAGATATTTCGGGCTCGGGGATAGGAATCGAGGGTTCAACAACATCACATAAGGAAGGTAAAGCGGTATTTCCCAAATTTGAATCTTGACGAAATTCAATTAAAAAGTTTTGAATCATGTCATTTCTGGCCCTAAAGAAATCGTCGGTAAAACGTTCCGAATATTCTGGAGGTGGGAGAAGTGGTGTGCTCTTAGAGCTAGCAAGTTCCACCACTTCCGTTAAGGTCTCCGACGTTTGAACGGGTTTATCGTAATCAATTCTAATTCTCGACCTTTTTTCATTGGCTTGAATTTGTTCGATTAGATTACGAGCTCTAAATTCAAAGAAATCGTCCTCGTAACCCTCGGTGGGTGCTTGAGGTAACTTCGACATTTGAACGAGTTCGTCAACATTAGAACGTATTTCGGGTTGTGGCGGGTGGTCAAAATATATTTGAAAAGACTTTCTGATGGATAATTCGCACAAATCGCAAAATTCGCTTGAACTAGGCCTTCCACACCGCTCACACACGCACTTGTGACAATGATGTCGATCCTTTTCCATACACCGAAGATGATTATCGTCATTAGAATTAAACATATAGAGGGTTAAAGAAATAGAATCAATTGGTCGAGAGGATACGAAGGATAGAATTAAACGGAAAAAGAGGGTAAGAGAAATAGAATTATACGGATAAGAGGAACGAGAAGAATATTTTTTGGATTTTTGTAATGAAAACGAGTGCACATGCACAAAAACCAATCAATCAAAACGATATTATAGCAAAAACACAAGGAACATAAACCAATAATCACAAGCGCATTCACGCAAGTGACACAAAGGCAAGTTTTGAATATTTGGTTTGGGAACTTATTATGATAACACTCAAGTTGAGAAGTGTTATATGATTGATGTATTCTATTTATTTAAAACAACAAGCAAAATCTTTTTGTATTTTTATCTTTTACATATATACAAAGAAAAGAAAAATATTTTTGTATTTTTGTATTTTTGAAAAACAATAACTTCACGAGGAAGGATCTTCAAGTCACTAATCGCAAAACTTCACGATATTGTCACAACACACCTCCCCGGCAGCGGCGCCAAAATTTGGTCTCGTTTGTTGTGAGTGTGGTGAAATAAACACAATATCAATATATCAAATTAATCGTGAAATTCGACAAATCAACCTTTTAGAAAAAGGGTTAACATGCTAAACCTCACGAGTGTGATAAAAGTGATACCGGGAAAGTGATTTCCCCGGGTCGTGTCCCAACGAGGTGTGAAATTGACGGTGTCGTTGAGTTTCGTGATTAGAACTTGAATTGGTTAAACGAATTTTGGATTTGATTACGTATTCTACAAATTAAAGCACGGAATGGAAATTTAAGCACGTAAAACAATTTAAATACACATTATACTACTACTAAGTCAAAGAAACAATAAAACGATGCTAAACTACATCCTAGAGTGCTAAAATTCAAAAACGCAAAAAACCGGGAACTACCCGAGCCATAAACGTAAAATTTTTGCAATTTAAAGGCTACGGGTGTAAAAACAATTTTCCTACATACTAATTGACTAAAAATAATTTTATAAAAAAAACGGGAATTTTTTCGACTTTTAAATTAATTTCTATGAATTAAAAACTAATTTAATCTAATTAATTAATTAAAAATACTAAACTAATTTATAAGAATTTGCAAAAATCACAGAAATTACTTTACAATATGGGGGATCTATGAAAAATAAATTGGGCACAACAGCTTATACAAATAAGCTGTTAAAAATAAGCTAAGGTTAATAAGCTACACTAATCAAACTACCTTAAAGAATAAATTTTGCAAACTAAAACCAAGAAAAGTCCCAAGGGCGCTAGTCATACAAGTACATGCTATCACTCCAGAAGTGTGTGAGGTCTCAGGTTCGAGCCTGCCTCCCACCCTTTTTGCTCTTTTATTTTTTTTTTTGGATTTTTTGCTGTTTAGATTTAAAAGTGCAATCAAGATTAACAAAATTTGCGAAAACTTTTTGAAAGTAAACTTGAGAATAAGCAGTTGAGACTGCTTATTTGCAGCAGTCCACAACAAGTAACCAACCAAACACCCTTTTAACTATTTTAAGCACAACTTAAA